>SMMW01000134.1:845000-1515000 GCA_004794655.1 Marisa cornuarietis
CATTACTTACTTTATGTTTCTCTTATCACATTTCTTGTGCACACCTGTGCTTACCCACCCACTCAAATCAGGTTATTTACCAGACATAATTATGTTGTCCACCAAAACCAGACGCTACTAGAGTCGATCCCTTCCCTCCCCAACCCTCACCCGTCCTTCCTTCCTGGTTGTGCAGAGACAACGACTATTGGCTGCACTGTTGGTCAAAGCAGGCACTGCACTGGTCCTGTTCTCGTAACCACTAGTAGGGGGGTGGGTGGTGGTGGGTAGGGGAGACTGGAGGAGGAGGCGAGATGACAAAAGACTTTCACGAAAGAAGACAAACATCAAGCATCACTTACCTCCCCTCCCCAACATCGTTAGGAAAACTCGGGCATCACTTACCTCCCCTCACCAACTCCTGCTCCCCGCCTCCCACCCCGACCACAGGAAGCTAAGGACTTCGTACTCGGATGACAAACCAACCCGACCTTTGCCCTGGACCCGCCCGACAAAGTCGAATTGACCGTGGACCCGGATATCAGGCTGTTTTCTTCTTCCTGGATTGGACTGGACTGAGCACAATATTTCAAGGACACGACCTCTCTGTCCGCATTGCTGCTGCTAATCCGGGTGCGTGCAGCGTACGTGTTGTAATGCACGTGGATCGTGGATTGGACCGATCAAAACATGGACCGGTAACCTCATTTTGCTCCGTGACCCGGATGGCTAGCCGAGACTGAGAATCAAAGACAGGGACAACAAGTCGTTGTCGTCGTGCATAATGTAGGAAGGGGGAGGGGGGAGGAGCAATGAGGAGAGGGTTAGTGACGACAGCTGTTTGCTCCGCCAACCTCCACGTCAACACCCGAGAAAAAAGAGTAAAGTGGGTATGACACTCTGGCTACTGCTGGGGTTTGTTTAGTTCTGAAAATGTTTGTATTTTATTTTTATCTTCGTGATTGCACTCTGGTGATACAGACAGTTGATAAATCGGTTATCCTTGTTGTCTCTTTGATAACGTGTTTACCTGCAGCTTGTGAAGCACAAACACAATTAAGTTGTTTACCTGGACTTCCTCGTGTCCTCAGCCTTCTTATCGTAAAGAACGTCGCACCTGACCATCTGCGTAAGCAGAGTTCGGACATTCTCAGGCAAGTCACACACGTCACCACACGTCACCATGCGTCACACACGTCACCATGCGTCACACACGTCACCATACGTCACACACGTCACCACACGTCACCACATCCCCAACCACGACCGCCGCGAGTGTCGCCGTGACGGGTGTGGCTTATTTACAGGAGGTTGAGACAGGAATTCCTCTCTCAGTGTGGTTGGAGCATTTCTAACAATTTTACAAACTACTGTAGATGCAGAAATAACTAACATGAGAGTAAGATGGCTGCTTCCCATTGTAAGACGTCTGATCGACCGCTTCCCTTGGCGGACAGTGGAAACATAAATGTGGATAAATACTAAATGACAAACATCCATAACCCGCAAACGGTTTCTTACAACAATACTTTAGATTAATTTCACTACAAGTAAACAAAAGTAGAAACGCTTGCATTGACATAAAAATCTACTTCTACTACAAGGTAAACATCTACTTCTACTACAAACTAAAAATCTACTTCTACTACACGGTAAACATCTACTTCTACTACAAACTAAATACCTCACTTTCAGATCGGAAACTGACCTCCTCTCTCCAGCTCACCTCTCGGTCCTCTTCCATGTGTCATCCTCCTCTTGTTTCTTTAGTTGCTTTGGCGGAAAAGTTGTATACAACCCGGAGTGAGCCCCCGATGTCCAGCCCTGCCAACAGGGGTCACGTACAAAGAGTGTCCCGAGAGGAGATCCGAACCCAGGGCCTCTGACTGCAGTGGTGACAGGCACGTGTTTTAACCGCTACACTACCGTGCGCCCCATTCCTCGCCCCAGGTGAGAAGTGCAAAGAGAGAGAGAGAAAGTGTGTGTGTGTGTGTGTGTGTGTGTGTGTGTGTGTGTGTGTGTTACTACTCATTGAGGTGTTTGCTTGTAAAGGTTTCAGAAGACATTGTAAGGGAAAGAACCTGCCGGCAGGTGAGAGCGTCACCTGTGCTGAAGCACACAAGGCAAAGAAAACAAGGTGTTTGTATCAAATGTGCTGGGTGCCTACAGATGGCGCTGTGTACTGTAGACGTCATGTTGACTGACGAGACTGCAAGGAAGAGAGCTGCACGTACACAGACTTTGTCACAGTGCCACGTGCTCACATATCCGCCTCTCAAATGCGCATGCGTCATCAATACCTAATACAGTAAGTAGAAAAAAACACAAAAGTTTGAGAACATTCCACAAGTTGTAACAAGTCACGTGGTGCTTACATCTCAAATCGTGCACGTGCACAATATTATGGGCTCTCACGAGCACTTTCTTGGTGTGTGTGTGTGGGGGGGGGCAGACACCTGTGTCAGTCTACATTTTTGTTGTTGATTTTTTTTGTAAGGGAAAGTGCTTCCACCTCTCAGTGATCTCGCACTATCAAACTCTAGATCAAAGGCCATTGCACGTAATCCAAGGTCACTATAGTAATCCTGCATGTAATTAAAAGGTCATTGCACGCATTCCAAGGTCATTGCACGAATTTCAAGGTCACTGTCAGTAATCCTGCATGTAATCCAAGGTCATTGTCAGTATAATCATAGGTCACTGTCAGTAATCCTGCATGTAATCCACGTAATGCAAGGTCATTGCACGTATTCCAAGGTCATTGCACCAAAGTAAGGTCATTGCACGTAGTCGAATGCAAACGTTAGAAAACATTTTTCAGATGTGCAAAATAACATTTAAAATGTGCAAACATTAGTTAAACGTTTTTATAAAACATTTATAAAAGGTTTGAATGCTATCTGGGCCTGCATGTAATTAAAAGGTCATTGCACGTATTCCAAGGTTGATTGCACGTATTCCAAGGTCATTGTCAGTAATCTAACCCTACAAGTAATCCAAGGTCACTGTCAGTTGCATGCTGACGTCACAAGCCATTTTCGCACTCAATTTCGCTGCAAACGGACCAAAGCTTAGAAAAGTCAGTTAAGACCCGGAGAAGCTGCCATAAAACCATCTTTACTCCAGTAGTCAGGCTGATGTACCCGAGATGTTGTGTGGCTGCCCACCTGCAGTCACTGACGTCATCTGAGCAGGTAGCGGGTACAGGTGACCGGAATAAATCCGCTCTTTCCGCCTGTTAGACAATCATGAGGACTGAGGCGCCTTGTGGCTCCCCCCCCACCCCACGACACCAAGAATTTGGAGGAAGTTTTGGGAGGTGGACAGGATGTCCGCTCGGTGTGGTGGTTACCTGGTGACACGGCGACGGGATGTGGAAGTAGTGTGACTGTGTGATTAACCTCGTGTTACCCTAACAGGATCTACGCCTACTGGAGTGGAGACAAGGCGGGGCGGCCAGGCGCCTACAGTAGCACGCAGCCTGTTATCATCGGGGATGCACTGTAGAAACTGATTTACCGAAATAACAACATTCCACATTTTAATTAAGATTGACAACGTGCAAAGTTTTACCATTGTTCTTTTGTCAGACTCTGTATATGTATATCCATATGTGTGTGTGTGTGCGTGTGTTTGTGTGTGTGTGTGTGTGTGTGTGTGTGCGTGTGTTTGTTTGTGTGTGTGTGTGCGTGCGTACGTGAGAGAGAGAGAGAGTGTGTGTGTGTGTGTGTGTGTGTGTGTGTGCGCGCGTGCGTAGGAGTAGCCGACAAGCATGACAGTTACTTTTGTTCTTTTCTAACTTGTGGAGGTTAGCAGCTCATTTTCAGCATGGGAAGAGAGGAGGAGCGACGGTCAAGCACGGACCTTCATTCACTGGATGAGTCTCTCTCATCTGTTGCCTCTTTGCTCTATCATAGCAGTCACACACTCACAATCGTCACAAACACTAACAACAAAAGGATTTCGCTTCCGTTTTCTCTCAAAATGGCGGATCTTCCTAACGTAGAAGAAATTTAAGAAGTGACAAATTAAGCTTTTCTGGCATCATAACCTTGTTAAAGAAGATTGATTGCAAAATAAACAGTATTTCCTGTAAAATGTATTCTGTTTATTTATAGAAAACACATTTGAATTTATTGATAATTTTGTCATCCAAAAACATCATCACAGCAGATGCTATTGACCTGTTTACCACTAACAAATAAAATAAGCATTGGTTTTGATTTTATGGAAACAATTGTATGGATTGTTCTGTTAGGGAAAAACCCCATACGTTAAGAATTGTAAGGTATGCAACCAAAGGAGCGGAAACACGAGGTCTGTCTAAAGGAAAGCCGGGACTGATACCGGATTTGACTGGGAGTCATCAAGTAATGAAGGTCCGTGCGGTCAACGCTTCAAGTGGAGGGGAGGTGAACAATGCGGTGAGTTGCTATGGAGACGTCTGGTCTTGAGGTCAAGCACAACAAATCAAACGGAAGTGAGTGGAACTGTGTGAGTAGACAACTAAGGACAACGGGAAAACGCTTAAAGAGGAGATAACCGCTGCTCTCCCGCGACTCATGAGTCCGCCTCGTCACAGAAAGAACTGGTGTACTCGGTAGATGGAGTGAATCTTGCAAATAGTGTGTGTGTGTGTGTGTGTGTGTGTGTGTGTGTGTGTTCAGATGTACAGGTGATGGAAACTTCTCCCTGCACATAACACTGTCATGTCTGCCGGCATTGAGATTGTCCCCCCTTCCTCCATCTTATCCCCTATCTACTCTCTTACCATCATCGTCCTTCTTCTGCGTCGCCCCCTGATGATGATTTATTTTTGATAACTCATCTTTGTCTAACCAGTATTTGTGTCGGTCCATGAGTGCTGATTCAGCCAGGACAATAAGATGATGATGATGATGATGATGATGAAACGCAGCGAAAAGCACAGATTAACTGTAGTGAGCAGACACCAAGCATCACGAAAACCCAAAGGCAAAAAAAAAAAGAAAAAAAAAAGGGAGAGTAGTCCCCTCCAGCCGGTCAGGTCCTCTAAGAAGTGAAGTGTTAGAGACCTCGGCAGTTTGTTTTGAGAGTGCGGCGTTCATCTCTCCCTCACCATCCCCAACCTTGTCTGGAGTCAGGTGCCCATTCCCAATAGCTGGGTCGACTAGAGGAAGCATACAGTCCTCGGGTTTGGACGCGTGTCCTCTAGTCACTCGGCTAGGATATACTAGGTCAGAGGTCACAGGTGCTGGACCTGAGGTGCTGGACCAGAAGTTCCAGTCCACTACCAATGAAATGTTTAGTAGGTCAGGGTCGATCCTAGCGAGCGCGTGAGCAAGTGTGAATGACGTGAGCATCGGTGAATGACGCAAGTCTGGATGAATGACGCAAGCTTTGAGGTCAAATGTTGGAGCAAGAGAGCGCATGTGTAAGGATTAGTGTGATGGTGAGAGAGAGAGAGAAGGTGTAGTGAGAGTATTGCAGGCCTGTGTCGCCGTTTAGTGTCACGGGTGTGGACGGGCGTGTGTCGCCACTGTGGTTACTTAGGTTTTAGGGTAGACGCGTGTTGCTGTTTTTTAGCATTACTGGTTTTGAAATTGTGAGTTATTATATTTGTTTTTATAACGAAACATTCCGAGTTCCCTGTTGAAGTTGACACTGTCAGATTCTGAACGCAACGAGCTATTAACGGTCGTTTACCAAGACCCGTTAGTTAACATCTGGGGGCTTCGTCCGGGATCTGCATCGTCAACTTCTGCTACAGAGAAGCTGCGGTAATTTAAACAAGGTGAATCACCATGGAATTCATGAGGGAGCTTGTGAAGGTAGGCAAAGAGTTGGGTTTTGAAGGAGAGGAACTAAGAAAGTTCGTAGAGCAGAAAGAGAGAGAAAGAGCAGAAAGAGAAAGAGAAAGAGCAGAGAGAGAGAGAGAAGAAAGAGCTGAAGAGCGAAGAGAGAGAGAGAGCTGAAGAACGAGAATTAAAGAAGTTACAACTGGAGAAAGAACTGCAAATAGCGCAACTGCAACGGACAATCAGTGAGTCAGAGACTCGTGTGAAATACGAGAGACCAAAGTTGCCAAAGTTTATTGATGGGAAAGACAATATGGACAGCTACCTGCAACGCTTTGAGCGCCATGCTGAGTTGTCCAGTTGGCCGCGAACTGAGTGGGCAGTGTCACTGAGTGCACTGTTGTCAGGGCATGCACTGGATGTATATTGCCGCATGCCAGCAGAAGCGGCTCAAGACTATAACGAACTGAAACAGGCACTACTGTCTGGTTATGACTTTACCGAAAACGGATTCAGACACCGTTTCCGCGCCAGCAAGCCAGAAAAAAGTGAAAGCCCCGAGCAGTTTATGGAGAGAATTAGAGGATACCTTTATAGATGGATAGAGCTAGCCGGGCAGGAGAAAGACTTTGAAGGACTGTTATATATTATCCTTAAAGAGCAGTTTATCGAAGCCTGTCCCAAAGATTTGGCCGTCTTCTTGCAGCAGCAGGAAGATCAGAAATTGAAGGCATTAGCCAGCGCTGCCCTGAGATACCTCCAGTCGCAAGGCAAAGACTTCTTCGTCAAATCGAGAGTTCCGTTGTCTGATACCGATTTGGCCCAGAATACCGGGTATGCTCAACACAGCCAAGGTCAGGTACGACATCAGGGCAACGAGTTGCGGTGTTATTCGTGTGGCGGAAGAGGTCACAAAGCCCAGGCTTGTCCGAGCAGCTCTACGACACATTCGACTAACCGCCAAGCACCGGCAGGAAATATGCGGCGGAATCAGCAGCCGTCGAGTCGTCGCCCTTTGATGTCGGCAAATGTGGCCATCTGTGAGGGAGACGAAACAGGACAAAGATACCTAACCGCCTCTGATGGTCCGGCTCAGAACGAACAACACACTCCAGTGGTGGAGTGTGCTTTTACCATAAGAACCACAGGCGATATTGGGAACATGCCAGTGTCAAGCGGACGGTTGGGTGGTAATAACGTCACCGTGCTCAGGGACACCGGGTGTTCTGGAATTGTCATCCGGAAAGACCTCGTGTTGGAAGAACAATTCACAGGTAACAGCTCGAATCTACGATGTTGTCACGGGCATATTCAGTGTGCCCACCGCCGTTGTCGAAGTGTCATCACCGTATTTCAGTGGTCGTGTAAACGCATTGTGTCTAGACAGCCCGCCGTACGATCTCATTATCGGCAACATTGAAGGCGCTAGAGCTGCTGATGACCCCGATCCGGAGTGGGAGCACACCTGTGCCGTGACAACCAGAGCACAGGCGGCTCGGGAAGAAATGAGAACCAAAGCTCTAGCGATCACCAAAGATATAAGAATGCCTGACATTGACAAGAATAAACTCATTCAATTGCAGCAAGATGACCCGACGTTGGAAAAATATCGCAAGCAGGTCACTGCATACTCCGATGGTAACGAGAAGGTCAGATTTGAGGTAAAAGGAGGAGTGCTGTATCGTATATTCAGCCGACAAGACTTTAATGAGGGACAGCCGATCCGCCAAGTCTTGGTCCCAGCTTCCTTACGGCGCTCAGTGATGGACGTTGCACATTCATCTATCATGGGTGGTCATCTGGGCGTTAAGAAAACTTTAGATAAAGTCACAGCAGCTTTTTACTGGCCTGGTGTTTCCGGGGATATAACTCACTTCTGCCAATCTTGTGACGCCTGTCAGAAAACGGTGCAAAAAGGCAGGGTGCAGAGGGTGCCTTTTGCAAAAAATGCCACTGATTGATACGCCATTCAAGCGGGTAGCTGTAGACCTCATAGGCGAGATTAAGCCTGCCAGCGATTCGGGACAAAGATACATCCTGACGCTAGTCGACTACGCGACCAGATATCCTGAAGCGGTCCCTTTAAAAAAAATTGATACGGAAACTGTTGCTGAAACGTTAATCGGCATTTTCAGCCGCCTTGGAGTCCCGGAAGAGATACTAAGTGATCTGGGACCACAGTTTGTATCTGAATGCATGAAAGAAGTCTCCAGGCTGCTCAGCATTCGTCAGATTACAACAACCCCGTACCACCCAATGTGTAATGGGCTTGTTGAGAGGCTCAATGGCACATTGAAGACCATGCTGCGAAAGCTATGCAGCGACCAACCAAGACAGTGGGACCGTTACATCAATGCGCTACTGTTCGCTTACAGGGAGGTGCCGCAGGAATCTACGGGTTTTTCTCCCTTTGAACTGCTGTTCGGGCGAACGACACGAGGCCCGATGCACATCCTGAAAGAGTTGTGGACCAAGGAGGTCGATGAATCGGACATACGAAACAGCTATCAATATGTGTTCGAGCTGCGGGAGAAATTGGAAGAGACGTTGAGGTTGGCTAAGACCGAACTGGAAAAGGCTCAAGGGAAAGCCAAGCACTACTATGATAAGAGGACCAGAAGAACATTCAAGCCTGGCGACAAGGTCCTGGTTTTACTCCCCTCAAACCACAACAAGCTGCTGATGCATTGGAAGGGTCCGTTTGAGGTGACGGAGGTCAAGGGCCTAAATGACTATATGGTGCTCATGAGAGGGAAGGCCAAAGTGTTCCATGCTAATCTCCTCAAGCGTTACGTGGAGAGGGACCCAGCTTACGCGGATGAAACCGCCATTGAGGAAACGGTCGTGTCTGTTACCGATGGGCCACCAAGATCAGGCAGTTCAGCATCGTGTCATGTAGCCGAAGACGTGAATGACGATGACAAGGACCCCGAAGATGATAGTGATGACCTATTAGAACTGGGAGATATCCGTCATGGCGAATCGGCTGATAACATTGTGTACGGATCCAATCTGTCGGGCCAACAACGGGTCGATATACAAAACCTCGTAAAAACATACGACCGTATCTTTACAGATATACCAGGCAAAACTAATCTTGTTAAACACGAGGTAAGATTAACGTCTGACGTCCCAGTGAGGTCAAAGCCTTATCCGATCCCATACGCCACCAGGGAGTCGTTGAGGCGCGACATCGAGGAAATGCTGCGCTTGGGGATCGTCCGTGAGTCAAAATCGCCTTATGCATCGCCTGTCGTGGTAGTGAAGAAAAAAGACGGAAGTAACAGGGTGTGCGTCGATTTCAGGAAGCTAAATAAGCTTACTAATTTGGATCCGGAGCCCATGCCGACGCCAGCAGATCTATTCCGGCAGCTGAGTGGGGACAGATTTTTCTCGAAGATCGATTTGAGCAAAGGTTATTGGCAGGTCACCATACCTGACGAAGACGTCCAGAAAACGGCATTCATTACACCCGATGGGGTATACGAGTTCCTAAGAATGCCGTTTGGAATGAAAAACTCAGGAGCAACGCTGAGGAGGGGCTTGAAGAAAATACTACACGACTTAAGGAGTGTCGTGCATTATTCGGACGACATCCTAGTGCACACCCGGACGTGGGAAGAGCATCTCCAGGTGGTCCGCGTGTTACTCAGTCGCCTCGCCGATAACAACTTGACGGCCAGACCCAGTAAATGCATACTTGGCACCGACGACGTGGACTTCATCGGACATCGTCTTCAGTGCGGGGTGAAGGGAGTGTACGAGGACAATGTCAGAAAGATCAGAGAAGCTCAACGGCCGCAAAATAAGAAGCAGTTACGCTCCTTCCTCGGCCTGGCGTCCTTTTACGGGGAATACATGCCTCATTTCGCGGCGGTGACGGCATCTCTCACCGATCTTTTGAGGAAGGGACAGCCAAACTTGCTCAAGTGGGGTGAGGCGCAGGAACGGGCCTTCGTCTCAGTCAAGACGTTTTTGACCAGTGATCCGGTGCTGCGACTGCCAGATCCCTCTAAAACGTATATTCTCAGCACCGACGCGTCAGATGCAGGGATTGGGGCGGTGCTAATGCAGGATCACGATGAGAAGCTGTTTCCTGTCAGCTATGCGAGTAGGAAACTAAATGATGCTGAGAGGAAGTACTCCACGATTGAAAAGGAGTGCTTAGCCATCGTGTGGGCCGTAAGGAAATTCCGGCTGTATTTAGACGGGGTCAGATTCAAATTACAGACGGACCATAACCCTCTCACATATCTGGACACTGCACGCTTTGAAAACCATAGGGTGATGAGGTGGGCTTTGTTCTTGCAAAATTTTGACATACAGATTGATTCTGTGAAAGGATCTGACAATGTTGGTGCAGATTTCTTGAGCCGACTGGGCTGGTAAAGGTTTAAGGTCGGCAGTGTCATTAGTGCATCTGACATGGATGTACCTTGTAAATATCATTTAAGGCCTCTGTAGGGGAGCGCATTTTATTGTTAGAGGGAGTAAGGAAGAGTGTAGTTTGGAGAAATTGCGAAGAAATGTCATGGGTTATTGTTTAGCGTTGTAACAGATGTAAGATTTTGTGATGTGAACAAGGTACATTTCATTCGTAGAATGTTGGAAGAAAGTCCTGCGGAATTTCTTTTTAAAGTAGGGAGGTATGTTACGAATGAAATGTTTAGTAGGTCAGGGTCGATCCTAGCGAGCGCGTGAGCAAGTGTGAATGACGTGAGCATCGGTGAATGACGCAAGTCTGGATGAATGACGCAAGCTTTGAGGTCAAATGTTGGAGCAAGAGAGCGCATGTGTAAGGATTAGTGTGATGGTGAGAGAGAGAGAGAAGGTGTAGTGAGAGTCTTGCAGGCCTGTGTCGCCGTTTAGTGTCACGGGTGTGGACGGGCGTGTGTCGCCACTGTGGTTACTTAGGTTTTAGGGTAGACGCGTGTTGCTGTTTTTAGCATTACTGGTTTTGAAATTGTGAGTTATTATATTTGTTTTTATAACGAAACATTCGGAGTTCCCTGTTGAAGTTGACACTGTCAGATTCTGAACGCAACGAGCTATTAACGGTCGTTTACCAAGACCCGTTAGTTAACACAGTCCACTAGATACTTGCCCAGAGAGCAGGTCTACTTCCTCATACAAGAATTTCTGACCTATTAACATATATGCATATAACCTCTTACCCTGACGAATGATATATATATATATATATCCACAGATATAAATAACCTCTTACCCGTCATTGTATCATCAGCTGATGTGTGTAGAGTGGTAGCCTTGTTGGAACTTCAATAAAGAGACGAGTGAAAAAGTGCATGAAACCCGTTACCTGTAACATCAATTAATGTGAATGGTGACGAGTTGATGTAGTCCGCTACTTGCAGTAGAATAAAGGGAGATGACTACGTGTACCCGGTTACCTGTAACATCAATCAAACAGTGCATGTGGAGGGTAGCATGCACTATTGTGTCGAAATGTCATTAGACACAACATTGGAAAGATTTGTCGATGAAACGGGTGATTAATATTAAATGGGGTTAATGTATCAAATGTACAGTAAAAATAGTTTACAGCAGAGAGGAAATAGTGTAGCATTGTTCCTCGAGTAGTCTCCCTGCATTGCTCCCCAGGTAGTCTTCCCTCTAGTGCAATATTACTTACCTGGTGGGGTGGTGGGCGGACAAAAGATGATGAGGCAACAGGTGCAGTTATCTGCCCATTAAACAGACAGACACTAGACTTGAGTGGAACTGTCAGAGACCTGGACTAGGATGCAGGTGTTTATGTGCATGTCCGGGAACACCTTCAGGCCGGGTGTGTATTTAACTGTAAGTTGCTGAGTGACTAGCCGCTGGGTGTTTATGGACCACGCATGGCGCACATTAACCATCGTGAACATCAATAAACCTGCTGACTTAGGGCTGACTTGGGTACACACACAAGGTTAATAGGAACTCCACTGAGGTGACAGGTCTTGTGACAATGTTTTTATCCAAAGACCGAAATGTCTGTGTGTTTGTCTTTCTGACTGAAAACCAAACATTGTTATGTCGTTGATGAAAGTCACAGTTTACATCTGATGATGAAGATGTGAAGATAATAATATCGTCCTGAAGTTTTACCTTCCCCTTGGGGAGTGCGCCTGCCTGCTTGTCCGCAAAGTTGTTGACGATGGGTGAGCATACAGAGCACAATAATTGACTATGGCCTTTGTTTATTGCAGTTGTTTATCGCAGTTGTTTATTGCAGTTGTTTAGTACAGTTGTTTATCGCAGTTGTTTATTGCAGTTGTTTAGTACAGTTGTTTATCGCAGTTGTTTATTGCAGTTGTTTAGTACAGTTGTTTATCGCAGTTGTTTATTACAGTTGTTTAGTGCAGTTGTTTATTACAGTTGTTTAGTGCAGTTGTTTATCGCAGTTGTTTATTGCAGTTGTTTAGTACAGTTGTTTATCGCAGTTGTTTATTACAGTTGTTTAGTGCAGTTGTTTAGTGCAGTTGTTTATCGCAGTTGTTTAGTACAGTTGTTTATCGCAGTTGTTTATTGCAGTTGTTTAGTACAGTTGTTTATTGCAGTTGTTTATCGCAGTTGTTTAGTACAGTTGTTTATCGCAGTTGTTTATTGCAGTTGTTTAGTACAGTTGTTTATTGCAGTTGTTTAGTACAGTTGTTTAGTACAGTTGTTTATCGCAGTTGTTTATTGCAGTTGTTTAGTACAGTTGTTTATTGCAGTTGTTTATTGCAGTTGTTTATGACAGTTGTTTAATGCAGTTTTTATCGCAGTTGTTTATTACAGTTGTTTATTACAGTTGTTTATCGCAGTTGTTTATTGCAGTTGTTTAGTACAGTTGTTCAGTACAGTTGTTTATTGCAGTTGTTTGATCGTTGCGAAGTGACATTTATCGCAGTTTATTATAAGACATCGTAACCCTCACGAGGTGAAGTTATTGTCATTGATGTTAATTAACCGCTCTCGCTAAATACCCGACGTGGGTTCAGCTCGATGACTAGACTTATTAGAAAGTCCCTGCTAGTGGAAATGGATTTGGCTCCGTGTGTGTGCTGACTATAGACGCTAGGGTCTCTGGCTCTAGGTGACTACACTCACTACAAACAGCCTGTCATGGTGGTCAAGGTGGGTTTGGCTATGTAACCTCTAGGGTCTCTGGCTATAGGTGACTACACTCACTACAAACGGCCTGTCATGGTGGTCAAGGTGGGTTTGGCTATGTAACCTCTAGGGTCTCTGGCTATAGGTGACTACACTCACTACAAACGGCCTGTCATGGTGGTCAAGGTGGGTTTGGCTATGTAACCTCTAGGGTCTCTGGCTATAGGTGACTACACTCACTACAAACGGCCTGTCATGGTGGTCAAGGTGGGTTTGGCTATGTAACCTCTAGGGTCTCTGGCTATAGGTGACCAAACGGACCAGCTAGCCAAGCGGCTTTGGCTAGTCACTACACAGACTAGACATGTCCTAGCTAGATGGCCAAGTGTCTCGTAGTGGCTATACTGGTGACTGCAGTGTATTGACGAGAAGCTAGTTGATTGGCGT
Organism: Marisa cornuarietis; assembly: GCA_004794655.1. Classification (NCBI taxonomy): domain Eukaryota; kingdom Metazoa; phylum Mollusca; class Gastropoda; order Architaenioglossa; family Ampullariidae; genus Marisa; species Marisa cornuarietis. The sequence goes on from SMMW01000134.1 coordinate 858,305, forward strand.
GTGTGTGGCTATGTGACTATGGCATCCCCCCCCCGGGCTAGGTGGTGGGTAGCCGGAAGGCTGTTTGATGATGACTGGCCTCCCACCCTTCCCACAGCATTTTTCCGGGATGCCCGTTGGGTCTCACGAGAGTCGGGAGACAGGTAGATACCCGGTGTGCCGTACTATTCTCCTCGACACACGTCCTGCACATCAGACTCATCGCTGACCGTGCGTGTGTTCAGTTGAGACAGAGCCGCTAGAGATACGTGTCTCTGGCTGGGAGGGGGGGGGGCCGCGGTTTGTGGTCGGTGACGTCTCACGGCGCGGAGTGTGGAGGGGACGGGCAGGAGGGCTGGGGTGTGTGTGTGTGTGTGGGGGGGGGGGGGGTCGCGAGCCAGCCGGCGGCGATGTGAGTTGTGATGAGGCGCACGGACCTGTGTGGCTCAGTCCGCTGTTCGCTGCCACCAGTGACGGCCGACGACAGGCGACGAGTGCTGCCATCTGTCGACAGTGTCCAGTGAAGCAGGTAACACTAGTATCACCAACTTAATATTATTGTACCGGGCGCTGCTAGTATCTGTGGCTAAGTCACGTGTAGGCGCTGCCAACAGGCTCCTCCTCCTCCTCACAGTCGTCTCGGCTAAATTTTCAGTGCGCTCGTGTGTACTGTTCTTACAGGAGACAAGTGGAGACAGTTGACCACTTTCAGATTTGGTCATGTCATAGTATTCGACATTCTATCTGACATGTTAAACTCTCGACTACCACCGTCTTACAGGTGATGCAGGAAATACACTGAGACTCTTTGCCTCCCTTCTTTGAGGCTGAGGGAAGAGTAACTTGCGCCTGTCGAGGTGTTTGTTGCTGCACTAGCGTTCACATCGTATTTACTGACACAAACGGGTTCAGATGATGCGTCATATATTAACACACAAACTATACCACACAGTACCGTAGGAAGATGCTCGGCTTTAGGGGGAAGAGGACAAACTCCATGCTCACTGTGAACGATGTTCACATTCTTGTCTCCTCAGTATCTTTTTTTTTTGAGGGGGCGACTGTCCCCCCCTGCCCTCCAGGTTCCTATACTCTACTGCCACAGTAGCCGACCGTTAATTAATGAGGGGAACACACATTCTTGTACAAATCCTCCTTTAAACTTGTGTTTTCTAACTAATCGTTGTTTTGTGCTGAGAATGGCCATTGGAGTACGACTGAAGCTGAAGAAGTCTGAATCAGTTCCAGCAGAGGGGCGAGGAAAGATGTAATGTAAGACACATAGCGGACTATGTGCAATGTACCTGTTCGTCCGTAAGATGTTGCAGGTGTCATGTATATATAGTTTCTTCTTCTTGTGACAACAAAACATCACAACATGCACACACAGTTTGTATTCTATCCACCTGTCTCAGCAACTATGTGTCACATATACATTGCAGTTCTAGCCGCAAATAAGGTCTAGTAATTATCTCTATCTAGCCTGCTGGCATAGGGGACGTAACATAAGTGGTTCACCGTTTCTAAAACGATGTGGCAACCATAACCCAGCACTTTCCTGCGTAAAGTTTGAATGGATACAATAAGGTGCAATGGATTATGAAAAGGAGCCAAACTGTTAAATAGATTATGAAGAGAAACCAAACTGTCGAGTAGATTGTGGAGAGAAACCAAACTGTCGAGTAGACTGTGAGGAAAAACCAAACCATTGAATGGATCATGAAAAGGAGGTAAACGATCAGTGAATGGATTATGGAAGAAAGCAAAGGATAGATTATAAAAAGGGGACAAACGTGTATTCTCCTCACGTACACGTCTGCGGCGACGATCTCTTTGTGAGTCAGTCACTGCTCACCTTTACCTGGCCACACCTGCCAATTGCAAAACACTCGACCAGAGAGCCAGCGTCATCAGCATCATCAATGATCTCTTCACATCTTTCTTTTTCCTCCTCCCCTAGGTGCAGCAGGGGCGGAGGTTAGACGGTGGTGTTACGAGTGCTGAGGATAATCGCTGTCTGTGTGTTCGCGCGCGTGCTAACGTCCCATTCCCTTGGCATTGACCTGTGGGCCACGTGTTTAATAAAGGTATCCTAGGACTGCCTCCGATCTGTCTCACGGAGAAACACAATAGAACCCCCCGCCCAGTCCTCCACTCCCTGTAGTTGATGCGTGCAGGTAAGTGAAGCAGTATTTCCTCATCAGTGCAAACTAGCGACTCACTTCGTGTTGATTGGCGGCGCCTGTGACGTATTTCCGGGTCAAGAAGTGCGCCTGTCGCTCGGTTCGTGAGACGATCGCAGGTTCAACTCTGACAAACTGCCCTCGTGCGGTGTCGTCATCAGTGGATACAACTACACAGCCTCTACCTGCTTTCCTTCTACGTGCGACTGGACAGCGTGAGCAGAAAGTCGTGGGAGCAGGAGAAAAATTAGAAAAAGCGAGGCGCGGGGTGCAGGTCAGCAGGTGTTTTGAGCGGTGTTACCGTTAGTCTTATATACCTGCTGTCTTACCGTTAGTCTTACCTGCTGTCTTACCGTTAGTCTTACCTGCTGTCTTACCGTTAGTCTTATATACCTGCTGTCTTACCGTTAGTCTTACCTGCTGTCTTACCGTTAGTCTTACCTGCTGTCTTACCGTTAGTCTTATATACCTGCTGTCTTACCGTTAGTCTTACCTGCTGTCTTACCGTTAGTCTTATATACCTGCTGTCTTACCGTTAGTCTTATATACCTGCTGTCTTACCGTTAGTCTTACCTGCTGTCTTACCGTTAGTCTTATATACCTGCTGTCTTACCGTTAGTCTTACCTGCTGTCTTACCGTTAGTCTTATATACCTGCTGTCTTACCGTTAGTCTTACCTGCTGTCTCAGCGTTAGTCTTATATACCTGCTGTCTTACCGTTAGTCTTACCTGCTGTCTTAGCGTTAGTCTTATATACCTGCTGTCTTACCGTTAGTCTTACCTGCTGTCTTACCGTTAGTCTTATATACCTGCTGTCTTACCGTTAGTCTTACCTGCTGTCTTACCGTTAGTCTTACCTGCTGTCTTACCGTTAGTCTTATATACCTGCTGTCTTACCGTTAGTCTTACCTGCTGTCTTACCGTTAGTCTTATATACCTGCTGTCTTACCGTTAGTCTTATATACCTGCTGTCTTACCGTTAGTCTTATATACCTGCTGTCTTACCGTTAGTCTTACCTGCTGTCTTACCGTTAGTCTTATATACCTGCTGTCTTATCGTTAGTCTTATATACCTGCTGTCTTACCGTTAGTCTTACCTGCTGTCTTACCGTTAGTCTTATATACCTGCTGTCTTACCGTTAGTCTTACCTGCTGTCTTACCGTTAGTCTTATATACCTGCTGTCTTACCGTTAGTCTTACCTGCTGTCTTACCGTTAGTCTTATATACCTGCTGTCTTACCGTTAGTCTTATATACCTGCTGTCTTACCGTTAGTCTTACCTGCTGTCTTACCGTTAGTCTTATATACCTGCTGTCTTATCGTTAGTCTTATATACCTGCTGTCTTACCGTTAGTCTTACCTGCTGTCTTACCGTTAGTCTTATATACCTGCTGTCTTACCGTTAGTCTTACCTGCTGTCTTACCGTTAGTCTTATATACCTGCTGTCTTACCGTTAGTCTTATATACCTGCTGTCTTACCGTTAGTCTTATATACCTGCTGTCTTACCGTTAGTCTTACCTGCTGTCTTACCGTTAGTCTTATATACCTGCTGTCTTACCGTTAGTCTTATATACCTGCTGTCTTACCGTTAGTCTTATCTACCTGCTGTCTTACCGTTAGTCTTACCTGCTGTCTTACCGTTAGTCTTACCTGCTGTCTTACCGTTAGTCTTATATACCTGCTGTCTTACCGTTAGTCTTACCTGCTGTCTTACCGTTAGTCTTATATACCTGCTGTCTTACCGTTAGTCTTATATACCTGCTGTCTTACCGTTAGTCTTACCTGCTGTCTTACCGTTAGTCTTATATACCTGCTGTCTTACCGTTAGTCTTACCTGCTGTCTTACCGTTAGTCTTATATACCTGCTGTCTTACCGTTAGTCTTACCTGCTGTCTTACCGTTAGTCTTATATACCTGCTGTCTTACCGTTAGTCTTACCTGCTGTCTGCTCAAACAGAAGACTTGACCTGAACGTTCATTTAGGATCGGGTCGGCCCCTTACAACTTCCTGGCACTTTCATTTCACCAGTCCCGCTAGAAGTCATTGACCGTGAAAGAATTATTGACTTGCATCGTCAGGAAGAGGTAAAAAGGCATCGTTCTTCACATAGTCAGGAGAGGTTGAAGGTCAGTACACACAATGAATACAGTCAGCAGTACACACAATGTATACAGTCAGCAGTACACACATTGAATACAGTCAGCAGTACACACAATGAATACAGTCAGCAGTACACACAATGAATACAGTCAGCAGTACACACAATGAATACAGCCAGCAGTACACACAATGAATACAGTCAGCAGTACACACAATGAATACAGTCAGCAGTACACACAATGAATACAGTCAGCAGTACACATTGAATACAGTCAGCAGTACACACAATGAATACAGTCAGCAGTACACACAATGAATACAGCCAGCAGTACACACAATGAATACAGTCAGCAGTACACACAATGAATACAGTCAGCAGTACACACAATGAATACAGTCAGCAGTACACACAATGAATACAGTCAGCAGTACACACAATGAATACAGTCAGCAGTACATACATTGAATACAGTCAGCAGTACACACAATGAATACAGTCAGCAGTACACACAATGAATACAGCCAGCAGTACACACAATGAATACAGTCAGCAGTACACACAATGAATACAGTCAGCAGTACACACAATGAATACAGTCAGCAGTACACACAATGAATACAGTCAGCAGTACACAATGTATACAGTCAGCAGTACACACATTGAATACAGTCAGCAGTACACACAATGAATACAGTCAGCAGTACACAATGTATACAGTCAGCAGTACACACAATGAATACAGTCAGCAGTACACACATTGAATACAGTCAGCAGTACACACATTGAATACAGTCAGCAGTACACACATTGAATACAGTCAGCAGTACACACAATGAATACAGTCAGCAGTACACACATTGAATACAGTCAGCAGTACACACATTGAATACAGTCAGCAGTACACAATGTATACAGTCAGCAGTACACACATTGAATACAGTCAGCAGTACACACAATGTATACAGTCAGCAGTACACACATTGAATACAGTCAGCAGTACACACATTGAATACAGTCAGCAGTACACAATGTATACAGTCAGCAGTACACACATTGAATACAGTCAGCAGTACACACAATGAATACAGTCAGCAGTACACAATGTATACAGTCAGCAGTACACACATTGAATACAGTCAGCAGTACACACATTGAATACAGTCAGCAGTACACACAATGAATACAGTCAGCAGTACACAATGTATACAGTCAGCAGTACACACATTGAATACAGTCAGCAGTACACACAATGAATACAGTCAGCAGTACACAATGTATACAGTCAGCAGTACACACATTGAATACAGTCAGCAGTACACACATTGAATACAGTCAGCAGTACACACATTGAATACAGTCAGCAGTACACACAATAAATACAGTCAGCAGTACACACATTGAATACAGTCAGCAGTACACACAATAAATACAGTCAGCAGTACACACATTGAATACAGTCAGCAGTACACACATTGAATACAGTCAGCAGTACACACATTGAATACAGCCAGCAGTACACACATTGAATACAGTCAGCAGTACACAATGTATACAGTCAGCAGTACACACATTGAATACAGTCAGCAGTACACACAATGAATACAGTCAGCAGTACACACAATGAATACAGTCAGCAGTACACACATTGAATACAGTCAGCAGTACACACAATAAATACAGTCAGCAGTACACACAATGAATACAGCCAGCAGTACACACAATGAATACAGCCAGCAGTACTCACCAGTCACCATGTATACAGCTATCAGTAAACAATAATACATCAAGCAGTACACGGTGAACACTGTCCAGCAGTACACACAGTTGATCAGCCGCCTGTGGCTGAGGTTCTTGCCGAGAACAGCTCCCACCCATGGCGGTGTCGTGTAGCACCCGTAATAGTGTGTAGACATAGAGACTGTATCGTACTACAGGGTGTAGACAGAGAGACTGTATTGTACTACAGGGTGTAGAGTGAGACTGTATCGTACTACAGGGTGTAGACATAGAGACTGTATCGTACTACAGGGTGTAGACAGAGAGACTGTATTGTACTACAGGGTGTAGACAGAGAGACTGTATCGAACTACAGGGTGTAGACAGAGAGACTGTATTGTACTACAGGGTGTAGACAGAGAGACTGTATTGTACTACAGGGTGTAGACAGAGAGACTGTATTGTACTACAGGGTGTAGACATAGAGACTGTATCGTACTACAGGGTGTAGACAGAGAGAGTGTATTGTACTACAGGGTGTAGACAGACTGTATTGTAGTACAGTGTGTAGACAGACTGTATCGTACTACAGGGTGTAGACAGACAGACTGTATTGTACTACAGGGTGTAGACAGACAGACTGTATTGTACTACATGGTGTAGACAGAGAGACTGTATTGTACTACAGGGTGTAGACAGACAGACTGTATTGTACTACAGGGTGTAGACAGACAGACTGTATTGTACTACAGGGTGTAGACAGAGAGACTGTATCGTACTACAGGGTGTAGACAGACAGACTGTATTGTAGTACAGTGTGTAGACAGAGAGACTTATCGTACTACAGGGTGTAGACAGACTGTATTGTACTACAGGGTGTAGACAGAGAGACTGTATTGTACTACAGGGTGTAGACAGAGAGACTGTATTGTAGTACAGTGTGTAGACAGACTGTATCGTACTACAGGGTGTAGACAGACAGACTGTATTGTACTACAGGGTGTAAACAGAGACTGTATTGTACTACAGGGTGTAGACAGAGAGACTGTATTGTACTACAGGGTGTAGACAGAGAGACTGTATCGTACTACAGGGTGTAGACAGACAGACTGTATTGTAGTACAGTGTGTAGACAGAGAGACTTATCGTACTACAGGGTGTAGACAGACTGTATTGTACTACAGGGTGTAGACAGAGAGACTGTATTGTACTACAGGGTGTAGACAGAGAGACTGTATTGTAGTACAGTGTGTAGACAGACTGTATCGTACTACAGGGTGTAGACATAGAGACTGTATCGTACTACAGGGTGTAGACAGAGAGACTGTATTGTACTACAGGGTGTAGACAGAGAGACTGTATCGAACTACAGGGTGTAGACAGAGAGACTGTATTGTACTACAGGGTGTAGACAGAGAGACTGTATTGTACTACAGGGTGTAGACAGAGAGACTGTATTGTACTACAGGGTGTAGACAGAGAGACTGTATTGTACTACAGGGTGTAGACAGAGAGACTGTATTGTACTACAGGGTGTAGACAGAGAGACTGTATTGTACTACAGGGTGTAGACAGAGAGACTGTATTGTACTACAGGGTGTAGACAGAGAGACTGTATTGTACTACAGGGTGTAGACAGAGAGACTGTATTGTAGTACAGTGTGTAGACAGACTGTATCGTACTACAGGGTGTAGACAGACAGACTGTATTGTACTACACAGTGGCGTAGGAAGATGCTCGGCTTTGTGGGGGCAAGCTCCATGTTGACAATGAATAACGTTCACACTCTTCCCTTCCAAGCATCTTTTTTGGGGGGGCGGCTGCCCCCCTTGCCCCCCCCCTGTTCCTACGCCACTGCTACAGGGTGTAGACAGAGAGATTGTATTGTACTACAGAAGGGGATAAAGACTATATTTGTGTGTGAGGTTTATCAGTTGTAAACAAGATGAGATGTTGATGACGAATGTGAAGGTTGTTGACGCTGCATGTGGTGGGAGGTCGCCAGAGTGTAGTGTTGTGTGTAGCTGACCCACCCTAGGGAGGGAGGCCGATATTTGTTACAGCCCTGTGTGATGTTATGGGGCACCGCGGGCCTTTCAGTAACTAGGTGTGCAATGTGGCCCTATAACCAGTAGGGTTGAGACCCTGGCTGACGAGGCAACATATTCACCTCTAGCAGATTATCAGTTTACTGTAGTGAGTACACAGGTTTCTCGACATTCGACCACAAACACACACAAGATCGTCTTTGCTGCTTGACATGGACGTGCAAAGTGACATTTTCCCTTTCACCCCGAATCGTCTCGGGTAAGGGTGGCCTCTCATACAAGTTGTTGTACGATGTTCAAGTGTCGAGCAAACAGTCAAGCACCGAAAGAGAATTATTTCAAGTATTGGTCTCACACCCAAATGTTCGAGAACGAAGCGGTTCGAGTTCCAAGGAACCACTGGATTTCTTTATAAGAGTGCAACCATATAGTTCCGATATGTCGAAGGCATAGAATAACAATTATTTATTATTATATTCTCTACTCAAGCTACTTCTTCCCATCTTTAAATTTGATTATCAAGTTGCTTTACAACAAAACTATAATATTCCCTCGATTGCATGATGTATTTACTGGATCAGTTCTTCCAGGAATCGAGAAAAATTGAAAAGGTACTCGCGCAGGTAAACAAATGCTGTCTTGCTTGAAACTGTGAAACTACTGGTTCTCCTGCTACAGTCTGCCTACCATACAGTCTGCGTCTCACTCGTTGATTCCGATTATCAAAGTCGAAGTGGTCCGCTATTTGATTTAATCCAGGAGGTAAGCACGAAGTACAAATTTAAGAATGCAAAGAAACTACGATTTTATCTGACAAGAATAGAACAATCAGCCATCAATAACTCGACAGTTGGTAGAACAAAGAAGTTGAAAATGAAAGTCGATGTTAATATTCGCTTAGCATCATCGAACTTAGAGGCAAGGCGCTGGTCGATCTTCTGCTGCCACACTTTTTAATGTTTGTTTGTTTTGTTAAGCTAAGTCACACCATGTTGATGTCCTGCTAAGTTGAAATGTTATCCGAGTGGTTAGACCGGAGGAGTGCCAGTCCGATACTCGAGTACCGCAACAAACTTTGCCCAAGTCGACCCAGCTGTGGGGAACGGGTACCTGGCTCCACAAAGATTTGGGGAACATCAGACACCGAAGGAGAGATGGACACTTTGCCCTCACAAACAGCTGACCCTGAGGTCACTCACTCCACCAACCATTGAAAGGTTCTGTGACCTTTCCCCTTTCAGTTGAGGCTTTAGTAAAGAAATTCTTTATTTGAAAGTCTTTATGGTCAAGCTGTGTTGTTGGAAACTTGTCCAGGATGGTTTTTGAGGTAATCATCGACATGGTTCAGATACTTCACACAATTCACACAAACCGGAAAAGGTAAGACCCAGACTGGGGTCAAGGGCACGTGCATGCGTACTTTTCCGAGGATATAAATAGAAAATGATTGCATCAGTCTTCTTAGTGGGACAACTCTTACAGCTGCTTGAGTAAGCAACCTTCTTCAGTTATATGGCGGCAGAGTGGAGTAAAGATGAGTGTGTATGTGCGGAAATAATACCGGAGCAGGAGAATCCCGTTATTTTGACAACCGAATCTTTTTGTTTATGATTCTGAGAAAGCAGAGGCCTTTGATAAGCGGTTGTGGAAAGGCCGACAGACGATTCAAAGTCACGTGACTAAAGCGCCACGTCAGGAAAATGATTTGTGGGAGTGAATACCCCCGTGACCTGTGGTGTGGGAGGCTTGTGAGGCTGGACTTTAACAAATGATGTATGATGTTAGTAATTAGTTAGTAGAGATTAGCGGGTCATTTCCGCTCTTTATTTGTATCCTAGCCATCAACCTCTAAGACCAGGAAGGAAGCAACCGCTTTGTTCGGCATCAACAAATTTCACTTGTCGGTAGTTTTCGAGGAGGTGGATTTTTTTTTAAAGTAGGCTATGAATAGACTTGAAGGTTGCATATAAACAGTGGCATGTAGATAGTAGGAGAGAATTGTTAGGGAACCGAGCAGACTTAGAGCTGACTCGTGATACACCACATCCTGGCTCGGCGGCAGGTTTGTGGGTACAGGGTACAAGGATAAGAACAGCGAGGTGAGAATAGTTTTCGTGAAGTTTCAAGGAAGCAGACATGAGTTTCTTTCCGTCAAATCTTTTTTTTTTTCCTTTCAACATTCCAGTCGCGCCTGTCTGATGCTTGGCAGGGTGTGCAGCTGAGACTTTGGAAGAGTGCATTTCTCTTGCTGCCTGAGTGTGATCTTCACCCTGTAGATGTTCATGTAAGGATGTGGAGGGTGTGCCAGTCGCTGACAGGTGTTCACTGTAGGTTACTGTAAGCTTTCCTCGTGTCTCGTACTGAGCTGAGGTGTTCAGGTGATCACACAAGGCGACTGAAGAATGAAACTGTTTGCTTTGTCCCGGGGCGGCCACCTGAGTGCAAGAAGGATACACGCCACCCGTTTTTACTTGCCTTGTCATATGTCCGCATTCCTCTTCCCTAATACTTATTTCTATGCGATTATCACTTTATTCGCAAGTTAACGGACTTTTATTACACCAGGGTGTGACTTGCATGAGGCAATATCTGTCCTACCATGACTCGTCTACCCTGAACTGACTCTTGGTCTTGTATTTATAGGCCTCACCCTCACCTCCTCGTGACTCCAGTCTGGAGAGTTAATGTCGGGCTGTACTCCACTCTCCCATTTGAAATTAATAGCACACACACACACACACACACACACACACACACACACACACACACACACACACACACACACACAAAGTGCGGACACGTGATGTGTGACTGTAAACACTACTTTATATTTTCTCAGTCTCGTCATGTCCAGAGCTAACAGACATTTTTTTTCTTTCAGCTCCAAAGCGACTGCCATTGAGCGACTCCTTGCAAGGACTTAGCAATAAACCGACAGACTGTGACGACTCGCGTGGTTATGAAGACAGAATGACATCAATGAATCTCACAACGACCGGTACAACCCTCGTCAGCTCATCCTGCTGCTGCTCAGAACCAGGGTAGGTATCGCATATCCTTCTTCCGTGTTGTTTCACCCTCACTTCTTGACGACATTGACCACTCCTCTTCTTTTCTTTCTCTTTCTCTCTGTGTACAGGGCTGACTGCCTTGCGGTGAGTTTAGTTGCTGACTCGGCGTAAAACACCAGTTGCCCCCCCCCACCCTATCTCTCTGTGTCGGACTAGAAAACAAGACAAACCTGTAGTAAGTTGGTTGTCGATCTTTGTGATGATCACATCACCTACATTACTTTCAAAAAGAAATGTTTAAAGCCTATAATCACTTATCCGGGTAGAATTTCTGTCCCATCCGTTTATTTCTTAACTACGGCCATGAATTTTTCACTTTTTGTCATCGCGGGTCTCGTGCTTCGTCACTACACTGTCTGCTACATAAATACATACATACACTGTCTGATGATGATGATGATGATGATGATGATGATGATGATGATGATGATGATGATGATGATGATGATGATGGACTGTTTTTGTAAAGCGCTTAGAGCCCGCCTTGCTGAGGAAAATCGCTGAAGAAGTCAACACCAATGTTACCATCGAGACCACGTGAACTAACTCTTGCTATTGTAAGACGAGCACCAAGAGAATTAACTTTTTTCTTATCAGGTGACAGACCTAATTATTTATTCGTGAAGTCGGACACTGTTGGCGTCAGAAGTACTCACAGGTGGAGTCTGGTTTCCTGTAGTGACCTGTAGGGTCTGATGGCACTAACCTCTCCAGACCATCAACACCAAGTTGCCGAGTCGTTTTCAGAACCAGATTTCACTGATATAACTATTTCACGACTAGTCGCCTGAGTGTGATATTCCTAGTTCCTTTAGATATCGTATCACATGTAATTCAATCTGCTTTGAAACACTGATGTTTCCGCGAGTTGAGCTCGTGGCAGGCCTGGCTGCTGATGTCTGCTATTTTGTTTGGCAAGCAACTGGCACCAAGGATCATCTTTCGTCTTCTCTCGCAGGAGAGGGACTGTTGTTGTTGTTGATGTTGATGCTGCTGACCCGGCGTAACTGCAGCTGGTGTCGGAAATGTGAGCGTGAGTTGTAGGTAGTCTTATCTTCTTGATATCCCAGGGATAGTCTGCAATGGTCCTTCACTCGTGTCAGTGGCTTGGGTTACAGACGATCTCGTTCCTGCTGAACCGTTGACGAGAACATAGGCAGACAAACTGTTTATGTTAGACGACGACAACTCCACTAAAACATTTTGAAAGGAAAAGTATTAGAACGTTGTTGAGATAGATTCTGGATTGGATGGAATGTCGCTTTTTTCTGTTGACAGCTTAAGTGAATTTGAGATTTTGTATGTAGAACTGACCTCAACCACGACTGCAGACTCTAGGGTTCCCTTCGTTGTATTTTTTAATTGGTGTTTTACGCGGAGTCAGCAACTAAGGCTATATCACGGCAAGGCAGCCAGCCCTGTAAACAGCTGCCACATATACAGAAAGAACAGCGTGCCTGAGACGAGAACTGAACCCAGGACAGCCAACCTTCACTGTATTGGTGACAGGCGCTAACCGTTGCGCCACCGGACCCCCCCCCCTTCGTTGTAGGCTATTGATGAATGTTACAAATAAATTAATCGTAGGCTTATGTTGTAATGTGTATGCAGTGTGCTGTCAGTGATAGAAGACGAGATGTGTCTGAGGAAAAAAGTGTCTGTAGAACTTAGATCCCAACACAAACCGTGCGATCGTTCGACGAGCCGTTGGAGGCTGGACGACATGCATAATTGTGACACACAACGTCACCAGGAGAGAGAGAGAGAGATGGAGGGAGGAGCGGCAAACTAACGACTAAAGTGAGAGAGGAACTAGAGGAGTGTGTGTTTGCGGAGGAAGGGAGTTGTAGCGTACAAAGGGGGGGGGGGTAACGGCAGTCGGGTATTGTATTGTACTTTTTTTGTTCGACACACAGGTGTGCTTTGGTTTGACACTGCCACGCTGGAGATCACGAGAAATTGAAAGTCTGGGTTTTTACTTTATTTCACGTGCGAGCTGAGCAGAGCTCCATCTGTCCAGGTGGTTAGGGTGTCTGGTTTTTGTGTCGCTGTCACGTGAGGATCATGAGAAAATGGAGGTTTTAGATATTTTAGTATTTTATGTGTGGGGCGGGCTGAGCTCACCTTGTGGCGATGTAAACAAGGGTGGGTATATTACACCCGACATTAGCAAGTAGGAGAATGCTCGATTTGGTCAATGGATATTGCGGCAATCCTGGTGTGTTGCTTGCTGTGTGCTGTCACTGACGGGGGGGTGCAGTCTTCATTCAGGCCTACCAGTCGTCACAGTGTATGTCGACGTGAGGCGCTAGAGAGAGCGCTGGTTAGTGACAAGAGTTGTCACCGTACTTACTGGTATTCAAGCCGAGGGCTGTGATTCTACTACCAGCACAGTACAGAGAGAACATTTACTGAAGTAGGAGGCAGGCGTCTGAGAAATTTCCTGACTTAGACTGAGGGACTACGCCGAGAGCGAGGAAGGCCCGCAGTGATATAGCCCTAGTTGCTGACACGGCGTTAAAAACAAACAAACAAACAAACAGCGAGGAAGGCTGTGGGAAATTTCGGGTTGTGACGACTGGAGCTGACTATAGACGGGCCTGGGGTTCGGTAAAGACGAGTGAAAGGGTGTCCGCGTATCTCCAAGGTTGGGGAGGAGCATCCGATACAGAGAGGCTGAATGACTGACTTGTGTGGTGCCATATCCTACAGACGATATCAGAACTTTCCGGAGGACCACTGAGTGAGGCTGGGACCACTTCAACCGCGGGCCCGGGTACACCAGACCCGCCTGTCCCCCTACCCTCTCGATTGCATTTGTTGGAGCGTGAACAAAAGCTTGACTATTTTTGGATGGACTGAGAACACCTAAGCAAACCCAACCAATGTTATTTTACTTCCTCAGAAGCTACAGGGAGAGGGCCAAGGGGAGATAAGACTCTTCTAAAACCCTGCTTAAAAGACAGAGCATGCAATAGTCATTAACTTGGAGCCTAGTTACCATATTAATCAAAGGCGCGGGGCCCCTTAAAGCGCGGGGCCCTAGGCTGATGCCTCGTCCGCCTGGCCCCTAAACACGGCCCTGGCCCCTCAGTACATCTTGTGGATTGGGTTTCCTTTCCGCGTTCCCACACCGCCAGCTGTCGGCCTGTAATGATGCAATCATTCTCAGCAGCTTAACCGCCTCTGGGTCTTCACAGCAAATCGTCCTGTTGTTCTCCTGTGTATATGCTCCCCGATCTCTTCTCGCCTTCAGATCAATCCCACCCCCACCCCCACCTTTTCTAACCAGTTTCGACCTTGACCTTTCCCGTGCACGCGCACAGCGTTGCACTCTGACTTCACCCCTCCTGCTCTGTTCTATTTTTAGTTTTGTTTGCTCCTTGTGGGCCAGACACCTGTAGACTGGTTTTCGTATATCTCCATTTCTGCCACACGTGTCTCACCCTTCCCCCCCCCTGAATACCTTTGTTGATAGGATGTCTACCCCAGCGTCTGTCTAGACTCTAGACCTCGACAATTTGATGATCTCTAGCAAGCCTCTGACTTTTCCCGAACAGGTCATGACCTTTTATATGACCTCAGTCCCAAAATGTGACGCCGATCGGATTTGTGACTACGTAGACTTAGTCGGGCGGGGGGGGGGGGACGGGGACGGGGTATGTTACATTGAAACCGACACATTTAAACTTTCTTTTTTTTCGAAATATGTGAAATCTCAAGTTTCGAGATATTCTCGAGGTCATAGTGTTAACCCCGTCTGCCCCTTTGGCATCGACCAGATTTCGTCCTTAATTCTGAGCACGTTCCTCATCTGATTGATGTCACTTACATGTCATCTTCATCGGTTGGCGCTGTTTTCTCAAGCATGTGTGCAGCTTCCTGCGGCCTCCCCCCCCCACTCCTATCCCAACACTTGTCACGTGAAGACCTTTGGCTACGTGATGAAAACGTTCACAACTGTAATTTCCCTTTGTGACGGCACAGGTGACGTGGCGCAACTCACTGCTGACAGGCCGTTGGGGGAAGACAGAGAGTTTAATCTGATAGAGTGACAGAGAGTTAGATTGGTGGTGTGAATGTATTCAGAAATGACTGCACTGAAACTGATTAGGTTTGGGAGGGGGAGAGCTCGCACGAGGGACATTGTCCGTGACGTCACTGCTTTTATCAGCGTGTTCTCGGTCACGTGTCGCTGTACGAGAGTCTCTAGTTAGTCCACTTCTGATGTTAATGAACTCACCATAATTACTGTCTAGTGATAGTAATACTATAATGCATATCTAGTGATAGTAATTAAGGACAAAAGTCTTGATTCCTTTCGATAAGAACGAACAACTGGGGGAGGGAGTAACCGATCTTCTGCCCTCATCTTGAGACACGACTCCAGACTAAAGCGAGTCGCTTCTTGTGAAGAGCAGAAGGTTGTTGGTGAAACACTGCTGGTCTGTTTGTTCCGTAGTCTTGGGTTCCTTAGGCGGGCATCGTGTTGATCCGTATCTCTTGAATGTGAATACTGTATTCCTGCTGCGCAGTGGCCATTATCCAGCAAGCTTTGCCTTCACTCTGCCTCCCTTTGTGCTTTCTCTCTCTCCCAATATATATATATATAATATACAGGCGCGTGCTATTTCACTGTGTTGCCTGGGAAAACAAGGCTACAGTAAAGGAAACAGATTTTACGCAAACAGGAGAAAGTCCCTTGTGTGAAAGATAGCCCAGGTGAGATGTATATCTGACAGTTTTTAATTGCTCAGATTCAATCAACGCAATGTTGGCCCTAAAAGCAATGGCAGAAAACAGTCGGGACTGGACTACTTGTGCACCAGGCTGTGACTGGTCTCAAGCCTTTAGCAATATTGCACCTGTCGTCTAAGGCGATGTCGGCGGCTTCTTTGCACTTACAGATCACGTGATTGGAATCAGGGCACACAAGAGAAACTTTGGAAAAAAAATGCGCCATGTTTGAGAAGTATCTATTGCATTTTAAGTTTCGCCCCCCCCTGACATCCCCAATTTATCAATTTTAAGGCAAGCGATCGTTAACGCTACTCTTACGCCATCTGACGTTCAAATCTGTTCGAAGTTAAGAATCTCTCTCTAGTGTCATACACTTGGCTCCGGGACAAGGAAAAGCTTTGCCTGCAGGTGACACACCTCGTACCTCACGTACGCACAAACATACATCGTTGCTCCTTTTCAGGTCGTATATTACCTCAGCTCGCTGACGCAACTTCCTTCACGAGTGCGCGCGCACTGAGTTCACGCTGAAGGCCGCTGAAAGAGGGACGTGAGCAGACGGCTTTGTAAGAACATAAACACGCGCAGTCTGTGCTCGACGGATCCTCAGGTGTCACTGAGAGAAGTCTAAGGTCTAAGGAAGTGAGCGGGGGGGGGGGAGTGCTGTGCCCCTCTCAGTGATTTTGTTTCTGAGTCGTGGAGCAGACGAGGGCAGTGAGTGACACGCGCTAGCTGACGATACTGCGGGACACAACCTCACGTTCATCGACTCCCTCAACAGTAAGTGGTACATCGTCACCTGTTGAACTCGGGGCCTTATCTATGCTTAAAGCGAAAGACGTGAGTCTGTTTAAAATTAGAGCCACACCTCGCTAGTCAACATTCGCCGGTGGTTGACACAATCGCTGGCACCAGCATGTTGCACACAGGCGATCACGTGCCACACCTTGACACACACCGACTTGAAGGTTTACCAGCAGCTTAATTCTCAGGTTAAATGTTTCTCTCGCCACGACCCATGAAAGTAATCTCGATAGAAAGGAAAGGAATGAACGATAATTAAAATCGCTGATCATTTGTTAAGGAAGGGCCATAACTGCTGCCGGTTAGTTGCTCAACGGGTTCTTTCCCCTGTGTCGCTGTGGCTCATGTTCAGCGGATGATGTGGTACAGAACTCTTGAGGGATACTATGATATTAAAAGTGGTTGTGGGTTTTTCTGTCGTTAAAAGACAGGTATTCCGAGCGATCTTAATGACCTGTAGACACACTGTTGTGTAGCCTTGTGTAAGGCCAACGGAGGGAAGAGGGGATGGGGAATAGAACTTCTTGTTTCAGGGCTGAACCTTCTGTCGTGAAAGCCCAGCAGACGCTTTGTACTCTGACACTGACCTAATAGATGTAACTAATTAGAGGGGCATCGATCACGTGACCAAGCTACAGGTCTGTGTGGAGTAAAAAGGCTTATCGACTTTGGCCTTCATTAAGGCGCTGAACATAATACTAGAGTTCAGGCAGTCATCTTGTTTTCTTGGACAAAGAAGAAGGGGAGATGATCCAGTGGTGATTGTACATCCTGACACGAAAGGCCGGTCTCACCGCTTTCATCACATAAGGCATGATGAAACGGATGTTCATGGGTGGATCACGGTCTACCATTGGCTGTCTTGGCTCGAGGCTATTGTAAAGTCTGTTTGTGATAACCGTCTGTAATCTGTGGTGTCTCCACTGTAAAGAAGCTGCATTTGAAGTCAGATCGTCTCTAAATCATCTCCCGTTACGAGTCACATGACAGAGTCTGGCTGCTTGTTTGTAGGCACCAGTAGTTTCTCTCCCGTAGTCAATTTATGTCGCCGCTTTGAAGTTTTATCTACCTCGGTGAGTTCAAAGTTCATTGCCAGTGCCTTGTTATTGTACGTGTCGTTGTGTGCAGGACAGACATGAAGAGCACCATGGCAACCAAGACAACATCACACCACCGCTGCGTGGGAATTCTGGGAACTGGCGAGTACGCACGCGCGCTGGCCAAGCGGCTGCTGTTGAGCGGATATGACGTCATAATGGGCAGTCGGTATCCGGACACGCGGCAGGTCTCGGTGTACGACGAGTGCCTGTGTGGCGTGCAGCTGACGTCACTCGACGACTGCATCGCGCGCTGCGACCTGCTGCTGGCCGCCCTGCACGTGGAGAACTTCCGGCTGACCCTGGCCCCGCGGGCCGCGCTGCTGGCTGGCAAAGTGGTGGTGGACGTCTCCAACCGCCGCAACAGGTACAGCACCCGCTCCAACGCCCAGTACCTGCAGGACCTGCTGCCGGAAGCGCAGGTAGTGAAAGCCTTCAACTCCGTGTCGTCGTACGCCATGGAGGACAGCACGCAGAACCACACGCGCGTCTTCGTGGCGGCTGACGAGCGCGAGGCGCGGGAGCGCGTGCTGGAGCTGGCCCGTAACTTGGGCTTCGTGCCCTGCGACATGGGCGGCCTGCGCGCCGCGCGCAACATGGAGGCCTTCGTCTTCTGCGTCTTCCCGGGCTGGAAGCTGCCACTCTTCTTGACCTTTGGCCTTTTCAACCTGTGGGCGCTGTACTGTGCCTACATCTACTTCATAGAAAACACCGTCTACAGGTGGGAGCAGGTGAGTTGCTCTCTATAATCGTTGAGAACATCTACAGAACAATTACCTATTTTCTAACAAATCGTAACAAATTAAATATCAACAGTGAATAGAACATTTAAAATTAAAGTTAACATTTGCAGAACTTAGCTGTTCTACCATAATCAATACTCGTAGAGCACTTTCACCAAAAACAAATTACATGTATTGAAGCGACTTTCCATACGATCTAACTTACTGTTTTGGAATATTTCACACAGAGGGTTTCCATAAAAATATAATCACTAGACTAGGGTATGCAGATCTCTAGGCAATGCAAAGTTGTGCTGTCAAAACGATTCTCTGCACAGACTGAAAATAATGTCCAGACGACCATCGCGCACAGTTCAAAAGATTAGATTTCCAATCAACCATCAGAACAGTTTCGGAATGTTCTCTGAAGTTTATTTCATTGTTTATCTAACTGATATTTACCACTCCACTATGAGGCTGCTCAAGATTTTCACGAATTTATCCTCCCTCCACCGCACTCCTTTTCATAAGTAAAGGGATGTAATTCATTCAAAATTTGGGTTGAGCCCGAGACGAGCAGCTTTACCTCCCTTTTTATCTTTTTTAAAAAAAAAAAAGAAAAAAAACTTTTGGTGTACAATCCGTTTAAACACGTGCCATTCATACCATTTAAGTATAAAGTAAAGCAATGCGACTATAGTGCTAGTGAACTGTTGAGAACAGGGCACGTGAAATTCGAAATCCAGTTCTCTCCCTCTACCGGCTTAGTTTTGTCTCCCGGCAGATCAAGCAAAAAACAACCAAAAAAAAAAAACAAACAACACACACACACACACACACACACACCATAACCGTCTACTGGACAACTGTTTCCGGCAGATCAGGTAAAAATAAACCAGGTGCTCATACAGATAAGGTAAAATAAGCCAGGTTCCCGTCTCCTAGGTGACTATACCCGGCAAATCAGTAAAAATGAACTAGGTACCCAGGTAGGTCAGGAAAATACACTAGGTTTCTGTAAAGATAGGTGATAGGTACTGTTGGGCAAGCTACTTTTAATTTGTAGTCGGCTAGACAACAGCTACTTTTTTTCAAAATGTAGCCGGCTGCACTACAGCTACAATTTTCCAAAAAGTAGTCAGCTTCTTTTGGCTACTTTTAAAATGTAGTCAGCTTCTTTTGGCTACTTTTAAAAGCGTGATGTTATAAAAAGTTAGCTGCAGCCAGCTGGCTGTAGCAACATACACAAACATCACACGTACACACAAAACACTATTACTTGCTAACACAAGAACTGGTTTTTATATACATTGACCTTTATTCTGATCTGAGACCACCAAAAACTCCATATTAACAACAAAATGCAAAGGTATAAAACAACCTTTTGACTTAGTGCTGATAATTTGTGAATACTGTTAAAACAAATCTACATGCTTTCAGTCCTTCATGGAATTGAACTTGACCAGAACTTTGGCCTGGAAGTTGCTGTCTGTCACCCTAGTGCGCAGCTTTGTCATGACAAGTCCTGCCAGACTGAACAATCTCTCAACCGCAGCACTGCCTGGCAAGACGGTGTTGGTGCGCAAATAGATTTGTTTGATCGTGGGGTATTTGTCCAGTTCATTGACATTCTGCGACAATCCAGACATCAGGAAGGTAGTTGCCTCAGGGGTGCCGGTAACTTCTTTATAAATGAAGAAGTCTGCCTGTTCAGCTGAGCACTTGGTTGGGGATTGGACTGGCTTCACAAAATGTAAAGAATTTCAAGTAAGGCTCGAAATTGATGGGTACGTCCATCTTCGTTTTTCAAAGGAAACAAAATACCTGGCAAATCGCTTCCGCCACATGGACGACACAGTACTTGTGGTTACTGAGCGTGCGAGAAACGTGGGTGTCTGGCTGTCAAAACACGGAGCAGTGAGAGCAGTGGCTGTCGTCTGTCTGTCGTCGTCTTGCTGATATGCTGTTGACGAATGGTCGTGAAAGTAGCCAAAATGTAGCCAAGCTATTTTTTGACGGCTACTTTCTAAAATGTAGCTGCGGCTACAAACTACTTTTTTAAAATTTGTACCCGGCTACACTACAAACTACAAAATTTGTAGCCAGCTACATCCCATCCCTGGTGATAAGTACCCATGCAGATTGAGTAAAATAGACTTTTTGGGGGAATCGATCTGTTTTACCTCAGAGTGATGATATGAAGTCCAATGTATGTGGGGCTGTGATTAGTATAATCTCCTGGACAACCAGTGTCTACAAAAGGGCTTAACAGGTCAGCTGCAGCTTGTAAACTTGTGAATTGTCTTCAGCAATGGCCCCACACTCGTAATTTACACAGTGGTGACATTCCAGGGCTACAAGATGAAATTTGCTTGACTCGTACTTGGAAATGCGTGGCATTCAAATGAAGAATTCCTGATTCCACCTTAGTTAGTAAGCTCTCTCTAATGTAGTGTAGCCTGATTCCACCTTAGTTAGTAAGCTCTCTCTAATGTAGTGTAGCCTGATTCCACCTTAGTTAGTAAGCTCTCTCTAATGTAGTGTAGCCTGATTCCACCTTAGTTAGTAAGCTCTCTCTAATGTAGTGTAGCCTGATTCCACCTTAGTTAGTTAGCTCTCTCTAATGTAATGTAGCCTGATTCCACCTTAGTTAGTAAGCTCTCTCTAATGTAGTGTAGCCTGATTCCACCTTAGTTAGTTAGCTCTCTCTAATGTAATGTAGCCTGATTCCACCTTAGTTAGTAAGCTCTCTCTAATGTAGTGTAGCCTGATTCCACCTTAGTTAGTAAGCTCTCTCTAATGTAGTGTAGCCTGATTCCACCTTAGTTAGCTCTCTCTAATGTAATGTAGCCTGATTCCACCTTAGTTAGCTCTCTCTAATGTAATGTAGCCTGATTCCACCTTAGTTAGTTAGTTCTCTCTAATGTAGTGTAGCCTGATTCCACCTTAGTTAGCTCTCTCGAATGTAGTGTAGCCTGATTCCACCTTAGTTCTCTCTAATGTAGTGTAGCCTGATCATGTGAGGCGGCAGGATGGTGTGACAGGTTAAGGGGGCAGGAGATTTCGTGTCACACGTTTTCGTCTACTGTGTTTGTTGACTTTCTCTCGTTTTGATCGACAGGTGTTCTTGAAGGTCTTTAACAAGCCGCTGTGTATGACCGCCATCACCATCCTGGCTGTGACATACCTTGCGGGTGGCATGGCAGGTGTGGTGCAGGTGTGGCGGGGGACCAAGTACAGACCCTTCCCGCACTGGCTGGCCTGCTGGATGAAGACCCGCCGGCAGTTGGGGCTTATCTCCCTTTGCCTGGCGATGACACACGCCTTCATCTCCGCCATGATGCTCAACCCCACCTACTTCTCCTCCTGGTTTGAGAAGGCCACAGTTACCATTCCTGCTAACATCTCCGGACCGGTACGTGTGCACTTATTTGGTAGAGGTCTCTTAAATGTAGGCTCTACCTGTCAACCGTTGTCTCCCCTTTTGTCTGAACCAATCAGCTGATAATTGTTTTTGACTCTTGTGTTTTAGAATCGTGAAAAGTCACACAAACAATTGTATAGATCGAGGAACACAAAGAGATGTTCAGCCCTGGTCTCACCTGACTTACAAAGTTGAGACAGTGAGTGAGAGAGAGAGAGGGACTATCTACAATTATTATTATGCTGTGTGGATGTGACTGTCCACAATTATTATTAGGCTGTGTGGCTGTGACTGTCCACAACCCAACCGTTGCACGGTATGGAAAGGAGGGGAGTGGGAAGTCAGACGGTCCCCCTCCACATGACGCGAACATTTGTAGAGCATGGAAACATTTATATTGTAAAATTCTCAGCGAGTGGAAGAGCCGGGAATATAATTAGTTAATTAGGAATTAATTAGGCATGTTTGACCTCTTTCTGCATGCTGATGTCAGTAGGCGTATCTCTCAAGAACACACGATGGGTATTTACAAGTGTCTCGCAAACATCTTGAGATTTACTCCAGCATCGGTAGCCCTTTAACCTCGGTCTAGTGGAAGATGAATTGTGTTGTGACTGTGTCTTTGTGAACTTGTCACTAGGTGACCATCAGCCTGGCGCCAACATGGATGTCGTGGAAAGGGGAGGTTGCCTCGCTGCTGGGAGTGACGTCAGTCATTCTACTGGTCGTGACAGGCATCGCGTCACTTCCGTCTGTTGCTGCCTCACTCAACTGGGGTGAGTGGCGCTGCCTACAGTCACGTGTCGGGCTGGCGGCCCTCACCTTGGCTGTCGCTCATGTGGTGGCCATGGGCGCACCAGGATGGGTCAAGGCCGGACCTGTGATGGCCTTGAGATCGATCACCTTCTTATCGGGGCTTCTACCTGCGCTGACTCTGCTGCTACGAGTGACACTGGCTGTACCCCCGCTGTCCACCCGCCTGCGGCGTATCCGGCATGGCGAGGAGTTCGCTTCCCTGTACTGTGGACGTGAGGTCAAGAGGGCGCCACCCACCTGCTGCTCCATCGCCTCGGCGCCCAGCAAGGGGACGCTATTCACCAACTCTCCTGTCTACTCCGCCATTTCCTCGGAACAGGATCTCGACAGCGGTTGTGGTTCCTGTGGCAATGGTGGCACCCGCTCGACCTTGCCTACTCGACAGTGTGACTGTTCGGTTGTGTAGACAATCTGGGTGTGCGGGCCTGAAACGATTGAAACTGGAGTTTTTAAAGAACCGCTACTGACTTTAACAGAATTCTACTTATGAGTTAGTTGTAAGCTATGGGTACACCGACAACCAGGGTAAATCATTCAAATGGAAAAGTGCTGGTGAATGTTTGGTAGCAAGGACTGAGTGTCAGGATAGCTAGCAAGAACTGGGTCGGAGGGAAGCTGACAAAGACTCCGTGTGTGACCGGGGGGGGGGGAGAGGGAAAGTTTAGCTAGCAAAGACTAGGTGGAGAGAAAGGTAGCTAAGAAAGACTGGGTATCTAAGGCTAATCATCGTTTGATTCCAGCATCTGTTGTGCCAAACATACTTCTAGCTGTCAGCTGACTATTCAGAAGTATAAAGTCAAAACTTTGCTAGAAGTTGCCCGTTTCAAGACATTATCGCAGTTCCTTGGTTCTTTCTTCATATGAACAGACGTACAAGTGGTTCTGTCAGCATGTTGGGTAGGCTGGGGACCACAGTTTGACACGTACCCAGAATGCACTCCACTGATATGACCCACACAGCATGGCGCACATCAGGCGGATGACCTTTTCGTTGTGGGAAGACCCAGGTGCCGGCAGCCAGTCACGACCCTCGTGCAACAGGCGCGTGCATTGGCTTCTGCTTGTGACACCAGATGACGTCATCCTTGTTGGTGCCATTGATGGCCTGTTGGTCTGTTGTCTAACGCGCGCGCGCATACACACACACACACACACACTGTCCGTCTTCCTGACGCACACGTTTATGTACTTTTTACAGCTATTTGCAAACAGACTATCTACTTATATACTACAGTTACTTGTGAGCAGTAATAAATAAAATGGTTGACAGATTTCACAAATGTTGTAACGTGTATCCTTCATGTAGCCTTGTAATGTGTGTCCGTCATGTAACCGCGACAACATTGCCATGTATTTGAGTGCCATGATGTCTTTGGCTTTTTTGCCAAAAAACACAGCCAAGCACACCACGCGTACGCCAGGACACACACACACACACACGTACGTATGATTGTATATCACAGTCCAGGTGTTTGTGTTCTTTTCCGTACATCAGTGACGTCAGTAGCCTTGTAATCAGGCGCACGTGGCGTGACGTAAGAGTTGATATATATATATATATATTGGGTTGGGTGAAGGTTCGTAACAAGCAGTGATATCAACGACAGGTAAGTGGCACGGTCTTTGGCAAGTCGTCTGCTGCTCAACCAATCTTATCTTTGTGTGCCTGTACTCAACCTTTGTCTTCATTCACGCGATGCTCAGATCTTGAATGACTCAATGTTCGACTGTCTGTCAACTGAAATAACACTTTGCCATCGATACAAGCATAATTATACAAAGACCCTTGTTTTAGGGACATCAACCAACAATACACACATACTGGCGCTAGACGAGACTATTTCTCTCATGTCATTTCTTACGAGTACTCTTACGAACTGAGTATTCGTACTGCCAGTTGCATTTCTTCCTAACTTCAACTTTAATGATTTTTGTTGAAACTGGGTTTCTTCTCATGTTATTCCATTATTTCTTGCTGAGAATATATTCTGGTTTGTTAACTCCCATACCCCACCTACAAGCTCTCCATGACACGAATACGTATTTCCGATTTCCTTCTGTCCTCTCCTTATGTTTTCGAACGACGGAATCTTTGGAGGATGACTTCGCTGGCTGATCAGTGGACTCTGTCCGTGATGTAGGCTTGTGGCCAAACAAACTTTCTATGAAGCAGCAAATCAAAGAGGCTTGTAAGAGTGGGTACTTTGCCCTTCTTTAGATCGGTAACAACACCACTACCTCCCTTTTCAGGACAGACAAATTATTGTTTCTTCTCTTTCGTCTTGACTACAGGAACTCAGTTTTCGCTTGTATTTCGGATCATTCTTTCCTAAACCTCCAGAGTGCAGAACTTAGTTGCCAGACTGATCTTTAGCCAATGTCCTCGTCATATCTCGTCTCCAAAGGTTGCACTGGACACCCGTTTCAGCGAAACCTCTCAGGGTACAAATTGACCTGCAAAACAGTCGATTTTGTTTCTGTGTGTGTGTGTGTGTGTGTTCCTTCGTGCACGAATATCTGTCTTGGTCTGTTTCTGTGAACACATACTCTAACCTCATACCCGACGCTAGCTTCCACCCTGACCCACACATCTGCTCATCTGGTGAGTTTATCGGTATAGGAGCAACTCGTTTGGTTGACATTTTCTGTTCTTTCCGTCTGCGTCTCGTGACGCATTGCGATCACGTGATCTGCAGGCACCCCACTACCTCCCAGGTTTGTCTCCGAGGTACACTTCTCACCAGCAGGTGGCAGAAAGCGCCAGGTGTTCAGAAGACCGTGTTACTGCCAAAGCACAAACGATGATACCAGACACGGCATCATGGCATTGCATCATTGCATCATTGTCTTATCATGTCAGAGGTCAACGGCACTTTCTCCAGCTTATCTTCCAATGACTGACTTCGTGTCACCAGTTGTTTCTCTTTTTCCAGCGCCGTCTCTAGAACGAAAGAAGCAGAAGAATGGACATCAACATCGCGAACAAAGGGGAAAAAAAGTAGATACTCAAGGATTTTTAGTTTAAAACGAGCAACACACTCACTCCCATTGCCAGGACAGTATGGTGCCCCGGGTGGGAAACCACACAGCAACAGCTTAATTATCGACCTTCAGGCTCAACAGAAACAAGGACTTAGTTAAATAAATAATAAACAAACACATAAACAGCTGACCGCTAGCTGATATAAGTTATACAGCGACATGAGTAATGTGGTCACAAAGTCACGTCTCATTGGCTACAGCCAGTCCTCATACTCACACCCCTACACCCAACTTTTGACAACTAAGTACACAGACGAGCCCACAAACAGACATTCTAACGATCACTAGAAACTGCCTCCACTTTAGACTCCATTAAGTTCTGAGCTCTCTGACCTCTGCAGACTTGTTGGTCCTTCCCCTAATTTGTTGTGAAGACAGACTACTTCACTTCCCACTACTTCAGACACGTAACAGCACTTCACAAAAAAAGAGAATGTGTTGACTGATCTGACAGCACCGTCTGTCGTTGCCAGGTGATCACAATGCGGGCGGCCATCTTGCTGTGTCTGCTGGTAGCCGGGGCAACCGCCGAGTGTCCCACCGCCAGCTCCGGCTTTCTGGACGGCTTCAAGAACTTCTTCTGTCGCCTGGGCGAGAACTTCAAGTCGTTCGGACAGGAGGCTCTGGACGGCCTGCAGCAGAGCGCCATCCGCCTCGTCACCATAGTCGGCGGCCGTAAGTGGCACGTGACAGCCCGCACGTCACTTCCTGTCGTGACGTCATGCTATAGGCCTGGTCACGACGTCGCGTCTCGTCAATAGATGAGATGAAAGGGAAGAAGAAAAGGAAAAATAGATAAAAGAGAAGACAGAGAGAGAGAGAGAGAGAGAGGGGAGGGAGAAATCTCAGCAGGAGAAGTCCAGGTGGGCGGGGTTTCAAGAGAAGATGCTGTAGGTAAACCGAGAAGTGTGTGTGTGTGTGTGGGGTGGAGAAAGAGAAAGGGAAAATGGGAATAGCAAACACAGAAAACATAAGGGAGAGAGAGAGAGAGAGAGAGAGAGAGAGAGAGAGACAGAGTAAGAGGGAGAGAGAAAAAAAGAGAAAATGTTTTGACCATTTGTTTCAGAGATGATTTCTGGCCTCCAAGACTTATCCAAGGAGATCGGAGAAGGAAGCAAGAGAAACATTGAGTGGGTTCTAAACTGTCTTTACCCTTATGAGAGCGTGTTTGTGTGTGTTTGTGAGTGTGTGTGTTTATGAATTAATTTGTGTTTGTGAATGTGTGTGTTTGCGAGTGAGTGAGTGTGTGTGTGAGTGTGTGAATGTCAGTGTGTGTTTGTGTGTATGAATGAGTGTGCGTGTGTGTGAATGTGTACATGTGTGTGTAAGTGAGTGTGCGTGTGAATGTGTGTATTTGTGTTTGTGAATGAGTGTGCGTATGTGTGTTTGTGTGAATGTGCGTATATGTGTGTTTATGTGAGTGTGTGTGCGTGTGTGACGTCTTCTATCAAGCAGCATATGCACACGTACTCCCTAAGCTAAACCACAAAGACTGCAGTAGAGAGAAAACAAGGCTTGCATACCGATGTTGGTGACGAGAGATGGATGACAAATGCTGGAGCAACCTGCACATTGTTTCCATCCAGAAATGACTGTCAGTACAGAATGTGATGCTGGAATCCAGTGCAGCAAACCCTGAAAACTCAAAGAGCAGGACGATGAAATCTTCTGAAGCATCTCGTGAAATTCTAAAATTTTTTATAAACTTTTGATTGAAGATACGACAAGCTCTCTAAGTTCTAAATGCAGTGAAAGTGTTCTGGACTCTTATGGTAATATCATTAATACAACAAAATGACTACAATAACTTTTACCGTAGCACGTTTACACTTTTTTCATCAAAATATTTACAGCAGCACTAGTATTGGACAGAAAAAGTCAAAGTTAGTGAATACTACACGGATGTGGTCGATGTCTGTACAATGCATCTCAAAATTCAACAACTTAGATAGGAGAGATCAATTAGTGTTGGTTAGTCTGAAAGCCAGCCTTGTGACTTGTCTCAAACATCAGACATAATATTACTGTAGTTAGTAGAGAGCTGTCAAGGCCCATTCAAGCTTTTAGTGAAAAGGCAACACCTGTTGTTTCCCCAGCATGCAGACATTAGAGAAGGTGGCCATGTTTGTGATGACCCACCGCGAGCTGTGTGAAGACCTCATCAAGTTCATCGAGACGACTGGCGATGTGGCGGCATCCAAGCTGGAGAGTCTCACCAAGGAGTATCTAGGCAACCAGAGCGAGCAAGTCTTGGCCAAGCTCATCACCTACATCAGTGAGTTTCTCCCTGATTCTGCTCCTGGTCTCAGTATCACATACATAAGTGCACGCTTTCGAGCACACACACACACACACACACACACACACACACACACACACACACACACACACACACACACACACACACATCTACCTATTAATAGCTAGGCACCAGACACTTTTCTGTGACCCTGTAGAGTTGTCTAGGCCACCATATTGCTTTGACCTCCCTACAGAGGCCCACACCAACCTGCAGCAGCAGATCATGGAGTGGGTAGAGAAGTACAGTTTCCAGATGGCGCTGGGGGCCCTGAGCAACGCCCTCAAACCCAAGCGCAGCCTCATCTCTGAGGCCGAGCAACTGGCGCAAGAAATCGTCAGCGGACTGCGCCCCCTGGTGGACAAAGTCGTACAGGTAACAGACCCGGTCTTTTGCTGGTGACTGAAATGTCACGA
The DNA here is from genome assembly GCA_004794655.1 of Marisa cornuarietis. Lineage (NCBI taxonomy): Eukaryota > Metazoa > Mollusca > Gastropoda > Architaenioglossa > Ampullariidae > Marisa > Marisa cornuarietis. The sequence goes on from SMMW01000134.1 coordinate 886,768, forward strand.
GGTCACCTGAAATATGGCAAAACATATCAGACATAAACAGTGACAAGACCCAAAGTCTTGCCGGGGTTGGTGAAACGTTAACATCGACATAACGATTGTTATTTTACATAAAGCTAGTGACATGTAACAAGAAGTCATTACACAGTTGTTGCTGACTTAGGGTTACATGGACGTGCCGGGTAGGTGGAGGGGGGGGGTAGACAAGAACAAATAACGTAGAACCGCCCATGATCATTTTAACACTGTTTTGGCAAAATATAACAAATAACTGGCATTGGATATCGAGCTTTGAGAAACACAATAATAGTGTCCAAGAACACGCACTTTACCCACCAACCAGCGACAAACAACCACCATACCACCACCAACACCGCAACAACAACCCCCCAGCGAAACCCTTTGAGCCGCTGACACTGAGATTAAGCGCGAGGTGGATGTCACCAGGAGCTGCAGAGAGCCGGACATGAACTGCTGGGGCAGCTGGGCCAAGATGTGCCTAACTTCCAGCAGCTACTGCAGTCCATCCTGTCACAAGAAGGGTTGCTACCTGTAGAGGAAGCCGCCAGGGAACTCTTTAGTAAGTCGTCTAGCTGTGATGATGATGATGATGAAATCGATGTCCCTTGACTAGCCGTAAGAGTACCTGGTGATATTACCACTGCCTGTCCTACCTCCCTGTCCTACTCCCCTCTGTAGCTCTCTACACGTGTTTCCTGATGTGTCCGGATCACTTTGTGTCTTTTCCCTGTGGACAACAGGTCTTCACAGACAATTTATCTTCACAATTCTCTCTCGTACCTCCTCAATGATCAGGTTATCTTTGTAGGAGATACGAAGGATTTTTCTGTAACATGCTTTCTCATCTGGACTCATTTTCATTCTCTAATTTTTTTGTGGCAAGTTTGATGTCAAGGTCCGAATCTTGCACGCACGCGCCAGGGAGTGTATCAGTGTCGATTTGGAGTGAAGAGATGTTGTAATTCCAGATATTGTCTCAACTTGGTGAACACTGTTGTTGGGCGCTGTTCTGGCGACCACAGGTTTACTCAGCGAGGAAAAGAACCTCTGGTCAAAGGGAGACAATCTACAAATTACTGTTGTAATATCTTATTGCCTCCCTTGACCTTATCCTGAGATCGTCTGTCGTGTTCCTTTACAAATGACGGGTAGAGAGCAGAGGTGATATCACCACGGAGAACAGGAATTACACAGTACAGTCATTATCTAAGGTCTTGGATACAATGAGAGAGAATCTTGAGCAAATGACCACTGAATGATGTACTTCATAAGTTTATATGATTTTCAATATCTAGTGGTTTCCGAGTTAATGTAAACAAGGTAATGGTTGTAACTGCGAGTTTTCCAAGAGCTAAATGTCAATGTGAGAAGCTGCTATAACATCTGTGTATGAATGTAACTGTGTCATTAGCACTTGCTGACCCCGACATTGACTGTCAGACTATTTTTAGCTCTAGTCATCGCTCTAAACATTCTAGTCTCTAGCATCCTTTGTGTTTGTTTTCGTGCAGGTGAGGTGACCAGCCGGGGTGGGGTTAACCTAGAGGGACTGCTCAGGGTGTTGATCCCCAGACGGTAGACATGAGACAAGACCACCCTGGGTAGGATGTGACTAAAGTTACAATGTCAAAAGCCTAAAATAGTTCAATAGCACATGATAATCCAATACTACAATATGTACAAGCAGTACTACGATACACACATAGTGCATTGTAGTACATAACAGTACATAATAATACAATAGTACAAAGTGTATATTATAGTACATAATAGTACAATAGTACAAATAGCACATTATAGAACCTAACAATATAATGGTACAATATGTACAAATAGTAGATAATAATACAACAAGTATAAGAGATACAAATAATAATAATAATAATACAACAGTACAAGATGTACAAACAGTATAACACAATAGTACCCGATGTACAATTATAAATAGTAATCAACATTAAAGTGTCTAACTTAAAGCTGTCTAGATCATGCTTGTGTCTGTGTGCGCGAGTGACTATGAATTATGCGTGTGTCTGTGTGCGCGAGTGACTATGAATTATGCGTGTGTCTGTGTGCGCGAGTGACTATGAATTATGCATGTGTCTGTGTGCGCGAGTGACTATGAATTATGCGTGTGTCTGTGTGCGCGAGTGACTATGAATTATGCGTGTGTCTGTGTGCGCGAGTGACTATGAATTATGCGTGTGTCTGTGTGCACCAGTGACTCTGAACTATGTGTCTGTGTGCGCGAGTGACTGTATGCGTGCGATGGTGGGGTGGTGGGAGAGGAGAAGAGAATGAACGATGTGAAAGCGAGGCTGCATTTTAATGATAACATCACTTTGATTTTTTTTATCCTAATTTTTCCGAGTCCGTCAGCACAGATCGAGTAGTTCGTGTCACAGGTCGGAGGCCAGAAAGTCGATGTGGTTTGCAACCTAAATATTTGATTGTCTCCGTGAACTTGAGTGCGACCTCCGAACACACACACACACACACACACACACACACACACACACACACACACACACACACACACACACACACACACACACACACACACACACACAGAGAAAAAATACACACAGAAACACACACATACACACACACACACAGAGTCTCACACACAAACATGCACACACATATTCACACATAGATTCACACACGCGCACTCTCTTTCTCTCGCACACACTTCCTTTATTTCACACACTCTCACGCACAGATACACAAGATTTAAACTCTCTCGTCTTTCTCTCGCTCGTAGTATCTCACGCCACCCGGTCCACATTGCAGTAATCGGTCTCCTGTCCTAACCACGGACCTTCATCTACTGGATAAGTGTCTCAGGTTTATATCCGGTGTAAGTCTCGGCTTTCCTTATCAGCGAGCCCGTGTTTCCGGTTCCGGTTTGCTGTTGCGAAGAGACACGGACCTTCATTTAATTTTAATAAAGGTCAGTGGTTTGCAGACGTAAATGGATTCGAAAAAAATGGACAGGTGCAAATTGTGGCATTGTTGGATGTCATACCAATAAAGCGAGATGTCGTTATCCTCAACAAAACGTAAACATCTATCCTCGTCGCCATCATAGCTTACAATAGCAACCGACCTTAACACCGGGGGACTTCCCTATTGTCGTCTGCTAGTAAATGGCGTTGTTGTGAACTCACTGCTACCACGGACCTTCATCTGTGGCATTTATTAAATTAATTCTTAAAGTATAGGCTTTTTGTAACAGAATAATCTATATAATTGTTTCCAAAAAATCAAAAACAATGCTTTTTAAAAAAAAAAATGTTAGTGGTAGAGCAAGTCAATGGCATCTGTTGTGACGATGTTTTTATATGATAAAATGGACGATAAACCCACCTGCGTTTTCTATAAACAACCAAAATACATTTTACAGAAAATACTACTGTTGATTTTGCAATTGGTCTTCCTTAACAAAGTTCTTATGACAGAAAAGTTTAATTACTTCTAAAATTTATTCGACGTAAGTAAAACCCGCCATTTTGAAATCGGATACGAAAGTGAAAACCTAACGTTTGTAGGGTTTGTTACAACTGGTCACTCCTATGATAGCGCAAAGAGGCAACGAATGAGAGACACTCATCCTGTAGATGAAGGTCTGTGGTTCTAACGGGGTGGCGGGCAGGGACCGAGTGTTTGGTGGCTACGAGGGGCTGTAGGTCGCTACACGGGGGTATAACAAAATAATAAAAAAGACAGACTTATCAGCCAATTAAAATATTCCAAGATAAAAAGGATGAAGTCGTCATTGTAGGACAGACTCACTGTAAGTATCCCACACAAACTGAACATTGACTGCAGACATTAACCTCAACGTATTTTCCCTTTAGAAAGACTTAGAAAAACGTGGCATCTTTTATTTACCAACCCGTCAATGTTGTTTTTGGTGCAGCTGTAGATATAAATACTTCTGTACTATATGTATACATGTTATACAATGAGGATGTAGATCATTAAACTGGGGCATTGTTGAATAAATCAAATGTTATGTGTACAAATATGGTGTGAGTTATAAATGAGAAAGAGTGTGTGGACCTGTGGATCTTTGCTGTGTTTTCACCCCAGTTTGAACACAAACAAACATTAACTCCTGCTACACAATTCATTGTTCAGATATCATGAGTGGATAGTGTACAAAAGAACAATGACTTTGGTATTATTTTGTTACGTCTCACAATGAGTCATGATGTTAAATGCAAACTATAGTATACTTAGGCCATCTTAAAATGCATGCAACTGATGCCAGGTCTTTGAGACACATGAACGACAGCTTTCTAGAACAAAGGTATTTACTGTCCTTAGTGAGGATATCTACTGATCTCGTTGAACATCAACTACGGTGCTGTATCTAAACATCATGGCTGGTGTGGTGAGGATAACTTCCGATCCAGCCATAAGATTAAAATAGGTTTTCAACCAGTTACACTTAACCCCCTGTTTTACTCCACCTTGTGTCAAATTTCTCCTTTCCAGCTACAGAGAAATGTTGGTACCGCCATGTTAGACGAGTTACTAGTCGCCGATGTAAATACATTGGCCCAAAAAAACCTACACTGACAATTGAACAGAGTATTAAGAGTATTGTCACTTTCTGAAACACATATTTCACCAATCTATAGTTGTATCTACTGCGCAGGTACAGTTTAGGTGATACTATAATCTGTTGCCTCATAATAGAAAACTGCTACAACAACAAAGTGTCACATTCCACTTATTATGTGGAAATTTAAATACATCAAATTGGGTAAATTAGAGGTAATCAGAAATACTATTTTTGTCCAATATTTGGAGGGGTAAATGTGAAACATGAATCTCTGTCATGTATTTATTCAGTTTGAATTAGTCCATGAACTGTTAACTTGAGCATTTTCCTTGTTCATAAAGTAATCCATTCAACTCCGCCTTTTGCTCTAAGAGTTAACAGTTCTTTCTAGGGCAGATTAACTGCGTGCAGCGTAGTGCTGGGGTGTGGGGACCCTCAGAAATATTCACGTGTAGCGACCTACAGCGCCTCATACGCCACCTAGACACTCGGTCCCTGCCAACCACCTCGTTAGTATATGAGACCCATTATAGCCACGTACATGTGGACCGGGTGGTCACGAGCATAGTACGGACTCATATGAGTGGTGTAATGGCCGGCAGGTCCAAGTCGCCCTGAGTGATTACACCTCTACCCTCACCTCTCTGTCAAAAGACCAAGGTAAAATATTAACAAGTGTGTAAAATCCAAGGAAAGACGACGAATAAACAAAGTTCAGATGGCGATAAACAAAGGGTCCACCAACTAAAGTCCTAAGCAAAGATACACATCACAAGAACAATAGCCTGTGTAAGAACAGGATTATTTTCTGTTTTCTTTCTTTGTGATATTAATCCGTTCGATAGGTTGTCAGTGCCCATCCTAACGGTATAAGCCTTAGCGAACAGCATATTACCAGAGCACGTGTCGTAGGGTCACGTGCAAGTGTGACTACTTTTTGTCTTGCCTGCTCGTCCCTTCAAATCGTCAGGTCAAGAGTGCGCACCCTTCAAAGTTCTTGAGTGTCGCCGAGTCCCTCACGTGACGGACCGCAATCTCATATTCTTATCAACGAAGGATGACCCTGCGAGACGTACTACAAAGAAAACAACGCACGCATGACTGTATTTAATTATACCCTCGTCAAACAGCGCTCGTTTGCATATATAAATATACATCATAAGAAAGATAAAAGGGTAGATCAGCATTTTCTTAAGCCCAAACATCTTGCTGCTGTGAGGTGATAAAGGGGACTGGGTCTCTTCAAAGGGAAGAAAGAAGAAAGGTAGAACTGAGAGGCTTACGGGCGACAAAAACAAAGTAATGTAATAGATTTTTAATTTTTCTCTTTTTTTTCCTTTTGAAGTTATAGCTTATTACTTATTTGAGACATTCATTATACACTATGAGCATCTTGTTATGTTTTCGATGTGTATTGTTGTTCATCCCTCTACCTCCTTGTGGATAGGAGCGACAGGAGAAGAAGGTTGAGAAACGAAGGCGGGAGAGAAATCAAGACTGGTTTGTTGATCGATCATTGCTGGAGAAACTTGGACATAAACATAGACAAACGCGTTTAACTTTTGACACTCAGGCTATGTAGAAAATAAACTGCAATAAAAGTAGTCAAAATATTTTTACGACAGCTCAGTGTGCGTGCAGGTGGAATAATAAACTCTGTTGTAAGTCCCATTAAACACAGGTGAGAGCCAGAGGAATGAACCCTGTCTTTATCTCTCCTTGTCCGCAAATCATATAACAGTCATTCTGGGGACACAAGGGAGGAAAACAAATGTATCCACTGTATCCACGAAAAGTACAAATCTGTCGATTATTTGTCTGGAGTCGAAACGTGGAGGCTGCGGTTTGCTGTCTGGCCCTGAATAATGTGACAACTACACACTCCGTCCTCCACCTGTCGCGGGTCTCGTGATCAGCGCCGATAATAGGCTTCACGGTATAAGGGAGGCAACAACGTCGCTTTCAAACATCGTGGCTGTCTTGGTGGTTTCCCTTTGTGCAGGTAATGGCACAGCCGTCTGGAGCTGGCGCCGCTTTCTTGATTAGTTTTAACAAACACGAGATTTACAGACTTGGACTTTAGAGACGTTTATTAATATCTCGCACACAAGAAAATGCACCTACATGCAATCTGGCTCCGTGTAAAATGGCTGCACATTTTGGATGCAGGATAAACGAGTGTAATTTAATAACAAAAGGGCACGGGCGGGATTTTTTGCGACGAGTCTACGAGTGGGAGTGAAAAGCCCGGTGGTTGGAGCAAAGATTTCTGTAGCTTAAAGCGCGTACACTAGACGGTTCAATACCCGGGTGACGCAGTATACATCACCCGCTTGGCTTACTAACTGGCGGGTACCCGACTCCAGTCGGTAGGGCTGGGGAAGGAAAGGTAGCTAGGGAGAGGAGATGGGTACCACCCTTATGTTAAGAACCACACAACGCGCCGACCAGGACACGTACACAACACTGACCAGCACGCGTTCCTCACGTGTTCTTTCACACCTCAAATCACAAACATCTGTACGTGGGTTACTCGCAGTGTAATCACGGGGTTTCAAGCTATTATATATATATATATATAGATCAGCTACACGATATATTAAATACACAACGGTTCCTATTCTCTAAAGTCACACCACAGATAAAACAACATCGGGTACTCTCCCCTTATAAATATCATCAAGCACGAATCATCATATTACAATAATCCTAAAGGTACATCTTATATATATATATATATACGTCACTCTCTCTCTCACACATCTTCAAGCATCCGTTAACCGTAAACCAGTCTTCTTGCTAGTAGTCTCAACTCCGCAAATGTTCACGTCCGTCAGTTCTCCACCCGTATTTACAACCAGGCATACCAAAGTCCCCGAAGAAATCTTATTTAACTGAGGAATAATCAAACTCACTTACTGTCAACGTCCGCCTCTAAATCAAGTCCTCACTGCTATACCCCGGGTCACCACACACAGTAAGTCGAAGTAATATACTCCATACACGAAACGACGATAATCCTGGCGGTTGTACACACCGTACTTCTGACAGCGATGATCCGACGATATTACTGGTCGTGACACACTCAGTACATCTAACAGCGCTGCTCCATATGTCGAGGGTTCCTGCACTTCTCACCCCCCCCCCCGTAATTCCTGAAAAACCTCAGTTTTCTATGAATGTTCACACTAATACATCAAATCCATCTCAAACTTCCATAGCCAAATCTCGCAACCGAAAATGAAAGCACAACATTCTCTCGCTCACCAGTATACCGTGTATAAATACACAACTTATTTCCTACCTTGTCTCTGCAAGGAATTAAACTGATTCCCTTGGAAGTAACACAGACTGGACACCAACGTCTATCTCCTTCTAGTCTGATAAAGGAATAAACAGAATCAACTCACGCGTCTTACTGTGACTATTTCACTCACTCATTCTGTCGTAAACCCTACTCACATTTATACTTTCGATTAAAGGGGAAACTAGCCCTGCGCCTTACGACATAGCAGGGAACTAACTCTAGTTCCTCCCTTACTGTCACGGGTCGATCCGTGACACCTTACAAAAACTGGCTGAGAAAAGTAGAATGTTTTTTAAACTGACCTTAAAAGCTCCTATGACTCTTCTTTTTTTTAGTGGGTTTTCTTCACCGACCTTCCTACTTGCACAGAAAAATGCGCGATACTTGGAGCGGCTCGGAGGAAAACGAGGGCCAAAGGAGAGAAAGAATCAGGGTTTCAGAGCTACAGGAGAAGTAGAATCAGCTATCGGAGCTACAGGGTATCCGAGGTTTATTTTAGGACTAGTCTTTTTCTGGCTCTCTGTGTGACTTGGGTGGGTACGTGCTTGGTACCCGAGTTGTGGGGCGGCATCTGTGTTCTGATGAAATAAACTTGTTAGCCGATGTAAGACGACTAAACGTCTCATCAGACGCAGGAATATGGACAGGTAAGGAACAGACAAGGTGTGTCGGACATGCGAGCCAGCAGTTACAATGCTGTTACATCTGACGTTCAGTCTGGTCATCAGACAGGATTTCACTGATTGTTAGTACACACTTCAACTTAGTATTTGGAATTTTACTACAAAATGTTTGAAGCTTTACCTGGAAATGCTTGCAGCTATGGAGTATCTGCAGCTTTACATTGAAGTGAGAGCGTGACTTCGTGCTCTACCTGGGAGAGCGTTTAAAGCTTTACTGAGAGGTTTTGTTAACGGTTTCAGTTTCATCAGGTAGTGCTGCTGACGTCACACATAAGAGAAGGACGTGCACAATCTCACATCATAGTCAGCCACCTGGGACATTATGGGAGGCGGAAGCCACGCCACTGGAAACGGAACCCCTTCGGGGCCTCCAGCTTCAGAAACAGTCGACGTGAAGACAGAAAAGTCCACAGAAAAACAGAAAGGGCAGTCACGTGACCAGACAGTGAATGACGGTGTACCATACGACGTCGGCTGGGCTTGGATGATCGTTTTGGGTACGTCTGCCAGCCTATCTTTCTGTTTTCTGTCCATTTAGGTTTGTCTTCCTTCCTCTCTCCTTCCTTGTCCCTGTATCAGCCTTTCTGTCTGTATTTGTTTGTAAGAGTGACGGCTGAAGTAGACATGTTTGTCCCTATCCAGGCTTCTGATGGCGTTGACAGCCGTGAGTAGTCAAACCGCTGACTTGTGTTACAGCCATGAGTAGTCAAGTCACTGACGCGTGTAACAGCCATGAGTAATTAAACTGATATGTTACAGCCGTGAGTTGTCAAGTCGCTGACTTGTGTTATGGCCATGAGTAGTCAAACCACTGACGTATGTTATAAGCATGAGTAGTCAACTCACTGACGTGCTACAGCCATGAGTAGTCAAACCACTGACGTATGTTATAAGCATGAGTAGTCAACTCACTGACGTGTTACAGCCATGAGTAGTCAAACCACTGACGTATGTTATAAGCATGAGTGGTCAAGTCGCTGACCCGTGTAACAGTCGTGAGTAATTAAACCACTAAGTGACTTTGTGTTACAGCCGTGAGTAACTAAACCACTGACCCGTGTTACAGCCGTGAGTAATTAAACCACTGATGTATGTTATAAGCATGAGTAGTCAAACCATTGACGTATGTTATAAGCATGAGTAGTCAAGTCGCTGACTCGTGTAACAGTCGTGAGTAATTAAACCACTGACTTGTGTTACAGCCGTGAGTAACTAAACCACTGACTTGTGTTACAGTCGTGAGTAATTAAAGCACTGACTTGTGTTACAGCCGGGTTCGTCAATTTCGTCATAGCGTCAGGCTACAACAAGGCCACCTTCTTCTTCTTCGTCCGCTTCTTGCGCGAGTTCCAGACTCCAGTGTCAGAAACCGCCCTCTTCTTTGGGGTCAAATCTGGGGTCAACAGCATCGTAGGTAAGTGTCAATGGCAGCAGGTCCGTTGTGAGTGGTCCCTAGCCAGCAAATAAGTGGATTTTATAGAAATCTATGACTGACACGGTGACAGCAGACTCTCCGAGCGACAGCATTCATCATGATTCTTCATCATCTGCCCTCTGCTTCAGGTCTCTTCATCATGAACGCTGTGGTCGGAAGACTGGGCTCGCGTCGCACAGTTCTGGTTGGGGGCTTCTGTCTCTCCATCAGCGCCATCTTGGGATCCTTCGCCACCAACATCACCTACCTGATTTGTACGCAGGCAGTTTTTCACGGTACGTACACACAGGTGACATCTCACAAGTGACATCACACGAGTCAAATGTTGACATGACAAGACAAGAGACTGGTCGTACTTTTAAAAGGTAGCACTAGAAGGAGCAAACATCATTTCTTCACATAGCATAGCTCGCCTCTAAGAACTTCTTTCTTGAAATCTTCATCGCGTTGGGGGCGTCGCAACCACCAGTGGCCTACGCTGCGGGCTTTTTTAGTGCGTGCGTCGCGCGACAGTGGATGGAAATTTCGACCGGCAGTTTTGAAAATTTATATTTATCAACCTACAGTAAAGACAACCATCTGTGATACACCGTTTTAAAGAGCATTTTTAAAACATTCACTTGGTGTAAATTTTAAGATACATAGGTTTTGTCTTCTAGTACTAAAGTCCAATGAAAGATGGTGTCTGTGTGCAGTTTAGAACCGGTTCAAGCGGTGTCTTTCAGTTTCGAAGTTAACAAAAAAATTATTTACACAATATATACAAACATAGAGTGCCATACAAACATATATTTCATTTGAATATACATTAGAATTTAAATACTGTGTTACTTACTGTTTTCTTCTCATTTGCGGTTGTTGAAGTACAAATTCATGTCAAAGTGAGTGACTGACATTACACTCCAAAATGGCGCCTGACCAAAAAAAAAAAAGTTCCCTACTTTATAATAAAACGAAAACTGTGATTGGCTAAACTGTTAACACAGCGAAGGGGACGGAAATCTGTATGGAACATTTCCAAAAGTTCCAGTAGTTTCCTCCCTTATGTATTCATTCATTTACGCTCAGTGCGAAGTGTTGTTTACTTGTGGCATACACGCGCGCATCAGTTAAACCGCCGCTTAGCCTTGTGGACAGAATGAGCAAGCTCCCCCCCCCCACTGCCACTCATCACTGTTTTCAACTTCTCTTTAACCCTGTGACCACTCTGTGTCTTAAAGATGAAGTAACTTTTCTCTCTGTATTTGTCTCAAACCTTCGCCAAAGATTGTTTGAAAAGTCATATTCTCCTCTCTGAGCTCTTTTCAGATTTGTCCCTGTGAACCTCACACTCCCACAAAGAAGCAGGAATATTGAAGATAAAATTAGGATATTACAAATATAATTACGATATTAAAGATATAATTCCATGTATTAGTATTTGTTATCTTTTCAATGCCTGTCACTTTAGGTTTGGGAATGTCAATGCTCAACATGCCGACGACAGTTTTGATTGGATTCTACTTCCGGCGCAGACGCTCGCTGGCCAACTCCATCGCCAAGTGTGGGGTAGGGATGGGGTCTGTAGCCTTCCCCCCTCTCATCACTTACCTGCTGGGGGAATACGGACTGCGGGGGTCGATGCTGCTGGCGGGAGGGATCTGTCTTCACGCCATTGCCTGCGCGGCCCTCCTGCGGCCCACCTCCTTCTACACCAGACGACGCGGACGACAAAATCCGAGGAACGAGGCTGAAGACGACACGACAGAAGCCGCCGACGACGCTCTGAATAGCAAGGACCAGAACTCCCGCGAACAGAGCAAGGGGGTGCCACTCGAAAGCATTCCAGAAGAAAGGGAAGTGAAGCAAACAGCGCCAGAATCAGACGACTCATTGGTTGTCAACGCTCGAGACCAAGATGGTGTGAGTGGCGAGAGGTGTGCCGTGCTGCTCAGTGACCTCGCTCACTACACTCGCCCCCCGCCTCAACCTATGACGTCGTTCGCGCGGAGCATGCCGGAACTGGTCGTGCAGTCGCTCAGAACTGTCCCGAGAAGACGGACCTTCTCTGAAAACGATTCCAAGGTTGGAGACCACAAGACTGTGGCAAAGAAGAGCGTCCTGGATACCCTCAGCAGCACCAACCTCAACAAGTACATGTCCATGCCGGCCGTCGAGGACCTGGAACCTCTGCTAATGGCACACAGATCTTTGTCCGACCCAGAGATACAAACTAACAAAAGGTCAGCAGGTCAAACTGGTCAGGTGTTCACGCTCAGCACCTCCCCGACAATCTTTATATTTTACTGGTTTGTTTCTTTCCAGATCCAGTGTTTAGGTGCGTGGGTGCGGCTGTTTTGATTTAGGTAGTGATACAAAACCCAGTTTATTGGGTGTAAGATGATAAGAAACCTGAACATCTTATTTATCAAATGGTATCTATCAAGTGAAAATGACTAACTTTTTAAGAGAAAATAATCCAGGTTAACTGGTATAAAAACTGGGTTACAGCACAAAAAGTTCTTTAAACGTTTATTTCTATCAGAACGTTTTGTTTATGGTATTTTTTTCATTTAAATTTACTTCAAATATTGTTGTTCAAATATTGTTGTTCAAATATTGTTGTTCAAATATTGTTGTTCAAATAGGTCTGTAAGGCTCAACAATACCTACAGTCTTTAATGAGGATCTATCAGAATAATTATTGTCACCGGCAATGAAGTGGGAGCAGCTAGACCTTGATTTTCAAAGTCACTTTCAAAGTGACAAAATAACTTTTTATACAAAGTTGAAAAAAACCCTGACAACTGACAGTGGGCTAAGCTTGGATTACTTACAGTCAAATCCACGGGGAAAAAACTTTACTTTGGTCAGAAGTTCGAAGGTCAGTCGTTCAGGTTGTTGAAGACGATTGTCGAGGCTTTGTCTTGAAGAGTGAGGACAATATTTACAAACATCTCTAAGAACGTTTGAGAAAAACAAGACACTTCAGGAAAGAACTTGTGCAAAACTCTACTCATCTATTTGTAACTCTCGAAGATAACTGACCTGAAAATAACCGCATTTTTTACTCCATCTTTGTGAACAACATCATCGTCGACTTTCAGGACGTGGCTGTCGCGCACTGTGCGCGCGCTGCGAAGTATGGGGAGTGTGCTGGACTTCAGCCTCTTCCGCAGCCCCATGTTTCGCGTGCTGAGCATCTTCTTCCTGCTGTGTCCGCTAGAGGCCGCTGTCACCACCTACATGCCGGCCATGGCGCAGGAACACGGGCTCACGGAGAAGCAGGCCGCCATCTTGCTCAGGTCTGTGAGTGCTCCTCCCCCCCCCCCGTCACGTGCAGACCAACTCGTTAATCAAGTTTTAAATTTACGCGGTATAATACTACACGACAGACTTACCAGAATTGTCAGTTTAGCAGCTGAAAGAACTTTTGCTCAGAGAACTGAGCTGGGATGCAGCATGCTCGGTGCAACTTGTTTGTTGTTTTGATGTCACATTAACAAACAACAAAAACGGTTGGAAGGGGATTGTTTTTATGACAGACACACTTGTAAACAGAAGCCATCTTCAAAAATACCACTGAACTAACAGAATATTTCTTGTTTATATCAGTGAAGAAAGGTTTGACGATTGCCGAGCTGACATCATATCCTGTTTATATTATATATCATATCCAGCACATGGTGCCGTGTTTTTCCTCCCGTTTCAGCATCATTGGCGGCCTGGACTTCTGCTGCCGCCTGGGTTGTGGGTTTTTGGCCGACCTGAAGATTCTGCGGGTGTCCACCATCATCTGCATCGGCTTCAGCGTGCTGGGTGTCGTCTGCCAGTTCACCCACTTCCTTACCACCTTCCCGCTCCTCGTGGTGCTGGCCGTTGTCCAGGGGTTACTAGGGGGCGTTGCCGCTTGTTTGTTGCCCAGCCTCATCATGGAGGATATTGGAGTGAAGCATACGGCCAAGGCCTTGGGCTTCCACAAGCTCTTTAGTGGGGCTGTGATGGCGGCCTTCCACCCTCTGCTAGGTGAGTGGAAGTTTCCCCCTTCACCCCCAAACTACTCTCGTCAAGGAGAAGCTGATAGCACGTTGGTTACAGCAACCGGAGTTTGAACTATAAGGCGGCAAGTCTGTCGGTTCGATACCCGTATGACGCAGCTGTGGAATGGGTCGGTCAGCCTGTAGTGGGCAAGTAAAGGAAAGGTACGAGGGAGAGGAAACGAACACTGCCCTCCGAAACGTCTGCCCCCGAGATACGTAGGGTCTGTAACTTTTCACCGCCTATCACCCAAAAGATCAATGGTTTTGCAGAACTAGCGGGACCTAACTAATGTATTATTGTGAACGGGAAAATAATTCGCATATTTTAACAATAATCGCCTGTCTGACAGGGATGTCAAATTCCGAAATAATTTGAACAGTTTAATCCCCGACAGTTAACTCCCACAATCAGAAATTGACAGCACGAACCACCAATCAAATATTTGTAATTATTCACTCAGGTTACATCCGGGACTCCACTGGTTCCTTTAACGCCGCGTACCACGTGATCGGCGTGTTCACGCTGCTGGCGGCCGTTGTCGTCTTCTGCATCCGCTTCTTCCACCATCACCTTCCAGAGGCCGAGGACAACAAGAGCGAGCACCAGGAGGAGTCGATACCTTTGAGTAAAGAGAAAGTGTGACATGCTCTCCCCTTAGCGTGACAATAAATTATCTCCGATGATGTGTGTGTGTATATATATATATATATGTGTGTGTGTGTGTGTGTGTGTGTGTGTGTGTGTGTGTGTGTGTGTGTGTGTGTGAGCGCAGGGCTGTCGAAAGCTAGGATCTACACCACTGCATTGGATGAACATTTTTAGAGCTGTGTACACGTGACTGGTCAGTAAATGAGGGACAATGATGTGAAAAGATCAAACATTCGAACCCCTTGTTTATGAAAATGTCACGAGTGGATGTGAAGAAGTCGACAGATGAAAGAAAGGAATATGAAAGACAAGAAGAGGGTTATATCCTTCTCCCTGATGCATGTGTGATGTCACAGTCGTCACAGACTTGGGTAGAATTATTGGGGTAGCAGCAGCTCAAGTAGATGTGAAGGCTACACTTTATAGCACTCTTTGAAGTCTGGCTGTATTTAGTTTTTACTCGTCATGTTTGTTCTTTCACTTTAGATTAAAAGCAAAAGAAAAAACACACAAACGTTACTGACCAAGGCTGAGCCCCTCCACAATCCTGCCTGCCCCTCCCTCTCGTCAGACGTGGGTGGGGGGATGTGTTTATGTGTGTATATTACTTACCTGTGCAGATGTATTTGTGTGCGGTATGTCAGTAAGGACAGGCGCCCATTTGTTCTTCCCCCCACCCACCACAGCGCCCTTTGACCTAAAGATGGAGATTTCAAATGCCGTTGACAGCATAGTCATCAGGTCTGAGACAATGAAGCCAGCCAATGAAATCTTTGTTGCAGTTAGAGAGTCTTTTGTTTACTTGGTGACCGTGTGTGAGGTTCTCTCACCAGCCTAAAATGTTAGAATAAATAATAATAAAGTATTTGCAATGATGAGCAACATACTGAAGTGTTAGCGTGAGTTAAGTGTGTGTGAGGGTGGGCGGTAGACAGACAGACAGACAGACAGACAGACAGACAGACAGACAGACAGACAGACAGATATCAGCTGACTAGCAGTTATGATGGTCCGTTAGTAGCATTCATCGAGGTAAGCAACTAGATAGACGCAGGTGCTGACAAAGCTAATTATTCCTGTCCTAAGTGACCAGTCCCCGCCTCCGTGTTTACCAGTTAGTTCTTTCTGTGTCCATGGCGTCCACCCTACCCCATCCGTTCCAAGGACTGTAAAAGTCGGTCTTAGAGTGGTGTGCCTGTCACATGGTCGAATCAGACCGGTTTGGACCGCTTGACAGTTGCAAGAGAGGTTGTTGGAGTCTCATGACGGCAGTGATGGTGCTCACTACAGTCACTGGTGTTGCACTCACTGCACAAGATTCGCAACATTCCTCAGGCACTTGCAGGGAGCTTTTTAAATGGTTTCTTTGAATGGTGACAGTTGCTTGTCGAGAACGGAAGTGGTTTATTTAATTAAATTTTGGGAAAAGGTTATATTTCAGGGTTAGTCTCACCCTTTCTCTCTCGAGGCCCACGCTTACAAACATCAGCCTGCACACAAACAACACAGACATCCGGATACTACGTGTGTATGTTTATGTTGTAAGGCTACAGCCAGCTGGACAGCTGTGACTTGATGTTGATTAGGAGGAGCGGATGTGACGTCATAAGTGGGAAGTCTTTTTATAAGGTGCCGCTTAGAGGCCTGTATGTCTGAGACCGGAAGTAGGGGATACGCACAGATTATGGGAGAAAGTATCTTACACAGAGCTTTATCCCTTCAGCCGAGAAGATCTGCACCCCACTAAAGCCTGAGGTTACCTGTGAGGTAAATTATTTAATGTCACTTGAAGATCAACGATGTATCTTGTGTTTACATGTTTTGTCTCGAGACTTCTATTTATAGCAAATTATATATTCAGAGACTTTATCCAGTGAAAGATTACGCGAGTCAAAACACATTCATCTGAACAAAAATATCACACAAATCCTTAGTTAATGGTTCGACGTTTATTGACCAACTTCACACCTGATAATGTAGGTCGTCTCCGTGTGTACAGTCTCAGGTGATAATGTAGGTCATCACCGTGTGTACAGTCTCAGGTGATAATGTAGGTCATCACCGTGTGTACAGTCTCAGGTGATAATGTAGGTCATCACCGTGTGTACAGTCTCAGGTGATAATGTAGGTCGTAACGGTAACATGCTGGTATCGTGGTTTATTTGGAGCAGACGACGCAAGTGATGATCTTGTCCTGAACATACGGGGGACATGGGAGGCTGCCGCAGTGTCCGATGGTGTAGTAGTAAAGTTTACCGTCGTAGTTGGCGTGCGAGCCGTGACGTGCGTCTTGTTTCTTGTCCATACAGATGTACTCCGAGGAAGCAGGATGATTGTCATGCCCTGCCATCAGATAACCGCTGTACTCCAGAATCCACCCCTGAGGACAGACGTTAGTTCCGGGTATCATGAGGGTCGTGGAGCGATGGACACGGCAGACTGAACACACGCCATCTTGGTCTTGTTTCTCTTCTGGACCAGTTTCATACTCCATCCCGTAAAGATTTGCGGAATTACTGGTAGGGTTGTGTCCGTCGTAGACAGGCTTCAGTGACAGACACAGGGCGTTGACCGCCGACCCGGCAGCAGCATGATTCCCTCCTCCGATGACACCTGTTGTAACATTCATCTTGACATACATGTCATGCTCATGTGAATCAAATTCTCTTATCTGAATGGCGGGGAAAATATATACACATATTTTGTTGATGCTCATGTTAATGTGCACACAGAGGTTATCATGAAGACGCTAGCAGCACACAGGAAAAGCTTAGATAAACAAAAGAACAGAACACAAGACATATTTTCCAGAAATACGTTGACGTTCTGTGCACTAAGGTGAGGAAGTAGGACAGTATCAAAGGACTTACCTGCGTACACCTGTGTTGAAATGTTTGAGCAGGTTTCACTTCCCCACCGAGTGTAGACCGAACCTGTCGACGTGACATAAATTTTATTCTAAACATGTACTGAATGTCTCATAACTTTCGTTTGATGTCAAAACATTTCTTGAGCAGTGGTGCTGGTAATAATGTTGTTATAATAATGATGGAATTTTGTTGATGCTCATGATAATGTACACACAGGGGTGGATTATGAAGACACTAGCAGCACACAGGGAGAACTTGGATAAACAAAAGGACAGACCAGTAAAAAGACACAAAGTGAGCAGAAAGTTCCTGCCGTCCGAACTGACGAGTGTGAATGACCGTCGGCCGGAGTATTAGTCTCCACCCGACCACCAGCGTGGACTCACAAACACAAAAACAGTTGTAACAACAGAACGTATGAGAGCGAATGGTAGAGTAGAGTAGAGTAGAGTAGAGTAGAGTAGAGTAGAGTAGAGTAGAGGTAAGGGTACTGTAAGAGTGGAAGTACCTTTAGCACGGATAGTACTGGCAGACCTCTGTCTAGACGAGTATTTGTATTTCATGATTGTATTTCATATGTTAAACAAATCTGTTATTATCCACGTTACGTCACACGTCGTTGAGTCTTGTGCTCGGGGAACAGCAGGAGGGAGGGGAGGGCTCGTGAGGTGCGTGTTGAAAACTGAGAGATGGACGTGTGATTATCGTGTGTATGGTCCGCCTGCAACTTGCTGGTGACCTGGGCAGCGGGAGTTAAATCCTAACTGTCGCCCACGGGCCCGGTTCCCCGGGGCCAATGTTTGGCTTAAAAACCAGGAAAACAGCAACTGTGACATGACATGTACTCACTGACAGATAAAGACTGTGACATGACATATACTCACTGACAGATAAAGACTGTGACATGACATGTACTCACTGACAGATAAAGACTGTGACATGACATGTACTCACTGACAGATAAAGACTGTGACATGACATGTACTCACTGACAGATAAAGACTGCGTGACATGACATGTACTCACTGGCAGATAAAGACTGTGTGACATAACATGTACTCACTGACAGATAAAGACTGTGTGACATGACATGTACTCACTGACAGATAAAGACTGTGTGACATGACATGTACTCACTGGCAGATAAAGACTGTGTGACATAACATGTACTCACTGACAGATAAAGACTGTGTGACATGACATGTACTCACTGACAGATAAAGACTGACATGACATGTACTCACTGGCAGATAAGGTCAGTGCCGACTGTAGCTGTGACGTCACAGTCTGTAAGTCCGTGAGGGCAGACAACCGAGCGGTAGCCCAGGATCGAAGCTCGTCTAAATCTTTTTTCGTCGCCAGGTCGAAAATATTTGCCTGTAGTTCCACAGAATCCACGGCCCTCTTGTCCCGTGTCTGCAAACTAGACATCAGATTGCCGTTAACCTTTCCTATCGTCACATTCATCTTCATCAGGATGTCTGGAGACTAACAAAGGTACAAGTAACTGAATGAGTTTTGGAGCAAACATGATGGTGGCGTGATTGCCAAGTAAGTAAGGGAGGTTTCTCTCGCTAAATGTTCCCTATTTAATACAAACTTGCAGTCATGATGTCAAGTCCATGTCTACGATTTACACACTTCTGAACGATTTTCTTGTTGAACACACGAAGAACTTTTTATTTGCTGTGACACTCGTACTGACCTCATGACATGTCAGCAGGACAGGATGGCACTGACATTGCCATCAAGAGTGAGCGGGATCCTCATACAGGACTTTCATAAAACATCAGTGCATCCCTAACCCTAGTCCTGTGGTCAATACTCAGTGTTTCAGCAACTGTAACGAAAGGTAAACAACTCGCTGGTCATCGCTGTGGTTATTTGATGGAGAGTGATGTCCCTTGGCCTAACTGGCTGGAGGGGACGAGCTCTCTGTCGTTTTGTCTCGTCCTTGGATGTACGTCGAGCTTTGGTTTCTTCTTCTCATCTGTGATGTTTGCTGTGCCGTTTACCTTCGTTATGGAATGTTCTTCAGTTCTTGTGCTCCATCATTACTTTGTAAGACATTTTCTTCCACTAACGGCTTCTGTCTCCTGTTCTTCGTTCTGCCATCTTGCTTTGATTTTTGACTGCACATGATTCTGCGCCTCCCTCCTGGACACTTTTAACTGTTTCTGGCATTGTGGACCATCGTGGACCATACCATTTTCCATTTTTAATTTATGAACCGCATTTGTTGCTACATGTTCTGTGGATTAGATTCTGGATCTATGTGCTTCAGCGATGTCGTCTGCTGACAGATGTGTTCGTGCCATCCTGTATCCGTGCTTGTCACTGACTGCTGTCGCCTTTGCTTCGTCAGTGCCAGGACTGGGCTCTGTTCTCAACTGTTGCCCTAAAACTTCAATAATCAGATGAACCTTTCTTTCTACTGGCCTACACTTGAAATTCAAGACATTGCATCTACTGATCCTTGCTTTGTGTTGATCAACTTCAAAGGAAAGTCGGGTGCTGGCGGGCAGGGAGTGAGTGTAAATACCGATAACAACACCGAAACTTACTGTTTTTGAGATCAGCATCCATTATTATTATGTTTGTGTGTTTTTATTATTAGTAAAACGCTTTGAGTCTCCCTTTAATGGTGGGAAATGCGCTATACAAATTAACTTCATTATTATTATTATTATTATTATTATTATTATTATTATTATTATTATTATTATTATTATTATTATCGTAAAGCCCAGACTTCCATTTTCGTCTCTTGAAGCACTTACTTATCTCTGGTTAGGGTAAGGGTGTTCTCAGGGTACTCTGTTTGTTCCCTACACAGAGCCGAGGTTATTGTACAAGAGACAGCTAGTGAGTGGCTCACCCAGAAGAAGCCCCTTGACTGCTGTCTGCAGGATCCACGGTCAGTGAGGCGGCAGCAGACGACACAAGGGAGACAAGAAGCAGCGCCACGAGCGGTGACATGTCGGACACTTGGACGACGACTTGACAGCAGCTCGAGGTTTGATGTTGTGAGGAGAGAGGCGATGACAGACAGCTTTTCCTTCCGCCTTTTTATAGTTACAAGTACACAGAGCTACACAGACGTTTATGAGTTGAAAGTCTGTGAGAGATTTAGTAGGTGACAGGCGGATATTTTAGTTGTTAATCTCACGATGTTAGTATTGTGATCTACAGGTGTACACTTTCAGGTGGGAAGAAATCAACGGCATGAAGTTCCCCGCCAGCTCACGGTCCGGAAGGATGGAAGTGACGTCACCACCACACCTCAAACTGTAAGTGTAAGATGACAGTGACGTCACAGTCGACACAGCCTGCAATAACCATGACGTCACACCATAGTGAAAGTCTTCTTCGGTTTTCCATACACTGTGAATTTCGGGTGTTGTGAGAGACACGAGGACAGGGGGGATATGTGGATTTCAATCAGAGCTTGGGGACTCAGGGCTCTAGCTTAGGACCACACACTGTGCTTTTTTTAAAACTGAGTTTTCAAAAACTTTTCCTTCCGCCAATCTGCTCAATCTGCTCAAGTGGGCTCACAGGCGACAACAGCGAAAATAAAATGCATCAACAACATCGACAAATGTGACAAGTCAGCTTAATGTGTATTAGTCGCAATATCCCGGGTATTATGTCGCACAACATAACCAGAGCCTTCACAGCAGGGTGGCTGGCTGGTGGTTGTTGTTTAACGCCGTGTCAGCAGCAAGGAACGCATCACGGCGCACACAGATGAAGGACAATACTGTCTTCATGATTTATGGCTTTATGACTGTACCTGTATGAAAACCAGTCGAGCAAGAAGACGAAATACAATTTTGTGCAACACCTGACACCCTTGCCAGAATTTTGTGTATACACGTGTGTGTGTGTGTGTGTGTGTGTGTGTGTGTGTGTGTGTGTGTGTGTGTGTGTAAAACATACTTCTTGTGGTCGTGCTTCGGTGATTAAGTCGGTCAGTGTGATAGATGTTGCTTATTTCCACTCGCTAAAACTTTTGTACAACTCTTGTGAATCCAATGGTGTCAAACGAAATTTATTTATCTCTTTCACTTTTCTGTCTAACAATGTTATCGTTGGAATCGGCCCGCTACCAGATATCAAGAACTTGTTGACTGAGAACACTAGCTACCTGACAATAAAGTGAGAAACAATCTAATTGTATCCTATTAGATATCAAATGATATCAAATGAGTTTTCAAATGAACATCCAAAGAAACGACTGTAAAAATTCTTCAATTAGCATTTGGAAAGACTGCACAGAGAGCCTGTCTCATAGTTGTACAGACAAAGATAAGAGGTGATTATAACAAACATAAAGCTTATCTGCTACTCAAGGTGTAAACATTTAATGAGCTCAGAGACACCTGTGTTGAAAGTTGACATGTGCTGAGTCATAATCAGGGCCGCCGACACCCAGCACTGCCCCCGGGACAGACGACCTCTCCGGGCCACTTGTAATTGTAATCGTAAAATATTTTCCGAGTATATAATAATATGTTTACAATTCGATTTTCAATATCTACATTTCATTTAGTAATGAAATATATACTGCAAAAATTAGGACAAGTGAACTATTATCTACATCACTACTTTAACTAAAATTGTTTACACGTGAGTGGTTAGTAAATGAGGAAAAATGATGTTAAAAGATCAAACGTGTAGTATCCCGCTCTATAGAAAACATCCCCAGGGTAAAGAAGGCCTGTTAGGTCAACAGCGATGTCAAAAGCTCGACAGATTCGTTAATACCCTCATTTTAAAATAATGTTTGCTGCTACAAACAGCAGACCACATCAGTTATCTTTTTTATCAACTTACAGAACAAATGAGGCAAACACGCAGCACCAATCGAAAGTCCCTTCCTATATTTAATTCATTTATTCCTTTAGCAAAACTACACGCCCGCGCGCGCTCTCTCTCTCTCACACACACACA
This sequence comes from Marisa cornuarietis, assembly GCA_004794655.1. Taxonomy (NCBI): domain Eukaryota; kingdom Metazoa; phylum Mollusca; class Gastropoda; order Architaenioglossa; family Ampullariidae; genus Marisa; species Marisa cornuarietis. The sequence continues at coordinate 909,278 of SMMW01000134.1, forward strand.
CACACACACACACACACACACACACACACACACACACACACAACAACAACAACAACAACAACAACAACAACAACAACAACAACACACATGCTGTTACACACAAACACATAACCGAACTGAACTGCCGCCTTCTACTGAATTCCTTCAACTTGTTACCAAGCAAACTCGGTCGACTTCAACCCCCATCAGTCAGTATCAGTTAAAATACTTGCTCAGTATAAGAAGACAAAGCAAATGTTCCTGCCTTGTCAAATGCTATTTGCCAATAAACAGAAAATCATAGAAGCATCAATATAAAAAATTACTGTACTCACCGAACAAACAAAGTGCAGCGAATGCCGGCTTTACTAGTCTAGAAGACAGCGTGCGACAGACAGGAGAGTGCGGTGTGAAAAGATGTTATACTAAGTGTGTATTACTGTATACTGTATATATAGCTGTCTCTAAGGTCCAACTGTCCAAGCTTTCTTTGGTCCAAGGACTTCGAGCGAAAGGGAGAGGAAAATTGTGTCCGGTCAAACACTCGGCGACTTAACTGCTGACTCGTCTAACTAGCTTATAAAAATGTCAGTCTACACCTCCCAGTGCTCCCAATCCTGACCATTTAATTCCCATAAAATTCCGTCCCAGAAACTATCAACCCCCCCTCCTTTTCCCTCTTGTCCTGTGGACACCAGCAACGCAGTCCGGCCCACGGCCGATGACCGGCATGGTTTGCGTGTATACTCGTTATAATAGATATATTTGTGTGCAGTGTGTATGTGTGTATGCTATTTACAATAGTAAATATAATTGTGTTTGGTATATTTACTATTTATGTGACGGATCGACAGTGCCAGAGACGAAAGTTTGCAATGGAAGTTATTTCCCCTTATAGGTTTTAAGCAGCAGGGATAGTAGCCCTTTAAAATAGGCTAGTGAGAATGGTTTAGAATGTAGAATTCGTGACGTAAAACGAGGAATGACGTAGAGTGTCGTCTGCTGAGAGTAGGAGAAAACGGGCGGGTTATGGAGAGGAAAGAGAGGTCGTCTGCGTCCGGAGTATTGCTGTGTGCGCTTAGAGATCCCCAGTTGCTGTGTGTTCTGCTGGTGGAGTCTGGTAGACGTCGTAGTGCTGTGTATTAGTCAGCTGAACAGTTTCAAGGAGGATTATTATAGGAAAGTGTGTAAGTGTGAGAGCGTGTATTCTGACCGGACTTGACAGTAAGTGTGTTTTGGTCATTTGTTTATCTTTTGAGAAACCGTTTAGTTTGAACATTTGAAGAGGAGTGAATTTATAGAAGAAACTGTAGTTCTTGGAAGACGGATGAATGGAGGGAGGAGAGATAAATATGCCGCTGCTGTGAAATTACTGAAATTCTTTGAGAATTGAAAAAGTATTTGAATTTAGGCAATTTTGATCTTACCCTAAAGAAGACAAGTATTTATGTTTTTTATATGCACACTTGTATTTATAAAATATTTTATATTTAGTGACTTTCTCTAAAAAAAAAGAAGATTAGGCGAGTCATAACACATTCGTCTCCAGAAAAATATCACGAAAATCTTATGATCTGACGTTTATTGACCAACTTCACACCTGATAATGTAGGTCACCGTGTGTACAGTCTCAGGTGATAATGTAGGTCGTCTCCGTGTGTACAGTCTCAGGTGATAATGTAGGTCACCGTGTGTACAGTCTCAGGTGATAATGTAGGTCGTCTCCATGTGTACAGTCTCAGGTGATAATGTAGGTCGTCTCCATGTGTACAGTCTCAGGTGATAATGTAGGTCGTCGCGGTGACATGCCGGTCACGTGGTTTATTTGGAGCAGACGACGCAAGTGATGATCTTGCCCTGAACGTACGGGGGACATGGCAGGCTGCCGCAGATGCCGATGGTGTAGTAGTAAAGTTTACCGTTGTAGTTAGCGTGCGAGCCGTGACGTGCGTCTTGTTTCTTGTCCATACAGATGTACTCCGTGGAAGCAGGATGAGTGTCATGCCCTGCCATCAGATAACCGCTGTACTCCAGAATCCACCCGTGAGGACAGACGTTAGTTCCGGGTATCATGAGGGTCGTGGAGCGATGGACACGGCAGACTGAACACACGCCATCTTGGTCATGCTTCTCTTCTGGACCAGTTTCAAACTCCATCCCGTAAAGATTTGCAGAAGCTCCAGTAGGGTTGTGTCCGTCGTAGACAGGGCTCAGGGACAAACACAGGGCGTTGACCGCCGCCCCGCTAGCAGCATGATTCCCTCCTCCGATGACACCTGTTGTAACATTCATCTTGACATACATGTCATGCTCATGTTATGACAAAGAATATCAAAATCTCTTATCTAAATGATAGGGAAACATACATAAATATATATTAGCCAGGAATACGTTGACGTTCTGTGCACTAAGGTGAGGAAGTTGGACAGTATCAAAGGACTTACCTGCGTACACCTGTGTTGAAATGTTTGAGCAGGTTTCACTTCCCCACCGAGTGTAGACCGAACCTGTCGAAGTGATATAAATATTATTCTAAACGTGTACTGAATATGGCATAACTTTTGTCCTCTGAAATTGTACACGCACTCACGCACGCACGCACGCACGCACGCACGCACACACACACACACACACACACACACACACACACACACACACACACACACACACACACACACACACAATCTACAATAAAATTTGATGTGAAAACTTTTCTTGACGCTAGACGCACACAGGGAAAACTTGGATCAACAAAAGGACAGACCAGTAAAAAGACAGGAAGGGGGGAGAACGTGTGTGACCTTGACACTGATATAGTGGACAGTCCAGTGGTTACAGCGCTGGTGTCTCAACTGAGAGGTGCACCAGTTCCATACCCGTGTAGCGGGTACCTGAGGGCTGGGGAAGGTGAGACAGCGAGGGAGAGGACATGGGCACCGCCCTCACGTAAAGCTGACCCCAGGAGCAGTGATGTCTCTGACGACCAGAAAAGATCACGTGACGAGCTTGAACTTCAGCCGAGAGAAGCTGATGCACAATCTGCTAAATTTAGCTTTGGAGGCGAGTGGTTGGACGGCACATGTGTGAAAGGCCTCCACACACCTTATGATGATGTCTACATGAGGAGGGGGACTGCGAGGTGGAGGGGAGACACCGGACTGACTCCTACACTCGCACCACGTGCTGCACTGAGCTGTGAGGGTCCTTCTCGTGCACAAGGAAGCGCGTGACAGACTTCTAGAGACAACATCATCAGCCCGGGTGCATGACAGAGTGACTGCAGAACGGGTGTGATGTCCTTAGTGACATTTAGAATTGTAACAATCATGGCTACTGAGTGTTGACTCTTCTGACATCTTTGACTGTGTGAATGAGGAGACATGACAGTAGACATGATGAGACCTAACAGTCTTGTCTCTTAGACAGGATGGGTAGAAAGGTTGTGACATGACATGTACTCACAGACCGATAAAGACTGTGACATGACACATAATGACATATAAAGGCTGTGTGACATGACATGTACACACTGACAAATAAAAACTGTTACATGACATGTACTCACTGACAGATAAAGACTGTGTGACATGACATGTACTCACTGCCAGATAAGGTCAGTGCCGACTGTAGCTGTGACGTCACAGTCTGTAAGTCCGTGAGGGCAGACAACCGAGCGGTCGCCCAGGATCGAAGCTCGTCTAAATCTTTTTTCGTCGCCAGGTCGAAAATATTTGCCTGTAGTTCCACAGAATCCACGGCCCTCTTGTCCCGTGTCTGCAAACTAGACATCAGATTGCCGTTAACCTTTCCTATCGTCACATTCATCTTCATCAGGATGTCTGGAGACTAACAAACATTACAATTATTAAATGAGAAAAAGCTGATCGTTATTAATCAGTTACAATGGCAGCGTCATTGCGAAGTAAGTAAGTGATGAAGGTTTGTCTGGCTGTTTCCCTGTGTAAAACATACTGGCAGTGATAATGTAACAGACCGTGTCTACCATTTACATACTGAATGAATGATTTTCTTTAGTAACATACAGAGAACTTGTTATTTGCTGTGACACTGCTACTGACCTCATGACATGTCAGCAGGACAGGATGGCACTGATATTGCCATCAAGAGTGAGGTGGATAATCTTACATTATTATATGACACATCAGTGCAACACTAGCCCCAGCCTCTAGTAAACATTCTGTGTGTCAACAACTTTAACGAAAGGTAAACAACTTGCTGGTCATCGCTGTGGTTATCGTAATGCCCTGGCTTCCATTCTCGTCTCTTGAAGTACTTACTTGTCTCTGGTTAGGGTAATGGTGTTCTCAGGTTACTTTGGTTAGGGTAAGGGTGTTCTCAGGTTACTCAGGTTAGGGTAAGGGTGTTCTCAGGTTACTCTGTTTGTTCCCTACACAGAGTCGAGGTTATTGTACAAGAGACAGCTAGTGAGTGGCTCACCCAGAAGAAGCCCCTTGACTGCTGTCTGCAGGATCCACGGTCAGTGAGGCGGCAGCAGACGACACAAGGGAGACAAGAAGCAGGGCCACGAGCGGTGACATGTCGGACACTTGGACGACGACTTGACAGCAGCTCGAGGTTTGATGTTGTGAGGAGAGAGGCGATGACAGACAGCTTTTCCTTCCGCCTTTTTATAGTTACAAGTACACAGAGCTACACAGACGTTTATGAGTTGAAAGTCTGTGAGAGATTTAGTAGGTGACAGGCGGATATTTTAGTTGTTAATCCCCTGATTTCGGCATCGCGATCTACAGGTGTACGGTTTCAGGTGTTCAGCAGGTGTACAGATCAGTAGTAGATCATAGTCACACCACACAGCAGGTCATAGTCACACCACACAGCAGGTCATAGTCACACCACACACAGTAAGATGTCTTAAAGAGAAACTCAATCTCGGTTTCACGTTTAACGTTTATATCCGAGTTTGTGAGAGACACAAAGAAAGGGAGATAAGTAGATATCCGCGAGGCGAGAGTGTTGGAGACTCAGGGCTGTAGTTTAGGACTGTACACTGTACTGTATGTAATACTGTCATCAACTATTTTCTCTGTCATTTCACTCAAGTGAACTTAGAGACCACAGGAAACTAAAACAAAACAAATACACAGCAGCGAGAAGTCTACGAAGTCGTGTTAGTCCCAATATCCCGGGTATTATGTAGCACAACATAACCACAGGCTGTACAGCAGGGGGGCTGGCTGCTTGTTGTTTAACACCGTGTCAGCAGCAAGGAACGTATCACGGTGCAAACAGAAGAAAGACAAAGCTGTATTAAAAGATTTGAACTTCTATCAAAACCAGTCGCCAAACAAAACGACATACAATTTTATGTGATCAGACAAACATAAGGATATCACAGACACTAACAGACAAACATTATGATATCACAGACACTAGCAGACAAACATTATGATATCACAGACACTAACAGACAAACATTAGGATATCACAGACACTAACAGACAAACATTAGGATATCACAGACACTAACAGACAAACATTATGATATCACAGACACTAACAGACAAACATTATGATATCACAGACACTAACAGACAAACATTAGGATATCACAGACACTAACAGACAAACATTATGATATCACAGACACTAACAGACAAACATTAGGATATCACAGACACTAACAGACAAACATTATGATATCACAGACACTAACAGACAAACATTATAATAGCACAGACACTAGCAGACAAACATTATGATATCACAGACACTAGCAGACGAACATTAGGATATCACAGACACTAACAGACAAACATTATGATATCACAGACACTAACAGACAAACATTATGATATCACAGACACTAACAGACGAACATTAGGATATCACAGACACTAACAGACAACATTATGATATCACAGACACTAAGAGATTAGTCGAGGCCCCTGTGTGTCTAAAGCATTATACTGTAATACATACACCAGGACACGTTAATGTCAGTGAACCAGCGGTGTGCGTGAGTGAAGGTCATAGATGTAGAGACTGATAATGCAGGCGATAAGACCGACACATGAGGCAGCAGACAAAACTCGCTATGGCCAGATACTAGCTGTGAGACTGTGACCACAGTGACAACAGCTTGTCCACAGCTTTATTTGTGGAGAGAATAACAACAACATTAGCAGCAACGACTGGCTGGTATCGCCGGCTACACAAACACTGGGCATCACCGGAGATTGTATCACAGGCCACACAACACCTGTTTACTCTCACACCTGGTATCTGAGGCTACACAAACAGTGGCCATGCTCCCAGATAATATTTGGAATGAACTTAACTACCAGGAACTCTGATCCCTGCCTGGGCGTCACGCGACTGTCACATCTGTCACATGTGTCACACGTGACTCAACAGGCGCTACGGTGACATCAGGGTGTGTTGTGATAGTATTCACTTCCATGAAAGTTAAGTCCAATGTATTGATGGAGTTTCTACTTTCACCAAGGGTCTGACTTATTAGAAACTAAATGTTGACATCAGCAGGACGACGACAGCAGCCAGCGACAGTCACAACACCAGATGTGCTTAACACACACACACACACACACACACACACACACACACACACACACACACACACACACACACACACACACACACACACACACCTCACTAAGTCATGCCAGAAGCTAGGACTAGAAACTAACAGTAGCAAAACTAAGGTGATGGTCTTTAGGAAGGGGGGTTTCTTGGGAAGACGGGAAAAGTGGTCCATCGGAGAAACAGCCCTGGAAGTAGTTAACAGCTACGTGTACCTAGGCTTTACTTTTACAACAACCATGAGCTCGTTCAAAGGGGCTAAGAAGTTAGCGGTGAAAGAGGAAAATGCTACTTTTGACATAGTTAGAGCCTTAAAAAACATTGACAACATGAGTAGACAGACTTTTTTTAGACTCTTCGACGCAGTAGTACAACCAACCTTCTATATGCATCCGAAGTATGGGGACTTCTCCATGACAACAGTCCTGTGGAAAAGGTACACCTTTACGCATGTAAGAAGTTTTTGAATGTCCCCATACTTACTCCATCAGAGATGATATATGGCGAACTTGGAAGGTATCCGCTCATCGTCAGTTGCTATCTGAGAACTATTACATTCTGGCTACGAGTGACAAAAATGCCCATGAACCGCATACCCAAACAAGCATACCCATAATACCCATAAAAATCGTTTTATACAACAAAGGACAGAAAACACAAACAAATGCCCTTTCTGCACAAATTATATAGAGGATGAAACCCATGTCCTCTTTCAATGTCCCAGAGATGTAGACCTTCGACCAAAATATCTCCAGCATGTCTCACAACACAATCATAAACAGTATCTTGTACAGTGCATGTCTTTAGAGTGTACGACGGGATGGGTATGAATAGATAGGTGGTTGTATGTATGAGAGGATGAACCCTATATGCTCACCTTGAGTGACAATGGCTGAAATGGCCCTAAGTCAATAAAATGTTCGAGTTGGAGTTCTCTCTCTCTCTGTTAATGTCATATAATCTGTCGGTTACAGAACCAAATGAGAAAAGCATGTTTGGTAAACCTGATACGTAAGTGACTAGAGAAATAAACAAATAACAGAGGTACAATAATCTACCCCGAAGAAAGGCAGTGAACGAACAGAAAAAACCAACAGAGACTGAACAAAGAAAACCCAGAGATAAACAAACGGCGAGGGTGTCACACCTGGCGCAATACAAATGTATTTTCAACAAGTTCCTTGTTTTTACTGTGGTCACGTGTCCTAACGGACTTAACTATCATGACATCTGAGACTTCATGTTACTCAGGTGTCTGTCAGTTGTATTGAAGTGTTTCCTATAGATATATCAGGGTGAGTTGTAACAGTATTAACTGTCATTACAGGCTTTATGTGTAAAGCAGAAGTCAGGTAACAAATGTTACCACAAGCATCGCGGGGCCATGTACATGGAAACAGAACTCAGAGGGTCTATTTTGTCTTGCGGAGGGTTACATCACTGGCGTGGGGTCCACACACGGCTGCGGGTTGAAATAGAAATAAACCGGTAGACAGAGAGAGACAGAGACAGAGAGAGAAAGAGTATGACTGAGAACATCATCTAAACAAGTATATGATTCTTAGGAAGACTAACCCGACAAATAAATGAAGGGAGGAAAGTATAGAAGAAGACCGAAGACCAAGAGACGAACGGTGAAGTGAGGAGAAGTAGACGAGTGGAGGAGAGAAACAAGAAGAGAAACAGCCGCGACTAACAGATAAACCAAGAGCAAAATAATCTGAAGTAGAAATCAACAGTGACTGCCACATCTGAGATACAAGTCAACAGTTACTCGTAAAGATAAATTAAGTTAAAAACCAGCTGACACCTGTTGACACAGTTGTTGTTCTCTGAACTCATATTTTCAAAGAGTATTTTTCTGAGCATCATGACATCTACAACATGTTTGTCTCACAGATGTCCATCACATGTGTTAAGTTGTCAGTTTGGCAGTGGGATGAGCTGAAGGTAAACTGTTATTTATCTTGTTGTGAGTCACCACTTCATCATTAGATCATGATTTCTTTTCACACTTGGCAGACGACATTACTGACATATTTTGTGAGTTGAATAATAGTCCGCACTGAGAAAATAGACAAGAGAAAGAAAGAAGCTCAGGTAGCAGTGTACCCCGAGGGCTGAGTGGTCTAAACATTCTCCTATAATGAAGAAGGTTAAAGGTTACCAAAAGGGCGGGATTGATGGAAAGAGGAGAGTGGGGAATGCACGCGTGTCCCTAGAGGCTGAAGTTAATATTGAGTAGGTTTCATGTCTACACATGACTGTGTGCACACCTGGTTGAGTGGTCTTAAGTGTAGCACCTCAGTCTGTGGTTACTGGTCCTACTGCCTTAATTGTAGGTAGACTAGAGCTTGCTACTAGTGGCAATGATAAAGTCTAATGAACCATGTTTCCCTGAAACTGAGACCGGGTCTTACATTCACTTTTGCTCCCAAAGATGTCTGGGGATTTGTTTAAAGGGATGTGTTAGCTTCTCCTGCACAAAAACCTACATTTACTCTAATACAGTCATGTCATCTTTAGTGCAACATCGTCCTTACTCTAGTTATTATTTATTATTTATTATTAATAATTAGTATTAATATCAAAGAGCGACAACAAGACAGCCCCTGGTATCTGACACCTTGAACTCAGGCGGCGGTCACGTGGTTCAAAGCCACGCCCCCCCCCTCTTTGGGGAAGTCAACGTCGCTAGTTGCTCGCGCGTCACGTGCCTTTGTTCTGACGATCGCGTGCTGGCAACACACACACACACACACACACTCTGTGACACGCAAACACATATCTGAACTGAACTCTTTCGGTCACTTTAACATTTTGAATACATCCGACATTTTAACCCCCGTCAGTCACTATCGGTTTAAATACGTCTTCGGTTTTAGAAGACAAATCAAATGTTTTAAAGACTAATTTATAGCCAGTAACTGTTATTAATTTTAATATTTAAGTAGATCAAAATGACAGAATTTTGTGACAAGGACACACAGAAATGCATGTTTTGCATATTTTATCTGAATTGTCATAGTACATAGAAACAAAGTTATACAGTACCAATATTGTCATTTACCTGCTGACTAAGGTCTTCGTAAGGCTATATTTATGAGCTTTTCTCACAAACTTCATTATTGTCAGTCAGTTAGAGGCTAGATAGTCATCTCATCGACACTGATGTTCCTGACTTGTCAAATGCTATTTGCCAGTAAACAGAAAATCATAGAAATAGAAATGAAAAATACTGTACTTACCACAACAACAAAGTGCAGCGTATGTCGGCTTTTTGAGTCTAGAAGTACAGGCAGGAGAGTGCGGTGTGAACAGATGTGAAACTTAGTGTATATATAGCTTTCTCTAAGGTCCAACCATCCAAGCTTTCTTTGGTCCAAGGACTGAAGCAAATGAGAGGGATGTCTAAATGTCTCATAAAAATGTCGGGTTTTGCCTCCAATTGCTCCAAACCACAACCATTTATTTCCCACGAGATCCCATCCCGCCGAGTCTTGTAAGCAGGTAGGCAGCAACACTGCATTGGGGCCCATGGGTGGAAGTTGCTGTCATCACAGTCACTGGTCTCTAAACCAAATAGGGCCAACATAATCTCCCTGTATCTGGTTTGTGTGTGTCAGGAAAAGGAGCCGTTTAATTAAAACCTACACAAACTAAGCAGTCATAGCACATCAATAAATTTTTCCTCCTCCAAGGTGGCTTTTTGGGGACGGATGGTAGGTAGAGATGATCTCCTTACCCGGTGCTGCTTGGAAGGAAATATAATTAATGACCTGTGTTATTGCACGGCGATGCTGGTTCATCGCCAGAAGTCGTCCGATCGTCATCTTCTTTAGTTACGGTTGTCGGAATCCTCCCGTTACCGGTGACATTAACTTTCCTCCCTACCCTCTAACGCCCATCCACCCCCCGTCTTTAGTTTAAACTTATCTGTCTCATGATAACCTCCTCTTCATCCTCCTCCTCCCGTTCCAATCTTCCCGTGACACCACCGTGATCAATTTATAAGCCTATCTATCCTAACTGTTCCAGCAGTTTTAAAAATGTTTTTGCAATAATGTGTTCTAATTTTCTGGCTGCAATAGTATTACAGGATAATATGGTATCAAGGATCTACCGTGTAGACTAATGTAGTTGTTTGTTTGGTGATGGAGAAACGGGCAAAGTCGGTAAGTAACTACGGAATAAAGCACACTTCACATCTCTCACTTAAGAGGTTGAAGCGCCAGGGACGGGCCCCCATCCTCTCGGTTCACAGAGTGGCCACACATCAGTAACATACCTGCCTCTTCACTGTTAATTCCGAATTTTCTTGCGCCCCCCCCCCTCTAAAGCCAGCAATATCAATATCTCAATGCACGCAGGGCCGGCGCAAGGCTGTGTTGCGCCCTAGGCGAAAGACAAATACTTTAATTCCCCCTCCCAAAAATGAACCAGTTATCATATATATATATATACGTTTAGGCTTAACTCTGTTTTCTTAACTGAAATTTTTAACAACTACCATAGACTTACATTAATTAAAGATCACAAGGCTGTGACGAGGGACCCGTTTGTGCAATTAAAAGTTTTGCAAAAAGTTGTAACACCACTATCGCAACTCTTTGCATCCACACAAGCAAATTGAGCATTATAAGAAATGAAAAAATAAAATGAAGGTAAAGAAAGAGACAAATCGTTCTATCACAGTGTATAAAAATCATGCGAACTTATCTTTACAAACTCTCATGATGTCGGGGGGTGTAGGACAGTATGCACTGTTCACTCTTGTATGGCTAAATCCAGTTCACAAATAAAGTCTTATAGAACAGTTCAGTTCACAGATAAAGTCTTATAGAACAGTTCAGTTCACAGATCTTCTGTTACATCTTTTACTGATTTAGCTTTGGAAGGAAGATAGCTCCAATCACCTGAACAGACCATTACACAGCAAACAGCAGCACGAGATGCCGGCAGCCGCTCAGTAAAGTGAGGTTTTTACAACATCCTGTGGGTTTTAAGTTTAAATTTAAGACTACCTCCCCCTTCCCCGATCTTGGTTGTCCAGCCCTGTTAATGTGATCTGATTTTCTTTAAGTGGTAAAGATTTATCTCTACTCTTCTCCACTAAGCCACCCCACTTAGGTCCTGTCAGTCTTTATCTCCTCTCTCTTTCTCATCTCATGGACAACTATCAAGTAACATCGCACCACCTTCTTTGTCCAGTCTTCTCATCTGATCCGACTGGTCATTAACTGTGACAGATTTATCGCTACCCTTTGGGCCTTTCCACCTAGCACCTCGGCATGCTTTCAATCGTTCTCTTCTTTCTCATCTTACAGACGAACTAACAAGTAAAACCGCACTGACTACATGTTTGCTGCTTGAAAATAGTGGAAAATTTCTACAAGAACTGATTATGACCAGAAGTCATAGAACCCAGAAGTGTCAAAGAATGGCTTATTAAAATTAAATCATTTTCGAGAATTTGCTCTCCGATTTGATCAAGAACTTATAAGTAAGAACTATTTTTGTTAAGAAAAACTACGTCTGTTTTTCAATTGCAGGCGTGCATCATACACACATGGCTACTTGCATGTCTACCAAATCAGACCTACACTTATGAGTAGGGGGATTTCAAACACTCGTGTAAAAGGTTTTATGGAGTGACGACTGACTGCACTCTGATGGAGACAAGAAATCTGTAGCACCTTGCTCTGGTCTTAGTTTGCTGTGTGGTCTAAAACGCAAGCTACATGTATCACAGCTTTTAGCATCGCAGCTATCGCGTTCCCATCCAAAGTCACACTGACAGGTGGGCGGGGCAGTACGAGGTCTGTGAAGGGAGAGTCTTCTAGACGCTAACAATACAAAGTTGTAAATCATGGAGTCAATGCTGCTGCCCAAACACATTCCAATGGTCAGCGCTACTTGGTGTCCAGCATAGGGTTTGTTGAAAACAAGAGAAGTATGTAGACTATAGTTCTTAGTACGCACTATCACTTAATAACCAATTTCAACTATTCTGTCAATGGAGCATAACAACAAGCTATCTGTTCAAACTGTAGACAGACAGACGCACTCTTAGATAATAAAAATAAACAAACATTACAATTGACAACTAAATTATATGTAATACACTCATCGAACCGAAATCTAATAATTAATAAGAAAGTTAACTATTCACGACCATGAGTCACAACAGTAAGTACAAGACTTTAGGCCGTCAGTGTCACCGCTGTACACAGCACTAGGGAGAAAACTGGTTTGTGACAGTGAATTAAATAAATTGATCTGAAATTTGACAATAAAAATAGATATACTATAAACTTCAAGTGACTCTACCTTGATGTTTGTCTGCTAAAGACTTTAATACTCTTATTAACTAAGAACGCGATCGTGACATTAGCTAAGTTCCTTCGGGTTCAAAGTTCATAAGTGTAAAAAGTATTGAACATAAAACAGTTGTCATGACCAAAAAGAGACTCGCGTAGCAAACACAAGTCAGTGTTGTTGTCCCTGATCTCAGCTGCAGTGTTTTCAATGCATAAGTGTGGAACGTCTTTCAAAGTAAGATAGAAGAGAGAAAGATGAGGTTGGTATTAGTGGAATGTGGTCCCATCCATTGTAGGGGTCCACCCTGACCAGCCCCCATCCACCAACCCGCCCCTCCTACCCCTCTGCTGTCTATCCTCCACCCCCTCCGCCCTCTTCTTCCCTGCTGGTTAGGTGGTCACTTCAAGTGCACCCTGCAATGATGGGGTTTTACTGTAATACATGAACTGAGAAACTCGCGTGGTGAAGTCAACCTACAAGCAGAGGAAAGGCGTCCTGCTAATGTCATTCTGTGAAAATGATATTTTTCCCTAAAATTATTCATCTTAAAAACAAAACAAAACAGCTGGCCATTTTTTCCGCCCCTGTCGGTCGCTGCGCCCCTAGGCGAGTGCCTAGTTGGCCTAATAGGTAGAACCGGCCCTGAATGCACGAACGTTCTTCTAGGCGGTTCACACGCGATAAATCCTCGGTGTCCAGCGGCCTTCCGACTCGAAGCTTGTGCACCCAGAATATGATACCGCTGACTACGATTCCCACCCCAGGCTCGCCTACCTTAGGCCTGGATATTGTATACTACAGACTTGAAACGCAACATCTGCAGGTGTAATGCTGGGTGGTTTTTTCCTCAGACCTTACTTTAACAGAAAAAGGAAAGGAAAAGGAATAGAAAAATCCACTGACCAAGGCTGTGCGGCCCGGGTACATCAGACCTCCCCGTCCCCACCCTCTAGTCAGGCCTGAAACGGTAGAGGAAACAAACCGATGAAAGCGAAGCGTGCCTTAGTCTGTTTAATGCATGAAAGAGTCCTGCACAGTCTGCCTGTGTCTGACTCTTCCACCGCTAGCTGTGTGCCGGCGGGGAGACCAGTTGTCGGTCGCTACTACCAATTATTATAATATATTGTGCAAAACACACAAACATAATCACTAAACTTCCTATTTATTAAAAGCCCATGTAATTATTAAATTAGGCTTATAGTTGTGCTGATCAATCAATATGTTGCTCGTGAGTAAGTTACTGTAAATCTTTGGTTGAAAAACGCTCCACCCTGTGGGTGTAGTTTCCTCATTCGGGAAGGAAAATTCTGTTTCCCCTATTTGTTGCGGTGACACTTGTTTGTCTCACTTGATACCCCCGATGTAAAGTTGGGATGTATCTATTTAAGCACGGGTCATTTATGTGAAATCCGGATACAAACTGTCCACCCCATATTGTTGGGTTTGCTGTCAGCACGAAGCCCTCTTTTCCTATTGCTTACAACACAACCACAGTTTTGGTCTTTCAAGTCTTCAGGCAATTCACCATCTGGAAAGAGATAATATTAAACTTTTCTCCTGTCTTTTTTAATTTACTGTTGCGACATTTTCTAACACAAGAGTGATCTAGTGACTCATATCTTTACGTTTATACATCTCAGTAACAGCAACTAAATGGCTGACCACATCATCCGCTTTACCACCTACTAGCTTGTACTGCGCATGCGCTGAATTATTGAGGAAAAAGCCTCGCCATCACCAGCTGAGATGTTGGGATGTAAAATGTAAAAATCTTAATGTACATTCAGTTCTCCCTAGAATACCACAAGTTACTTTTCACCCTACAAGAAATCAAGGACGGCCACCTGGCACTCACCAGACGGACTGGTGCATAATCAGATCGACTACATCCTACTGCCGAGACGCTCCAAATCCAGCATCAACAAGGCCAAGACAAGGACGTACCCAGGCGCTGACATAGGCAGCGACCATGACCTTGTTCTAACAAACCTGAAGCTGAGGCTGAAAGCGAAGCGACTCTTAAACACTCCCCGAATTCGCTTTGATTTGGAGAAGCTGCAAGACCCAAAGGTTGCAGAAGTCTTCAAGGCCACGGTTGGCGGAAAATTTGGCGCACTGAACCTGGTGGACTGTGATGTAGACACCCTCGCTGGAAACATCAAAGAGGTGCTACTGTCGACAGCCCAAGAGGTTCTAGGGCGACATAGAAACAAGAAACAGCCATGGGTCACGAACGACATACTAGACCTCTGTGACAAAAGGAGGGCCTTGAAGAGAGAAAAGAAAAGCAAACCAGAAGCAGCAACCAAATACAAAGAAGTGAATTGTGCCATTAAGAAAGGGATGAAGGCAGCTAGGGAGAGCTGGATCGAGAAGCAGTGCCAGGACATAGAGGTTGGAATGGCACGAGGTGACAGCAAAAGGCCTACCAACTTCTAAAGACCCTCACTAAGACAGACCAGCAAAAGATCTCAGTCATCGAAGACAGCAATGGTCACCTTCTCACAGAAGGCAATGCTGTACTCAACCGATGGACAGAATACTGCAAGGACCTGTACAATTACCAGCTGAAGACCGACGCAAACATTCTCCAAAACAACCAGACTAGAGACAGTGAACCTGCAGACCTACCAGTCCTACGGGAAGAGGTCGAAAGAGCTGTACATAGTCTGAAGGGAGGAAAGTCACCAGGCGTTGATAATGTACCAGCTGAGCTGCTCAAGCAGGGTGGGGAAGCAACTACAAAAGCCCTAACTGTTCTGTGCCAAAGAGTCTGGGAGCGCAAGGAATGGCCCAGAGAATGGACGCAGTCACTAATCATTCCCCTCCCAAAGAAAGGAAACAGCAAACAGTGTCAGAACTACAGAACAATAAGCCTTATCAGTCACCCAAGCAAAGTCATGCTGAAGGTCATACAGAACCGCATCAGAACCACCGCAGAAGAGCTGCTAGCAGAAGAACAGGCTGGCTTCAGACCACTTAGAAGCACAGTTGAGCAGATCTTCAACTGTCGTCTTCTTATAGAAAAGCATCTGCAGCATCAGCGGGACCTTTACCACAACTTCATTGACTTTAAGAAGGCATTTGACAGAGTCTTGCACGAGGGACTATGGCATGTGATGCGGAAATTTAACATCGAAGAAGGGCTTGTCCAAGTCGTTGAAGCGTTGTATAACAGCTCAACGAGTACAGTTTTGCTTAACAACCAAATAGGAGCTTACTTTCGTACCACAGTAGGAGTACGTCAAGGATGTCCCCTATCACCCGTGTTGGTTAATATATTCTTGGAGAACATCATGCTTGAAGCTCTTCATGACCACCATACCTCCATTTCAATCGGTGGAAGACCAATCTGCAACCTACGCTTTGCAGATGATATAGATCTGTTAGCAGGTACAAACAAGGAACTGCAAGACCTCACCAACAGACTGACAGACAGCTCAAACGCATATGGAATGGAGACCAGCACAGAAAAGAGCAAAGTTATGATCAATGGCAACGGCAAAGCAGAGATCTATATGAACGGGGTACAGCTCGAAGAGGTAAGTAGCTTCAAGTACTTGGGAGCCACCCTCTCCAAGGACGGCAGCTCCACGCAAGATATCCGCATCAGGATCGCAACAGCAACAGCAGCAATGGCTAGGCTAGATAGGATCTGGCATAGCCACAAGATAAGGTTCACTACCAAGTACAGGCTATACAAATCCCTGGTATTGCCGATCCTGCTCTACGGATGCGACACGTGGACTCTACTCGCCGAAACAGAAAGGAGAATCCAGGCATTCGAGCACAAGTGTCTGAGGAAGCTGCTCCGGATCTCATACAAAGAACACAAAACCAACGACTTTGTAAGAAACAAGATTGCCGCACTCGTAGGACACCAGGAACCTCTACTATCAACAGTCAAGCGACGTAAGCTGGTCTTCTTTGGCCATGTAACCCGGCACGACACCTTGTCGAAGACTATCCTTCAAGGCACCTTGGAGGGCGGCCGACGCCGCGGTGGTCAGAGAAAGAACTGGCTTACGAACGTCAAAGACTGGACTGGTCGTCCTGTACAGGACCTGCTGACTATTGCCCAAAATAGGCAAGAGTGGCGGGCCCTCTCAGCTGCAGCGTCTATCCATGTGCTCCCCCAACGCCAGGTGCCAGGCAAGGGACGACTGACTGACTGACAAGTTACTTTTGTTGGGCATCACTGCTGTATTTTAGGTTATCACACAAGAACTTTCTTTTCAAGTGCAAAATAATAACAAAATAATAACAGAAATAGCGGAGGTCTGATAAATGCAGCCCATCGTAAAATTTCTTTCTGTAAAAATTAATGCAAAATACATTATTTGAGATGTTATTAGTATAACTGTTAGCGATTTCAAAAAGTAAACAAGTATTCAACTTGTATGACTTTGTCACAAACAGCAGTTGCATTGTTTGGAGAAATAAAACTATTTTCTGTATGTTCTTACATATTCTCTTCTCCAGAAATAACAAAAGATTCATCATCCGAATAAAATATTTCAGAATCAGAATCAGACAATTTTCACTGGATCTTAAACTGAATTCAAAGAGTCGCTCACAACCAATATCTTCCTTTTACACACACACACACACACACACACACACACACACACACACACACACACACACACACACACACACACACACACACACACACACACACACACACAAACACACACACACACACGCATATATTATTTTAAAAAAATATCCTTTTTAAGTAGTCCTAAAATAATAAACAAGTTTTAACGTAAAGTTTTAAAATTAACTGTGTTTCATTGTCAGGTGGGCGGCATGCGATCTTGTATTTTCACAAATGAGTGCGCCGTATAGTGAGAGCTAACTGCTAACAGTCAAGTTATGTAGAAATATAACACAAACATCTGGAATTTAAATATGAAAAATGCGTTCACAAAGTATATCTGAACATGACAGACTCACATGAAATGAATATCAATCTATGATGTAGACCCGACGTCTCGCCAGACAATGACGATGTTTAACATGAGATAATCTGTAATGTTGACCACAATATCGTTAGTTCACAGAAAACACTACTGACAATTAAAGTGTGTCTTGTTAAAGAGAGGACCATTTGCCAGTCAAGCGCAAAGAAACGAAGTACGGCAGACAGTCAAAGGGAGATAACTTATAGCAGGCGTAAATGTTTTTACTACGCTAGTTACCTCCCTTGACGAGTCCTTCATATTGGAAGGGCTGCAAGAGTGTGAGAACAACCACCTTATCTTTCCTTGAGTTGACTGGTGGCGGTCGTTGTTGGGAGTGGAGGGGAGGGGAGGCCTATGGATACACGTGTCTTTGACCAGTCCATCCTTACGTTTGTCAGTCAATTCATCCTCTGAATACCGCGGCGTTGACCAACCTCCCAGGTACCTTGAAGGACAGTCTTGTGTGTGGTGCCGAGTCACTAGATGGCCTTTCTTGTATTTAAACTTGTACATAAACTTGTACTTGTACTTATACTTGTACTTGTACTGTTGTTGTTGTTGTTGGCTTTGAAAGGGAAAGTGCTTCCACCTCTCGGTGATTTCGCACTGTGGGGGATGGGGTCTTTGGGGAGTGTGGGGAAAGGGTTGCTGTTTTGTGGTGCCTGATGCGTGGTTTCACTTTTGTGCGTGCCCTCTATTTTTGTTGGTGTTTAGGTTTTCCAAGTCTGTATGGGTGGTGTATTGTATTTGTGCCCTCTTTGTCCATTGTTGATCTGCCAAGTTTGCATGGGTCGTTACAGTGCTGCTGCCCTCTTTCCTCCTGCTGCTGCTGGTGCTGCTGCCATTTGTTGCCAGTGTTTAGGGGTCCTGCCACGTGTACCGTGGTGGTGTATTGTGTTTCTTTGTTTGGTTCTATGTATTGGTCTTCCTCAATTTTTTTATTATTTTATTTTATTTTTCCAGTGTGGATGGCTATGTTATCCTGTTTACCCCTATTCTTATTTTATATTAGACTAGAGTTTGGGTGGCTTGTTGCTATTACTACTACTAGTGACAGTATACTGTTCCATAGTTCTTTAGGTGGGTTTAGGCAGTTTCTGAGGTTTAGTCCCAGTCTATACTTATCTAGGAAATGTTTTAGTTCTTCTCTCTCTGGTTTATTTTCATTGCATTCCAACAGTACATGCGGGGTGCTAAGTCTGTCCCCACAGGCACATGAAGGTGGGTCTTTATACATTTTATAATATTCTCCACTAAGCCTCATTCTGGTTATTTTAAATTGGTCCGACCTGATTGACGTTAGGTACATCAAGGTGAGACTAGGCTGGTCGTCTATCAGTCTCCTAGTACCTATACCTTCATTTTTGTATTTTTCTTGCCACCTTATTTTTATTGCTGGTTTTATAGCTATTTTTCTCTCTGCTGGTGAAATAGAGATGTTTAGGGTGGTGACTTTAGGGTTATTTTCTTGTTTTACTGCCAGTTTAGCTAGTTTATCTGCCTCTTCATTTCCTTTTATTCCTATGTGCGAAGGAACCCCAAAGAACTTAATGTCTCCCTGTTTCTGGTTGATTTTCTTTATGATGGACAGTATCTTGTATACCATATCTATTCTGTTTGAGGATTTGTTTTTTAAAGCCTGAAGTGCTGACAGTGAATCTGAAATTACTACATATTGTTGTTGCGTTGTGTCCTTCAATCCGAGATGAAGTGTATGGAGAGCTGTCAGTATGGCCGTCAACTCAGCTGTAAAAATTGAAGTGTGTTTTGGGAGTCTGCTGGAGATGGTGATGTTACCGGGGTGGTATACTCCTAATCCGGTTGTGTTTGTCAGTGGGTCATGAGATCCGTCAGTATAAATCTGCACGTGTTCTTTGTATGTGGTGTTTAGCTTGAGCTTTGTTTCTGCATTGATTTGGGCTTGGTGTTGTTCTTTGTTGTATTTGGTGAGGTCAAGGTCTATCTGTGGGTGTGGAAGTGTCCAGAGTGGTGTTTGTATGTTGTCTGGTGGGTAAGGAGCTGTTATGTTACTTATACTTGTACTTATACTTGTACTTGGTGACCGGTACGAGTGCCGGACACTATCTTTACTTGCTCCGGGGAGGAATTGCAGTTATCGGCTTCTTCGTGGTTCAGTGCTGTAGTTAGTCTCCATATAACCTGGTGGTATTTTAGTGCTAGTTACCGTCATCGATATAATCATTATTTACATCAGACGGACTAGATGTTGTCGACTTTACCAGAAGTCTCTTAATGTGAAGAGTTTGTGTATGTAGAGTAACTTCCCGTGCTTACATGTTGTTGTCGCTCTATCTCAAGAACTTGGCCTCACCGCCTACCTGTCTACACTTACCTGTATAGGTCTTACCTACACGTCAGGGATCTGTCACTCGTGTCGTGCCGGGTCATGTGACGAAGAGAACGTCAGAATAGTACGTGGGTACGTTTACGTCATCAAGGCTGATGCCAGCTGGACAGCTGGGACAATATGTTAATTAGGAGTATCGGAGTACAACTGCGATGTCATCAGTTTTATTCTGTAGGTCTCTGCATCTTAAACAGAGTTTTACCCATTCATTGTATTGTACTGTAAAATTTGCAACCCACGTGAGCTGTATGGGGCTAAAATATTTCTTTTATTTTTTAAAGTTTTTTTTCTCTTTTTATTGTTAACAGACTATAGTTTTGGACAATATTTTCTTCATGTTCCTTCAGTGTCTCTGACAAAATGAAGGAGAGAAGTGACATGGGGTCGTCTCTCAGCTCTAAGCACCAGACACGTGGCGGAAGACAACGGAATCCATGTTTGGAGTCTAAAGTCTCATTATAATGGAAGCACAGTAGCAATTGTTTGTGTGAGTCTTGAATCCAGAGAACTTGTCAGTGTGACTGGCTGACGATGGCATGAGATGTAAAGTCGCCTTAAACACAATCAGAATAACGCCATTACAAGCCCCGCATGTGTTAAGTACCGAACGAGCACGTGCTGCACAGACATTGAGACTTGCGACCACAGACAGTCTTTGGATGCGGGGACTCTTCAGAAAGATTTCAGCCAGGTAAACTAGTTTTCAATTCTAATTTATTTCTGTCCTCGTGGCATTTTCGGAACTGACGCCGGCGGTATTATATAAGACTTACAAATAAGGTGTTGCGAACTTTACTCACACTTGTGCAGAGCAATTTGTATTATTTCAACATTTTGTGGAGGTTTTCTTCTTACTATTCACGATGCATAAACTTTGTTGAGTAAAGGTGTTTGATATTTTACAAGTACTTTCTTCTCTGACTATGTATATTGTAATTAGTAGAAAACCATTCATCATAACATTAATTGTTTTCGTTGCTTTTATGCCATCTTCACTTGTGTGGTGATTTCATGTGATTGCGATATAAAACTAAGATATAAAACATCTTCATTCATGCATAAAAAGTGATGTAGGATTGTGGTATTAGTAAAGTGTACCTTCATCTTTTTTATTTTCTAATTATTCCAGCTTGCATCAAGTGCAGTAAACGGGGATGTGACAAATACAGATGCCAGTATTCTTGCTGCCATGTGTGCTGTCTATTGGATGGCAAAGGAAGACCTGCTTATCTCAAAATATTCAAGTTTATTTGAATTTCAGAAACAACAAGGATGTGAAAACATTTCATCAGCATGAACTGAAGGAGAAAGTACTAAAGAAAAAGGATAGTGTTGGGGACACAGTGGAGATGAGATTTAGAGATATGTAACAGGAATATGGCCCTAATTTAATGGCAACATCACAGGACACAGAAGCTGTCAGGGCTGCTTTTGCGACAATGTGTGCAAGGACATTAATGACAGGTTCCCTAAAGATGCAGGTGATGTTGCCTCTGTATTTTCAGTTCCTTTTATGCGCCCCATCTCTTTCCTGTCTGCAGAGGACAGAACAACGTATGGGGAGACAGAATTCAATATCTTGAGAGATTTCTTTGGAAAGTCAGCACAAGTGGGCAGTGAAGTCAGTCACATCTTGCTTGACAAAGCAGCATGTCTAGAGGAAGGGATTGTAGGCAAAGAAACTGCAATGCACAATGCATATGTGAGAGACTCCACAAGCTGTTCAAACTGTTATTTGACTTTCACAGGGATTCATTTCCCAGTCTCTTGGTTCTTGGAAAGCTGTGCCTCCTTGTGCTTGACCACAATGCAGACTGTGAGAGGAGCTGCAGCCATCAACACCTAATAAAGTCTTCTCATACAAGTTGCCTCAAGGAGCAACATTTAAATGTTGTCGTGAGAATAACATGTGAACATGGATCACTTGCTGACTGTCGCGTGTCGCGTGCTGCCTTAGCACAGGTCTGGGAGCGGGGGGCGGGAGGAGGCAGCCAGAGGGGGACATGTTTACGTAATTGTCTTCTTTTACGTCATTGTCGCGTGCGGTGACGTAGGGTGTGAGTTGGGCAACGGGCGAGAAAATCGGAAAGTGTGGAGGACACTGTGCGTGGAACGGGTTTTGTGTAGTTTGCCGCTGGTACTGTTTCCTGTCTTCTGTGAGCGACAGAAGGACACACGTCACGAGCCGTTGGGTCAGTAGAGGGAGACTTCCTTGTCACTGGTCTCTCTTGGCCAATGGCTACCTGACCTGTGTGTGGTTATGTGAAGTATGGCAGGGGAAGACTTGTGTGTGTGTGTGTGTGTGTGTGTGTGTGTGTGTGTGTGTGTGTGTGTGTGTGTGTGTGTGTGTGTGTGTAGCGGGAGGCATTAGCTGGTAGCAGGATGTTTGTAAGAGAGGCAGTGTGGGGGATTAACTAGGCAGGGCACTAAACTGTTTTGTGTCTCATCCTCGCCACACGCTTTTTAAAATCGTCTTCCGAAAAGTCATCAAGTGTCGTCAATCGCCAGACATCGTCAATCGTCAATCGTTTACAGTATTCGTCTTTAATCGTCGTAAATTTTCGTCAGTCTACGCCGTCGTCGTCGTTCTCCAGGCCTATGAGCGGTTCGCCGTCTCTGTTGGCTGACGGGCTGCCGTCGACAAAGGAAGAGAGACTGGTCCGTGTGAACTGAGAAACAGTGAGTGGTGGACATCTCGAGTGGTCAGTGAAGGATTCAGACAGAGTGTCCCCCCCCCTTTCTTCTGGAACCACTCCCACAGCAGTTACTTGCAATGTGCTTAGAGCCCAAAGTGATGGACACAGACTAATTGGTTTGCAACTTTAGGATGCTCTGATCACACTAATTATTATGAAAGATGATTTATTGATATAAAACAAAAAGATATCTGTGTGATTCATAAAACATTTTGTTGTATTGTGTTGTATACCAACCATTTATCAGAAAAATACGTAAAAATGTGTTTCGAGGGCCCCTTGTTTCATGTGAAGGGTCCATTTTCTTCTATTGAGACGGCCCCGGGGCCACTCTTTTTGAAATCCTCGAACTACTTCTGGGCCTAGACATCATGGGAGACTTTATCCCAGCCACGTAGCCGGCCTTAAAACACTAAATACACGCAAAACAGCGGGTCCTCAGTGAGATCTGAACCCTGTCATCACTAGACTGGTGACATTTGAAGATCAACATACTTAATACAATCAGCTTGCATCGATCTTTCTTCTATTTGTGTTTTGTATCTATAAAAATATTAGATATTTAGTGACATTGTCTAATAAAGAACTAGGCAGGTAATAACACATTCATCTCAAGGAAAGCAAATCACTCAAATCCTTTAGTCTGACTTTTATTGACCAACTTCAGACCTGATAATGTAGGTCACCGTGTGTACAGTCACAGGTGATAATGTAGGTCACCGTGTGTACAGTCACAGGTGATAATGTAGGTCACCGTGTGTACAGTCACAGGTGATAATGTAGGTCGTCGCAGTGACATGCTGGTCACGTGGGTTATTTGGAGCAGACGACGCAAGTGATGATCTTGCCCTGAACATACGGGGGACATGGGAGGCTGCCGCAGATGCCGATGGTGTAGTAGTACAGTTTACCGTCGTAGTTGGTTTGCGAGCCGTGACGTGCGTCTTGTTTCTTGTCCATACAGATGTACTCCGTGGCAGCAGCATGACCATCACGCCCTGCCATCAGGTAACCGCTGTACTCCAGAATCCACCCGTTAGGACAGACGTTAGTTCCGGGTATCATGAGGGTCGTGGAGCGATGGACACGGCAGACTGAACACACGCCATCTTGGTCATGCTTCTCTTCTGGACCAGTTTGATATTCCATCCCGTAAAGATTTGCAGAATGAGTGGTAGGGTTGTGTCCGTCGTAGACAGGGCTCAGGGACAGACACAGGGCGTTGACCGCCGACCCGTTAGCAGCATAATTCCCTCCTCCAATGACACCTGTTGTAACATTCATCTTGACATACATGTCATGCTCATGTTATGACAAAGAATATCAAATACTCTTATCTAAATAACAGGGAAACATTCATCAATACATATTTGGAAGAAATACGTTGACGTTCTGTGCACTAAGGTGAGGAAGTAGGACAGTATCAAAGGACTTACCTGCGTACACCTGTGTTGAAATGTTTGAGCAGGTTTCACTTCCCCACCGAGTGTAGACCGAATCTGTGGACGTCATATAAATTTTATTGTAAACGTGAACTGAATGTGGCATAACTTTTGTCCTCTGAAATTGTACACACACACACACACACACACACACACACACACACACACACACACACACACACACACACACACACACATCTACAATAAAATTTGATGTGAAAACTTTTCTTGACGCTAGCAGCTCACAGGACAAACTTGGATCAACAAAAGGACAGACCAGTAAAAAGACGGGAAGGGGGGGAGAACGTGTGTGACCTTGACACTGATATAGTGGACAGCCCAGTGGTTACAGCGCTGGTGTCTCAACTGAGAGGTGCACCAGTTCGATACCCGTGTAGCGCAGCTCACTGACCCCAGTCGACTCAGGTGGCGGGAACGGGTACCTGACTCCACAGAGCGCTGGGGAAGGTGAGACAGCGAGGGAGAGGACACGTAAAGCTGACCCCAGGAGCAGTGATGTCTCTGACGACCAGAAAAGATCATGGGACGAGCTTGACCTTCAGCCGAGAGAAGCTGCTGCACAATCTGCTAAATTTAGCTTTGGAGGCGAGTGGTTGGACGGCACAGGTGTGAAAGGTCTCCACACACCTTATGATGATGTCTACATGAGGAGGGGGACTGCGAGGTGGAGGGGGGACACCGGACTGACTCCTACACTCGCACCACGTGTTGCACTGAGCTGTGAGGGTCCTTCTCGTGCACAAGGAAGCGCGTGACAGACTTCTAGAGACAACATCATCAGCCCGGGTACATGACAGAGTGACTGCAGAACGGGTGTGATGTCCTTAGTGACATTTAATAATAATAATAATAATAAAAGTGAAGATTTTTATAGCGCATATTCACACTCGTAGAGAGTATGCTCTTAGCGCTTAAAACGGGGAAGAGACGTGGACTAAGTAGATACAGAACACAGGGGACGAAAGAAAACGACAGTACTGACAAAAACAGATAACAAAAGGCATCAAGTAACAGGAACAGAGAAAAATAGTGATGGGTAAAGTAGCAAGAGGGAAGGGGGGGTAAGGACTAGCATTGTGGACTAGGAGTAGTGCTCAAGGAAGAGGTGCGTTTTCAGTGCAGATTTGAAGGATTCAATTGTAGGAAGGTGGCGGATATGGAGAGGAAGAGAGTTCCATTGTTTTGCAGCACAGTAGCCAAAAGTCCTGTGACCATATGTTGTTGTTCTGGTGACAGGAACAGTCAGAGTACGGTTGTCAGAGGAAGAGCGGAGTTGTCTGGTCGGAGAGTAAGGGATGAGAAGTTCAGAGAAATAGTCAGGACAGGAGCCAGCAAAGAAATTAAAACACAGCACAGACAGTTTGTACTGGATGCGAGAACGGACGGGTAGCCAGTGTAGAAAACGAAGGAGAGGAGTGACATGGTCCCGTTTCCTTGCTCTAAGTACCAGACGTGCAGCGGAGTTCTGTACTCTCTGGAGTTTCTGAATGAGGGATGAGGGGCAGCCTGCCAGCAAGGAGTTGCAGTAGTCAAGTCGTGAAAGAACAAACGCACAGACAAGAGTGTTGGTGGCACGTGTAGAGAGAAAGTGACGGATGGCACTGATCTTACGGAGCTCATAGTAGGCAGACCGACAGACAGCTGTAACATGTTTATCAAGGGTCATGTCTGCGGTGACAATAAATCCCAGATTCCTAACGGATGACGTGAAGGTGATGTTGCTGTCGCCCACCTTGATGTGATTGGGCAGACTGACTAGTGAAGGTTGATGTCTTCTTCTATGGCACAAGAGGGCTTCCGTTTTATCATCATTTAGTTTAAGCTTGTTTTTCACCATCCAGCCCTTGACATCACTAATACAAGCTTCTAGAGAGCTAATAGCAGAGTGAGACTCAGCCAGTGGAATAGAACAGTAAAGCTGCGTGTCATCTGCATAGGACTGATGAGACACCTGGTGAGACCGGATGCAAGATGAAAGTGGTTTAGTATACAGGATGAACAGGACTGGGCCAAGTACTGAGCCTTGGGGAACGCCACAGAAAAGTGAAGCAGGGCGAGATGTCTGACCATCGACTACCACAGTCTGGGTCCTATCAGTGAGATAGGAGTTGAACCATGAGAGGGCAGGTCCAGAAATCCCGTAGAGGGTGTGGAGTCTGTGAAGAAGCAGAGAGTGGTCTATAGTGTCAAATGCAGCAGACAGGTCCAGTAGGGTTAATGGAGAAACATCACCACTGTCAAGAGCAGATAATATGTCTGTTGTTACTTTAATAAGAGTGGTCTCAGTGCTGTGGAAAGGTCTATATGCCGACTGAGCTTGTGGAAGAAGATGGTGGTCTTGTAAATAGGCCCAGAGCTGTGTCAAAACTATTTTCTCTATGATCTTAGAGAGAAAAGACAAGTTGGAAACTGGACGGTAGTTGTTCAGCACATTGACATCAAGCGTGGATTTCTTTAGAAGTGGCCTCACCACCGCATTCTTGAACAGAGATGGGAAAACACCTGACGACAGGCTGACATTTACAATATGTGTGATGGCAGGAAGTAGAGTATCTAGGCACTCGAGCAGAAGGCTCGTGGGCATCGGATCTAACTCGCAGGTTGTTGCTTTAGCTTTTAGGATAACCGCTTTCACATCGGTCTCAGAGACTGGTAGGAACTTGGACATGGAACATCCTGGGAGGACATCACAGGAGATGCTGTCAAGCGCCGACGCCGAGTCTAAAGATGATCGAATGTCCGATATCTTGCTGGTGAAATAATCACTAAAAACTTGCGGCAGCAGTGAAGCAGGGTAGGCAGTAGGCAGTGGTGTTGCTGTCTTAGATCCAGTCATTTTATTGCAAATGGCAAAAAGCTTTTTGGAGGAGGTGCAATTAATTATTTGGCCCTGAAGGTATGATGTTTTAGCCTCATAAATGCATTTTGCCACGCTTCGCTTTGCAGCATTGTAAATTTCTTTGTGGATGGCGAGTCCAGTCTTCCGGCAAAGACGTTCAGCTCGCCGGCGCGTGCGCTTCAGGTCACGGAGTTCGACACGGATGTGTGAATACCAAGGCGCACATTTAGACTGGCGCATCAGACGTCGAGACACTGGGTCACGTGGTCATCAACTACTCGACGTAAAACACAGTCAAGTTGCTCGGCAGAGGGTGGTTGGAGGAGCGCCATCTGCAGCTGTGCTTTGAATGCCAGTCTATCAACATTTCGTAATGAGCGAGTGGATCTAAAAACTGGCGCCGATGATGGGCATTTGTGATCAAGTTCGATCAGTACACAGTAGTGGTCAGATGAGAGATCGTGGGAAACATCAACTGACTGGACTAAGTGGTCATCAGGTCGATGTATGACCCAGTCCAGGATGTGATCTCTTTTGTGTGTTGGCTGCGACACGGACTGTACGAGACGAAAGGTGTGCAGCATTTCAGACATTTTGACAGTGTCAGGGTGAGAACTGTTGTCGAAGTGTACATTCACATCTCCGAGGAGTATGGCGGGTCCAATTAGTGTATTGCTATAATCCAAGAGATCATGGAATTCCGAGAAAAATGTAGAGGCTGTAAGTTTGTTCCTTGCACTAGGAGGAGGTCTGTAGATGCAGAGCAGGTGCATCGAGCAATGAGGAGCCGAAGAGGAGACTTGTACAAATTCAAAAGACGTGTGAGGGAACGATACGGCAGTAGTAAAAGACAGGTACTTGGCAAGTGATGATCTGTAGATTATAGCAATACCACCACCACGTGTAGGGCGGGGGAAAGATTTCAGGCAGTAGCCCACTGGAGTAAGATCGACACACACGCTCTCGTCACCTCGCTGTTTAAGCCACGTCTCGGTGATGATGAAAATATCAAGGTGGCGGTCTGTCACAAATTCTACTATTTCAACTCGCTTCAGTGACTGTTGTGCGGACGATACCGACTGAGCGTTGAAAAGCCCAACATGGAGGCGAGTGTTCAGTTGTCGTGTGCGGGAAACTTGGGTGACTACTGATTTCAGGCGATCATGTTGGTTTGGTCGCCGAGATGTAAAGTTATTTGACCCAGTTGGTCGGTCGTGTTTCCGGCTGGTGTTACTGGTGGTTATGTCAACTGGTTCACTTTGATCACGGCGATGCTGGTGTCGCCGACGACCGCCACGGAACGGGCGGCGTTTTTTCTTTCGAGAAATGTCACAGTGGCTATGAATGTTCAAAGTACGAAGCACGGTGCAAAGCGCTAATGAGCGATCAGAAGTCTTAAACCTCAGTGATATAAGTTCCTGCCTACCGTAGGTAATTTTCTTGTATGGGAACACGCTGGGGTGGCTGCGTCGTCCTGTCTGGTGCGTTGAGAGTGTCGAAGCAAAGGCCGGCAGAGAGGTTCGGTAGCCATGTTGGAGCACATGGTGTAGTAGGCAGAAGAAAGTCCAGCAAAGAAAACTTTGAAAACGTCCTTCTTCCACGAGCGAGCAATCCACAAACATTCCAGAGTAGATGTTTTCAAATAAGGAAGCAGAAGATGTAGAGCACATGAGAGAAAGATCAGTCAATCACAGTGAAAATACATATAATTTGTAGAGCTGCCCCATCAAGCACATGATGCGACAAGGGCAGGTAACTCTATTCATAAACATTTAGAATTGTAACAATCATGGCTACTGAGTGTTGACTCTTCTGACATCTTTGACTGTGTGAATGAGGAGACATGACAGTAGACATGATGAGACCTTACAGTCTTGTCTCTTAGACAGGATGGGTAGAAAGGTTGTGACATGACATGTACTCACTGACAGATAAAGGCTGTGACATGACATGTACTCACTGACAGATAAAGACTGTTACATGACACATGATGACACATAAAGGCTGTGTGACATGACATGTACACACTGACAGATAAAAGCTGTGACATGACATGTACTCACTGACAGATAAAGACTGTTACATGACACATGATGACATATAAAGGCTGTGTGACATGACATGTAGACACTGACAGATAAAAGCTGTGACATGACATGTACTGACTGCCAGATAAGGTCAGTGCCGACTGTAGCTGTGACGTCACAGTCTGTAAGTCCGTGAGGGCAGACAACCGAGCGGTCGCCCAGGATCGAAGCTCGTCTAAATCTTTTTTCGTCGCCAGGTCGAAAATATTTGCCTGTAGTTCCACAGAATCCACGGCCCTCTTGTCCCGTGTCTGCAAACTAGACATCAGATCGCCGTTAACCTTTCCTATCGTCACATTCATCTTCATCAGGATGTCTGGAGACTAACAAACATTACAATTATTGAATGAGAAAAAGCTGATCGTTATTAATCAGTTACAATGGCAGCGTCATTGCGAAGTAAGTAAGTGATGAAGGTTTGTCTGGCTGTTTCCCTGTGTAAAACATACTGGCAGTGATAATGTAACAGACCGTGTCTACCATTTACATACTGAATGAATGATTTTCTTTAGTAACATACAGAGAACTTGTTATTTGCTGTGACACTGCTACTGACCTCATGACATGTCAGCAGGACAGGATGGCACTGACATCGCCATCAAGAGTGAGCGGGACACTCTTACATTATTATATGACACATCAGTGCAACACTAGCCCCAGCCTCTAGTAAACATTCTGTGTGTCAACAACTTGAACGAAAGGTAAACAACTTGCTGGTCATCGCTGTGGTTATCGTAATGCCCTGGCTTCCATTCTCGTCTCTTGAAATACTTACTTGTCTCTGGTTAGGGTAAGGGTGTTCTGAGGTTACTCTGGTTAGAGTAAAGGGTGTTCTCAGGTTACTCTGGTTAGAGTAAAGGGTGTTCTCAGGTTACTCTGGTTAGGGTAAGGGTGTTCTCAGGTTACTCTGGTTAGGGTAAGGGTGTTCTCAGGTTACTCTGGTTAGGGTAAGGGTGTTCTCAGGTTACTCTGGTTAGGGTAAGGGTGTTCTCAGGTTACTCTGGTTAGGGTAAGGGTGTTCTCAGGTTACTCTGGTTAGGGTAAGGGTGTTCTCAGGTTACTCTGGTTAGGGTAAGGGTGTTCTCAGGTTACTCTGGTTAGTTTACGGGTGTTCTCAGGTTACTCTGTTTGTTCCCTACACAGAGCCGAGGTTACTGTACAAGAGACAGCTAGTGAGTGGCTCACCCAGAAGAAGCCCCTTGACTGCTGTCTGCAGGATCCACGGTCAATGAGGCGGCAGCAGACGACACAAGGGAGACAAGAAGCAGCGCCACGAGCGGTGACATGTCGGACACTTGAACGACGACTTGACAGCAGCTCGAGGTTTGATGTTGTGAGGAGAGAGGCGATGACAGAAAGCTTTTCCTCCGCCTTTTTATAGTTACAAGTACACAGAGCTACACAGACGTTTATGAGTTGAAAGTCTGTGAGAGATTTAGTAGGTGACAGGCTGATATTTTAGTTATTAATCCCCTGATTTATCGCCGTCCCCAGGTGTATACTTTCAGGTGGGGAGAAATCAACGGCACTGAGCTTAGTGACAACAAAACTAAAACAAAACAAAATACACAACAGCGAGAAATCCCAATATCCCGGGTATTATGTAGCACAACATAACCACAGGCTGTGCAGCAGGGTGGCTGGCTGCTTGTTGTTTAACACCGTGTCGGCAGCAAGGACTTTATGGTTTGCAATTATATCAAAACATATCGCCCAAGAACGCAAACAATAATTTTATGCAACACAGGACACATGCTATAGGATTTTATATACACGCACGCATGTCTGTGTGTGCTTGTGTGAATATATGTATGTGTGTGTTTGTGTCTATGTGGGTGTGTGGCTCTGTGTTTATGTATGTATGTATGTATGAGTGGAGAATATTAGCACGTGTTCAGCAGTTACTCCCCTTTCCTATCAAAAGATAAACAACTGGACAGATGCAGCTGCTGACAAAGCTCGCCACTCAGGTCTGTTGTGATAGGTGATGAGCAGGTCCTGCCTGCAGCCACTAGTCTACTTCTTCATATTTGCCAGCGAGCTCTTGCTCTGTCCTTACCATCGATCTTCCACAACAAGGGATCCTGAAGGACGGTGTTGGACAGAGTGGTGTGCGGGGGTCAATGATACCAACCAGACCAGCTTGACAGTTGCAAGAAAGGGTTCGACCGTGACAGCGACTGTGCTCTCTACAAAGTCACTGGTGTTTGCACTCATGTACAAGACTCACAGCAGTCTCCTCATGCACTTGAAGGGAGGTTTTTTAATGTCTTTTGTGATGGTTGTTGGTTGTTTGCCGAGAGCAAAAATTGTTTATTAAATCAAATTTTGGTCAAAGATTATGTTTGGCAGTGGGGTATGAAACGGGGACAACCGCCTCCTCAAGAAAGATGAGGGGGTAAGAATGTCAACGTCGTTCACTGTCAGCATAGAGTTTGCCTACCCCTACCAAAGTCGAGCATCTTCCTACTCCGATGTTTCGTTCTCGAGACACACAAACATCCCACTGCACACAAATAACGCAGACGTCGAGGAAGCACGTGCATACGTTCACGTTGCCAAGACTACAGCTGGACAGTAGGAGGATCCCATGTGACCTCAGGAGGGGGAAGTCTCTTTACACGGTGACGTTTAAAGGCCTGTATGTGTGAGACCGGAAGTAGGGGGTACACGCAGATTATGGGAGACAGTATCTTACACAGAGCTTTATCCTCTCATTAGAGAAAATCTTCACCCAACTTAACCCTGAGGTTACCCATAAGGCAAATTATTTCATTCCCCATGAATATCAACGTATGTGATGCGTGAGGTTTGTATGGATGTATCGTGTGTTTGTATGTATTGTTGCACGCTTGTTACTATAATAACACATGATGTTCAGTGGTGCTATCCTATTAGTGACTACGTGGATCAAAACACATTCACGACATAATAACGATGACACAAGTTGAGGGTCTGACCTTTATTGACAAACTCGACACCTGATAATGGAGGTGGTGTGTACAGTCTCAGGTAAAAAGAAACTGTCACGGTGTCAAGCCGGTCACGTGCTTTACTTGGAGCAGACGACGCAAGTGACGACGTTGCCCTGAACGTACGGGGGACATGGCAGGCTGCCGCAGACGCCGATGGTGTAGTAATAAATGTTGCCGTTGTTGTCAGCGTGCGAGCCGGGACGTGCATCTTGTTTCTTGTCCATACAGATGAACTCCGTCCCCGAGTTATGGGAGTCACGCCCTGCCATCAGATAACCGTTGTACTTAGTGGGTGACAGGCTGATATTTCAGTCATTAATCACCTGATTTCGGCATCGCGATCTACAGGTGTACAGTTTCAGGTGGGAAGAAATCAACGGCATCAACTCTCCGCCAGCTCACGGTCCGGAAGGATGGAAGTGACGTCACCACCACACCACAAAATGTAAGATGACAGTGACGTCACATTCGCCACAGCCTGCAATAACCATGACGTCACACCATAGTCCAGATAGTTGGACTTCTTGAAGTGAAAGTCTTTTTTGGTTTTCCATACAATGTGAATCTCGGGTGTTGTGAGAGACACGAGGACAGGGGGGATATGTGGAGCTTGCTAAGAGCTTCGAGACTCAGGGCTCTAGCCTAGGACTGTACACTGTGTGTTTATTCAGCCAAAAACTTTTCCTTCCGCCAATCTGCTCAATCTGCTCAAGTGGGCTCACAGACGACAACAGCGAAAGTTAAATGCATCGACAACATCTAAAAATCTGACAAGTCAGCTTAAACTGTATTAGTCCCAATGTGCAGGTGTCAGGCATCATTGTTATTAGCTATTGACTGTATTGTGTGAGTAAGCTTAACTTTTATAAGGATTAATGTGGAAGAACGAAACCACGTGAATGACGTCAGTTGTTCGGAAGACGTGTATGGGTGATGTAAAAAAGTGAAGGAAATGACGTGAGGGAGAGCGCGAGCAGTTAGTGAGTCGGGGGGGGGGGGGATAAAGGTAGAGGATTAGGACGAGAAACAAGGACAGTAGAGTAGGAATTGTAAGAAGAATTTGTTGAGTAGGGTAGTTAGGATTTAAATAGACGATTAGTTGAGTAGGGATTTAGGTATTCAATTAGGAACAGCAGGAAAGGACTCGAAGGGTAGGGATTTATTCTTTTAAAATAATTTAGATGTAAGAAACGGTTATAAACGGACTTTCTCATTTAATTGTATTTTTCTTCTTTCTTTTCATGTTATTTGTGATTAGTAGAGTAGAGAGATTCGTCAGACAAATCATTCTGTTATTTTACTTTGTGTGAAAGAAATCGTATTTGTCAGGCTCGTGAGTGAGTCGAAAGCAGAGAGGGACTGATACACCTCACGGTGGTCGTGACACCCGGGTATTATGTCGCTCAACACAGCCACAACCTTCACCGTAGGGTGGCTGGCTGGTGGTTGTTTAACGCCGTGTCAGCAGCAATGAAAGCATCACGGCGCACAGAGAAGGACAATACTGTCTTCATGATTTATGACTTTATGATTGTACCTGTATGAAAACCAGTCGAGCAAGAAGACGAAATACAATTAATTTTGTGCAACACCTGACACCCTTGCTAAAAAAAATATATATATATATGTGTGTGTGTGTGTCCGAGAGAGAGTGTCTCTGTGTGTGTGAGTGTCTGTGTGTGTGTTTGTGTGTGAGTGTGTGTGTGTGTGTGTGTGTGTGTGTGTGTGTGTGTGTTTAAAACATAGTTCTTCAGGTGGTGGTTCGGTGAATAAGTGGGTCAGTGTGACAGAAGCTGCTAAGTGTAAACTGTTGTAAACTCTTGTCACACCTTTGAGTTTTGAATGAAGCTTGTCTTACAGCTGTACAGACTCAAAGATAAGAGGTGATTATAGCAAACATAAAACTTATCAGCTACTCAAGGTGTAAACATTTAATGAGACACCTGTGTCCAAAGTTGAGATGTGCTGTGTCACAATCTGCTGAGATTACATAACCACGTGTGGTACACTTAACAGACATCCTCTCCTCAGTTTTACTTTTTAAAAAGTATTTCTTTTAATAGGTTACACTATTAGTGTTTTAAATTCAATGCCTTTGACTTAATCGTACTTTAAAGTACTATGAATTCACAGTGTTGTTAGAAATGTTAATTATATGGCGTGTACTTGACAGCATCATTGTTGGCTTGTTGTACATATTCATAAAGACAGGTCAAGGACGGCAGGACAGGTTTTGTCTGTGAGTTTCGCGAGTAATAGCGGGGGTGAGGTAAAATAAACTGCCTATTCAACAATTAAGATATAGGGAAATATCTAGAAATTTAATAATGTGTCCATCGTGTAATTTAAATGAGGAAGAGGGTGGATTTCATTATAGTTGTTTGTGTATTCACTCTTTAAAGGATACGGTGACAAAGAGCGGAGTTGTCTGTCTGGGATGTAGAAGTTGAGAGAAATAATCAAGAAAGGAGCCAACAAAGACATTAAAGCACATCACA
This sequence comes from Marisa cornuarietis, assembly GCA_004794655.1. Taxonomy (NCBI): domain Eukaryota; kingdom Metazoa; phylum Mollusca; class Gastropoda; order Architaenioglossa; family Ampullariidae; genus Marisa; species Marisa cornuarietis. Next base: position 944,053 of record SMMW01000134.1, read on the forward strand.
GACAACTTGTACTGGGTGTCAGAGCGGACGGGAGGCAGTGCAGAGAACGAAAGAGAGGGAGTGACATGGGGTCGTCTCCCAGCTCTAAGCACCAGACACGTAGCGGAGGACAACGGAATCCATGTTTGGAGTCTAACTTACTTACTTACTTGGATATTCACTCCGCTAAAAATGTACACTCCTCACATAAAAAATAAAGAATAAAAGCAGAAAAATATAACAGAATCCTTTTACAAGGAGACAGCTCACACGCACATATGTTAGAAGTTTGTTGTGAGGTGCGAGCACTTGTGTACAGGATTCATCAACATTGGAAAACATGAAGAGGACATCAGGACATCAGGTGGTGAACATTTATCTTTTGCTGGTTTGACCGTACCGCAGTCTGAGAAATAAAGTTGGTTCACTCCACTGATTATGTACTGAAAACTTTGATGAAATAATCAAACTGTTTGTCATACTGGCTATAACTAGGAGAAAAGTTGGTTCAGTTTAGTAAAACTAGTTTCAAATATGAGTCACGTGATTTCTACGGATACAAACAAATTCATTTTAATGAGTGTATTACGACTACACATCAGGGGAGACTATATTCCGGCCAAGTAGCCGGCCCTAAAACACGAATTACACGCAAAACAGCGGGTCCTTAGTGAGATTTGAACCCTATCATCACTAGACTGGTGACACTTGAAGATTAACATTCTTAATACAATCAGCTTGCATCGATGTTTCTTCTATTTGTGATTGTATGCACACTTGTATTTATAAAATACTTTACATTTAGTGACTTTGTATAAAAAATATTAGGCGAGTCATAACACATTCGTCTCAAGAAAAAATATCACGAAAATCCTATCATCTGACCTTTATTGACGAACTTCACACCTGATAATGTAGGTCACCGTGTGTACAGTCTCAGGTGATAATGTAGGTCGTCACCGTGTGTACAGTCTCAGGTGATAATGTAGGTCACCGTGTGTACAGTCTCAGGTGATAATGTAGGTCGTCACCGTGTGTACAGTCTCAGGTGATAATGTAGGTCACTGTGTGTAAAGTCTCAGGTGATGCGGTGACATGCTGGTCACGTGGTTTATTTGGAGCAGACGGCGCAAGTGATGATCTTGCCCTGAACATACGGGGGACATGGGAGGCTACCGCAGATGCCGATGGTGTAGTAGTAAAGTTTACCGAGGTAGTTAGCGTGCGAGCCGTGACGTGCGTCTTGTTTCTTGTCCATACAGATGTACTCCGTGGAACCAGGATGAGAGTCATGCCCTCCCATCAGGTAACCGCTGTACTCCAGAATCCACCCGTGAGGACAGACGTTAGTTCCGGGTATCATGAGGGTCGTGGAGCGATGGACACGGCAGACTGAACACACGCCATCTTGGCCAAACTTCTCTTCTGGATGAGTTTCGTACTCCATCCCGTAAAGTGTTGTAGAAGCTCTAGTAGGGTTGTGTCCGTCGTAGACAGGGCTCATTGACAGACACAGGGCGTTGACCGCCGCCCCAGTTTTATCGTGACTTCCTCCTCCGATGACACCTGTTGTAACATTCATCTTGACATGTCATACTCATGTTATGACAAGGAATATCAAATACTCTTATGTAAATCATAGGGAAACATACATCAATATATATTTTAGAAATACATTGACGTTCTGTGCACTAAGGTGAGGAAGTAGGACAGTATCAAAAGACTTACCTGCGTACACCTGTGTTGAAATGTTTGAGCAGGTTTCACTTCCCCACCGAGTGTAGACCGAACCTGTCGACGTGATATAAATTTTATTCTAAACGTGTTCTGAATATGGCATAACTTTTGTCTTCTGAAATTGTAGACACACACACACACACACACACACACACACACACACACACACACACACACACACACACACACACACACACACACACACACACACACATTCATCTACAACAACGTTTGACGTGAAAACGTGACTTGACAAGAGGTGATGGGAGTAATTTTGTTACAATAATTGTGAAATGTTCTTGATGTTCATGATAAAGTTCACACAGAGGTTCATCATGAAGACGTACAACGTGTCTGACATTCACGCTGATGTAGTGGAAACCCGAGTGGTTACAGCGCTGGTGGCTGAACTGAGAATGGTTGACATTAAAAAAATAGTTTTTTGCGATTGCTCTATGACATAATAGGCAACTCCATTCGGCAAATACACATCAAGAACGTGATTGGTTGATCTTTGACCTTCTTGCCCCATATGCAAATGAGACAGCCTCGTTCAGTACAGACATCATCCAGTCGCTAGAGAAATCTTCTCTGTACCTAGAGAAATCTCTCTGTAGCTAGAGAATGGAATTGTATATGTAAAATGAATTGCCTAGCAACTTCTAAGTATAATATAAATGAAATAATTTGGTTTTACCGAGTTTTTATCTCTCTAGCTAGAGAATGAATTCTTTAGTTACTGAACTCGGTCTGTAGTTACAGAGAAAAAGTAGAGAAAATTCCCCTCTTCCCGCCCCATAACCATCCCGCGTATGATGATGTCTACATGAGGAGGGGGACTGCGAGGTGGAGGGGAGACACCGGACTGACTCCTACACTCGCACCACGTGATGCACTGAGCTGTGAGTGTCCTTCTCGTGCACAAGGAAGCGCGTGACAGACTTCTAGAGACAACATCATCAGCCCGGGTACATGACAGAGTGACTGCAGAACGGGTGTGATGTCCTTAGTGACATTTAGAATTGTAACAATCATGGCTACTGAGTGTTGACTCTTCTGACATCTTTGACTGTGTGAATGAGGAGACATGACAGTAGACATGATGAGACCTAACAGTCTTGTCTCTTAGACAGGATGGGTAGAAAGGTTGTGACATGACATGTACTCACTGACAGATAAAGGTTGTGACATGACATGTATACACTGAGAGATAAAGACTGTGTGAAATGACATGTACTCACTGGCAGATAAAGACTGTGATATGACATGTAGTCACTGACAGATAAAGACTGTGACATGACATTTACTCACTTGCAGATAAAGACTGTGTGACATGACATGTACTCACTGCCAGATAAGGTCAGTGCCGACTGTAGCTGTGACGTCACAGTCTGTAAGTCCGTGAGGGCAGACAACCGAGCGGTCGCCCAGGATCGAAGCTCGTCTAAATCTTTTTTCGTCGCCAGGTCAAAAATATTTGCCTGTAGTTCCACAGAATCCACGGCCCTCTTGTCCCGTGTCTGCAAACTAGACATCAGATCGCCGTTAACCTTTCCTATCGTCACATTCATCTTCATCAGGATGTCTGGAGACTAACAAACATTACAATTATTGAATGAGAAAAAGCTGATCGTTATTAATCAGTTACAATGGCAGCGTCATTGCGAAGTAAGTAAGTGATGAAGGTTTGTCTGGCTGTTTCCCTGTGTAAAACATACTGGCAGTGATAATGTAACAGACCGTGTCTACCATTTACATACTGAATGAATGATTTTCTTTAGTAACATACAGAGAACTTGTTATTTGCTGTGACACTCGTACTGACCTCATGACATGTCAGCAGGACAGGATGGCACTGACATTGCCATCAAGAGTGAGCGGGATACTCTTACATTATTGTATGACACATCAGTGCAACACTAGCCCCAGCCTCTAGTAAACATTCTGTGAGTCAACAACTTTAACAAAAGGTAAACAACTTGCTGGTCATCGCTGTGGTTATCGTAATGCCCTGGCTTCCATTCTCGTTTCTTGAAGTACTTACTTATCTCTGGTTAGGGTAAGTGTGTTCTCAGGTTACCCTGGTTAGGGTAAGGGTGTTCTCAGGTTACTCTGGTTAGGGTAAGGGTGTTCTCAGGTTACTCTGTTTGTTCCCTACACAGAGCCGAGGTTACTGTACAAGAGACAGCTAGTGAGTGGCTCACCCAGAAGAAGCCCCTTGACTGCTGTCTGCAGGATCCACTGTCAGTATGGCGGCAGCAGACGACACAAGGGAGACAAGAAGCAGCGCCACGAGCGGTGACATGTCGGACACTTGGACGACGACTTGACAGCAGCTCGAGGTTTGATGTTGTGAGGAGAGAGGCGATGACAGACAGCTTTTCCTCTGCCTTTTTATAGTTACAAGTACACAGAGCTACACAGAGGTTTATGAGTTGAAAGTCTGTGAGAGATTTAGTAGGTGACAGGCTGATATTTTAGTTGTTAATCCCCTGATTTCGGCATCGCGATCTACAGGTGTACGGTTTCAGGTGTTCAGCAGGTGTACAGTTTCAGTTGGGGATAAATCAACGGCACTGATAAAGTTCCACGCGAGCTCACGGTCCGGGTATTATGTAGCACAACATAACCACAGGCTGAACAGCAGGGGGGCTGGCTGCTTGTTGTTTAACACCGTGTCAGCAGCAAGGAACGTATGACGGTGCGAACAGATGAAAGACAAAGCTTTATTAACAGATTTGAACTTCTATCAAAACCAGTCGCCAAACAAAACGAAATAAAATTTTATGTGACACTGCACACGCATACTACAATATTAGGTATACATGTGTGTGTGTGTGTGTCTGTGTGTGTGTGTGTGTGTGTGTGTGTGAGTGTGTGTGTGTGTGTGTGTGTGTGTGTGTGTGTGTTTAAAATATAATTTTTGAGATAGTTTTTCGGTGAGTAACTCTGCCAACAGACGAACATTAGGATATCACAGACACTAACAGACAAACATTATAATATCACAGACACTAACAGACAAACATTATGATATCACAGACACTAACAGACAAACATTATGATATCACAGACACTAACAGACAAACATTATGATATCACAGACACTAACAGACAAACATTAGGATATCACAGACACTAACAGACGAACATTAGGATATCACAGACACTAACAGACAAACATTATGATATCTCAGATACTAACAGACAAACATTAGGATATCACAGACACTAACAGACAAACATTATGATATCACAGACACTAACAGACGAACATTAGGATATCACAGACACTAAGAGATTAGTCGAGGCCCCTGTGTGTCTAAAGCATTATACTGTAATACATACACCAGGACACGTTAATGTCAGTGAACCAGCGGTGTGCGTGAGTGAAGGTCATAGATGTAGAGACTGATAATGCAGGCGATAAGACCGACACATGAGGCAGCAGACAAAACTCGCTATGGCCAGATACTAGCTGTGAGACTGTGACCACAGTGACCACAGCTTGTCCACAGCTTTATTTGTGGAGAGAATAACAACAACATTAGCAGCAACGACTGGCTGGTATCGCCGGCTACACAAACACTGGGCATCACCGGAGATTGTATCACAGGCCACACAACACCTGTTTACTCTCACACCTGGTATCTGAGGCTACACAAACAGTGGCCATGCTCCAAGATAATATTTGGAATGAACTTAACTACCAGGAATTCTGATCCTCGCCTGGGCGTCACGCGACTGTCGCATCTGTCACATGTGTCACACGTGACTCAACAGGCGCTACGGTGACATCAGGGTGTGTTGTGATAGTATTCACTTCCATGAAAGTTAAGTCCAATGTATTGATGGAGTTTCTACTTTCACCAAGTGTCTGACTTATTAGAAACTAAATGTTGACATCAGCAGGACGACGACAGCAGCCAGCGACAGTCACAACACCAGATGTGCTTAACACACACACACACACACACACACACACACACACACACACACACACACACACACACACACACACGTTTTCTCTCCCTCTCTCTGTTAATGTCATATAATCTGTCGGCTACAAAGCCAAATTAGAAAAGCATGTGATGTAAATAATGAACATCAAGAAAAACCAGTCAGTGGTTTCAAGATGTCTAATAGTTTGGATAATCTGGAGGCGGCGGCGGTAGTTTCCGCAGCGTCGACGACGATGATGACGATGACGATGAATTCGGTTCAGATTTGACAATGACTACACGAAGGTCTCTCAAGAAACCAGCTATGTAGCCTGATTGTTAGAGTTTTTTAATTTGTCATTTGCGTAGTCCGGTATGAACAGAGTACGATAATGATCACTATATATACATCTGACGGTAAATATTAAATAATAATATAGTCTGCTTTACTTAAAGATTTCTTTGGTCAGTGTGACATCAGTAAACACGTGGACCAACATATAAGGAAATAGCAGATGAACGAACAGAAAAAACAACAGAGACTGAACAAAGAAAACCCAGAGATAAACAAACGGCGAGGGTGTCACACCTGGTGCAATACAAATGTATTTTCAACAAGTCCCTTGTTTTTACTGAGGTCACGTGTCCAAACGGACTTAACTATCATGACATCTGAGACTTCTTGTTACTTAAATGTCTGTCAGTTGTATTTAAGTGTTTCCTATACATGGAGTAATTTTGGAGTTGTATTAGGGTGAGTTGTAACAGCATGGACTGTCATTACAGGCTGATATGTTTACTATGTTGACTGACTATCACAGTTCACATCGTCAGAGGCGGTAGCAGTAAAGTAGAGGTCAGGTGACAAATGTTACCACAAACACCGTGAAGCCTTGTCAATGGTCAGATAACAAATGTTATCACACGAGTAGTGGTGCCATGTAAATGGAATCAGGCTAACAACTCGGAGGTCCTCGTCTTGCGGAGGGTTACCTATCGTACACGGGGTGGACACACGGCTGCGGGTATAAATGGAGGTAAACTCGTAGGTACCAATATAGGGCCCCCCGGTAGTGCAGTGGTTAAAACACTCGCTTGTCACCACTGCAGTGAGCGGCTCAGGGTTCAGATCTCGTCTCGGGACACTCTCTGCATGTGACACCTGTTCGCATGGCTGGGCGGCGGGGGTTTTCTCCGGGTACTCCGGTTTCCTCCCCCATCCCTTCCCCCCCCCCATAGTGCGAAAACACCGCAAGGTGGAAGCACTTTCCAACTAAATAAACAACAACAACAACAGGTACCAATATATATAAATGGTATAGTCCACGAATAAAATATTGACTGGTATTGGCGACATTGAACCTGCAGCAATAACACAGAATCTTTGTTCTTGCAATTAATTACCAAAAAATTGTTTGTGTTATGCACATCACCACTCGCTGTATCCATTAGACCCACGTATTACCAAATCTTCAAAAATTATTTTCAAACAAGCATGCCAGAGAGAGAGAGAGTTCCTTTTCGTGCAGATAAAAGTTACCATGTGTCTTTACTCATGCTTCAAAATTTATTATCTTTTAACACTCGTCAACTGAATAGAGAAAACCGTCTGAGTGAGAAGATCATCTAAGTAAGTATATGATTGTTAGTAACACTTGGCCGACACATAAATGAAAGAGGAAACCAACAGACGAGCAGCGAAGACAGACGAACGGCGGAGGCCAGCAGAGGAAGAGTAGAGACCAGATGATGACCGGAGGAGAGAAACAAGAAGAACAGTGGCGACCAACAGATAAATCAACAGCCGAAAAATAAATAAGTAATGACATTTGAGATATCAATATGTAACAGGGTGGGACGAGGTTCACTTGCTCAGTCTCACCACAATGATTAAGACAACACCGTCGTGGGTTGAGTCCGGTTTACTATTGTGTCAGAGGATAGGTCTGACTAGGCGAAAGCTCTAACAACTTGGTGGGGCGATGCGACCACCTCTCTTTTCTCCGTTCGACTCCCCTCTCTTCTCCCTCTCTCACCCTCTTATCCCCCTCATACCCGACTTTTCTAGAAGCCCTGTCCTTGTTACTAGGCGACCCCCTCCCATTCTCTTTCGGTTACAAGGTATGTCACCTACCTTTCTATCCCCGTGTGTGTGTGTGTGTGTGTGTGTGCAATGCGTGTGTGTACCTGTGCTGTGCGTGCCATAACCCATACTACTATACACACCCCCTCGAGGAGAAATGTCGTCCTCGACATTTAAACCTAAACCCCGTTTTTTCCAATATAACCATATCATAAACATATATATAACACAACGTAAATAAATCTACATATATCCAATCACAATATAGTCAAAGTCCTTTCCTTATAAAATCCGAATAACGTGCGAGTCTGTGTGTGTTCACAACAGTGGCCAGACAGCCTCAATTACCATGCTTATAACACTCTCAGGAAGCTTTTCTGCAGACAGTTTGTTTAGCAACAAGTTAATTTTCTGGCACCTCAGGCTATCGTCTGGGCTCGGCTGCTGGCGAAGTACAAATTCGTCTGCTCTCATCCACACTGGTTGCTGACGTGGCCTTGCTGACACTCGAGGGGCGTGGTGTGGTGACGGCGGTGCGCCCTCCTCCTCCTCTCTCCCCCCTTCCTGAGCGGATGGGACTTCCCTGTCGTTGACGTTAGGCATTGGAGGCTGCGTGGTGGCTTCTGAATCTGGGTCAGGGACCGGACGGGGTAACTCCATCTCGTCTTCGTCCCTACCCTGCTCTTCCTCGCTACTAACTGCACTCGCCATCGGTTGCCCTCTTGACCTGGTGGCTGATGGCCGTGTATGTACGAGCACAGTGCTAGATGTGTCGCTGTCGCTCTCACTTTCACGGGCGGATGAATCTGCTCTGTTGTCGTTTCTGAGCGGGCGGCGTAGTGTTCGTGGTCTGCGATGAGGCAAGTGATCTCTCGCACCTTCCTGTTGAGGTTCGTCCTCTAATATGCCGCCCACTGGTAGCAGCATGTTGCGGTGAAGAGTCCGTTTTCTGCCGGAGCCGTCCTCTCTCCGTACAACGTACACTGGTATCGCGGTGTTAGGGTGGCTCAGCACACTGTATACCCCACTCTCCCAGCGATCCGCAAGTTTGTGTTTGCCGTCAAAGGCCACGGCTTTCACCAACACACGGTCACCCACTTCTATGACGACCGACCTTGCCTTTGAATCGTAGCCACTTTTCTGGCGCTCGCCTGCCTTGCTCGAGGCTGCAGCTGCCAGCTGAAAAGACTCTTGCAGTCGTTTCTTCAGGGCGTTGACGTACTTAGTGAGCGGTTCCCTCCCTTGATCGTTGCTATCGACGCCAAATAACAGGTCGACGGGAAGACGCGGGTCACGGCCAAACATCAAGGAATAAGGGGAGAAGCCAGTTGACTCGTGGCGGGTGCAGTTGTATGCGTGCACGAGACTGGCCACGTGACTTTTCCAGTCTACTTTTTGCTGCGGCTCCAGTGTCCCAAGCATGTCCAGCAACGTGCGATTAAATCTTTCGCACATTCCATTTCCCATGGGGTGGTATGGGGTGGTTCGCGATTTACTGCACCCGATGACCTGGCACAGTTCTCTTATGATGCGGCTCTCAAAGTTAGCTCCCTGGTCTGAGTGTAACCGCTTTGGGACTCCATAGTGAACAATGAAATTATTAACCAGGGCGTCGGATGTTGTTTTTGCCGTCATGTTCCGGGTTGGAATGGCTTGGGCGAGGCGCGTGAAATGGTCCGTGATCACAAGAATGTGCTGGTACCCTCCTTTAGATGTTTCGAGAGTCAAATAATCCATACACACCAGCTCCAATGGCGCCGTGGTAACTATGGAGACCAGCGGCGCGCGCTCGGTGGCCAGTGTTTTCCGGCGCACGCATCGGGGACACTGTTTGATCCAGCCCTCTACGTCAGCTGTCATGCCAGGCCAGAAGAAACGATCTCTGATGAGACTGAGGGTCCTGTCTCGGCCGGGATGGCCGGCGTCGTTGTGGAGACACTCGAGGACAGTGCGTATGTAGCGCGATGGTATTACCAGCTGTTCTTTCTCTTGCTCCCCAACCATTGCTCGCCGGTGCAGGACGCCCTTTCTCATCACTAGCTTATTAAATTCTTGTTGCAGCGCACGATGGGGGCCATGCGGTTGTCTTATTTGGGGAGGCCCTCTTCTTTGCTCCACCGCCGTTATCCACACACTCAGCACCGGGTCTTGCAACTGAGCTTGTCTGGTATCACTACATGATAGTGCATGCAGACCCTGCCGTGTAGCGAAACTGTCTTCCACTACGGTGGCAGAGCATGCTATGCATTCTGCATATGCGGGTGCTTGCAGAGAGCCGCATATCGCTTGCACCGACTCCTTGCCAATGTAGCCGCCAAGGCTCTGCTGGCCTCGTTCCACAGCAGGTAGTCTTGACAGCGCGTCTGCATCCGCGTTGCTTTTCCCTGGTCGGTACGTGATATCAAAGTCATAAGATGCCAGTGATGCTAGCCAGCGGTGGCCGGTGGCATCTAGCCTCGCTGACGTCAGCACGTAGGTCATGGGGTTGTTGTCAGTCAACACAGAGAAGCTGTGACCATATAGATAGTCATGGAATTTCTCTGTGACCGCCCACTTGAGCGCGAGGAATTCCAGCTTGTGCGCCGGGTAATTCCGTTCCGAGCGGCTCAGCCCCCTGCTAGCGAAGCACACCACTCGTTTCTGATTGTTTTGCACTTGATACAGCACTGCCCCCAACCCGTGGATGCTGGCGTCCGTGTGCAGCTCGAACGATTGGGCGTAGTCCGGGAATGCCAATACTGGGGGTGACGACAGGCAGTCCTTTAATTTCCTGAATGCTTCATCTTCCCTTGCGCCCCATAACCATTCGACGGGTTTCTTAGCTGTTGCACCTTTGCCCCTCTTCTTTTTTCCTTTTATCACATCCGGCAACAAGTCAGTTAGGGGCTTGGCGATTGTCGAAAATCGTCTCACGAACCGTCTATAGTAGCCGGCAAATCCCAGAAACTGTCGTACATCCTCAGGTGCCTTGGGCACTGGCCAGTTTTTCACTTTCTCGCACTTCTCCGGATCTGTCTCAACACCAGCCGCTGAGACGATGTGGCCCACATATTTTACCCGATCCTGTGCGAATGTGCACTTCTTGGGGTTCAGCTTCAGTCCACAATCACGCAGTCTGTCTAGCACTCTTTTCACTCTGTCCATATGTTCATCAAACGTGCTGGAAAACACAATGATGTCATCGAGAAACACAAGGCAAATGTGAAGGTGCAGGTCCCCCAAACATTCTTCCATGAGGCGTTGATATGTGGCCGGTGCATTCGCCAGCCCCATTGCCATGCGGTTGTACTCATAGAATCCGAGGGGCGCCACGGAGAATGCTGTGCGCTCTTTGTGCTCCTCGGTTATTTCTACCTGATGGTAACCGCTCTTTAAGTCGAGGACAGTGAAATACTTAGACCCTGCTAAGGCATCAAGCAGTTCCTCTATCCTTGGCAGCGCGTACGAGTCTTTGATAGTCCGTGCGTTGAGCTGTCTGTAGTCAACACATTGTCGTAAAGTACCGTCTTTCTTCTTAACCCACACAACATTTGACGACCAGGGTGAGTGTGATGGCCGGATAATGCCACTGTCCAGCAGCTGTTGTAAATGTTCTTTCACCTGTTCGTACATGCCGGGTGGAATTCGGCGATGCCGTTCTTTAAATGGCGTATCGTTTGTCAGCTTTATCTCATGCTTCACACGTGTGACATGACCCACATCAGTTTCTCCTGTTGAAAAGTTCTCGGGGCGGCCTCTAACCATGTCTCTGATGCGTGATTGCTGTTCCACCGTCAGATGTGGCGAAATAGTCACTGAGTCTACACAGTTTAGCGCCGTCTCGGTCATACCATTGGCACTTCCACACTGAACCTTGGTAACTGGCTGGAGTTCACATATCACCGTGCGTGATGGTATCACCACTGTCTTAGTTGTCGCGTTCGCAATGTGCACATCGACCACGCCCATGTTGTTACTGTCGTAGTTGACGAGGCTCGGGGTGATGTCGAGCAGCTTATCCCAGTCACTGTTCAATGCTGACTGGAGCATCGCACAAGTGGGTGCATAATCAGCGCTTGATCCACTGCACACGGGATGACAATGGCACTGTTGGGCTTGATGGTGGTTGGCTGCACACAGCGCGCGTACGCTAGTCTGTTGCGATTCCTGCGCAGCGCTCGTTCTCGCATCGCTAGACAGCGAAATGAGCGATGCAATAGTGGGTGCAGCTGCGCATCCTGCAGGAATTGGGGTCCGTGCTTCTGTCGTGTCTGGAGCATAAGCTGCTCCAGGATGTTGGTACCTAGCAGAACAGGAACATTGTTACTGTACCTGTTCGATGGGACCACCAGCAGTAGGCAAGTGAGGCTGTCAGCCCCGCCCCCTGCCCCCTCCACTTGCACGTCCGCTTCGATGTACCCTTCGTATGGGAGCATTTGGCCATCCGCACACTCAATGTGTAACATTTCTTGCAGCGGGCGAATGGTTAGATGTGTCAGTTTCTGGTGATAAAACGTGTCTGTCACAGTCGATACGGTGGCACCCGTATCCAGTAGCGCTGTTGTGGCCACACCTTCGACCCAGACATCTACACACGTACTGGGGCCTATTAATTTTGTTCCATCCCCGGGGCCGAGTGCCGGCGGGTGTTGACCTACAGGGTGCCCCTTCCTGCAGGCCAGCTGGAGTTTAAAGGCTTGGTCAACGCGCACCCGACACCCCACTTGAATGTGGCCTTTGCCACCACATCTGAAACATGTCGGCCCTTCGTTCTCATAGAGGGGGCGTGGCGGCCGCTGCTTTGGCTCTTTGCTGGCAGCGGGCCCGTCGCCTGGCCTCTGTTGCAGTTGCCGCCGCAACGACTGTACCTCCGCCGACAGCTTCTGCACCTCCGCTCTCCAGTCCTCGCTGGGGGTCGGTTGTGCCACTTTAGCTGCTGCTTGTCTACCAGCACCTGGTCTGTGGGCTGGTTCCTCGGCGTCTCTCTCCACCTGCCGTATGAAGCGGAATAGGCTATCCACGTCGGCCTCCATCTCGAACTTGTAGGCAGTCCTGTCCTTCAGGGGCTGACGCAAGCCACCCCATAGTCTGCAGCGCAGCGTCTCATCATACACGCGCTTCTCAATGAGGCGCGCATTCAGGGCTTGTGTCAGTGTGTCTTCAATGCGACACCGCCACTGAGTAACATCTTCCCCGGCCTCCTGGCGCGCGTTGTAAAAGGCGCCGAGTATGTCCTGGTCATATAACACCAGACCAAATATGCTGTCAAACTTTTTCAGCAGTTCGTCTAGTGTAGCTTGCGGGCCCAGACGCATGGCCACTCTTGCCGCCTCTCCTTTCAATGAACGGCGAACAGCCTCCAACACAATATCATCAGTATATCGTCCCCGCAAGCACATCAGTTCATACCTCCAGAGGTCGAGCGCCGTGTCGCTGCTTCTCCCGCCAGAGAAGGGTGGCAGTCGTGGTATCTGCGGCCCGCTCGCCTTCGACAGTGTAGCTCCCGTTGTCTCGGCATTGTCTGCCATCCACTGTTGTAAGTTAGCGGCGGTGTCTGCTGTGGGCTTCACCGCCAGATTCCTGTAGGCCTCCAGCACTTGCATTTCCTCTTCTGTCAATTCCATTTTCGGCACTAAGCATCACTCAAAGTTTCGCCCAGTGTCCCACATTGGGCGCCAAAAATGTAACAGGGTGGGACGAGGTTCACTTGCTCAGTCTCACCACAATGATTAAGACAACACCGTCGTGGGTTGAGTCCGGTTTACTATTGTGTCAGAGGATAGGTCTGACTAGGCGAAAGCTCTAACAACTTGGTGGGGCGATGCGACCACCTCTCTTTTCTCCGTTCGACTCCCCTCTCTTCTCCCTCTCTCACCCTCTTATCCCCCTCATACCCGACTTTTCTAGAAGCCCTGTCCTTGTTACTAGGCGACCCCCTCCCATTCTCTTTCGGTTACAAGGTATGTCACCTACCTTTCTATCCCCGTGTGTGTGTGTGTGTGTGTGCAATGCGTGTGTGTACCTGTGCTGTGCGTGCCATAACCCATACTACTATAAATAGACAGTGTACTCATAAAGATAAATTAAGTTGAAAACCAGCTGACACCAGTTGTCACTGTCGTCGTTATCCAAACTCATATTTTCAAAGGGAATTTTTCTGAGCATCATGACATCTACAACATGTTTGTCCCACAGATGTACATCACATCTATGAACTTCTCACTTGTATTTGTAGTGGAATTAGATGAAGTTCTAATATCAACTGTTATTTATCTTGTTATCTTCATCATTAGATCATGATTTATTTTCATACTTCACAGACGACATTACTGACATATTTTGTGAGTTGAATAATAGTCCGCACTGAGAAAATAGACAAGAGAAGTAGACGCACAGATAGACGTGTACCCCGAGGGCTGAGTGGTCCAACGATTCTCTTCTAGTTGGGAAAGTTAACAGTCGTCATGGGAAGTGTGTGTGTGTGTGTGTGTGTGTGTGTGTGTGTGTGTGTGTGTGTGTGTGTGATAATAATTTATTTATTCAGTTTTGGAAGGCCCATATCAACATCAAGTACTGCTGGTTACATACATCTTATCATTGGGTGGCTGTACATACGCATAGTTTCTTTTATATTTAGAGTCTACAGCATGTAATTAAATCATAATCAGACAAGATTCTAACAGTCTTCATGCCTGTTAACAATGGGTAGCTGTAGATATTCAACATTTCAATTGTGTTTGAGGCTACATCTAAATGGTAGACAGTATGATGACATTCAATGTTGAGTAGTTATATGTACACTCTCATGATGTTCTCATTTTTAGACATTTTGTTATGTAGAGGGCTACATTATCACCTACTTCTCCCCTAAGATTCTTACACAAAAGGTGAACCTTGAAGGGGGAGGGGAATTTATGGTAAAAGAGTGGGATATATCTATCACGTAGGATTGTATATTTAGGACATATTAACAAAAAATGGTACCGGTCTTCTACACTCTGACTATCACACTGCTCACATTCAGGTTTGTTGCTGGTTTGGTAACAACAAGTGATTCCATTAAGGGCTAAGCAACTGCTTCTTAACAAACACAGGACACGTCTGTGTTCACGTGGTAATGCCTGGTTTATACATGTTGCTCTAATTAGGTCTGGATGATAGTCACAGTATTCTAAAGAGGCCACTGAATCATGCCATTTTTGGAAGGCACAGTCCTTGAGTCTTTCTTTTACTGTGGTAATGAATAAGGGGGGGGAGGGTTATCAACTGTCTGCCATTCCCACACATACCCAAAGCCATGGCTACATAGAAAATTCTAACTTGAGAGGCCCAGTTGGATCTGCCTGCCTTATCTTGTGAACATAACATATTATAACATTGTTTTGGGTACCTGTGCTAAGGTAAAGTTAGCAATCTGCACCAGTATTGGATAACTCTTATGTATGAGTCAGATACAATGTGTGTGTGTGTGTGTATGTGTGTGTGTGTGTGTGCGTGTGTGTGTTTGGGGGAGGGGTGAATCCTCGCACGTGCCCCGAGGCTGACACTAGTGTAAGTAGGTTTGGTTGCCTGCACATTACTGTGTACACACAGAGTCAAGTGGTCTTAAGTGTACCACCTCAGTCTGTGGTTACTGGTCCTACTGCCTTACTTGTAGGTAGACTAGGACTTGCTACGAGTGGCAATGATAAAGGCTAAGGTACCGTGTTCCCCCCTTAAATAAGACCCCCTTGTATATTAATTTTTTTCTACAAAAGATGTTCTAGGGTTTATTTTCAGGGGATGTCTTATCTTTTTATGAACAAAAAACTACGTTTACTCTAATACAGTGATATAATATTTTTGTGGAACATCATAGCTCATATATATTTATTATTAATTACTAATAATTATTATTAATATCAAAGAGCGTGATTGATAGATCCACTGATATCTGACAACTTGGGGAAGTAAACCTCCCTAGTTGCTGGCGCGTCACGCGCCTTTGTTCTGACAATCGCGTGCTGGCAACACACACACACACACACACACACACACACACACACACACACACACACACACACACACAAAAGACACACACGCACACACACAAACACACACACACACACACGCACACACGCACACAAGACACACACACGCACACAAGACACACACACACACCAACATACACACACATATTATTTTTAAACAATGTCCTTTTAAATTAGTCCTAAAAGAATAAACAACTTTTAACGTAAAGTTTAAAAATAAAGTTAAAATAGAGTTTTATTGTAATATGGGCGGCATTCGATCTTAAATATAACATAAACATCTGGAATTTAAATAAAGAATATGCCGTTCATCTGAACATCACAGACTCACATGAAATGAATATCAATCTATGATGAAGACGCGACGTCTCGCCAGACAATGACGATGTTTAACATGAGATAATCTGTAATGTTGACCACAATATCGTTAGTTCACAGAAAACACTACTGACAATTAAAGTGTGTCTTGTTAATGAGAGGACCATTTGCCAGTCAAGCGCAAAGAAACGACCTGTGTTAGACAGTCTAAGGTAGATAACTCATAGCAGGCGTAAATGTTTTTTATTACGCTAGTTATCTCCCTTGACGAGTCCTTCATGTGTGTAAAAAGATTTCTGTGTCCATATGTTTCAGTATGCACTTGTATTTGTTTAGTTACATGAAGCAGTGTGAAGATGACAGACAACTCCATGCCCTAGTTGATTTGCCAGACGATTTCAAAAAGACTTGACACATAAAGACTCTCGTTTGTCTAGAAAAGTTTGTGGTTGAAGAGGTTAATATTTGAATGATAACGGAAGGGCTGCATTTAAATGTGAGAACAACCACCTAATCGTTCCTTGAGTTGACTGGTGGCGGTCGTTGTTGGGAGGGGAGGGGAGGCCTATGGATACACGTGTCTTTGACCAGTCCATCCTTACGTTTGTCAGTCAATTCTTCCTCTGAATACCGTACTTAAACTGTTACTTATACTTTTACTTGTACTTTTACTTGTAATTATACTTGTACTTATACTTGTACTTATACTTATACATGGTGACAGGTACGAGTGCCTGACACTATCTTCGCTTGCTCCGCGGAGGAATTGCAGTTATCCGCTCCACATTTGGTGTTGTTTTCATGCCTCCAGTGATTATATTTAGTGCATGGTACTAACTTTGTCTACAGTCTGTTGCTGCAATCAGCGCTGGCGATATGTTGCTTGTGTGTCAGTATATTGTCAGTTAACATTCAGCTATTTGTTGGTCTCATCATGTCACAGATCGAACTCTAGTCTTAGGCCTCAGCCCACGTGCAGAACGAAAGAGCGTGAATGACGTCAGTTTGTCTGAAAGCGTATGGATGATGTCAAAAAGGTGTGTGACGTAAAGGGGAGAAGGGTTGAGAATATTCGAGAAGAACTAGGGTATACTTGGGATTGAGGAATGGCGGACATTTTTTGTTTGATGATCTGGGTACAGAACGCCGAGACGTTTAGTTTGTGCATTGATGGTAGTTGGAGGGACATCCGGGGCTTTATGTACATTTGAGTGACGTCCAAGATGGCGTGTTAGCTTATTGCTTTTGTTACGATTAAACACAGTATTCATCAAGATCCGCAGTGTCTTGTGTTGGTCGGCTGATAGCACGTAGCACGATACATGGTGTCAGAAGTGGGATAGATATATATCATAAAGAATATCGCAAGCTGCTAAATGGCTCCGTTTAGAGCACCAGAACAATTTACTTTTTCCCAGCCAGCCTCGTGGCCTGAGTGGAAGCAACGATTTCAGCGTTTCAGATGTGCATCAAAACTAGACAAAGACGAGGAAGCAGTTCAGGTCAGTGCCTTGATCTACACTATGGGCAACGACGCAGAACGCATTTTCATCGCTTTTGGTCTCGATGCTCGACAGCAGCAAGATTACGACACTGTTGTGGAAAAATTCGATGAGTATTTTGTTCCAAAACGCAATATCATCCATGAGCGTGCACGATTTCACGCCAGAAATCAGAAAGCAGACGAAAGTATTGAAGAATACGTTAGAGATTTGTACGAGCTCGCGGCAAAGGCAGAAGTAAGATACAAAGATGAAGCCATCAGAGATCGCCTCGTGCTAGGGATCCTCGACAGAGACTTGTCCGAAAGATTACAATTTAAGGCAGATTTAACACTGCAAGACGCCATCTTGCTTGCCCGCCAATACGAACAAGTGAAAGCACAGCTTTCCGACCAACGTCGCACAAATGTGGACGTAGTACAATCCAAGAAAAGTGTCGCTAGTACTAGTAGTCAGTGCAAAGGTGCAACTGGCAATTCACGCGGCTTCAGTGGTCGTCGTCGTGGTAGAACAGAAAGGAGCGACCCTGCATCGTCAGCAGTTAAAAGCTGTACTGAGTGTACTCGTTGTGGCAGGTGGCACGGTAGCTCATGTGTTTGCCCAGCTCAGGGAAAGAAGTGTAACAAGTGTGGTAGGCTTGGACACTTTGCTACAGTGTGCAGAACAAAGTTAGTGCAGGCACTTGAAGAGAAACAAGTAAAGGAACATTTTGTAGGGACTTTGTGCAGTGACAGTAGAGAACCACCATGGACAACTGTACTACAGTTTGGCGGTTGTGATGTCAAGTTCAAAATTGACACAGGGGCAGATGTTTCTGTCATCTCATCAACACAGTTCAAAAAGTTGTCACCGCATCCCAAGCTATTAAAGACCAATGTAGTCCTAAAGAGTGTAGGAGGAGTCCTGAAGTGTGATGGACA
Source organism: Marisa cornuarietis (assembly GCA_004794655.1). Classification (NCBI taxonomy): domain Eukaryota; kingdom Metazoa; phylum Mollusca; class Gastropoda; order Architaenioglossa; family Ampullariidae; genus Marisa; species Marisa cornuarietis. The sequence goes on from SMMW01000134.1 coordinate 962,542, forward strand.
GTTCATTACTATAACAAGAGTTCATGACCAGCTTCATGTACTGAGAGTGTTTGTTGTGCAAGCAACCACTGAAAATCTGCTTAGTAGAGAAGCAGCATCCAGACTAGGTTTAGTGAAGAAGATAGAGACTGTCAATGCTTTATTTGGTCAACTTGACAAGACACCTGTGCAGTGTCCACCAGTCAAAATCATCTTGAAAGAAAACATTGAGCCATACAGTGTTCATGCAGCAAGGAGAATACCAATACCATTGCTGGACAAGGTGAAGGAAGAATTAAAAGAAATGCAGGAAACAGGGATTATAGAGGAAGTAACAGAGCCAACAGATTGGTGCTCTCCCATTGTGCCAGTAATGAAGAAATCAGGTAGCATACGTATTTGCGTTGACTACAAGAAACTCAATACCGCAGTGAAGCGAGAGCGGTACACCTTGCCAACACTGGAAGATATCTTACATAAGCTCTCTGGATCAGCAGTTTACAGAGAGCTGGATGCAACATCAGGTTTCTATCAGATTCCCCTTGATCCAGATTCTGCAAAACTTACTACATTTATCACTCCATGTGGGAGGTATTTCTTCAAGAGATTACCATTTGGCATTTCATCAGCTCCAGAGATATTCCAGAGAACCATGGAGACTATCCTAAAGGATGTACCCAATATAATCTGCTATTTTGATGATATCCTTGTTTATAGTGAGAATGAACAAGCTCACGAGAAACATCTTGAGAGAGTCATGAAAACACTTGCCAGTGTTAACCTGAAACTCACCTATGAGAAATGTGAGCTCAGGAAGCATGAGATTGAATTTTTGGGTCATAGAATCAGCAAGAATGGAATTTCACCAGACCCAGGAAAGGTTGAAGCAATAATTGCCATGCCAGATCCAACTAATGTACCCGAGTTGAGGAGGATGCTGGGCATGTGCAACTTCTTAGGGCGGTATTTGCCAAGTCTGTCTACAGTACTTCAGCCACTGACGCAGCTGCTGGGGAAGGATCGAGAGTGGAGTTGGGGCTCAATGCAAGTCAAAGCCATGGCTGACGTGAAGAAACTGCTTACTTCAGCACCAACGCTCGCATTCTACGATCAGGCAAAGACTACAATTGTCAGCGCAGATGCAAGTAATTATGGCATTGGTGGCGTGTTGCTACAGCAGCATCCTGAAGGTCTCAAAGCAGTGGCATATTGTTCAAGAACATTGACTGCTAGTGAATGCAGATATGCACAGATAGAGAAAGAAACACTGGCAGCAGTCTGGGCTTGTGACAAGTTCAGCAGATACTTGATTGGTCTTGACAATGTTCGACTACAGACTGATCACAAACCTATTGTGCCACTAATCAACAATCATGACTTGCAAGATACTCCTATCAGATGCCAACGCATGTTGATGCGCCTCATGAGATTCAGCATCACCGCAGAGTATGTGCCAGGGAAGAAGCTTGTCATTGCAGATGCTCTATCCCGAAGTCCTCAGTTAACCACTGCTGAATCTGATGTTATAGCACTTTCAGAAGATGTTGAGGCATATTTGAGCAGTGTAGACATTTCATGGTCATGTGCAGCTTCAGATAAGCGTCTGAAAGAGATTGCAGAAGAAACAAGAAATGACAGACTGATTCAAGCAGCAATTCGCTACACTAATGAAGGCTGGCCAAAATACATTACAGATGTAGAAGATAATCTTCGTGACTATTATGCAGTGCGCATGGAACTTAGTGTGCACAATGGTCTCCTTACCAGAGGAACACGCATTGTTGTGCCAGCACCACTTCATGATGATATCCTGAAGAGGATACATGAAGGTCATCAAGGAATCACTAAATGCAGAGAGAGAGAGCAAAAGCAGCAGTTTGGTGGCCAGGTATCAATGACAAGATTACAAGAATTGTCGAAGAATGCAGACATTGCCAGAAGAAGAAACCTACACAGAACAAGGAACCTTTGATACCGACAGAATTACCACAGCGTGTATTCCAGAAGTGTGCAGCAGATTTGCTGGAATTCAAAGGACAATCATACCTTGTGTTTGTAGATTATTATTCGCGCTTTATTGATCTTGCGCATATCAAGAGTAGCACATCAGCAGAAGTTATCAAACTTCTGAAGTGCATGTTTGCACGCCAAGGAATCCCAGAGATTCTTGTTACAGACATTGGAAGGCAATTCACATCTAGGGAGTTCCAGGAATTTGCAGTAAAGTGGGGATTTCAACATGTTACAACGAGTCCACACTTTCCACAAGCTAATGGAGAGGCTGAAAGAGCAGTTCAAATTGCCAAAAAGATTCTGCAGCAAGATGAACCTGAATTAGCTCTATTGATATACAGAGACACGACAATTTCTGCTACAGGATATTTTTTTTTTTTTTTTTTTTTTTTTCATAAGTTTTATTTCATGTCACAGTGTATTACAGCAGTGCCATAGCACATAGAAAATAAACAGAAAAAGCACATAGACAACCAGAAGAAACAAAGCACACACACACATACACACGCAAATTGATGTAACATCTTTTTGCATCATCTTCCCTCATTCCTCATTTTTTCTACCTTTGCTTGCATATAATGTACAAATAAAATTACATTACATGAAGTAACCTGTCACCATTACTCTTCTATAAACAGGTTTTTATACAAATTCACATTAAGTCTAAAGCAGTAAGGTCCATATCTTTAAAGCTACCCCATTCTATTTAATCTTTTGGATTAATCTTTAGCATTATACACTTTATAAGTTAATGTTCTAAATACTTCATAATAAATCTGACAGATTCATCAATAATAGTACAAACAAGCTGCCATGATCCTTTTCAAAGGGAAAAAGCATTTACATAGAACTTATTAATCAAATGAGAGCAGCAACATTCTTGTAGAGATTAACACCAACTGAAATCTACTTTGTTGCACAATTGACCCTTGGATTGCTCAGAAAAATGATTGCCATACTGTACACTGTGATCAACCCCATGCAGTACTGCAGGAGGAAGGATGAAGCCAGCAAATTTGGTAAAAATGTAACATGCCTGCAACCGGCAACAAGAAACATTAGATGGTGGAAAATATTTATATCCATATGTGCACTTTGTCATTTAAGTGTATGGCAACCCCACATGGAAAGATCAGCACCTTGTAATCAACATGCTGTCATTAACAAACAAAAACATACAGGTAGAAGTACACATTAAGCAATCATAAGAATTTTTTTTTTTTTTTTTTGGTGTGCATTTACCAAGGTGTGAAGAGATTTCTATATGGTTCCCATTGCTGATCAAAGGTTGCTAATTCCATGTTGCTAAGAGCTATATGTCTTTCCACTTTCATTTGTCTGTGTAATTCTTGTAAGAAGTTATATATATTTAGAATTCTTGTGCTAAATCTTGATTTATATATGTAGAACTTTGCCAGTATTATTATGCTGTCCATTATTTTATCAGTCTGGGTATTTTCACTATAGCCAAATAAGATAAGTGTAGTAGTGAATTTGAAATCATTAACATGTTTACAGTTATTATTGATTCTCTTTTCTAGCGCTTCCCAAAATTCTTGGACTAAGTTACATTTCAAAAATAAATGTTCAATCGTCTCTTTTTCTTGGTTACAAAAGGTGCATAGGTTGTCGTTTAAAACTTTCATCTCTTTTAAGATAATCTGCTACAGGATATAGTCCAGCAGAATTAGCCTGTGGAAGAAAACTGAGAACTACATTACCTACATTGCCTGAGAACCTTGAGTAAAGGACATTTGATAAAGCAGCTGTAACAGCGAGCGATGCAAAAGCGAAGCAGTCCTACAAGAACTGTTTTGACAAGCATCATGGAGTGCGACCGCTTGACAAACTTCGTCCAGGCGACACTGTATTGCAGAAGCTAGATGGTGAGAAGCACTGGGGAAGTCCAGCAGTCATTCTGCAGCAGTGTGCACGAGGTCCTATATTGTACAAACACCAAGAGGCAGTTTTCGACGCAACAGACGTCATCTCAGAAGGTCAATAAACTTCGAGCCGGAGCAGTCCAATTCCAAACCCAGTCCTGTCCAAAATGACTTTTCCCTGTATTCTTCCCAAGTCCCAGTGACAGGTGAACCAGAGACAGCACTTCATGTTAGTGATCCTAGTCAAGGTCCAGAATCGACATCTAATAAAGGTGGTCCTGCTACAGAAGCCAGACATGGTGCTACTCCAGATCCAGGAGATTTCCATCCCAGTAGCAGCTCTGCACCTAGAATGACTCGAAGCGGCAGAATAATCACCCTGCCTGTGCGTTACAAAGACTGATCATTATGTTTTGAACATTGACTAGAGAATAAACATTCTCCCCATCAGTTGAAGAATCTCAAGGGAGGGGAGATGTAATGATAAGAGTTATCCCGGAGGGACATCCGGGGCTTTATGTACATTTGAGTGACGTCCAAGATGGCGAGTTAGCTTATTGCTTTTGTTACGATTAAACACAGTATTCATCAAGATCCACAGTGTCTTGTGTTGGTCGGCTGATAGCACGCAGCAAGATACAGTAGTATTGAGTGAAGTGAAGTCAGTTTGTAGAGGACCTGAGGAACGCTTGGCAGTCTGTGGTGGTGTTGTTTGAAGTGCAGAACCAGTGCCGACACATTGTGTCTAAATTCATTTATAGAGGGATTAATAAGAACAGGCGAGAGAGGGAGACGTTGAACTGAGTAGGGAGGACATTTTGTTCAAACCTGGATGCTAAACGCCAAGTCGTTTACACCGAAATATTGTTTATTCACGAGTCAATGCCGAGTCCTTGTGCCCGTAAGCCATTTTTCCATTCATTATCTTTGTTTCTTATTAAGTGTGATGTCCTGTCCCTCGGCTTCTTCATGGTTGAGTGCTGTATAGTTAGTCTCCATATAACCTGGTGGTATTTTAGTGCTAGTCGTCGTTATAATCATTATTTACATCAGACGGACTAGATGTTGTCGACTTTACCAGAAGTCTCTTAATGTGAAGAGTTTGTGTATGTAGAGTAACTTCCCGTGCTTACGTGTTGTTGTCGCTCGATCTCAAGAACTTGGCCTCACCGCCTACCTGTCTACACTTACCTGTAGGCCTCTGTATCTTAAACCCATTCATTGTATTGTATTGTAAAATTTGCAACCCACGTGACCTGTATGGGGCTAAAATGTTTCTTTTATTTTTCTCGTTTTAATGTGTTAACAGGCTATTGTTTTGGACAATATTGTTTTCACTTTCAAAACTAATATGTACAGTTACAATCTTAATTATCTAAAATTAAGAACAATAAATATTCAGATAAATAATACACCTTCATAAGGTTACTTACGTAAATTGTGCATCACACGTCACTTCCTTATATACTGCACTATGCCAAAATTATAAACTATTCTGTCCACGCTTTGATACACAATGATTCTGCATCACCATTACTAAACATTTTTCTTTTTGGTATTTAAAAAAAATATTTTTATTCTGTTGCACATATACATACCAACTAAACTACAATATTTAAAAATATAAAACAAACAACAAATGCCCGTAAAGAAAAATTCATTTAAGAGAACATCCATCGGCCAAGCAAGCTGTGCAAACTAATGGATTCACAATCTCTTATCAGTTTTTCGACTTTAATCTTTGGCTTATCTCTAAAAATGATGCATACAAAACTTTGGTGGGTGTGTATGTGTGTATACTAGTTATAATAGTAGATATATTTGTGTGTATACTAGTTATAATAGTAGATAAATTTGTGTGTATACTAGTTATAATAGTAGATATATTTGTGTGTATACTAGTTATAATAGTAGATATATTGGTGTATACTAGTTATAATAGTAGATATATTGGTGTGTATACTAGTTATAATAGTAGATATATTGGTGTATACTAGTTATAATAGTAGATATATTTGTGTGTATACTAGTTATAATAGTAGATATATTTGTGGGTGTACTAGTTATAATAGTAGATATATTTGTGTGTATATAGGTTATAATAGTAGATATATTTGTGTGTATACTAGTTATAATAGTAGATATATTTGTGTGTATATAGGTTATAATAGTAGATATATTTGTGTATATAGGTTATAATAGTAGATATATTTGTGTGTATACTAGTTATAATAGTAGATATATTTGTGTGTATACTAGTTATAATAGTAGATATATTTGTGTGTATACTAGTTATAATAGTAAATATATTTGTGTGTATACAGGTTATAATAGTAAATATATTTGTGTGTATACAGGTTATAATAGTAAATATATTTGTGTGTATACTAGTTATAATAGTAGATAAATTTGTGTGTATACTAGTTATAATAGTAGATATATTTGTGTGTATACTAGTTATAATAGTAGATATATTGGTGCATACTAGTTATAATAGTAGATATATTTGTGTGTATACTAGTTATAATAGTAACTCCGCCTGGAAACCCCCCGGGTAACCTGCCGGTCCCAAGCCCGGATGAAGGAGGAGGGTTGGGCGTGGGGTTAGCAACCCCACCCTGTAAAACAACCCTTGCTACAGAAACTACAACTACAACACTACCACAACGAGAGCCTGGACGGGAAGATCCCTCTTTGGAGGGGCCTATGACGCGTGCTGGTGAAAGCCTTCGGGAAGTCAGCTCGCCGACCTATCTTCTTACGGCCAAGGCAAAAACCAGGATAGGGACCTGGAACATCAGAACCCTATACGAGAGAGGAAAATCAGCTCAGGTAGCACAGGAGATGAACTATGGCATCAAGCTCCTTGGCCTGTGCGAGACCAGATGGAATGGTAGCGGTCAGACCAGACTCTCGTCAGGAGAGACTATCATCTACTCTGGACATGAAGACCCTGACCATGACCACTCACAAGGAGTAGCAGTACTGATGACACAGGAGGCTGCAAGGGCACTAATATCATGGGAACCAGTTTCGCCACGACTCATGGCAGCTCGGTTCAACTCCAAAGGAAGAAAGATGACCATCATCCAGTGCTATGCACCTACCAACGCAGCAAAAGAAGAGGAGAAGGAGGACTTTTACAACTCCCTACAAGCGCTGGTTGATCGTACTCCAAGACGAGACCTGAAGATCATCATGGGCGACATGAATGCCAAAGTTGGAGATGAAAACACGGATAAAGAACACATAATGGGAAAGCACGATGTGAGCAACTGCAATGAGAATGGTGAGCTGTTCACAGACTTCTGCTTGTTTAATGACCTTGTAATCGGAGGCACAGTCTTTCCTCACAAAACCATCCACAAGACCACCTGGACTTCACCAGATGGAAAGACAGAAAACCAGATCGATCACATCACCATTAATCGACAGTTTAGAAGAAGTCTGCTGGATGTCAGGGTAAGGCGTGGTGCAGATGCAGCCTCAGACCACCACCTGCTTGTAGCAACTTTGAAGATAAAGCTGAGGTCCTTCCATGAGTCATCAGACAGACCACACCACAAATTCAACGTGCAGTTTCTTAGAGATCGCAGGAAGCAAGAAGAGTTCAACTGTGAAGTCAAAAACAGGTTTGAGGCACTGGAGGGACTCTTTGAAGAAACAGTGGCCAACCACTGGACAGGATTACAGGAGACCTGGAAGGCCGCCTGCAAACGGGTTCTGGGAAAGAAACAAAAACAACACAAGGAATGGCTGAGCATAGGGACCTGGAAAAAGATAGATGAAAGGAAAGAGATGAAGCAGAAGATCAGCCAGTGTCAAGACCAGCAGGAAAAAGAAGAGCTCAGAGCAAAGTACTGGGAGATGAACCGAGAAGTGAAGAAGAGTGCAAGAGGCGACAAGAGACAGTTCGCACACAGGATGACAGAAGAGGCAGAACAAGCAGCTGGGCAAAATACCATGAAAAGACTATACGAAATTACAAGAACTCTGTCAGGACGGAAAAACATCAATGCATGCAGGCCAGTAAAAAATAAAAATGGCAACGTCATTACTGGGGATGCAGAACAAAGATCTCGCTGGGCAGAACATTTTAAAGAAATACTGAACCGGCCACCACCAGCAACAATTTTGGACATTGCCCCAGTCACCGAGCAACTCCAGGTGAACACCAACCCACCAACCCACCAACCAAGGCAGAAATCATCAAAGCCATCAAGTCTCTGAAAACTGGTAAGGCGGCAGGCCCAGATGGCATTCCTGCAGAGGCACTCAAGGCGGATCCAACAGCCGCAGCAGAGATGCTACACCCCCTGCTGCAGAAAATTTGGACGCAGGAGCAAGTTCCAGCAGACTGGAAACTTGGCTATCTGGTAAAGCTACCCAAGAAAGGTGACCTTACCCAGTGCAGCAACTGGCGTGGGATTATGCTACTGTCCATTCCCAGCAAGGTGCTGACCAGAATCATGCTGGACAGACTGAAGAATGCCCTAGACAAGAGACTGCGGCAAGAACAGGCAGGCTTTCGGCAGGGTAGATCATGCACAGACCATATTGCTACACTGCGAATCATTATTGAACAGTCCATCGAATGGCAGTCCCCACTATACATGACATTTGTGGACTTTGAGAAGGCATTTGACTCCGTAGACAGAGAGACCATCTGGAAGTTGATGCAGCACTACGGATTTCCACCAAAGTTCATTGCCATCATCCAACAGCTGTATGAGGACTCGACATGCCAGGTGATCCACAATGGGAAGCTGACGGACCCCTTTGCAGTGAGGACTGGAGTAAGGCAAGGTTGCATGCTCTCGCCGACAATCTTCCTGATCGTCATAGACTGGATCATGAGAAGAACAACCTCTAACAGCAACACAGGCATTCAATGGACCTTTGCCATGCAACTTGAAGATCTCGACTTTGCAGACGACATCAGCCTGCTGTCCCACAAGCAACAACATGCACAGACAAAGCTCACTCGGCTCTCAGAAGAAGCAGCGACAACTGGCCTGACAATCAACATCAAGAAGACAGAGGTAATGCGGATCAACAACAAGCAAGAAGCCCCACTTCAACTACACGGGGAATGTATCACAGAGACTGACCGCTTCACCTACCTAGGCAGCATAGTCACCAAAGATGGAGGTGCTGATGAAGATGTAAGAAGCAGAATAAATAAAGCCAGGCAAGCATTCCACATCCTGCGACCCATCTGGAATTCCAAGGCACTATCTCAACATACCAAGATCCGCATCTTTCATACGAACGTAAAATCTGTCCTTCTATATGGGTCTGAGACATGGCGTGTAACAAACAACATCACCAGGAAGATTCAAACATTCATAAACAGATGTCTGCGGCACATTTTCAACATCAGATGGCCCGAGAGAATCTCCAATGCATACCTGTGGGAGAGAGCCAACCAGAAACCTGCCAGCCAAGACATCAAGAAGCGAAAGTGGGGCTGGATCGGCCACACCCTGCGAAAGCCGGCCGAAAATCTAACACGACAAGCTCTGGACTGGAACCCACAGGGGAGACGCAGGGTTGGGAGACCCAGACAGACGTGGAGAAGATCGGTCCACGGCGAGGCGGAGGCAGCTGGAATGACATGGACCCAACTGGGGAGGGAGGCCCACAACCGGGTTCGCTGGCGTGGTGTAGTTGCAGCCCTATGCTTCACTGGGGGCGAAAAGGAATAATAATAAGAAGAAAGTTATAATAGTAGATATATTTGTGTGTATACTAGTTATAATAGTAGATATATTTGTGTGTATACTAGTTATAATAGTAGATATATTGGTGTGTATAGTTATAATAGTAGATATATTTGTGTGTATACTAGTTATAATAGTAGATATATTTGTGTGTATACTAGTTATAATAGTAGATATATTTGTGTGTATACTAGTTATAATAGTAAATATATTTGTGTGTATACAGGTTATAATAGTAGATATATTTGTGTGTATACTAGTTATAATAGTAGATATATTTGTGTGTATACTAGTTATAATAGTAGATATATTTGTGTGTATATAGGTTATAATAGTAGATATATTTGTGTGTATACTAGTTATAATAGTAGATATATTTGTGTGTATACTAGTTATAATAGTAAATATATTTGTGTGTATATAGGTTATAATAGTAGATATATTTGTGTGTATACTAGTTATAATAGTAGATATATTTGTGTGTATACTAGTTATAATAGTAGATATATTGGTGTGTATACTAGTTATAATAGTAGATATATTTGTGTGTATACTAGTTATAATAGTAGATATATTTGTGTGTATACAAGTTATAATAGAAGATATATTGATGTGCTTGTATACAGCTGGACGCGAGTTGAGTGAGCGCAGTGATGTCTGTCTTCTCCTTCAGTGTCTCTGACAAAATGAAGGAGAGAAGTGACATGGGGTCGTTTCTCAGCTCTAAGCACCAGACACGTGGCGGAAGACAACGGAATCCATGTTTGGAGTCTAAAGTCTCATTATAATGGAAGCACATTAGCAATTGTTTGTGTGAGTCTTGAATCCAGAGAACTTGTCAGTGTGACTGGCTGACGATGGCATGAGATGTAAAGTCGCCTCAAACACAATCAGAATAACGCCATTACAAGCCCCGCATGTGTTAAGTACCGAACGAGCACGTGCTGCACAGACATTGAGACTTGCGACCACAGACAGTCTTTGGATGCGGGGATTCTTCAGAAAGATTTCAGCCAGGTAAAATATTTTTCAATTCTAATTTATTTCTCTCCTCGTGGCATTTTCGGAACTGACGCCGGCGGTATTATATAAGACTTACAAATAACGTGTTGCGAACTTTACTCACACTTGTGCAGAGCAATTTGTATTATTTCAACATTTTGTGGAGGATTTCTTCCTACTATTCATGATGCATAAATTTTGTTGAGTAAAGGTGTTTGATATTTTACAAGTACTTTCTTCTCTGACTATGTATATTGTAATTAGTAGAAAACCATTCATCATAACATTAATTGTTTTCGTTGCTTTTATGCCATCTTCACTTGTGTGGTGATTTCATGTGATTGCGATATAAAACTAAAATATAAAACATCTTCATTCATGCATAAAAAGTGATGTAGGATTGTGGTATTAGTAAAGTGTACCTTCATCTTTTTTATTTTCTAATTATTCCAGCTTGCATCAAGTGCAGTAAACGGGGATGTGACAAATACAGATGCCACTATTCTTGCTGCCATGTGTGCTGTCTATTGGATGGCAAAGAAACTTCAATGCACAATGCATATGTGAGAGACTCCACAAGCTGTTCAAACTGTTATTTGACTTTCACAGGGATTCATTTCCCAGTCTCTTGGTTCTTGGAAAGCTGTGCCTCCTTGTGCTTGACCACAATGCAGACTGTGAGAGGAGTTGCAGCCATCAACACCTAATAAAGTCTTCTCATACAAGTTGCCTCAAGGAGCAACATTTAAATGTTGTCGTGAGAATAACATGTGAACATGGATCACTTGCTGACTGTCGCGTGTCGCGTGCTGCCTTAGCACAGGACTGGGAGCGGGGGGCGGGAGGAGGCAACCAGAGGGGGACATGTTTACGTAATTGTCTTCTTTTACGTCATTGTCGCGTGCGGTGACGTAAGGTGTGAGTTGGGCAACTGGCGAGAAAATCGGAAAGTGTGGAGGACACTGTGCGTGGAACGGGTTTTGTGTAGTTTGCCGCTGGTACTGTTTCCTGTCTTCTGTGAGCGACAGAAGGACACACGTCACGAGCCGTTGGGTCAGTAGAGGGAGACTTCCTTGTCACTGGTCTCTCTTGGCCAATGGCTACCTGACCTGTGTGTGGTTATGTGAAGTATGGCAGGGGAAGATGTGTGTGTGTGTGTGTGTGTGTGTGCGCGTGTGTGTGTGTGTGTGTGTGCGCGTGTGTGTGTGTTGTTGTGTAGCGGGAGGCATTAGCTGGTAGCAGGATGTTTGTAAGAGAGGCAGTGTGGGGGATTAACTAGGCAGTAACGCGGGAGATGGGGGGAAGGAGTTAGCTTGTAGCCGCAGGGCACTAAACTGTTTTGTGTCTCATCCTCGCCACACGCTTTTTAAAATCGTCTTCAGAAAAGTCATCAAGTGTCGTCAATCGCCAGACATCGTCAATCGTCAATTGTTTACAGTATTCGTCTTTAATCGTCGTAAATTTTCGTCAGTCTACGCCGTCGTCGGCCTGTAAACGGACTGTGTGATCATCGACCTTTGTTCAGGTCAACGCCGGACAGCGGGTCGCCGCCTTTGTTGGCTGACGGGCTGCCGTCGACAAAGGAAGAGAGACTGGTCCGTGTGAACTGAGAAACAGTGAGTGGTGGACATCTCGAGTGGTCAGTTAAGGATTCAGACAGAGTGTCCGCCCCCGTTTCTTCTGGAACCACTCCCACAGCAGTTACCTGAGATTAGCCCCTCTCAGGCCTCTCGTTAGTTTTAGTTGTAGCGGTAGGGAAGGAAAGGTGTGTGTGTGTGTGCATGTGTGCCCGTTAAGTTGTCCTGCCAAGCTGTTGAGAGGGGGTTTGCCTGGTCGTTTGCGCTAGTTTCTTTTATCTTTGGGATCCTGTGATCCCCCTTTTGTTCTTCCTTTTCTCAATCTATTTATTGTTTTTCATTAATAAACGTTCATTTTGTACTGTTCTCCTGTGCGTGCGTCAATGTTGTGCACTGGGGAGCGATTGGAATCGTCACTTGCATCGGGCGTTGGAGTGACTTGTGTGACTGTGTGGTTGTCAGCGTGCTTGCGAGGGTAGAGCCTGTGGCGTCCGATGGCATTACGCGACACTAACCATAACTTTAGTGATGCTAGGATGTTGTGGAAAAACCCAGAAGACTGTAACCGACACAACTAGGATAGTGGAGAACATTTCAAGTGACAAGATGCAACCACTGCATTGATGAGACATGAAAAGTGTCTAAACATGAGCTTAGAGCCCATTGTGATGGACACAGACTAATTAGTTTGCTCTGATCACATGCTGATCACACTAATTATTAAGAAAGATGATTAATTGATATAAAGTAAAAAGATATCTGTGTAATTAATCTTCAGTTTCTTGTGATTCATTAAACATTTTGTTGTATTGTGTTGTATACCAACCATTTATAAGAAAATACGTAAAAGTGTGTTTCGAGGGCCCCTTGTATCATGTGAAGGGTCCATTTTTTTCCATTGAGACGGCCCCGGGGCCCCTCTTTTTGAAATCCTAGAATTACTTCTAAGCCTAGATATCAGGGGAGACTATATCCCGGCCACGTAGCCGGCCTTAAAACACGAAATACACGCAAAACAGCGGGTCCTCAGTGAGATCTGAACCCTGTCATCACTAGACTGGTGACATTTGAAGATCAACATACTTAATACAATCAGTTTGCATCGATCTTTCTTCTATTTGTGTTTTGTATCTATAAAAATATTATGCATTTAGTGACTTTGTCTGATAAAGAACTAGGCAGGTAATAACACATTCATCCCAAGGAAAAAAATCACACAAATCATTTCGTCTGACTTTTATTGACCAACTTCACACCTGATAATGTAGGTCACCGTGTGTACAGTCTCAGGTGATGATGTAGGTCACCGTGTGTACAGTCTCAGGTGATGATGTAGGTCACCGTGTGTACAGTCTCAGGTGATGATGTAGGTCACCGTGTGTACAGTCTCAGGTGATAATGTAGGTCACCGTGTGTACAGTCTCAGGTGATAATGTAGGTCACCGTGTGTAAAGTCTCAGGTAATAATGTTGGTCGTCGCGGTGATATACTGGTCACGTGGTTTATTTGGAGCAGACGACGCAAGTGATGATCTTGCCCTGAACATACGGGGGACATGGGAGGCTGCCGCAGTTGCCGATGGTGTAGTAGTAAAGTTTACCGTCGTAGTTGGCGTGCGAGCCGTGACGTGCGTCTTGTTTCTTGTCCATACAGATGTACTCCGAGGAAGTAGGATGATTGTCAAACCCTCCCATCAGATAACCGCTGTACTCCAGAATCCACCCGTGAGGACAAACGTTAGTTCCGGGTATCATGAGGGTCGTGGAGCGATGGACACGGCAGACTGAACACACGCCATCTTGGTCTTGTTTCTCTTCTGGAATCGTTTCGTACTCCATCCCGTAAAGATTTGATAAATAAGTGGTAGGGTTGTGTCCGTCGTAGACAGGGCTCATTGACAAACACAGGGCGTTGGCCGACGACCCGGTTTTGTCGTGATTCCCTCCTCCGATGACACCTGTTGTAACATTCATCTTGACATACATGTCATGCTCATGTTATGACAAAGAATATCAAATTCTCTTATCTGGATGGCAGGGAAACATACATCAATATATATTTTTCAGACATACGTTGACGTTCTGTGCACTAAGGTGAGGAAGTAGGACAGTATCAAAGGACTTACCTGCATACACCTGTGTTGAAATGTTTGAGCAGGTTTCACTTCCCCACCGAGTGTAGACTGAACCTGTCAACGTGATATAAATTTTTTTGTAAACGTGTTCTGAATATGGCATAACTTTTGTCTTCTGAAATTGATTTAGATCTCGGTTAACAAGTAATTTTACACACACACACACACACACACACACACACACACACACACACACACACACACACACACACACACACACACACACACATTCATCTACAACAACGTTTGACGTGAAAACGTGACTTGACAAGAGGTGATGGGAGTAATTTTGTTACAATAATTGTGAAATGTTCTTGATGTTCATGATAAAGTTCACACAGAGGTTCATCATGAAGACGCACAACGTGTCTGACATTCACGCTGATGTAGTGGAAACCCGAGTGGTTACAGCGCTGGTGGCTGAACTGAGAATGGTTGACATTAAAAAAATAGTTTTTCGCGATTGCTCTATGACATAATAGGCAACTCCATTCGGCAAATACACATCAAGAACGTGATTGGTTGATCTTTGACCTTCTTGCCCCATATGCAAATGAGACAGCCTCGTTCGTTACAGACATCATCCAGTCGCTAGAGAAATCTTCTCTGTACCTAGAGAAATCTCTCTGTAGCTAGAGAATGGAATTGTATATGTAAAATGAATTGCCTAGCAACTTCTAAGTATAATATAAATGAAATAATTTGGTTTTACCGAGTTTTTATCTCTCTAGCTAGAGAATGAATTCTGTAGTTACTGAACTCGGTCTGTAGTTACAGAGAAAAAGTAGAGAAAATTCCCCTCTTCCCGCCCCATAACCATCCCGCGTATGATGATGTCTACATGAGGAGGGGGACTGCGAGGTGGAGGGGAGACACCGGACTGACTCCTACACTCGCACCACGTGATGCACTGAGCTGTGAGGGTCCTTCTCGTGCACAAGGAAGCGCGTGACAGACTTCTAGAGACAACATCATCAGCCCGGGTACATGACAGAGTGACTGCAGAACGGGTGAGATGTCCTTAGTGACATTTAGAATTGTAACAATCATGGCTACTGAGTGTTGACTCTTCTGACATCTTTGACTGTGTGAATGAGGAGACATGACAGTAGACATGATGAGACCTAACAGTCTTGTCTCTTAGACAGGATGGGTAGAAAGGTTGTGACATGACATGTACTCACTGACAGATAAAGGTTGTGACATGACATGTACTCACTGACAGATAAAGGTTGTGACATGACATGTATACACTGAGAGATAAAGACTGTGTGACATGACATGTACTCACTGGCAGATAAAGACTGTGATATGACATGTAGTCACTGACAGATAAAGACTGTGACATGACATGTACTCACTGCCAGATAAGGTCAGTGCCGACTGTAGCTGTGACGTCACAGTCTGTAAGTCCGTGAGGGCAGACAACCGAGCGGTCGCCCAGGATCGAAGCTCGTCTAAATCTTTTTTCGTCGCCAGGTCGAAAATATTTGCCTGTAGTTCCACAGAATCCACGGCCCTCTTGTCCCGTGTCTGCAAACTAGACATCAGATTGCCGTTAACCTTTCCTATCGTCACATTCATCTTCATCAGGATGTCTGGAGACTAACAAACATTACAATTATTGAATGAGAAAAAGCTGATCGTTATTAATCAGTTACAATGGCAGCGTCATTGCGAAGTAAGTAAGTGATGAAGGTTTGTCTCGCTGTTTCCCTGTGTAAAACATACTGGCAGTGATAATGTAACAGACCGTGTCTACCATTTACATACTGAATGAATGATTTTCTTTAGTAACTTACAGAGAACTTGTTATTTGTTGTGACACTCGTGCTGACCTCATGACATGTCAGCAGGACAGGATGGCACTGACATTGCCATCAAGAGTGAGCGGGATACTCTTACATTATTATATGACACATCAGTGCAACACTAGCCCCAGCCTCTAGTAAACATTCTGTGTGTCAACAACTTGAACGAAAGGTAAACAACTTGCTGGTCATCGCTGTGGTTATCGTAATGCCCTGGCTTCCATTCTCGTCTCTTGAAATACTTACTTGTCTCTGGTTAGGGTAAGGGTGTTCTCAGGTTACCCTGTTTAGGGTAAGGGTGTTCTCAGGTTACTCTGGTTAGGGTAAGGGTGTTCTCAGGTTACCCTGGTTAGGGTAAGGGTGTTCTCAGGATACTCTGGTTAGGGTAAGGGTATTCTCAGGTTACTCTGGTTAGGGTAAGGGTGTTCTCAGGTTACACTGTTTGTTCCCTACACAGAGCCGAGGTTACTGTACAAGAGACAGCTAGTGAGTGGCTCACCCAGAAGAAGCCCCTTGACTGCTGTCTGCAGGATCCACTGTCAGTATGGCGGCAGCAGACGACACAAGGGAGACAAGAAGCAGCGCCACGAGCGGTGACATGTCGGACACTTGGACGACGACTTGACAGCAGCTCGAGGTTTGATGTTGTGAGGAGAGAGGCGATGACAGACAGCTTTTCCTCTGCCTTTTTATAGTTACAAGTACACAGAGCTACACAGACGTTTATGAGTTGAAAGTCTGTGAGAGATTTAGTAGGTGACAGGCTGATATTTTAGTTGTTAATCCCCTGATTTCGGCATCGCGATCTACAGGTGTACAGTTTCAGGTGTTCAGCAGGTGTACAGTTTCAGTTGGGGATAAATCAACGACACTTATGAAGTTCCACGCGAGCAGTCACACATCAACCTGCCAGATGACAACAGGAAACTAAAACAAAACAAATACACAACAGCGAGAAATCTACGAAGTCGTGTTAGTCCCAATATCCCGGGTATTATGTAGCACAACTAACTCGCTAAAAAAGTGTTGTAAACTCTTGTCACACCTTTGGTGTCAAACGAAATTTATTTTTCTTTCAATTTTTCTAGGAATGTTTTCGTCGTTACGTGACTATGAATTGAGAAATAAATTAGTCAAAGAAGCTGACCTACTGTATCTTATTAGAAATAACATTATGATATCTCAGACACTAACACACAAACATTATGATATCACAGATACTAACAGACAAACATTAGGATATCACAGACACTAACAGACGAACATTAGGATATCACAGACACTAACAGACGAACATTAGGATATCACAGACACTAACAGACGAACATTATGATATCACAGACACTAAGAGATTAGTCGAGGCCCCTGTGTGTCTAAAGCATTATACTGTAATACATACACCAGGACACGTTAATGTCAGTGAACCAGCGGTGTGCGTGAGTGAAGGTCATAGATGTAGAGACTGATAATGCAGGCGATAAGACCAACACATGAGGCAGCAGACAAAACTCGCTATGGCCAGATACTAGCTGTGAGACTGTGACCACAGTGACAACAGCTTGTCCACAGCTTTATTTGTGGAGAGAATAACAACAACATTAGCAGCAACGACTGGCTGGTATCGCCGGCTACACAAACACTGGGCATCACCGGAGATTGTATCACAGGCCACACAACACCTGTTTACTCTCACACCTGGTATCTGAGGCTACACAAACAGTGGCCATGCTCCAAGATAATATTTGGAATGAACTTAACTACCAGGAACTCTGATCCCTGCCTGGGCGTCACGCGACTGTCACATCTGTCACATGTGTCACACGTGACTCAACAGGCGCTACGGTGACATCAGGGTGTGTTGTGATAGTATTCACTTCCATGAAAGTTAAGTCCAATGTATTGATTGAGTTTCTACTTTCACCAAGTGTCTGACTTATTAGAAACTAAATGTTGACATCAGCAGGACGACGACAGCAGCCAGCGACAGTCACAACACCAGATGTGCTTCACACACACACACACACACACACACACACACACACACACACACACACACACACACACACACACACACACACACACACACACACCTCACTAAGTCATGCCAGAAGCTAGGACTAGAAACTAACAGTAGCAAAACTAAGGTGATGGTCTTTAGGAAGGGGGGTTTCTTGGGAAGACGGGAAAAGTGGTCCATCGGAGAAACAGCCCTGGAAGTAGTTAACAGCTACGTGTACCTAGGCTTTACTTTTACAACAACCATGAGCTCGTTCCAAGGGGCTAAGCAGTTAGCGGTAAAAGGGAAAAATGCTACCTTTGACATAGTTAGAGCCTTAAAAATTATTGACAACATGAGTAGACAGACTTTTTTTAAACTCTTCGACGCAGTAGTACAACCAACCCTTCTATATGCATCCGAAGTATGGGGACTTCTCCATGACAATAGTCCGGTCGAGAAGGTAACCTTTACACATGTAAGAAGATTTTGAATGTCCCCATACTTACTCCATCAGAGATGATATATGGCGAACTTGGAAGGTATCCGCTCATCGTCAGTTGCTATCTGAGAACTATTACATTCTGGCTCCGAGTGACAAAAATGCCCATGAACCGCATACCCAAACAAGCATACCAATTACTATTTAATCTTGATGCACAAGGCAAAACAAACTGGGTAACAAAAGTGAGAGTAGCCCTAGGATCTATGGGTTTCAATCTGGTATGGGTAAACCAAGGAGTAGGAGACGATAAAATGTTTCTCGCTACCTTCAAACGTAGAGTGGTAGATGTCACCCAGCAAACGTGGGTGGCCAACATGAGGACTAGTGAACGGTATCAGTTATACACATCGCACACATCCACTCTCGTGCCACACCTGTACTTTGACTATGTCAACATTAAAATTTTCAGGGATGTTTTAGTACGCTGTCGGCTAGGTGTGAGCGAGATAAATACCCATAAAAATCGTTTTATACAACAAAGGACAGAAAACACAAACAAATGCCCTTTCTGCACAAATTATATAGAGGATGAAACCCATGTCTTCTTTCAATGTCCCAGATATGTAGACCTTCCACCCAAATATCTCCAGCATGTCTCACAACACAATCATAAACAATATCTTGTGCAGATAATATCATCCGAGAACGCATGAAGAATACGACAATAGGCATGGTATATTCATAAATGTTTAAGGAGAAGAAGGGAGATAAGTGAAGTGGATATATCTCAAGTCTGATTGATGCCCTCTGTATATGGATGCTGCCCTGCTTGAAAAATACCCTTTGTGATTCATAATATTGACATCTGAAAGTTGCCATAATGTATGTGTACATACGATGTGTCTATGTAGGGTAGGGATGAGAGGGTATAAATGAAGAGTGTTAGGATGAGTGGGTGTGTGAGAGGACTACTGTACAGTGCATGTCTTTAGAGTGTACGACGGGATGGGTGTGAATGGATAGGTGACTGTATGTATGAGAGGATGAACCCTATATGCTCACCTTGAGTGACAATGGCTGTAATGGCCCTAAGTCAATAAAATGTTCGAGTTCTCTCTCTCTCTCTCTGTTAATGTCATATAATCTGTCGGTTACAAAACCAAATGAGAAAAGCATGTGATGTAAATAATAATAAAAAAACAACAACAAACACAGTAAGTGGTTTTCAAGATCTCTAATAGTTTGGCTAATCTGAAGGCGGCGGAGGCGGCGATGAAGGTGACGATGAATTCAGGTCAGATTTGACAATGACTACAGGAAGGTCCCCCAAGAAGCCAGTTGGGTAGCCTGATTGATAGAGTTTTTAATTTGTCATTTGCGTAGTCCGGTATGAACAGCCTACTATGATACTATGATGATACGATGATGGGCACATACATCTGACGGTAAATATTAAATAAAATGTAGTCTGCTTCATTTAAAGATCTCTTTGTTTGGTAAACCTGATACATAAGTGACTAGAGAAATAAACAAATAACAGAGGTACAATAATCTACCGCGAAGAAAGGCAGTGAACAAACAGAAAAAACCAACAGAGACTGAACAAGGAAAACCCAGAGATAAACAAACGGCGAGGGTGTCACACCTGGTGCAATACAAATGTATTTTCAACAAGTCCCTTGTTTTTACTGAGGTCACGTGTCCAAACGGACTTAACTATCATGACATCTGAGACTTCATATTACTCAGGTGTCTGTCAGTTGTATTGAAGTGTTTCCTATAGATATATCAGGGTGAGTTGTAACAGCATTAACTGTCATTACAGGCTTTATGTGTAAAGCAGAAGTCAGGTAACAAATGTTACCACAAGCATCGCGGGGCCATGTACATGGAAACAGAACTCAGAGGGTCTATTTTGTCTTGCGGAGGGTTACATCACTGGCGTGGGGTCCACACACGGCTGCGGGTAGAAATAGAAATAAACCGGTAGGTACTGAGTTACCTCTGGCTTATTACTGTGGTCTACGAGTAAAATATTGACTGGTACTGACGACATGGAACTTACAGCAACAAGTCAGACTCTTTGTTCTCCCAAATATTTACTAACTGTTTGTTTGTGTTACGAGTCAACACTCGCTGTAGCCATTAGACCCACGTGTCACTAAACCAGCTTCAAACATTATTTTTAAACAAGCATGCGAGAGAGAGAGAGAGAAGGTTTTTTGTGTAGATAAGTTACCATGCTACTTTAGTCGTTCTTTTGGTCTTTTATAACACTGATCTGAAACTTATTATCGTCAATAAGTGTTAATTATCAACACTCGTCTACTAGACAGAGAGAGAGAGAGAGAGTATGACTGAGAACATCATCTAAACAAGTATATGATTCTTAGGAAGACTAACCCGACAAATAAATGAAGGGAGGAAAGTATAGACGAAGACCGAAGACCAAGAGAGGAACGGTGAGGAGAAGTAGACGAGTGGAGGAGAGAAACAAGAAGAGAAACAGCCGCGACTAACAGATAAACCAAGAGCAAAATAATCTGAAGTAGAAATCAACAGTGACTGCCACATCTGAGATACAAGTCAACAGTTACTCGTAAAGATAAATTAAGTTAAAAACCAGCTGACACCTGTTGACACAGTTGTTGTTCTCTGAACTCATATTTTCAAAGAGTATTTTTCTGAGCATCATGACATCTACAACATGTTTGTCTCACAGATGTCCATCACATGTGTTAAGTTGTCAGTTTGGCAGTGGGATGAGCTGAAGGTAAACTGTTATTTATCTTGTTGTGAGTCACCACTTCATCATTAGATCATGATTTCTTTTCACACTTGGCAGACGACATTACTGACATATTTTGTGAGTTGAATAATAGTCCGCACTGAGAAAATAGACAAGAGAAAGAAAGAAGCTCAGGTAGCAGTGTACCCCGAGGGCTGAGTGGTCTAAACATTCTCCTATAATGTAGAAGGTTAAAGGTTACCAAAAGGGCGGGATTGATGGAAAGAGGAGAGTGGGGAATGCACGCGTGTCCCTAGAGGCTGAAGTTAATATTGAGTAGGTTTCATGTCTACACATGACTGTGTGCACACCTGGTTGAGTGGTCTTAAGTGTAGCACCTCAGTCTGTGGTTACTGGTCCTACTGCCTTAATTGTAGGTAGACTAGGGCTTGCTACTAGTGGCAATGATAAAGTCTAATGAACCATGTTTCCCTGAAACTGAGACCGGGTCTTACATTCACTTTTGCTCCCAAAGATGTCTGGGGATTTGTTTAAAGGGATGTGTTAGCTTTTCCTGCACAAAAACCTACATTTACTCTAATACAGTCATGTCATCTTTAGTGGAACATCGTCCTTACTCTAGTTATTATTTATTATTAATAATTAGTATTAATCTCAAAGAGCGAGAACAAGACAGCCCCTGGTATCTGACACCTTGAACTCAGGCGGCGATCATGGGTCAAGGCCACGCCCCCCCCTCTTTGGGGAAGTCAACGTCGCTAGTTGCTCGCGAATCACGTGCCTTTGTTCTGACGATCGCGTGCTGGCAACAAACACACACACACACACACACACACACACACACACACACACACACACACACACACAGTCAGGTACACATGCTTGCATAGAGCTGGACAAAATATTTCAAATGAGCAACTTCTCTAATTAAGTAAAAAATTCAAGTAAATATTAGCAATGGATTTGTAAATAATTAATGAGAGTTGTCGCAGACAAAGAGATGATCGCTGTTGCATATTGAAGAACTCTTTACACTCAGTACCTTTGCGAAAATACTAATTATGTACACGTATATTTATTGATGTTGCAGTTGTAACATTTTCCTCTTTGTCCTTGTGGACTCGTGTGAAGAGTGTGTATTCTTTTGTTTTAGAGCCAAATATTTACAGACAACTGCACGAGGAGACATTTGCTGGAGGGCTACATGAGCGACATCGAAATCTCTTCCAAACATTTCAGGAATCGAGGTCTCACTGCGTCCATGGGGAGCAGCTGATTAAATTTCCTGATTATAATTTCCAGTTCCTCCACCACGTCACTACTGCTCATCGTTTGTGTCAGGTACCTGCTTGACTGACACTAGGGTCTCTCTTACTGATCCCTCTTGTTTCTCCCTAATCATTTTTTCCCGTCTGGACAAACTTTCCTTCGTATAGTCTCGGCGATATAACCAGCAATATCAGTCTAAATAGTTTCCCCAGGAACCGATTTTTCCTCGGCAGAATAGGTGAAGGCAAAATGGGAGATTTTGCATCTTTTGAATTGTTTACATCTTGCATCAGAAATCATTAGAGTGTGTGGTTTATCCCTGCACTTTGCATGAAGAGACCATCCTCGGTATTCACAACCACCTGGCGCGGAAAGAGTTGAAATTGCCGGGGACTTGCGTTGCCTTTGTTTTCCTCGTATTACAGAAAAGAGATCTTAGATTAATCTCGTAGCGCAGAAGAATTTACCCTCATTCGTTTCACTAAGATCGTTGAATCAGACTTTGTATACCTATTATCTATCCACGGTACCAGCCTCGAAAAATTGCTTTGAAGTGTCGACATCCATGACAAAGTTTTGTTCAAGGACTCAACATGACCCGAAGTTTCCAAGAGGTCATGACTCATCGTGTGGCTGCTCAAGTTGCTGAGCGCATCAAACAGTCGATTCATTGTCCAACTAAAGAAATCAGCTTTTCTGGTTACACTCCTAAAGGTACCATCGTTGATATTATAATAATAATAATAATAATAATAATAGTAATAATAATAATATATTTATATAGCGCTTTACCCCCACCATCAAAGGCAGGCTCAAAGCACTTGACAAAATATGTAAAACACATAAACATAAAATAATGGGCGCTGATCTCAAGAACAATGAGATTATTGTGTGACTCCGTATAGCAGCCACTCGTGTTAAGTAGGTGACCGCCATCACCACAGATGCAGTCAGTAACCTCGCCATTGCATGAAATCTTCGGTAAGTCAATAAAGTTCTGTAAAAAAAGTAGCAAAAAGTTATTATGATGTTTGTATAGAAGATCAACTGTCGATCTCTGGTTCAGTGGCTTAACTTTCGCTGACTGAAACCTGTTCCATAATCACAACTCTTGTTAGAGCATCGTGTTAACAGCCACAGTAACAGATGCACAATGTCAGCAAAGACAGTCAAATGAAAGATGAATCATCCAAACGTAGACAGTAGACACTATCAGACTACATCCGTGCTGGCTCTCACCGGCCCTGAGTTCACATCTACAGCTGGGACAGCCATTGTGTCGTCTGTAGGATGGCAGAATACTGTGAATACATCAACAGAGACTCGGGTCATCGGAGCTGACATCGCCAGAAGACTGCTGCTGTCCATTTAACCACAAAGCGGAGGAAAAATGCATGAAAATTTTATAGCAAATGACTGACTGTGTGATCTTCAAGATCTTCAGGAGAAACCGTTAGACAGAAATGACCGGCAGTCGGCGGGAAATCCGAAAGTCGCTGAAGTAAACAAAATTCAAAACAGTCCTCCATAGTAACGACGCACCGGACTACACAGTGGACATCAACAAAACAATAAAATAATAAAAATACAAAAATTGCGGAGAGCCGCCTCCCTCAAGTCCGTTAGATATGCCAGTTGCACGCAGCTTTTGGTGTCCATACTGAAGACATCTTCTCTGTATCTTAACGAATTATTTTGTCGTTGTTTTTTTGTGAACGCGGCACATAGAGGAGGGATCAGAGACGTCATCAGCCGTAGAACCATTTCCAGCAACTTCATTGCCACTCACATTTCTGCCCTGACTCGCAATGTTATACTTGTCTATGTTTACACTTTGACCCCTACCCACGACAAGAAAGAGTTTAACGATCCTCTCAAGAGGGTCATCAAGGTAAACCTAAGAAATACCTTCTAATCGTGTTCGTGGACTGGGTGCCAAGACAAGTCCAGATGCTTGCAATGATGATCAAAAATGGTAGGTGAATTTAGACTAAGTAAAACAACATGCTATAATTGCAGCGACCTGTTCAACTTGCAGCTGCCGACCGACACTGACAGTCATTCAAGTCATGGAGTGTTGGACAAGAGCTCAGTGAGCACAGTACTACTGGAGTTTTCACATGGCACCTTTCTTTCATACAACTGTGGGCGTCAAACGACGACCATTTAGTCTCTACTGCTCCTTATCTTGCCAGAACATTATGCGAGAAACACTTCACACCGACCACATCCATCAGTTAAGAAGGCAGCCACAATCAGATACAGACCTTACAACACACTGATAGTTTAAACTACAGACTTTACAACACACTGATAGTTTAAACTACAGACTTTACAACACACTGATAGTTTAAACTACAGACCTTACAACACACTGATAGTATAAACTACAGACTTTACAACACACTGATAGTTTAAACTACAGACCTTACAACACACTGATAGTTTAAACTACAGACTTTACAACACACTGATAGTTTAAACTACAGACCTTACAACACACTGATAGTTTAAACTACAGACTTTACAACACACTGATAGTTTAAACTACAGACCTTACAACACACTGATAGTTTAAACTACAGACTTTACAACACACTGATAGTTTAAACTACAGACCTTACAACACACTGATAGTTTAAACTACAGACTTTACAACACACTGATAGTTTAAACTACAGACCTTACAACACACTGATAGTTTAAACTACAGACCTTACAACACACTGATAGTATAAACTACAGACCTTACAACACACTGATAGTTACAGACCTTACAACACACTGATAGTTTAAACTACAGACCTTACAACACACTGATAGTATAAACTACAGACCTTACAACACACTGATAGTTTAAACTACAGACCTTACAACACACTGATAGTATAAACTACAGACCTTACAACACACTGATAGTTTAAGCTACAGACCTTACAACACACTGATAGTTTAAACTA
Organism: Marisa cornuarietis; assembly: GCA_004794655.1. Lineage (NCBI taxonomy): Eukaryota > Metazoa > Mollusca > Gastropoda > Architaenioglossa > Ampullariidae > Marisa > Marisa cornuarietis. Next base: position 988,083 of record SMMW01000134.1, read on the forward strand.
CAGACCTTACAACACACTGACAGTTTAAACTACAGACTTTACAATACACTGATAGTTTAAACTACAGACCTTACAACACATTGACAGTATAAACTACAGACCTTACAACACACTGACAGTATAAACTACAGACCTTACAACACACTGACAGTTTAAACTACAGACTTTACAACACACTGACAGTTTAAACTACAGACCTTACAACACACTGACAGTTCAAAGCCAAATGGACTGTAGATCAACACTGACAAAAACAGTCATGGCCAACAGAAACGGCAAGAGAACTCTACATGAACAGTGAACATCTTTAAGTATTTGGGCCACACATATCACAGGTCCACAGTTCCACGGCAGCCATTCTCATAAGTATCACGACAGTATCAATGGCCAGGCTGGACAGGATCTGGTGTAGCTACACCATCAGAGTTACTACCGGGTACAGACTGTACCAATCCCTGGTAACAATATCATCAGGTTTACTACCGGGTACACACTGTACAAGTCCCTGGTAACAATATCATCAGGTTTACTACCGGGTACACACTGTACAAGTCCCTGGTAACAATATCATCAGGTTGACTCAGCATGTCACTCTCCTGAAGACTTGTAGGGTCCCTTGGAAGGTGGTCGCCGTCGATGTGAAGACAGGAAAGACTGGCTTGCAAAGGAAGAGGAATGGACTGGTGGCTCTATGGAGGATGACCACCGCTCAACACGGGCCTCAGACAGCCGCTGTGTCTGTCCAGTTGTTACCTTGACAACCAGCACCGTCAGACCAACATAGCCACTAGTCAACTGGTAACAGTCAAGTTATGAATAGATATAATATAAATATGTGGATATCCCATTTGGCTTAGCATGCTTGGTCACAAAGTATTATCTGAACATCAGAGACTCACATGAAATGAATATCAATCTATGATGTAGACCCGACGTCTCGCCAGACAATGACGATGTTTAACATGAGATAATCTGTAATGTTGACCACAATATCGTTAGTTCACAGAAAACACTACTGACAATTAAAGTGTGTCTTGTTAATGACAGGACCATTTGCCAGTCAAACGCACAGAAACGATCTGCGGCAGACAGTCAAAGGGAGATAACAAACGGGAGACGTTTATGTTTTAATTACACTAGTTATCTCCCCTGATAAGTCCTTTAATGTGTGTGAAAGATTATTGATGAGTAGCACGTAGAATACTTTTGCTTTTCAATATTTTCAATGTCTCAGTATGTTTATACACTTGTATTTGTTTTGTTAGATCATGAAGTGTGGAAATGACAGACAACTCCATGCCCTAGTTAATTTGTCAGACGAGTTCAAAAAGACTTGACACATAAAGACTAGCGTTTGTCTTTTCATATTCACTCCCTGTAGTCGATTCTCGTGTATCTGTAAATAAAATTTTGTGGTTGAAGAGGTTAGTGTTTAAATGATAACGGATTGGCTGCTTGTGAATGTGAGAACAACCAACTAATCGTTCCTTGACTGGTGCCGGTCGTTGTTGAGAGCGGAGGGGAGGGGAGGTGAGGCCTATGAATACACGTGGCAGGTAAGGATCGAGGTCCGCCACTCACACGTGTCTTTGACCAGTCCATCCTTACGTTTGTCAGTCAATTCTTCCTCTGAATACCGCGGCGTTGACCAACCTCCCAGGTACCTTGAAGGACAGTCTTGTGTGTGGTGCCGAGTCACGTGGTCAAACCAGACCAGCTTATGTATCGCGGGTGTTGTAAGTGTGGGTTGCTGGTGACCTACGAGTGTGGCGACCATGTTTTGTACAAAGCTGTTGGTTTTATGTTCCTTGTACGAGATCCGGAGCAGCCTCCTCAGATATTTGCTCTCCACGTTCACATCCAGCAGGATCAACACTGCGAGGGACTGAACATTAAATGTTGATATCAGAAGTATTAAACGTGAAATTTGTGTGGAGATAAACGGGGAGAAAATCTCTTTAAGACGATTAAAACATTTGCTAGGTCATCGAATGTTTCAGGATTTATCAAATACGTAAATAAGGAACAGAGAATTATACTCGAAAATTTTTAGTTTAAAACACCTGCTATCTTTGAAAAAGTCAGTCAGTCAGTCAGTCAGTCAGTCAGTCAGTCAGTCAGTCAGTCAGTGACATGTAGGAAACGGACAGTCAGTCAGCCGGGGAGTGTAGTGATACCATAGCAGTGAGAGGCCCTGGGTTCAGATTTTGTCTCGGGAAATTGTATGTGACACCTGTTCGCAGGGCCGGCTGTCGGGGGTTTTCTCCGGCTACTTCGGTTCCTCCCTCTCCCATTTTAGTGTGAAATCACCACTAGGTAAAACAACTTTCCCACTAAACCAACCAAGCAACCAGACAATCCACTCAGTTAGTCAGTCACGCAGACAGGAGAGAGAAAGAGAGAGAGAGTGGGGGAGGGAGTAGAAGAGAGAGAGAGGTTTCTTAGTTGGACAAATACAATGTAACTCTAATCACACTCCTGGTCTCTGTTATTTCTAACAAAATTGCACTCCTCACTAATTTCTCTCTTACAATGTTATCGTTTGACTTGCCACTTCATGTAAGAACTAGTTAACTGACATCAGTACCTAACCTGTGAATACAAAGAGAAATCAACCGAGCTAGTCTGATGTTCAAGGCTAGAAACTGTCTCCACTGTATGTTTATAGTCTGGTTCCATTGAATGCCATTAACATTTCGAACCCAGATCCTTTCCCAAACAAAATTAGTGACTGCTGTCATGGTGGTTGACAAAATAAACAAATGCCAGTGACATCACCGATGTACTTTGAGAACTGTGCTTGAACAGCCTTCCTCGTCTTCTCATTAAGGTCGACAGAAGCTAATGTATGTCAGAAAGTTTCACTAAGAAACAAAACACATTATTGGCCACAGTAAATGTTATTGAAAAGCCTTTTTTGCCTCCAGAAAAGGTACCTCAACAACTCCATCTTACAATCTTTCTCATTAATATTCTGGCTTCACAGCCAAGAGTCCGGATGAAGTGAAATATCAGCTAATGCTACATTATTGCTGGTATCACAGAGATGAATATCAGACGCACGTTGTATATAATACAAAATCATTTGTACCCATTGCAGGACCGGGTATTTTACTGTCCTACTATCGAGTCCTGTGTTAAACTATTTTGTCGTCCTTGTCTCCAATGTCCGCATGAACCACTGCCCGTCGCTTCAGTTAGTTGAATAAGTCAACAGATGTTTAGATAAATAAACAACAATGAAAGCATGAGGTGATATTATGACAGCAAGTTTGAACAAGTGACTTTGTATATCAATAGCTGTGGACTATGGGTCAAGCAGTCTTGTGGGAACTCACAGCTGTATTGCTACACTCGTTACAATGACAGACATGGAGCTCAGCATCTTCCAGGCCAGTAACACACATCTCCAGTTAGTGCTAACATTATGTCATTATGTCAACTACAATGATAACATTACATAATCAACTTTGAAACAAGATTAGAACATCAGTATCTCCTTGATATGCTCATAACGGGTACACAGTTTTTGTGGGAAAACACTCGCATAAGTTTAATTTGCTAATAATCAACCAAACACTTACATTCTACAGATACAGGGGTTAGAGTAAATACACAACAACACTAATTTATATGTCAGGGTTGAGTAGCACTAACCTATGTGTGGGGGTTAATGAGCTCAACACAGTACTCACCTAGATGTCAGGTGTAAATAGAACAACACAATACACTGTGAGGTGTGAGGGTTAATTAGTACAGCAACTACATTCCCCTGTGTCCGGGCTAATTAGTACAATACAGTCACTGCCACTTGTCGGATTAATTACAACATTATGATAAACTTATAATTTTGGGGGTTAATTAGTACGACACATTACAGTCCTCTGTGTTCTGGCTAATTAGTATAAATCAGTACACGTGTACATGTCGGTGTTAATTAGTACAAATCAGTACACGTGTACATGTCGGTGTTAATTGGTACAAATAAGTACACTTGTACATGTCGGTGTTAATTAGTACAAATCAGTACACGTGTACATGTCGGTGTTAATTAGTACAAATCACTACACGTGTACATGTCGGTGTTAATTAGTACAAATCAGTACACGTGTACATGTCGGTGTTAATTAGTATAAATCAGTACACGTGTACATGTCGGTGTTAATTAGTATAAATCAGTACACGTGTACATGTCGGTGTTAATTAGTACAAATCAGTTAATTACTACACCACAGTAAACTTGTGAGTTTGGAGGTTAATAAGAATTACAATATACTTTGATGTGCCTGACATAATTAGCACAAGGGTACATCCGTCGTGTCGGGAAGATGAGGACAAGACAGGTGACTCACTGTATTAGTCCAACAATTAACTGTCTGTCCACTGAACAAGTTTCCTGCGCTGCCGGATAAATAAATTATTTTCTTCTTACAATCATCACTGGTCAGTTTTAAAATGTTTGCCCTCATTCAGGTTCCTTGTTCTGTCATCACAATTAAAAAACGCCCACGGCAGTTTAAAGGTTGACAATTATTTGGAGTGGATGTGCTGGTGTCACACGCAGTCACAACAAATTCTGTGACACGTGCACGTGCTACTAAACACTGTGGGCCCCTCTGAAAGGAAAATGCAATGAATGCTGAAAAGCTCCACATACCGGCATCCGACCTTTTCACTTTGGTACAGTAGCCAGGTAACCTTTGGCCCTCCCTTCTCGCAAGACAGCGCAGTCTGCGAGATCTTGGTCTGTCCTTCACACCATCGCCTCAACCTTCTGTCACCGTTACTATTATGGGCCTGCTTCTCTCTGCGCATGTCAACCTTCGCCAAAACTTGGCATCTTATCATTTGATTTGAAAACATGCTACACGTGCACTGAGCGCATCAGCAGGTGGCCCACTGGCCTCTGGCCTTAACCCTCCAGATGTCTACGTTAACCTTGTCTTCACAAAATTTGAACTCACGCGACGCACGAGCTGGAAGAGACTAATGCTGTGATATATATTTGTATTCTGTATGTTAAATACCACTAGTGTAGTGGGGGGGGGGTAGCTGACATTTCAATGTGTAGGGAGGACGTCTGCACTTTCTATAGGAGTAAAGTTAGTCTATTCTATATTTAGAGTCAATAGATATGCCGGTAAATATATATTAATTAATATTGCATATATTTGTTAACTTATTTTTATATGATAAACATATATTGTTGTACAGGCACATTGCATACTCTCTACATTAAATGTTTAATTACAAGCATTTTTAAACGGGTATTTTGACTTTTATTTTAAGAAATAGCAACAAAAACAACATTAAACAAGAGATCGAACCAGGGTGACAAACACACAGACCACTACATTCATTTGATTTCATCTTCACGCCATTTGTTGACAGACACGTGCAGGTCTTTAATGTCTGTACAAGTGCTGCCTGCTCAACACCTGCAGTTAGTTTGCAGTGTATGTACAAGGATTACCTGCTCAACATGTGCAGTTAGTTTGCAGTGTATGTACAAGTGCTACCTGCTCAACATGTGCAGTTAGTTTGTAGTGTCTGTACAAGTGCTACCTACTCAACAAGTGCAGTTAGTTTGCAGTGTATGTACAAGTGCTACCTGCTCAACACGTGCAGTTAGTTTGCAGTGTATGTACAAGGATTACCTACTCAACAAGTGCAGTTAGTTTGTAGTGTCTGTACAAGTGCTACCTACTCAACAAGTGCAGTTAGTTTGCAGTGTATGTACAAGTGCTACCTACTCAACAAGTGCAGTTAGTTTGTAGTGTCTGTACAAGTGCTACCTGCTCAACATGTGCAGTTAGTTTGTAGTGTCTGTACAAGTGCTACCTGCTCAACATGTGCAGTTAGTTTGTAGTGTCTGTACAAGTGCCACCTACTCAACAAGTGCTGTTAGTTTGCAGTGTATGTACAAGTGCTACCTACTCAACAAGTGCAGTTAGTTTGCAGTGTATGTACAAGTGCTACCTGCTCAACACGTGCAGTTAGTTTGTAGTGTATGTACAAGGATTACCTACTCAACAAGTGCAGTTAGTTTGCAGTGTATGTACAAGGATTACCTGCTCAACATGTGCAGTTAGTTTGTAGTGTCTGTACAAGTGCTACCTACTCAACAAGTGCAGTTAGTTTGCAGTGTATGTACAAGTGCTACCTACTCAACAAGTGCAGTTAGTTTGTAGTGTCTGTACAAGTGCTACCTGCTCAACATGTGCAGTTAGTTTGTAGTGTCTGTGCAAGTGCTACCTGCTCAACATGTGCAGTTAGTTTGTAGTGTCTGTACAAGTGCCACCTACTCAACAAGTGCTGTTAGTTTGCAGTGTATGTACAAGTGCTACCTACTCAACAAGTGCAGTTAGTTTGTAGTGTCTGTACAAGTGCTACCTGCTCAACATGTGCAGTTAGATCGCAGTGTATGTACAAGTGCTACTTACTCAACAAGTGCAGTTAGTTTGCAGTGTATGTACAAGTGCTACTGTCAAACATGTATATACTCAAGACTGTCCTCCTTTTGAACGTGAGGCGTGTGCGCGTGCGTGTGCCTTCACGTGCCGTTCCATTCTGTCAGCGCCGGGCTGTCGTCCGCCCCCCCCATCCCCTTAGTCGACTGCGAGCAGTATTTAGTGTCCCGCCCCCATGTCACTTCTTCTTGTCTGGACTATTGTCACAGTCGTCCACTGGCTGAACTTGAGCTCATCTTCCTCCACCGCCTGTTGGTGCTGCCCATCATCCACTGACTGTTGGTACCCGGATAGTCACCTGCACCATCAGTCCTCTCCAGTCACAGATGACAAGGACTTTTACTTACACCGGGCACGATCACCTCCATGTGATTCAAGTATTGTTCACAACCTCCTGGGACTGCTCTCTGGTCATTTTTAATTGAATGACTGTATCGCAATCTCAGGACTCGGCGCTGTAATCCGAGAAGTCGTTGAGACGTTGACCAGAAGAATATCCAGTAGACATTTGCTCCTGAAGTTGTTTTGTTGGCATAAAACATCAGTGATCACACAGGAAAAGACTTCCTCGTCGTCCGGCTGCCGTATTTGGATGAATGAAGTGTCTGGGACACCAAGAGTCCCACATGCAAGACACAGGCAGTAAATAAAACAGCGGACTTTCTGCTGGTGGCAGGTGACACTGTGATTTGGCCATTTACCTGCACCCAGGTCATGGAGGAAATATGAAAGTTTACAATGTAACCGCAATGTAGTGCCCGGGTACTAGGTGTGGCACGTGACTTCCAGAAAACAAGTTGATTGCATCACCATGACAATCTCAGGTAAGTAGTAGACACACTGCTATACAGGTTTTAGCCGTTTGTTATTAATTCGAGTCTGTCAATTACTGTAATAATTCCAGTCTGTCAATTACTGTAATAATTCCAGTCTGTCAATTACTGTAATAATTCCAGTCTGTCAATTACTTTACAATATGACATTCCTTCATTTACCGACACCAAGTTTACACTTCAACATTTAACTTTAAAAAATCCTGCAAGCGCCACTACTCGGTGTTATAAGTAGCAAACACAATTAACAACTGACTGAATTATAGACAGCCACAAAAGTTCCTTTACACCTTCAAGAAGCAAATATTTCATGGGCGGTGCAACTCTCCGGTTTCCTACTTTGTGTGTGTGTGTGTGTGTGTGTGTGTGTGTGTGTGTGTGTGTGTGTGTGTGTGTGTGAGAGAGAGAGAGTAAATATGTTTTGAATGATTATGAATGAACTTATAAAATCATTTGATGCCTACTGATATGTGTGTGCTTGTACGACTTCATGCGTGTAAGAGATCTGCCCACCTTTACTAGTGAGGTAAGGCGCTCTGTAAAGAAACATTTGTTGGCAGTATTAGAATAAACATTAAACTCTGCATGTACACATTTAAATGTAAAAATGTACTCATGTAATCTATATTTCCAGACAAGTTTACGGTGTTTTCACTTGTTACGGACCTTCCAGATGTGTCAGATGCAATGTATACGATATTTGTTGTCATAATACATCTCAGACTGTGTACAATATGACTCCTGGGACTGTGATAGGTGACCCTCTTTCTGCTTATAACCCACACAAATAAAAATTCCCTAAAAATCCAGACATGTGAAAGTAACACGAGCGGGGATGCAGGTAGCGACTAAGACAAAATAATGTTTGGCGGCCGTTTGCGATTTCTTACATATAATGTTGAAGTCCTTAACTCGGATAGTTTAAACTATTTAAGATAAGTTTCATTTTTCTTTGTTGGTTGAAACATTTCTAAGTGCGGTGTTGTCAACAGTATTTGCTAACCACAAACTGTGGCACTGCAGCCTTTTTAATATCCTATTTTAATTATCTCGTTGATAGCGGTCAATTCCCAAATGCATGGACTGAACCAGTTATTCAGCCACTACATAAAAAGGATAATCGTGATAATTAGAGAGTAATATCCCTCTTACGTTAGTTGGATTGAACATAATGATATTGTTAGTGAGGAACAGGCTGGTTTTAGAAGAGATCATAGTACAATAGATCACATTTTCACATTAATTGCTGTTATACAAAAACAACTTCAACATCATAAAAAGTTATATGTAGGATTTATAGATTTTAATAAAGCAATTGATTCTGTTACGAGAGATAAACTCTGAAATGTACTGCATAAAAATGATATTCATAGCAAGTTACTCACGGCAGTTAAGAACATGTATAATGTAGTACAAGCTAGAGTAGGGGCAGATCTGACAGACTATTGTGAATGTCCTAGGGGTTTGAAGCAAGGGGAGATATGTAGTCCAGTATTATTCTCACTATTTATTAGTGAGTTTGCAAAAGAAATCCGCACCAAAGGTCTACATGGTATTCAGCTTAGTACAGAGTTAAACCAGTTATTTATCCTTTTATTTGCAGACGACATTGCCCTATTTTCTGATACAGTGATTGGCTTACAAAACCAGTTGAATATTCTATATAGAACAGCAAAACACTTGGACCTAGTTGTAAATATGAAGAAATCTAATGTGGTTATTTTCAAGAACAGGGGTCATGTTGCTAGAAAAGAAGAATGGTATTACGATGGGACAAAATTGGAAATAGTTAATAGTTATTAATATCTAGGAATAATTTTGTCAACACGCTGTGTGTTTTCTTATGCCTTAAATGACTTAACAGCGAAGGCACGCAGAGGAGTAATCGGAATTATAAAAGTTCTTTGGCGCCTTGAAGATTGTAATCCTTTTTTGTTTTTCAAATTATTTGATACACAAATTCAGCCAATTCTTCTGCATGGTTCTGAGGTGTGGGCTCTGTGTGCGGACTACAATATTATTGAGAGAGTCCATTTATTTGCAATGAAACGTTTCTTGAATGTGACAGTAAGAAATCCAAATGGAATGATTTACGGTGAATGTGGAAGATACCCATTGTTTGTAGATGCTTATGTGAGATGTATTGCATACTGGCTGAAAGTTGTACATGTGCCCCCTAGTAGACTTCTAACAAAAGTGTTAAACATGTTGCTAAATATACACATTAATAACAAGGTCACTTGGGTTAACAACATTATGCTAACACTTTATCAACATGGGTTTGGATTTGTTTGGGAATCTCAGGGGTGGACAATGTTAAGCAGTTCTTAAGAGAATTTAAGCTGAGACTTATAGACTGTTTTGAGAAAGACTGGCATAGCAAAATACCTAGTAGTGACAGATTTTCATTCTACAGCTCATTTAAGTCCTCTTTAAACTGACATTAAACATATTGCTATTAGAAATTCACTAATAAGGTTTAGGCTAGGAGTTACAGACATAAACTGTCACAAGCAGGCTTACAGCAATTTGTCCACCGCCTCGTTGAAATGCCCACATTGCAGAGTTAAAGAGACTGAGTTACATTTTGAGTTCGTGTCCACAAAATACAAAAACCTACGGCAGCTGTACATTCCTGAACAATTCTATAAGAATCCTTCTCAGTTCCGTTTATCTATTTTATTTGCAAGTAACTGTCTAAAATTAATCCAAACTGTTGCCTACTATCTGTATAAAGCACTGCAGATTAGAGAGAACAAATAATTTGCAAATTACTGATATTTTTCAATAACACATGGACGTTGTAATTTTAACGAAAGGTAAGAACATTGTATTTATGTATTTTGTACTTTTATTTGATTCGCCCTACACCTACTCCCCCAACATTGGTTATGGGCACGAGCCTACTGAAATAAAGAAATTGTCATTGTCATTGTCATTGTTGTTGCCTGTCTCTCCATTTGTCCTTGAGTGTACGCATGGCAAGTGCGTGCGTGTGCGGCTGGACACGGATTTCTATGTATTTCTTCCGCAACTCCTGAGCTCCTGTCAGTCTCGGTACAATCTGCTCGCTGAAAGTAGCACGTGTTCGTCAGATACTACCCTTTGGTGACATTTTGTGTACACCTGCCCATCCACAGAGCAAAAACATCAGAGCCATGAGTAAGTCTACAAAGGTTTGCGTGACCAGTGCTGGTGGTGAGAAAGTGGCCCACAATTTCCGGGCGTCCTTGCAGCCGCAGCCATTTGTTGACACAACTTGCGGGATGCGCTTGTCAAACAGACCAACACTCGCCCTTCACTTCCCATCCTCCCCCCCCCCCAGGTCGCGATAAATCAAATCCACCCTGCCAGCACTGTTTTGGAAAAAAAATGGTCTCACCTCGAGCCATAATTTATTTTTTTCTTTCTTTTGTGCTGGTCCCCGAAATATAATCATGATGTCCTGTCGTGGCCTCATTTTCGGACTAGTTTTGAAAGTTACTCGTCCGTTTGATTTGTTTTGACTGCACGCATGTTGCTAACTCTGTGTATTTCTGTGTTAGAAGACCCAGCCTCACTTGCTGGCAGACTAAGTAGCATGACTCTATAACCGCGCAAACTTCGTTATGGTTCTAATATTTGTTTTCCTATCTTCACATTCGTTGTCTTTATTTGACTTTTGTCTTTCTTCTCCGAATCAGTCTCCGGTTGTTTTGTCAAAGACAACACGACAACCTCCCACACAACCACTCTCGCTTCCACCAATAACCAGCACGACCAGCATACTTACCCTGCGCAAGAAACTTTTGATATAAAGACTGAAACAGATCCGATGCTTCTGAAAATGAATGAAAGACACGACTAGTTGATTGGAAAAGGAAAGAGCTGTGTGGGAACTATATTAACAATCACTCACGATGAGTAGCAAAGGGCTATTATTTGTAAACAATTTCCATTTTTGGTTAACGAAACATTTCAGATATATTATTTCGCTTTCTTTTGTATAGTAGCAAATACTTGACGGATGCCTGGAATCTGTTATACAGGTATACTACCGAACACTCAACCAATGTGAAGTTTACTAAGTATTTTCTGAGTGGACTTACTTGTTATTTAGTAGAAGACAAAGACATCGGTAGTACGAAGTGCACAGATGAACATAATAGCATAAACTCTAAGATGTGTATAAAGACGATTTACTTGTGTGTTAGTATTGGACAGTACTGATTGCATCAATGTAATAGTGTATACATGCTGCAATTCCATGTTTATTTAAGTCTTCTATCCTTAGTGTCAAACTGTGGGGAGTAATACACAGCAGGGGACTATCACAGGGCGATAGCTACTGTGTACTTCATTGAACACAAGATGGAATTGTACATCATCACCTATTCTAGTTGTGCAGAATGCATTTAAAATATTTTCCGGTCGGTCACTGCTGCAAAAAGAACAATCTGAGAAAGAAAATGAGTTTAAAAATTATACAGGTGTGCGATACTGCAAAATGATTCACAAAGGGTTATTGTATTAAGGACTGTATTAAGTTTGTAGGCAATAATTAATTTTTGGAGAAATCAAAACTTTTGTGTTGTTAAATCCCATGAAGCATATCATTCTCCTGTGCTTACAATTTGAGGCGCTCACTACAACATGACAAAGAGTACAACATGACCAACAGACAGTACAATATGACCAACAGACAGTACAATATGACAAATAGACAGTACAATATGACCAACAGACAGTACAATATGACAAATAGACAGTGCAATATGACCAACAGACAGTACAATATGACAAATAGACAGTGCAATATGACCAACAGACAGTACACAGACAGTACAATATGACAAATAGACAGTACAATATGACAAGTAGGACATGAAATCATTATTAACCGACAATTTTTCTCTGAATGCAAATAAAAAATCATAACATTCGTTTTTTTACGATTTTATCAGAACTGATCCGTTCAGAACCTGTTTTCCTATGTACTCACTTGCAATTTTTATTTATTTCCTAATTGAAGAATAATACATGGGATTATATATACACACATACATCGCAATATTTGAGCCTTGCAGATAATTTAATTAACCCCTGACACCACTAGTTCCTATATTACATTTTAAATACAGTTGATGAGGTGAGAAGAACAAATAGCGAGCTTCACGCCTCTTAGCAAAGGGAGATGACTGCAGGCCTAACAACCGCCGAGTCGATAAAGTCTTTATTAGTCCTTCGTGCTACAGTCGTCTCCCCTGGTTCTGTTGATTTCTGAGTTGGTGATTATATCTAAAGACAATCTGATTAATGTAACAGGAAACTAGATGTTCCATTCAACTGCTGTTGTTACTCATCCCACCTCTCGAGAGTTTCAAGGGCGTTAATACAGTGAATGGCGTTCATCTGGTTTATGGGGTTGCCTCCCTTAGACCATTAGTCGGCATTCATGCCCCGCACTTAAAATGTTTATCAGTTTGTTTGACCTTTGACTAAAATAAACCTTAAGATTAAAACGCAACACGCGCACGCACGCACACACTCTCACACGCACGGACTCTCTCTCTCTCTCTCTCACACACACACACGTATACAAACTGACATAACAGAACCGAATTTTTAGGGAGAGACTAGCAAAGTTTGACGACTGTTTAACATTATGAGCGCGACACAAATAATGGTCAACATGTTGATTGTTGGTTGAAGACTGATGGTGTGTGAGCGAGACATGGGAAACCCGCTGAGTTATCTGCCTTAGAGAAAGACGACTGTAAACTTCATCTCCCCAAAGCTTCCCTGCTTATCTTACATTAACGTCTGACTACGTCAGTTGCTGCAGTTTATGCTGGTGTCATTGTCTGCTAGTTGGTACATGTTACAGCTCAGGTCAGACCCGATGTCTCCAGTGTCCGCACGTTGTGTAGTAACGTATTTCACGTCTGTCGTTGCAGCTTCAAGCTGGTGTCTGCTGTTGTTGCTGCTGTGTCTGCCTTTGATGCTGATCGCTCACACGAGGCCTTTGTGCGTGTGCCCCGGATGTAACCAGGTCAACGTCGACAGGCGATGTAGATGTTGCATGCGTGCGGACACCAAACGGTCCGTACCAGATGACACACTCTACAGATCCCACTACAGTCAGAAGCCAGCTGCCAGCATCTCCATGTCCTCCGTGTCCTCCATGTCCTCCCAGCCTATTGCTTCCCTCATTGACAGCATCATTCACACCCAGGGCATCTCTCTGCCTGCAAATAACACCAGTCAGTTTGTGCTCCCTGACGGTAAGCCACCAGCACGTCTTGACGACAATGTTGACGAGAAGATCTTCCGCGACCAGATCATCAAACCATTTGTCACCTCCCGGCAGAGGTCGCTTCAAGCGGGAGTAACGTCCCCTGGCAGCGGGGCTTCCTTTCACAGGGCAGAGACGAGTGAGTCCATTTTCACTGACCCCGGTAAGGTCCGACATAAGCCGGCCTCTGATACCCGCACCATGCCCAGTGTTGTAGGTCAGTTTAATTCTGTCCACTTGAGACTTGCAGACAGTTTATATGCAGCCAAGACAATTGTCAGTGTGCAGACTCGTAGTACAGTGTCGAGTAAACCAACACGCACGGTAGAGTCTGTGCTAAGTCACAATTCCCTGATGAAGAAAACACGCCAACAGCCGCTCAGTGGGTAAAATACCTGCCATGAACCAAAGGTCCTCAGTTGTCAGGACAACCCCAACTCCACTGTGCCGCCCGATATCATCAAAAGTTTTAAAGAAGACAACGAAGTGGGCCACACAACAATGTCATCAAGCATTGCGAAGTGTTTGGAGCTACAGATCATAAGATCTTGTCATCTTGGTCACTGTGGTCGTGCCTACAAAAGTCGAGTTTGCTGTTGCCTTGACAGCAAATATGGCGGGCAGCGGAAAATTGGAGGGACAAAAGCTGTGGTAATATTACAACAGATTTTGCAGCATCGAGATAAAATGGTGAATACCCTGTCCCCACCTGCCCAGCGCCAATCACTCGTTGAAGGTGTAAATATTCTCTACACGCTTAAAGTCGTTCTGGTCAATGAGCGATGTGATGTGAGTAGCAGCTGAGAATCAGACAAGAACATTCTAGAACTGACACATCAGGTGAGCGCCAGCTACCGCACTTGTAACAACTGTTGCCGTCGTCACGTGACATCAAACGGGAGACTGGCCGCCGCCAACAAACACAAAATTGTTTCAGGAACTGGATTATAAATAAGAAAGGCTTTCCAAGTGTACAAGCCTCTTACTCAAGTAACTATCTGATTTAAATAATTACGATAAACTCGGCTTGCAGAAGACTATACTGAAACCTAAACAAAATGGTGTCATCTGCAAAAAACTTTTAAACACTTTTCATTCGTATTATTCAAAGCAGCGATAAAGTTCATAGAATTACATTCTGTGGATACTACACATAAATTAATTACATAAATTAATTACAGTCCACACGTCCACACAAAGCACACATGAAGTACTGACCACACAAGTCCACGAGGTTTGTCCTCACACGAGTGCCAGCAATGTGTTTCTTCTTCCTGTTTAATCTCTTGTAAACTTCAACAACTGAGCTTCCAGCTGCTGAAAACTGCTAATTGTTGTGATTGTTGTTAACTTGTGAGAAGCATTTTCAAAAGTTAGACATTTGTCCAAGATGGTGATAATCAATATTACATGTTACAGATGGCATGATTATGCGTACAGTTGTTTATTTTTATGACACTCAGGCGCATTTAAATTGTTTATTGTTTGTTGCTTGTTTGTTGACTTGTCGATCATGTTCCTGCATACTGTTGATTATTTATACACTTGTCAGTCATCCACTTCCATGTTGCTAATTCTTTAGGAAACTTACAAATTTGGCTATTTCAAACCTGCAAGATGCTCATTATTTTTTGGCCTGATGATTATGTATCTAGAAAATGTTCGTTTGTAACTTCAGGAAAATATGAGCAAATATTAAAGAAAAATGAAATACTATTTTGGTCTGTAAATGATGAGATAAAACAACTTACTGTTTTAATGTGAATTTTCGTGACATTTAGACCAAATGTGGTAAACAATTATCTTATTATATGTGTGTTCCAGTTGATAGTAGACAATGGTACAAGTAGTGACGATGGTGTAGAATGTAGATCATGATAATGGTGGTGATGGTAGATAATGGTAGAGATGGTGGTAGTGGCTCATATCAAACGTGTACCATGTTTGTCCACATAACCTATGTAGGAATGTAGCATATTGACTGGCTGTATCCTTGGTAACCTACATGTGTTCAAGTACAAATCTGACTCCTGCAGGGGTTCTGTACATGGTGATCTTTATAGGTGTGTATCTCGAAAACCGAAGGGGAGTAGTTCTCCATGGCTATTTCTTCGGGAAATAGTATCTGGCTCTGAACTTTGCCCAGTGATTAGGAAACAAAATTACACTCAAGTAAACCTTTAAACAATGTTGCACTTTTGAAGAAAACATGTAGCCATCATGTGGCGAAGAAAAACTAACTTTATTAACAAACATTACACAGACATGCAACGAGGCAGGACGACAACAACTGGTAGACTGAAGAAAAGACATGAGTAGTATGGGATAAAATAGGTAGACTACAGAAAAGACATGAGTAACAGAAATGAGTTAGTGACATCTTAAGTGATGACATGAGTCAAATAAAGAAATGAGTCATGACATGTCTAAGACCAAAGAATTACTACAGGAGTAAATTACACATGTACTTTAATTAAGATGTGATAACAAGACGAGGATTTTGGTTTTTGGAGTCGTCTCATTTTTCTCCTGCAGCTAAATGCTACTTCATTTATTATATACAATACAAAAATGTATGTATACAGTATATATATATGATGAAACCAGAGAGAGTGAGTGAGAGAAAAAGAAGAGATTTACATTTATTTTGTGAGATTTCACTTACTATTAGCTGAGTTAATTTATTAAATAAAATAAAACTTAGTTCTCAGTTTCAGTCTTGCTTTTTCAAATGTGTGAATGTTTTGTTTTGTGTAGAATATGGCAATGATTCACTGTATTTTATTAATCATTTTGTGTTTTTTTTTAATTAATTAAACATCTCATATTTTGTGTTGGTGTTTGACATACAATCGCAAAAGAAATATTTCTGTTGGACCTTTTATTAAAATGTCTCGGTAATTATTAACATGTGACCCACGGTTTGCCAATCATGCGATAGTAGAGAGAGAGAGAGACTGGGTTAGTTAATGGGGGAGTCGCCAAAGATGCAGGAGGATCTGTTTAACAAACACAGCACGTGACGGGTCTTCAGGCAGGGTCAACATGATCTCGGTCACAAGGACACTTGAGAACTATTTTCTCACCACTATTGACTGTCACATGATTACTTGAGAATTATTTTCTCACCACTATTGACTGTCACATGATTACTTGAGAATTATGTTCTCACCATTATTAACTGTCACATGATTACTTGAGAACTATTTTCTCACCATTATTGACTGTCACAAGGACACTTGAGAACTATTTTATCACCATTATTGACTGTCACATGATTACTTGAGAATTATTTTCTCACCACTATTGACTGTCACAAGGACACTTGAGAACTATTTTATCACCATTATTGACTGTCACATGATTACTTGAGAATTATTTTCTCACCATTATTGACTGTCAGATGATTACTTGAGAATTATTTTCTCACCACTATTGACTGTCACATGATTACTTGAGAACTATTTTCTCACCATTATTGACTGTCACAAGGACACTTGAGAACTATTTTATCACCATTATTGACTGTCACATGATTACTTGAGAATTATTTTATCACCATTATTGACTGTCACAGGAACCTCTGTTCATGCATGAAAGACCCCAGGGAAATATTGAGCAAGTTTGTAAGCGGCAACATCAAGAGCTGCGGGTACGTTTGTCAGCAGGTGCAACATGACAAGTGCTGGTCTTCTCTCAGAGTCAAGATAACATCCACCCTCAGCGGTCAGTCGCAGTTTGACAAAGTTCACACTCGGTCTCTTGACTTTTTCTTCTTGCTTCTTGTTCCATGAGATGACAGCCTTCCGTCTCAACGCGGCCTTATTTTTGGACTAATTTTAAACTTCATTCGCACCTTTGATTTGTTTTGTCTGCCAACTGTCGCTATCCTCACATTTTTTTTAAAACTATGTTTAAGAACTTTTGTCATAACTATCCTCGCAGATTAAGAAGCAGGAAAACATTATTATCATTTTTTTTTCGAATCCTGTTTATATATATATATATATAGAGATAGAGAGAGGGTATATTTCTTCTATTCGTGCACTTTTTATTTAGCCTGTAAATCTTTACTTGTTTTTCCCAAACGCTCACTCTACCCCTTCCAGAGTGTATCCTTCACAATACAGAAGAAACAAACACAGACTTTCCTGAACTCTGACCCGCTAACGGTACAGGATGTCAACACAAAAGGTGAATGAATCCTGCGGTATTTCTATCAAGAATGGAGGCGACAAACTGCTTATGGAGACGAACACTTGTGTGGTGGCTATCCAAACCACTGTGACGATGACTGCACACAAAGGTATCTATCTATCTATCTATCTATCTATCTATCTATCTATCTATCTATCTATCTATCTATCTATCTATCTATCTATCTATCTATCTATCTATCTATCTATCTATCTATCTATCTATCTATCTATCTATCTATCTATCTAAGCAGAAAGGGTAGGGTTTGTAACAACTCCCCCACCCCCCACCTCCGAGTGTTTAAAGAGTGAGATCACACACACTTTGTACACACTGCACGCCAGGCACTGCCAAGGGAGTTAATCTTGATGACTCCTTCGATAACAGAGGCTGAGCATCAGTAAGTCCACTGCCTCCTCCCCCTCCCCCTGCAGGACAGGGCGGTCAACGGTTAGCGCCTGTCACCAATACAGTGAAGGTTGGCTGTCCTGGGTTCACCTCTCGTCTCAGGCACGCTGTTCTTACTCTGCATGTGACATCTGTTTACAGGGCTGGCTGCCTTGCCGTGATATAGTCTTAGTTGCTGACTCGGCCTAAAATATCAGTTCCCCCCCTCCGGCAAGACAGATCTTCCCAGACCAGCTGTTTGGATCAGCAGTTAGTATTAGACATTCGTGTTACTTCATTGAGTAGAGTAAAGGTGGGAATACAATGTAGCAGATGTTTTAACCGATTAGACAACTCGATCACGTAGAGGGCAGCAAACCACACACACACACACACACACACACACACACACACACACACACACACACACACACACACACACACACACACACTAAGTTGTTACATCAAAAGCCAGGATAAGTCCCTCTAGTTACTGTTATTAAATCAACTACAATTCCCCAAAGTCTGTTTTCGAGTTACCTCATGTTAGGAGCCTCAAGACAGGCAACTGTGTAGATACATAAACACACATACGACTTGTTTACTGTGCATTTTCTCTGTATGACTCGCCTAAAGAAAAAATACATCTTAGGTTTGTTCTGTTTGAGAAGCTGTAAACAATTTTAAGTTCTTGTTTAATGAGGCTAGGAGGACTATATATATATATATTGTACATGTAGTAGAACATCAATAATATTAGAAATAAGTGTAATGTATTCAATAAGTAACATCAGCTTGAAGTCCGAGCAGACAAATACCAGACACAGGTAAGATTATTTGTGATCTGCCCTGTGTACTAGCTACCTGATACAGACAAATTCAAAATGTTCTGACATTCGAGTCGAATCTGAACAAATTATCTGAGCAGCAACACTCTGCCAGTCTCATTGTCAAGTGTGATTATCCACACAGTCCACACAGTTCACACCTATTATCCACAGTCCATGTACTTCTCATCAGCCACATGGTCAATAAAGTTTATGGTGAAACAAATAAAAGGAAAATATTCATTAAAAGTGCTGTACAGGTTGGGTGGCCACCAAACAGTTCGACTGAAACTTGAGATTTAATTTCAAAACATTCAGTTTGAAGTAGACACGAGACAAAAAGTGATTTGACCTGAACTTGTCCACAGGGCGTTGTACCTGAAGATGGTTCATACCTACCAGCTGTTTGTTTATTTGTTTGTTGGTGTTATTCACATACAACTATTTTGAGACCGTCACACAGCTGCAGGTGCCCCGACCATACAAATTAGTTCCGTAGGAGTCATGCAGGTGGAGACACGACATACCCTGGGTGAGTGATGTCCCTCGACTGGAGGCTGACTACTCAGGGTTCTTTTTCTTCTCGGTGTGTACATCGTGTTTGGTGTCTACTGATTCCTGTGATCTGTGTTTTTGATGGGCTGCCTGTCAGTATCTTTCACTGTTTACAATGTCTGCACCCGATTGTTTCCTTCTTCATCGACTAACGATGTCAAACACCATACCTGTCTCATCTTGACTGGCTGTTCTTTGTTTGCTGGATTCTCTACCCTTCCTAAACCTGTTCACTCTTCCTGCTCTACGGACTATTTTCGCCCCGCTGCGTTACATGTGAGTGAACAAGCTTGGACTGACTCTCCGACCTGCTAACGATCTGCCTCCTGCTCCATTTTCTTCTCCGCCATATTCTCTGATACAACATCGGTGACAGTCATCGCTGTATGCGTCAAAACATGGACACCTACGTTTCTCAACAGGTTGTTCTTGTTGATTACATTGTCACCTGTTGCCATTAGGACATGAATTAAAGTGCTTTCTCGACTTCTTGACCACTTTCTCAGTTCTAGACGACGACTGTGTGTCCCATGTCACATAATTATTACCTATGTATGGACCATGTCACATTATTCTTACCTACGTGTGTCCAATGCCACATTATTCTTACCTATATATGGACCATGTCACATTATTCTTACCTATGTGTGTCCCATGTCACATTATTCTTACCTATGTGTGTCCCATGTGTTGTACATTTGAACGCCTTGATGGTGAAGACAGGCGCAATAAAAGTCTATTGTGATAAGCTGTTTCTACTGATGCTAATGATGATCCTAATGATGATGCTAATAATGATGCTAATAATGATGCTAATAAGGATGAAGATTATAAAAATGTAAACAAGCAAAATATGCTTTTTTGTAGACAGATGAACAAACAAGTGACAAGATAAACAGGTTGTACTATTTAAGTCTGTACACAGAGTTTTGAGAAGGACATGTGGTAGTACAAAACACTATACTGAGGAATCATCTTGAACGATGAAGAAGACAATATTATCGCTAAGAAGATTATGAAATGCAATTAAAACACTTTTACCAGGAAGAAGCCAAAAACCCAGGGAAAAAAAACAAAGTTGATTATTAACTGGAAGAACTGGAACCCTAAGAACACACGAAGTCTGGTGTCAGCTGAATACAGTTTGAGGTTTGAGGGCTAAACACGAGGCCCTCAGGACATATCCTGACGTTTGTGACATTGTTGTTGCATTGAATATAGAGGTTGCAAGCAGCAGGGTGTGGATAGTACATGCCGCTCTTATTCTCACATGGCCTCGTTGCATCTGTAACACAAAAGACCAGTTTACAGTTTAAACACCTGGTGAGCAGATTGTCCTGTGCAATAAGACAGCTCACAACATTTTATACGATACGATGATAAGGCCAACATGGCTGGATGAAACATGTCAAGTTAGAAGTAAATATTATCATTGAGACACTTAACACATAAATAGTTAGAGACATAGAGACGCTGGCAAGAGTTTGTGTGAATGAATCTTCTAACAAGAGTTTACTGAATGCCAGTCTAACAACAGTTTACTGACTGCTAGTCCATCTTCTAACAACAGTTTACTGACTGCTAGTCCATCTTCTAACAACAGTTTACTGAATGTCAGTCTAACAACAGTTTACTGACTGCTAGTCCATCTTCTAACAACAGTTTACTGAATGTCAGTCTAACAACAGTTTACTGACTGCTAGTCCATCTTCTAACAACAGTTTACTGTATGCCAGTCCATCTTCTAACAACAGTTTACTGACTGCTAGTCCATCTTCTAACAACAGTTTACTGAATGTCAGTCTAACAACAGTTTACTGACTGCTAGTCCATCTTCTAACAACAGTTTACTGACTGCTAGTCCATCTTCTAACAACAGTTTGCTGAATGTCAGTCTAACAACAGTTTACTGACTGCTAGTCCATCTTCTAACAACAGTTTACTGACTGCTAGTCCATCTTCAAACAACAGTTTACTAAATGTCAGTCTAACAACAGTTTACTGACTGCCAGTCCATCTTCTAACAACAGTTTACTGACTGCCAGTCCATCTTCTAACAACAGTTTACTGACTGCTAGTCCATCTTCTAACAACAGTTTACTGACTGCTAGTCCATCTTCTAACAACAGTTTACTGAATGTCAGTCTAACAACAGTTTACTGACTGCTAGTCCATCTTCTAACAACAGTTTACTGAATGTCAGTCTAACAACAGTTTACTGACTGCCAGTCCATCTTCTAACAACAGTTTACTGACTGCTAGTCCATCTTCTAACAACAGTTTACTGAATGTCAGTCTAACAACAGTTTACTGACTGCTAGTCCATCTTCTCACAACAGTTTACTGACTGCTAGTCCATCTTCTAACAACAGTTTACTGAATGTCAGTCTAACAACAGTTTACTGACTGCTAGTCCATCTTCTAACAACAGTTTACTGACTGCCATTCCATCTTCTAACAACAGTTTACTGACTGCTAGTCCATCTTCTAACAACAGTTTACTGAATGTCAGTCTAACAACAGTTTACTGACTGCCATTCCATCTTCTAACAACAGTTTACTGACTGCTAGTCCATCTTCTAACAACAGTTTACTGAATGTCAGTCTAACAACAGTTTACTGACTGCCAGTCCATCTTCTAACAACAGTTTACTAAATGTCAGTCTAACAACAGTTTACTGAATGCCAGTCCATCTTCTAACAACAGTTTACTGAATGTCAGTCTAACAACAGTTTACTGAATGCTAGTCCATCTTCTAACAACAGTTTACTGTATGCCAGTCTATCTTCTAACAATAGTTTACTGAATGCTAGTCCATCTTCTAACAACAGTTTACTGTATGCCAGTCTATCTTCTAACAATAGTTTACTGAATGCCAGTCCATCTTCTAACAACAGTTTACTGTATGCCAGTCCATCTTCTAACAACAGTTTACTGAACGCTAGTCTAACAACAGTTTACTGAATGCTAGTCCATCTTCTAACAACAGTTTACTGTATGCCAGTCTATCTTCTAACAATAGTTTACTGAATGCCAGTCCATCTTCTAACAACAGTTCACTAAATGCTAGTCTATCTTCTAACCACAGTTTACTGAACGCTAGTCTAACAACAGTTTACTGAATGTTAGTCTACTTCTAACAACAGTTTACTGACTGCCAGTCCATCTTCTAACAACAGTTTACTGACTGATAGTCCATCTTCTAACAACAGTTTACTGACTGCCAGTCCATCTTCTAACAACAGTTTACTGACTGCCAGTCAATCTTCTAACAACAGTTTACTGACTGCCAGTCCATCTTCTAACAACAGTTTACTGACTGCTAGTCCATCTTCTAACAACAGTTTACTGACTGCTAGTCCATCTTTTAACAACAGTTTACTGAATGTCAGTCTAACAACAGTTTACTGACTGCCAGTCCATCTTCTAACAACAGTTTACTGACTGCCAGTCCATCTTCTAACAACAGTTTACTGACTGCTAGTCCATCTTCTAACAACAGTTTACTGAATGTCAGTCTAACAACAGTTTACTGACTGCCAGTCCATCTTCTAACAACAGTTTACTGACTGCCAGTCCATCTTCTAACAACAGTTTACTGACTGATAGTCCATCTTCTAACAACAGTTTACTGACTGCCAGTCCATCTTCTAACAACAGTTTACTGACTGCCAGTCCATCTTCTAACAACAGTTTACTGACTGCCAGTCCATCTTCTAACAACAGTTTACTGACTGCTAGTCCATCTTCTAACAACAGTTTACTGACTACTAGTCCATCTTCTGACAACAGTTTACTG
Source organism: Marisa cornuarietis (assembly GCA_004794655.1). Lineage (NCBI taxonomy): Eukaryota > Metazoa > Mollusca > Gastropoda > Architaenioglossa > Ampullariidae > Marisa > Marisa cornuarietis. Next base: position 1,011,426 of record SMMW01000134.1, read on the forward strand.
AATGTCAGTCTAACAACAGTTTACTGACTGCCAGTCCATCTTCTAACAACAGTTTACTGACTGCCAGTCCATCTTCTAACAACAGTTTACTGACTGCTAGTCCATCTTCTAACAACAGTTTACTGAATGTCAGTCTAACAACAGTTTACTGACTGCTAGTCCATCTTCTAACAACAGTTTACTGAATGTCAGTCTAACAACAGTTTACTGACTGTCCATCTTCTAACAACAGTTTACTGACTGCTAGTCCATCTTCTAACAACAGTTTACTGACTGCTAGTCCATCTTCTAACAACAGTTTACTGAATGTCAGTCTAACAACAGTTTACTGACTGCTAGTCCATCTTCTAACAACAGTTTACTGACTGCTAGTCCATCTTCTAACAACAGTTTACTGACTGCTAGTCCATCTTCTAACAACAGTTTACTGAATGTCAGTCTAACAACAGTTTACTGACTGCCATTCCATCTTCTAACAACAGTTTACTGACTGCTAGTCCATCTTCTAACAACAGTTTACTGAATGTCAGTCTAACAACAGTTTACTGACTGCCAGTCCATCTTCTAACAACAGTTTACTGACTGCTAGTCCATCTTCTAACAACAGTTTACTGAATGTCAGTCTAACAACAGTTTACTGACTGCCAGTCCATCTTCTAACAACAGTTTACTGACTGCCAGTCCATCTTCTAACAACAGTTTACTAAATGTCAGTCTAACAACAGTTTACTGACTGCCAGTCCATCTTCTAACAACAGTTTACTAAATGTCAGTCTAACAACAGTTTACTGAATGCCAGTCCATCTTCTAACAACAGTTTACTGAATGTCAGTCTAACAACAGTTTACTGAATGCTAGTCCATCTTCTAACAACAGTTTACTGTATGCCAGTCTATCTTCTAACAATAGTTTACTGAATGCCAGTCCATCTTCTAACAACAGTTTACTGTATGCCAGTCCATCTTCTAACAACAGTTTACTGAACGCTAGTCTAACAACAGTTTACTGAATGCTAGTCCATCTTCTAACAACAGTTTTCTGTATGCCAGTCCATCTTCTAACAACAGTTTACTGACTGCCAGTCCATCTTCTAACAACAGTTTACTAAATGTCAGTCTAACAACAGTTTACTGACTGCCAGTCCATCTTCTAACAACAGTTTACTAAATGTCAGTCTAACAACAGTTTACTGAATGCCAGTCCATCTTCTAACAACAGTTTACTGAATGTCAGTCTAACAACAGTTTACTGAATGCTAGTCCATCTTCTAACAACAGTTTACTGTATGCCAGTCTATCTTCTAACAATAGTTTACTGAATGCTAGTCCATCTTCTAACAACAGTTTACTGTATGCCAGTCTATCTTCTAACAATAGTTTACTGAAAGCCAGTCCATCTTCTAACAACAGTTCACTAAATGCTAGTCTATCTTCTAACCACAGTTTACTGAACGCTAGTCTAACAACAGTTTACTGAATGTTAGTCTACTTCTAACAACAGTTTACTGACTGCCAGTCCATCTTCTAACAACAGTTTACTGACTGATAGTCCATCTTCTAACAACAGTTTACTGACTGCCAGTCCATCTTCTAACAACAGTTTACTGACTGCCAGTCCATCTTCTAACAACAGTTTACTGACTGCTAGTCCATCTTCTAACAACAGTTTACTGACTGCTAGTCCATCTTTTAACAACAGTTTACTGAATGTCAGTCTAACAACAGTTTACTGACTGCCAGTCCATCTTCTAACAACAGTTTACTGACTGCTAGTCCATCTTCTAACAACAGTTTACTGAATGTCAGTCTAACAACAGTTTACTGACTGCCAGTCCATCTTCTAACAACAGTTTACTGACTGCCAGTCCATCTTCTAACAACAGTTTACTGACTGCTAGTCCATCTTCTAACAACAGTTTACTGACTGCCAGTCCATCTTCTAACAACAGTTTACTGACTGCCAGTCCATCTTCTAACAACAGTTTACTGACTGCCAGTCCATCTTCTAACAACAGTTTACTGACTGCTAGTCCATCTTCTAACAACAGTTTACTGACTGCTAGTCCATCTTCTAACAACAGTTTACTGAATGTCAGTCTAACAACAGTTTACTGACTGCCAGTCCATCTTCTAACAACAGTTTACTGACTGCCAGTCCATCTTCTAACAACAGTTTACTGACTGCTAGTCCATCTTCTAACAACAGTTTACTGAATGTCAGTCTAACAACAGTTTACTGACTGCTAGTCCATCTTCTAACAACAGTTTACTGAATGTCAGTCTAACAACAGTTTACTGACTGCCAGTCCATCTTCTAACAACAGTTTACTGACTGCCAGTCCATCTTCTAACAACAGTTTACTGACTGCTAGTCCATCTTCTAACAACAGTTTACTGAATGTCAGTCTAACAACAGTTTACTGACTGCTAGTCCATCTTCTCACAACAGTTTACTGACTGCTAGTCCATCTTCTAACAACAGTTTACTGAATGTCAGTCTAACAACAGTTTACTGACTGCTAGTCCATCTTCTAACAACAGTTTACTGACTGCCATTCCATCTTCTAACAACAGTTTACTGACTGCTAGTCCATCTTCTAACAACAGTTTACTGAATGTCAGTCTAACAACAGTTTACTGACTGCCATTCCATCTTCTAACAACAGTTTACTGACTGCTAGTCCATCTTCTAACAACAGTTTACTGAATGTCAGTCTAACAACAGTTTACTGACTGCCAGTCCATCTTCTAACAACAGTTTACTGACTGCCAGTCCATCTTCTAACAACAGTTTACTAAATGTCAGTCTAACAACAGTTTACTGACTGCCAGTCCATCTTCTAACAACAGTTTACTAAATGTCAGTCTAACAACAGTTTACTGAATGCCAGTCCATCTTCTAACAACAGTTTACTGAATGTAAGTCTAACAACAGTTTACTGAATGCTAGTCCATCTTCTAACAACAGTTTACTGTATGCCAGTCTATCTTCTAACAATAGTTTACTGAATGCTAGTCCATCTTCTAACAACAGTTTACTGTATGCCAGTCTATCTTCTAACAATAGTTTACTGAATGCCAGTCCATCTTCTAACAACAGTTTACTGTATGCCAGTCCATCTTCTAACAACAGTTTACTGAACGCTAGTCTAACAACAGTTTACTGAATGCTAGTCCATCTTCTAACAACAGTTTACTGTATGCCAGTCTATCTTCTAACAATAGTTTACTGAATGCCAGTTCATCTTCTAACAACAGTTCACTAAATGCTAGTCTATCTTCTAACCACAGTTTACTGAACGCTAGTCTAACAACAGTTTACTGAATGTTAGTCTACTTCTAACAACAGTTTACTGACTGCCAGTCCATCTTCTAACAACAGTTTACTGACTGATAGTCCATCTTCTAACAACAGTTTACTGACTGCCAGTCCATCTTCTAACAACAGTTTACTGACTGCCAGTCAATCTTCTAACAACAGTTTACTGACTGCCAGTCCATCTTCTAACAACAGTTTACTGACTGCTAGTCCATCTTCTAACAACAGTTTACTGACTGCTAGTCCATCTTTTAACAACAGTTTACTGAATGTCAGTCTAACAACAGTTTACTGACTGTCAGTCCATCTTCTAACAACAGTTTACTGACTGCCAGTCCATCTTCTAACAACAGTTTACTGACTGCTAGTCCATCTTCTAACAACAGTTTACTGAATGTCAGTCTAACAACAGTTTACTGACTGCCAGTCCATCTTCTAACAACAGTTTACTGACTGCCAGTCCATCTTCTAACAACAGTTTACTGACTGATAGTCCATCTTCTAACAACAGTTTACTGACTGCCAGTCCATCTTCTAACAACAGTTTACTGACTGCCAGTCCATCTTCTAACAACAGTTTACTGACTGCCAGTCCATCTTCTAACAACAGTTTACTGACTGCTAGTCCATCTTCTAACAACAGTTTACTGACTACTAGTCCATCTTCTGACAACAGTTTACTGAATGTCAGTCTAACAACAGTTTACTGACTGCCAGTCCATCTTCTAACAACAGTTTACTGACTGCCAGTCCATCTTCTAACAACAGTTTACTGACTGCTAGTCCATCTTCTAACAACAGTTTACTGAATGTCAGTCTAACAACAGTTTACTGACTGCCAGTCCATCTTCTAACAACAGTTTACTGACTGCCAGTCCATCTTCTAACAACAGTTTACTGACTGCTAGTCCATCTTCTAACAACAGTTTACTGAATGTCAGTCTAACAACAGTTTACTGACTGCTAGTCCATCTTCTAACAACAGTTTACTGAATGTCAGTCTAACAACAGTTTACTGACTGCTAGTCCATCTTCTAACAACAGTTTACTGACTGCCATTCCATCTTCTAACAACAGTTCACTAAATGCTAGTCTATCTTCTAACCACAGTTTACTGAACGCTAGTCTAACAACAGTTTACTGAATGTTAGTCTACTTCTAACAACAGTTTACTGACTGCCAGTCCATCTTCTAACAACAGTTTACTGACTGCTAGTCCATCTTCTAACAACAGTTTACTGAATGTCAGTCTAACAACAGTTTACTGACTGCTAGTCCATCTTCTAACAACAGTTTACTGAATGTCAGTCTAACAACAGTTTACTGACTGCCAGTCCATCTTCTAACAACAGTTTACTGACTGCTAGTCCATCTTCTAACAACAGTTTACTGAATGTCAGTCTAACAACAGTTTACTGACTGGTAGTCCATCTTCTAACAACAGTTTACTGAATGTCAGTCTAACAACAGTTTACTGACTGCTAGTCCATCTTCTAACAACAGTTTACTGACTGCCATTCCATCTTCTAACAACAGTTTACTGACTGCTAGTCCATCTTTTAACAACAGTTTACTGAATGTCAGTCTAACAACAGTTTACTGACTGCCAGTCCATCTTCTAACAACAGTTTACTGACTGCTAGTCCATCTTCTAACAACAGTTTACTGAATGTCAGTCTAACAACAGTTTACTGACTGCTAGTCCATCTTCTAACAACAGTTTACTGACTGCTAGTCCATCTTCTAACAACAGTTTACTGACTGCTAGTCCATCTTCTAACAACAGTTTACTGAATGTCAGTCTAACAACAGTTTACTGACTGCCAGTCCATCTTCTAACAACAGTTTACTGACTGCCAGTCCATCTTCTAACAACAGTTTACTGACTGCTAGTCCATCTTCTAACAACAGTTTACTGACTGCTAGTCCATCTTCTAACAACAGTTTACTGAATGTCAGTCTAACAACAGTTTACTGACTGCCAGTCCATCTTCTAACAACAGTTTACTGACTGCCAGTCCATCTTCTAACAACAGTTTACTGACTGCTAGTCCATGTTCTAACAACAGTTTTCTGAATGTCAGTCTAACAACAGTTTACTGACTGCTAGTCCATCTTCTCACAACAGTTTACTGACTGCTAGTCCATCTTCTAACAACAGTTTACTGAATGTCAGTCTAACAACAGTTTACTGACTGCTAGTCCATCTTCTAACAACAGTTTACTGACTGCCATTCCATCTTCTAACAACAGTTTACTGACTGCTAGTCCATCTTCTAACAACAGTTTACTGAATGTCAGTCTAACAACAGTTTACTGACTGCCATTCCATCTTCTAACAACAGTTTACTGACTGCTAGTCCATCTTCTAACAACAGTTTACTGAATGTCAGTCTAACAACAGTTTACTGACTGCCAGTCCATCTTCTAACAACAGTTTACTGACTGCCAGTCCATCTTCTAACAACAGTTTACTAAATGTCAGTCTAACAACAGTTTACTGACTGCCAGTCCATCTTCTAACAACAGTTTACTAAATGTCAGTCTAACAACAGTTTACTGAATGCCAGTCCATCTTCTAACAACAGTTTACTGAATGTCAGTCTAACAACAGTTTACTGAATGCTAGTCCATCTTCTAACAACAGTTTACTGTATGCCAGTCTATCTTCTAACAATAGTTTACTGAATGCTAGTCCATCTTCTAACAACAGTTTACTGTATGCCAGTCTATCTTCTAACAATAGTTTACTGAATGCCAGTCCATCTTCTAACAACAGTTTACTGTATGCCAGTCCATCTTCTAACAACAGTTTACTGAACGCTAGTCTAACAACAGTTTACTGAATGCTAGTCCATCTTCTAACAACAGTTTACTGTATGCCAGTCTATCTTCTAACAATAGTTTACTGAATGCCAGTTCATCTTCTAACAACAGTTCACTAAATGCTAGTCTATCTTCTAACCACAGTTTACTGAACGCTAGTCTAACAACAGTTTACTGAATGTTAGTCTACTTCTAACAACAGTTTACTGACTGCCAGTCCATCTTCTAACAACAGTTTACTGACTGATAGTCCATCTTCTAACAACAGTTTACTGACTGCCAGTCCATCTTCTAACAACAGTTTACTGACTGCCAGTCAATCTTCTAACAACAGTTTACTGACTGCCAGTCCATCTTCTAACAACAGTTTACTGACTGCTAGTCCATCTTCTAACAACAGTTTACTGACTGCTAGTCCATCTTTTAACAACAGTTTACTGAATGTCAGTCTAACAACAGTTTACTGACTGTCAGTCCATCTTCTAACAACAGTTTACTGACTGCCAGTCCATCTTCTAACAACAGTTTACTGACTGCTAGTCCATCTTCTAACAACAGTTTACTGAATGTCAGTCTAACAACAGTTTACTGACTGCCAGTCCATCTTCTAACAACAGTTTACTGACTGCCAGTCCATCTTCTAACAACAGTTTACTGACTGATAGTCCATCTTCTAACAACAGTTTACTGACTGCCAGTCCATCTTCTAACAACAGTTTACTGACTGCCAGTCCATCTTCTAACAACAGTTTACTGACTGCCAGTCCATCTTCTAACAACAGTTTACTGACTGCTAGTCCATCTTCTAACAACAGTTTACTGACTACTAGTCCATCTTCTGACAACAGTTTACTGAATGTCAGTCTAACAACAGTTTACTGACTGCCAGTCCATCTTCTAACAACAGTTTACTGACTGCCAGTCCATCTTCTAACAACAGTTTACTGACTGCTAGTCCATCTTCTAACAACAGTTTACTGAATGTCTAACAACAGTTTACTGACTGCCAGTCCATCTTCTAACAACAGTTTACTGACTGCCAGTCCATCTTCTAACAACAGTTTACTGACTGCTAGTCCATCTTCTAACAACAGTTTACTGAATGTCAGTCTAACAACAGTTTACTGACTGCTAGTCCATCTTCTCACAACAGTTTACTGAATGTCAGTCTAACAACAGTTTACTGACTGCTAGTCCATCTTCTAACAACAGTTTACTGAATGTCAGTCTAACAACAGTTTACTGAATGTCAGTCTAACAACAGTTTACTGACTGCTAGTCCATCTTCTAAACAGTTTACTGACTGCTAGTCCATCTTCTAACAACAGTTTACTGAATGTCAGTCTAACAACAGTTTACTGACTGCTAGTCCATCTTCTAACAACAGTTTACTGACTGCCAGTCCATCTTCTAACAACAGTTTACTGACTGATAGTCCATCTTCTAACAACAGTTTACTGACTGCCAGTCCATCTTCTAACAACAGTTTACTGACTGCTAGTCCATCTTCTAACAACAGTTTACTGAATGTCAGTCCATCTTCTAACAACAGTTTACTGACTGCCAGTCCATCTTCTAACAACAGTTTACTGACTGCCAGTCCATCTTCTAACAACAGTTTACTGAATGTCAGTCTAACAACAGTTTACTGACTGCTAGTCCATCTTAACAACAGTTTACTGAATGTCAGTCTAACAACAGTTTACTGACTGCTAGTCCATCTTCTAACAACAGTTTACTGACTGCCAGTCCATCTTCTAACAACAGTTTACTGACTGCTAGTCCATCTTCTAACAACAGTTTACTGAATGTCAGTCTAACAACAGTTTACTGACTGCCATTCCATCTTCTAACAACAGTTTACTGACTGCTAGTCCATCTTCTAACAACAGTTTACTGACTGCCAGTCCATCTTCTAACAACAGTTTACTGACTGCCAGTCCATCTTCTAACAACAGTTTACTGACTGCTAGTCCATCTTCTAACAACAGTTTACTGAATGTCAGTCTAACAACAGTTTACTGACTGCCAGTCCATCTTCTAACAACAGTTTACTGACTGCTAGTCCATCTTTTAACAACAGTTTACTAACTGCTAGTCCATCTTCTAACAACAGTTTACTGAATGTCAGTCTAACAACAGTTTACTGACTGCCAGTCCATCTTCTAACAACAGTTTACTGACTGCCAGTCCATCTTCTAACAACAGTTTACTGACTGCTAGTCCATCTTCTAACAACAGTTTACTGAATGTCAGTCTAACAACAGTTTACTGACTGCTAGTCCATCTTCTAACAACAGTTTACTGACTGCTAGTCCATCTTCTAACAACAGTTTACTGACTGCCAGTCCATCTTCTAACAACAGTTTACTGACTGCCAGTCCATCTTCTAACAACAGTTTACTGACTGCTAGTCCATCTTCTAACAACAGTTTACTGAATGTCAGTCTAACAACAGTTTACTGACTGCTAGTCCATCTTCTCACAACAGTTTACTGACTGCTAGTCCATCTTCTAACAACAGTTTACTGAATGTCAGTCTAACAACAGTTTACTGACTGCTAGTCCATCTTCTAACAACAGTTTACTGACTGCCATTCCATCTTCTAACAACAGTTTACTGACTGCTAGTCCATCTTCTAACAACAGTTTACTGAATGTCAGTCTGACAACAGTTTACTGACTGCCATTCCATCTTCTAACAACAGTTTACTGACTGCTAGTCCATCTTCTAACAACAGTTTACTGAATGTCAGTCTAACAACAGTTTACTGACTGCCAGTCCATCTTCTATCAACAGTTTACTGACTGCCAGTCCATCTTCTAACAACAGTTTACTAAATGTCAGTCTAACAACAGTTTACTGACTGCCAGTCCATCTTCTAACAACAGTTTACTAAATGTCAGTCTAACAACAGTTTACTGAATGCCAGTCCATCTTCTAACAACAGTTTACTGAATGTCAGTCTAACAACAGTTTACTGAATGCTAGTCCATCTTCTAACAACAGTTTACTGTATGCCAGTCTATCTTCTAACAATAGTTTACTGAATGCTAGTCCATCTTCTAACAACAGTTTACTGTATGCCAGTCTATCTTCTAACAATAGTTTACTGAATGCCAGTCCATCTTCTAACAACAGTTTACTGAATGTCAGTCTAACAACAGTTTACTGAATGCTAGTCCATCTTCTAACAACAGTTTACTGTATGCCAGTCTATCTTCTAACAATAGTTTACTGAATGCCAGTCCATCTTCTAACAACAGTTTACTGAATGCCAGTCTATCTTCTAACAACAGTTTACTGAACGCTAGTCTAACAACAGTTTACTGAATGCTAGTCCATTTTCTAACAACAGTTTACTGTATGCCAGTCTATCTTCTAACAATAGTTTACTGAATGCCAGTCCATCTTCTAACAACAGTTCACTAAATGCTAGTCTATCTTCTAACCACAGTTTACTGAACGCTAGTCTAACAACAGTTTACTGACTGCCAGTCCATCTTCTAACAACAGTTTACTGACTGCCAGTCCATCTTCTAACAACAGTTTACTGACTGATAGTCCATCTTCTAACAACAGTTTACTGACTGCCAGTCCATCTTCTAACAACAGTTTACTGACTGCCAGTCAATCTTCTAACAACAGTTTACTGACTGCCAGTCCATCTTCTAACAACAGTTTACTGACTGCTAGTCCATCTTCTAACAACAGTTTACTGACTGCTAGTCCATCTATTAACAACAGTTTACTGAATGTCAGTCTAACAACAGTTTACTGACTGCCAGTCCATCTTCTAACAACAGTTTACTGACTGCCATTCCATCTTCTAACAACAGTTTACTGACTGCTAGTCCATCTTCTAACAACAGTTTACTGAATGTCAGTCTAACAACAGTTTACTGACTGCCATTCCATCTTCTAACAACAGTTTACTGACTGCCAGTCCATCTTCTAACAACAGTTTACTGACTGATAGTCCATCTTCTAACAACAGTTTACTGACTGCCAGTCCATCTTCTAACAACAGTTTACTGACTGCCAGTCCATCTTCTAACAACAGTTTACTGACTGCCAGTCCATCTTCTAACAACAGTTTACTGACTGCTAGTCAATCTTCTAACAACAGTTTACTGACTACTAGTCCATCTTCTGACAACAGTTTACTGAATGTCAGTCTAACAACAGTTTACTGACTGCCAGTCCATCTTCTAACAACAGTTTACTGACTGCCAGTCCATCTTCTAACAACAGTTTACTGACTGCTAGTCCATCTTCTAACAACAGTTTACTGAATGTCAGTCTAACAACAGTTTACTGACTGCCAGTCCATCTTCTAACAACAGTTTACTGACTGCCAGTCCATCTTCTAACAACAGTTTACTGACTGCTAGTCCATCTTCTAACAACAGTTTACTGAATGTCAGTCTAACAACAGTTTACTGACTGCTAGTCCATCTTCTAACAACAGTTTACTGAATGTCAGTCTAACAACAGTTTACTGACTGCTAGTCCATCTTCTAACAACAGTTTACTGACTGCCATTCCATCTTCTAACAACAGTTTACTGACTGCTAGTCCATCTTCTAACAACAGTTTACTGAATGTCAGTCTAACAACAGTTTACTGACTGCCATTCCATCTTCTAACAACAGTTTACTGACTGCTAGTCCATCTTCTAACAACAGTTTACTGAATGTCAGTCTAACAACAGTTTACTGACTGCCAGTCCATCTTCTAACAACAGTTTACTGACTGCTAGTCCATCTTCTAACAACAGTTTACTGACTGCTAGTCCATCTTCTAACAACAGTTTACTGAATGTCAGTCTAACAACAGTTTACTGACTGCCAGTCCATCTTCTATCAACAGTTTACTGACTGCCAGTCCATCTTCTAACAACAGTTTACTAAATGTCAGTCTAACAACAGTTTACTGACTTCCAGTCCATCTTCTAACAACAGTTTACTAAATGTCAGTCTAACAACAGTTTACTGAATGCCAGTCCATCTTCTAACAACAGTTTACTGAATGCTAGTCCATCTTCTAACAACAGTTTACTGTATGCCAGTCTATCTTCTAACAATAGTTTACTGAATGCTAGTCCATCTTCTAACAACAGTTTACTGTATGCCAGTCTATCTTCTAACAATAGTTTACTGAATGCCAGTCCATCTTCTAACAACAGTTTACTGTATGCCAGTCCATCTTCTAACAACAGTTTACTGAACGCTAGTCTAACAACAGTTTACTGAATGCTAGTCCATCTTCTAACAACAGTTTACTGTATGCCAGTCTATCTTCTAACAATAGTTTACTGAATGCCAGTCCATCTTCTAACAACAGTTCACTAAATGCTAGTCTATCTTCTAACCACAGTTTACTGAACGCTAGTCTAACAACAGTTTACTGAATGTTAGTCTACTTCTAACAACAGTTTACTGACTGCCAGTCCATCTTCTAACAACAGTTTACTGACTGATAGTCCATCTTCTAACAACAGTTTACTGACTGCCAGTCCATCTTCTAACAACAGTTTACTGACTGCTAGTCCATCTTCTAACAACAGTTTACTGAATGTCAGTCTAACAACAGTTTACTGACTGCCAGTCCATCTTCTAACAACAGTTTACTGACTGCTAGTCCATCTTTTAACAACAGTTTACTGAATGTCAGTCTAACAACAGTTTACTGACTGTCAGTCCATTCTAACAACAGTTTACTGACTGCCAGTCCATCTTCTAACAACAGTTTACTGACTGCTAGTCCATCTTCTAACAACAGTTTACTGAATGTCAGTCTAACAACAGTTTACTGACTGCCAGTCCATCTTCTAACAACAGTTTACTGACTGCTAGTCCATCTTCTAACAACAGTTTACTGACTGCTAGTCCATCTTCTAACAACAGTTTACTGAATGTCAGTCTAACAACAGTTTACTGACTGCCAGTCCATCTTCTAACAACAGTTTACTGACTGCCAGTCCATCTTCTAACAACAGTTTACTGACTGCTAGTCCATCTTCTAACAACAGTTTACTGAATGTCAGTCTAACAACAGTTTACTGACTGCCAGTCCATCTTCTAACAACAGTTTACTGACTGCCAGTCCATCTTCTAACAACAGTTTACTGACTGATAGTCCATCTTCTAACAACAGTTTACTGACTGCCAGTCCATCTTCTAACAACAGTTTACTGACTGCCAGTCCATCTTCTAACAACAGTTTACTGACTGCCAGTCCATCTTCTAACAACAGTTTACTGACTGCTAGTCCATCTTCTAACAACAGTTTACTGACTGCTAGTCCATCTTCTAACAACAGTTTACTGAATGTCAGTCTAACAACAGTTTACTGACTGCCAGTCCATCTTCTAACAACAGTTTACTGACTGCCAGTCCATCTTCTAACAACAGTTTACTGACTGCTAGTCCATCTTCTAACAACAGTTTACTGAATGTCAGTCTAACAACAGTTTACTGACTGCCAGTCCATCTTCTAACAACAGTTTACTGACTGCCAGTCCATCTTCTAACAACAGTTTACTGACTGCTAGTCCATCTTCTAACAACAGTTTACTGAATGTCAGTCTAACAACAGTTTACTGACTGCCAGTCCATCTTCTAACAACAGTTTACTGAATGTCAGTCTAACAACAGTTTACTGACTGCTAGTCCATCTTCTAACAACAGTTTACTGAATGTCAGTCTAACAACAGTTTACTGACTGCTAGTCCATCTTCTAACAACAGTTTACTGACTGCCATTCCATCTTCTAACAACAGTTTACTGACTGCTAGTCCATCTTCTAACAACAGTTTACTAAATGTCAGTCTAACAACAGGTTACTGACTGCCATTCCATCTTCTAACAACAGTTTACTGACTGCTAGTCCATCTTCTAACAACAGTTTACTGAATGTCAGTCTAACAACAGTTTACTGACTGCCAGTCCATCTTCTAACAACAGTTTACTGACTGCCAGTCCATCTTCTAACAACAGTTTACTGACTGCTAGTCCATCTTCTAACAACAGTTTACTGAATGTCAGTCTAACAACAGTTTACTGACTGCTAGTCCATCTTCTAACAACAGTTTACTGAATGTCAGTCTAACAACAGTTTACTGACTGCTAGTCCATCTTCTAACAACAGTTTACTGACTGCCATTCCATCTTCTAACAACAGTTTACTGACTGCTAGTCCATCTTTTAACAACAGTTTACTAAATGTCAGTCTAACAACAGTTTACTGACTGCCATTCCATCTTCTAACAACAGTTTACTGACTGCTAGTCCATCTTCTAACAACAGTTTACTGACTGCCAGTCCATCTTCTAACAACAGTTTACTGACTGCTAGTCCATCTTCTAACAACAGTTTACTGACTGCTAGTCCATCTTTTAACAACAGTTTACTGAATGTCAGTCTAACAACAGTTTACTGACTGCCAGTCCATCTTCTAACAACAGTTTACTGACTGCTAGTCCATCTTCTAACAACAGTTTACTGACTGCTAGTCCATCTTCTAACAACAGTTTACTGAATGTCAACAACAGTTTACTGACTGCTAGTCCATCTTCTAACAACAGTTTACTGAATGTCAGTCTAACAACAGTTTACTGACTGCCAGTCCATCTTCTAACAACAGTTTACTGACTGCCAGTCCATCTTCTAACAACAGTTTACTGACTGCTAGTCCATCTTCTAACAACAGTTTTCTGAATGTCAGTCTAACAACAGTTTACTGACTGCTAGTCCATCTTCTCACAACAGTTTACTGACTGCTAGTCCATCTTCTAACAACAGTTTACTGAATGTCAGTCTAACAACAGTTTACTGACTGCTAGTCTTTAAGTTCTTGTTTAATGAGGCTAGGAGGACTATATATATATATATTGTACATGTAGTAGAACATCAATAATATTAGAAATAAGTGTAATGTATTCAATAAGTAACATCAGCTTGAAGTCCGAGCAGACAAATACCAGACACAGGTAAGATTATTTGTGATCTGCCCTGTGTACTAGCTACCTGATACAGACAAATTCAAAATGTTCTGACATTCGAGTCGAATCTGAACAAATTATCTGAGCAGCAACACTCTGCCAGTCTCATTGTCAAGTGTGATTATCCACACAGTCCACACAGTTCACACCTATTATCCACAGTCCATGTACTTCTCATCAGCCACATGGTCAATAAAGTTTATGGTGAAACAAATAAAAGGAAAATATTCATTAAAAGTGCTGTACAGGTTGGGTGGCCACCAAACAGTTCGACTGAAACTTGAGATTTAATTTCAAAACATTCAGTTTGAAGTAGACACGAGACAAAAAGTGATTTGACCTGAACTTGTCCACAGGGCGTTGTACCTGAAGATGGTTCATACCTACCAGCTGTTTGTTTATTTGTTTGTTGGTGTTATTCACATACAACTATTTTGAGACCGTCACACAGCTGCAGGTGCCCCGACCATACAAATTAGTTCCGTAGGAGTCATGCAGGTGGAGACACGACATACCCTGGGTGAGTGATGTCCCTCGACTGGAGGCTGACTACTCAGGGTTCTTTTTCTTCTCGGTGTGTACATCGTGTTTGGTGTCTACTGATTCCTGTGATCTGTGTTTTTGATGGGCTGCCTGTCAGTATCTTTCACTGTTTACAATGTCTGCACCCGATTGTTTCCTTCTTCATCGACTAACGATGTCAAACACCATACCTGTCTCATCTTGACTGGCTGTTCTTTGTTTGCTGGATTCTCTACCCTTCCTAAACCTGTTCACTCTTCCTGCTCTACGGACTATTTTCGCCCCGCTGCGTTACATGTGAGTGAACAAGCTTGGACTGACTCTCCGACCTGCTAACGATCTGCCTCCTGCTCCATTTTCTTCTCCGCCATATTCTCTGATACAACATCGGTGACAGTCATCGCTGTATGCGTCAAAACATGGACACCTACGTTTCTCAACAGGTTGTTCTTGTTGATTACATTGTCACCTGTTGCCATTAGGACATGAATTAAAGTGCTTTCTCGACTTCTTGACCACTTTCTCAGTTCTAGACGACGACTGTGTGTCCCATGTCACATAATTATTACCTATGTATGGACCATGTCACATTATTCTTACCTACGTGTGTCCAATGCCACATTATTCTTACCTATATATGGACCATGTCACATTATTCTTACCTATGTGTGTCCCATGTCACATTATTCTTACCTATGTGTGTCCCATGTGTTGTACATTTGAACGCCTTGATGGTGAAGACAGGCGCAATAAAAGTCTATTGTGATAAGCTGTTTCTACTGATGCTAATGATGATCCTAATGATGATGCTAATAATGATGCTAATAATGATGCTAATAAGGATGAAGATTATAAAAATGTAAACAAGCAAAATATGCTTTTTTGTAGACAGATGAACAAACAAGTGACAAGATAAACAGGTTGTACTATTTAAGTCTGTACACAGAGTTTTGAGAAGGACATGTGGTAGTACAAAACACTATACTGAGGAATCATCTTGAACGATGAAGAAGACAATATTATCGCTAAGAAGATTATGAAATGCAATTAAAACACTTTTACCAGGAAGAAGCCAAAAACCCAGGGAAAAAAAACAAAGTTGATTATTAACTGGAAGAACTGGAACCCTAAGAACACACGAAGTCTGGTGTCAGCTGAATACAGTTTGAGGTTTGAGGGCTAAACACGAGGCCCTCAGGACATATCCTGACGTTTGTGACATTGTTGTTGCATTGAATATAGAGGTTGCAAGCAGCAGGGTGTGGATAGTACATGCCGCTCTTATTCTCACATGGCCTCGTTGCATCTGTAACACAAAAGACCAGTTTACAGTTTAAACACCTGGTGAGCAGATTGTCCTGTGCAATAAGACAGCTCACAACATTTTATACGATACGATGATAAGGCCAACATGGCTGGATGAAACATGTCAAGTTAGAAGTAAATATTATCATTGAGACACTTAACACATAAATAGTTAGAGACATAGAGACGCTGGCAAGAGTTTGTGTGCCAGTCCATCTTCTAACAACAGTTTACTAAATGTCAGTCTAACAACAGTTTACTGACTGCCAGTCCATCTTCTAACAACAGTTTACTGAATGTCAGTCTAACAACAGTTTACTGAATGCCAGTCCATCTTCTAACAACAGTTTACTGAATGTCAGTCTAACAACAGTTTACTGAATGCTAGTCCATCTTCTAACAACAGTTTACTGTATGCCAGTCTATCTTCTAACAATAGTTTACTGAATGCTAGTCCATCTTCTAACAACAGTTTACTGTATGCCAGTCTATCTTCTAACAATAGTTTACTGAATGCCAGTCCATCTTCTAACAACAGTTTACTGAATGCCAGTCCATCTTCTAACAACAGTTTACTGAACGCTAGTCTAACAACAGTTTACTGAATGCTAGTCCATCTTCTAACAACAGTTTACTGTATGCCAGTCTATCTTCTAACAACAGTTTACTGAATGCCAGTTCATCTTCTAACAACAGTTCACTAAATGCTAGTCTATCTTCTAACCACAGTTTACTGAACGCTAGTCTAACAACAGTTTACTGAATGTTAGTCTACTTCTAACAACAGTTTACTGACTGCCAGTCCATCTTCTAACAACAGTTTACTGACTGCTAGTCCATCTTCTAACAACAGTTTACTGACTGCCAGTCCATCTTCTAACAACAGTTTACTGACTGCCAGTCCATCTTCTAACAACAGTTTACTGACTGCTAGTCCATCTTCTAACAACAGTTTACTGACTGCTAGTCCATCTTCTAACAACAGTTTACTGACTGCCAGTCCATCTTCTAACAACAGTTTACTGACTGCTAGTCCATCTTCTAACAACAGTTTACTGAATGTCAGTCTAACAACAGTTTACTGACTGCTAGTCCATCTTCTCACAACAGTTTACTGACTGCTAGTCCATCTTCTAACAACAGTTTACTGAATGTCAGTCTAACAACAGTTTACTGACTGCTAGTCCATCTTCTAACAACAGTTTACTGACTGCCATTCCATCTTCTAACAACAGTTTACTGACTGCTAGTCCATCTTCTAACAACAGTTTACTGAATGTCAGTCTAACAACAGTTTACTGACTGCCATTCCATCTTCTAACAACAGTTTACTGACTGCTAGTCCATCTTCTAACAACAGTTTACTGAATGTCAGTCTAACAACAGTTTACTGACTGCCAGTCCATCTTCTAACAACAGTTTACTGACTGCCAGTCCATCTTCTAACAACAGTTTACTAAATGTCAGTCTAACAACAGTTTACTGACTGCCAGTCCATCTTCTAACAACAGTTTACTAAATGTCAGTCTAACAACAGTTTACTGAATGCCAGTCCATCTTCTAACAACAGTTTACTGAATGTAAGTCTAACAACAGTTTACTGAATGCTAGTCCATCTTCTAACAACAGTTTACTGTATGCCAGTCTATCTTCTAACAATAGTTTACTGAATGCTAGTCCATCTTCTAACAACAGTTTACTGTATGCCAGTCTATCTTCTAACAATAGTTTACTGAATGCCAGTCCATCTTCTAACAACAGTTTACTGTATGCCAGTCCATCTTCTAACAACAGTTTACTGAACGCTAGTCTAACAACAGTTTACTGAATGCTAGTCCATCTTCTAACAACAGTTTACTGTATGCCAGTCTATCTTCTAACAATAGTTTACTGAATGCCAGTCCATCTTCTAACAACAGTTCACTAAATGCTAGTCTATCTTCTAACCACAGTTTACTGAACGCTAGTCTAACAACAGTTTACTGAATGTTAGTCTACTTCTAACAACAGTTTACTGACTGCCAGTCCATCTTCTAACAACAGTTTACTGACTGATAGTCCATCTTCTAACAACAGTTTACTGACTGCCAGTCCATCTTCTAACAACAGTTTACTGACTGCCAGTCCATCTTCTAACAACAGTTTACTGACTGCCAGTCCATCTTCTAACAACAGTTTACTGACTGCTAGTCCATCTTCTAACAACAGTTTACTGACTGCTAGTCCATCTTCTAACAACAGTTTACTGAATGTCAGTCTAACAACAGTTTACTGACTGCCAGTCCATCTTCTAACAACAGTTTACTGACTGCCAGTCCATCTTCTAACAACAGTTTACTGACTGATAGTCCATCTTCTAACAACAGTTTACTGACTGCCAGTCCATCTTCTAACAACAGTTTACTGACTGCCAGTCCATCTTCTAACAACAGTTTACTGACTGATAGTCCATCTTCTAACAACAGTTTACTGACTGCCAGTCCATCTTCTAACAACAGTTTACTGACTGCCAGTCAATCTTCTAACAACAGTTTACTGACTGCCAGTCCATCTTCTAACAACAGTTTACTGACTGCTAGTCCATCTTCTAACAACAGTTTACTGAATGTCAGTCTAACAACAGTTTACTGACTGCCAGTCCATCTTCTAACAACAGTTTACTGACTGCCAGTCCATCTTCTAACAACAGTTTACTGACTGCTAGTCCATCTTCTAACAACAGTTTACTGAATGTCAGTCTAACAACAGTTTACTGACTGCCAGTCCATCTTCTAACAACAGTTTACTGACTGCCAGTCCATCTTCTAACAACAGTTTACTGACTGCTAGTCCATCTTCTAACAACAGTTTACTGAATGTCAGTCTAACAACAGTTTACTGACTGCTAGTCCATCTTCTAACAACAGTTTACTGAATGTCAGTCTAACAACAGTTTACTGACTGCCAGTCCATCTTCTAACAACAGTTTACTGACTGCCAGTCCATCTTCTAACAACAGTTTACTGACTGCTAGTCCATATTCTAACAACAGTTTACTGAATGTCAGTCTAACAACAGTTTACTGACTGCCATTCCATCTTCTAACAACAGTTTACTGACTGCTAGTCCATCTTCTAACAACAGTTTACTGACTGCCAGTCCATCTTCTAACAACAATTTAATGACTGCTAGTCCATCTTCTAACAACAGTTTACTGACTGCTAGTCCATCTTCTAACAACAGTTTACTGAATGTCAGTCTAACAACAGTTTACTGACTGCCAGTCCATCTTCTAACAACAGTTTACTGACTGCCAGTCCATCTTCTAACAACAGTTTACTAAATGTCAGTCTAACAACAGTTTACTGACTGCCAGTCCATCTTCTAACAACAGTTTACTGAATGTCAGTCTAACAACAGTTTACTGAATGCCAGTCCATCTTCTAACAACAGTTTACTGAATGCTAGTCCATCTTCTAACAATAGTTTACTGAATGCTAGTCCATCTTCTAACAACAGTTTACTGTATGCCAGTCTATCTTCTAACAATAGTTTACTGAATGCCAGTCCATCTTCTAACAACAGTTTACTGTATGCCAGTCCATCTTCTAACAACAGTTTACTGAACGCTAGTCTAACAACAGTTTACTGAATGCTAGTCCATCTTCTAACAACAGTTTACTGTATGCCAGTCTATCTTCTAACAATAGTTTACTGAATGCCAGTCCATCTTCTAACAACAGTTCACTAAATGCTAGTCTATCTTCTAACCACAGTTTACTGAACGCTAGTCTAACAACAGTTTACTGACTGCCAGTCCATCTTCTAACAACAGTTTACTGACTGCCAGTCCATCTTCTAACAACAGTTTACTGACTGCTAGTCCATCTTCTAACAACAGTTTACTGAATGTCAGTCTAACAACAGTTTACTGACTGCTAGTCCATCTTCTAACAACAGTTTACTGAATCCAGTCTAACAACAGTTTACTGACTGCTAGTCCATCTTCTAACAACAGTTTACTGACTGCCAGTCCATCTTCTAACAACAGTTTACTGACTGCTAGTCCATCTTCTAACAACAGTTTACTGAATGTCAGTCTAACAACAGTTTACTGACTGCTAGTCCATCTTCTCACAACAGTTTACTGAATGTCAGTCTAACAACAGTTTACTGACTGCTAGTCCATCTTCTAACAACAGTTTACTGAATGTCAGTCTAACAACAGTTTACTGAATGTCAGTCTAACAACAGTTTACTGACTGCTAGTCCATCTTCTCACAACAGTTTACTGACTGCTAGTCCATCTTCTAACAACAGTTTACTGAATGTCAGTCTAACAACAGTTTACTGACTGCTAGTCCATCTTCTAACAACAGTTTACTGACTGCCATTCCATCTTCTAACAACAGTTTACTGACTGCTAGTCCATCTTCTAACAACAGTTTACTGACTGCCAGTGACTTCCATCTTCTAACAACAGTTTACTGACTGCTAGTCCATCTTCTAACAACAGTTTACTGAATGTCAGTCTAACAACAGTTTACTGACTGCCAGTCCATCTTCTAACAACAGTTTACTGACTGCCAGTCCATCTTCTAACAACAGTTTACTAAATGTCAGTCTAACAACAGTTTACTGACTGCCAGTCCATCTTCTAACAACAGTTTACTAAATGTCAGTCTAACAACAGTTTACTGAATGCCAGTCCATCTTCTAACAACAGTTTACTGAATGTAAGTCTAACAACAGTTTACTGAATGCTAGTCCATCTTCTAACAACAGTTTACTGTATGCCAGTCTATCTTCTAACAATAGTTTACTGAATGCTAGTCCATCTTCTAACAACAGTTTACTGTATGCCAGTCTATCTTCTAACAATAGTTTACTGAATGCCAGTCCATCTTCTAACAACAGTTTACTGTATGCCAGTCATCTTCTAACAACAGTTTACTGAACGCTAGTCTAACAACAGTTTACTGAATGCTAGTCCATCTTCTAACAACAGTTTACTGTATGCCAGTCTATCTTCTAACAATAGCTGAATGCCAGTCCATCTTCTAACAACAGTTTACTGACAGTCTAACAACAGTTTACTGACTGTAGTCCATCTTCTAACAACAGTTTACTGACTGCCATTCCATCTTCTAACAACAGTTTACTGACTGCCAGTCCATCTTCTAACAACAGTTTACTGAATGTCAGTCTAACAACAGTTTACTGACTGCCAGTCCATCTTCTAACAACAGTTTACTGACTGCTAGTCCATCTTCTAACAACAGTTTACTGAATGTCAGTCTAACAACAGTTTACTGACTGCCAGTCCATCTTCTAACAACAGTTTACTGACTGCCAGTCCATCTTCTAACAACAGTTTACTAAATGTCAGTCTAACAACAGTTTACTGACTGCCAGTCCATCTTCTAACAACAGTTTACTGAATGTCAGTCTAACAACAGTTTACTGAATGCCAGTCCATCTTCTAACAACAGTTTACTGAATGTAAGTCTAACAACAGTTTACTGAATGCTAGTCCATCTTCTAACAACAGTTTACTGTATGCCAGTCTATCTTCTAACAATAGTTTACTGAATGCTAGTCCATCTTCTAACAACAGTTTACTGTATGCCAGTCTATCTTCTAACAATAGTTTACTGAATGCCAGTCCATCTTCTAACAACAGTTTACTGTATGCCAGTCCATCTTCTAACAACAGTTTACTGAACGCTAGTCTAACAACAGTTTACTGAATGCTAGTCCATCTTCTAACAACAGTTTACTGTATGCCAGTCTATCTTCTAACAATAGTTTACTGAATGCCAGTCCATCTTCTAACAACAGTTCACTAAATGCTAGTCTATCTTCTAACCACAGTTTACTGAACGCTAGTCTAACAACAGTTTACTGAATGTTAGTCTACTTCTAACAACAGTTTACTGACTGCCAGTCCATCTTCTAACAACAGTTTACTGACTGATAGTCCATCTTCTAACAACAGTTTACTGACTGCCAGTCCATCTTCTAACAACAGTTTACTGACTGCCAGTCAATCTTCTAACAACAGTTTACTGACTGCCAGTCCATCTTCTAACAACAGTTTACTGACTGCTAGTCCATCTTCTAACAACAGTTTACTGACTGCTAGTCCATCTTTTAACAACAGTTTACTGAATGTCAGTCTAACAACAGTTTACTGACTGCCAGTCCATCTTCTAACAACAGTTTACTGACTGCCAGTCCATCTTCTAACAACAGTTTACTGACTGCTAGTCCATCTTCTAACAACAGTTTACTGAATGTCAGTCTAACAACAGTTTACTGACTGCCAGTCCATCTTCTAACAACAGTTTACTGACTGCCAGTCCATCTTCTAACAACAGTTTACTGACTGATAGTCCATCTTCTAACAACAGTTTACTGACTGCCAGTCCATCTTCTAACAACAGTTTACTGACTGCCAGTCCATCTTCTAACAACAGTTTACTGACTGCCAGTCCATCTTCTAACAACAGTTTACTGACTGCTAGTCCATCTTCTAACAACAGTTTACTGACTACTAGTCCATCTTCTGACAACAGTTTACTGAATGTCAGTCTAACAACAGTTTACTGACTGCCAGTCCATCTTCTAACAACAGTTTACTGACTGCCAGTCCATCTTCTAACAACAGTTTACTGACTGCTAGTCCATCTTCTAACAACAGTTTACTGAATGTCAGTCTAACAACAGTTTACTGACTGCCAGTCCATCTTCTAACAACAGTTTACTGACTGCCAGTCCATCTTCTAACAACAGTTTACTGACTGCTAGTCCATCTTCTAACAACAGTTTACTGAATGTCAGTCTAACAACAGTTTACTGACTGCTAGTCCATCTTCTAAACAGTTTACAGTTCCATCTTCTAACAACAGTTTACTGAATGTCAGTCTAACAACAGTTTACTGACTGCTAGTCCATCTTCTAACAACAGTTTACTGACTGCCATTCCATCTTCTAACAACAGTTTACTGACTGCTAGTCCATCTTCTAACAACAGTTTACTGAATGTCAGTCTAACAACAGTTTACTGACTGCCAGTCCATCTTCTAACAACAGTTTACTGACTGCTAGTCCATCTTCTAACAACAGTTTACTGAGCTTCCATAACAACAGTTTACTGAATGTCAAACAGTTTACTGACTGCCAGTCCATCTTCTAACAACAGTTTACTGACTGCTAGTCCATCTTCTAACAACAGTTTACTGAATGTCAGTCTAACAACAGTTTACTGACTGCCAGTCCATCTTCTAACAACAGTTTACTGAATGCCAGTCTTCTAACAACAGTTTACTGACTGCTAGTCCATCTTCTAACAACAGTTTACTGACTGCTAGTCCATCTTCTAACAACAGTTTACTGAATGTCTCTAACAACAGTTTACTGACAGTCCATCTTCTAACAACAGTTTACTGACTGCCAGTCCATCTTCTAACAACAGTTTACTGACTGCTAGTCCATCTTCTAACAACAGTTTACTGAATGTCAGTCTAACAACAGTTTACTGACTGCCATTCCATCTTCTAACAACAGTTTACTGACTGCTAGTCCATCTTCTAACAACAGTTTACTGAATGTCAGTCTAACAACAGTTTACTGACTGCCAGTCCATCTTCTAACAACAGTTTACTGACTGCTAGTCCATCTTCTAACAACAGTTTACTAACTGCTAGTCCATCTTCTAACAACAGTTTACTGAATGTCAGTCTAACAACAGTTTACTGACTGCCAGTCCATCTTCTAACAACAGTTTACTGACTGCTAGTCCATCTTCTAACAACAGTTTACTGACTGCTAGTCCATCTTCTAACAACAGTTTACTGAATGTCAGTCTAACAACAGTTTACTGACTGCTAGTCCATCTTCTAACAACAGTTTACTGAATGTCAGTCTAACAACAGTTTACTGACTGCCAGTCCATCTTCTAACAACAGTTTACTGACTGCCAGTCCATCTTCTAACAACAGTTTACTGACTGCTAGTCCATCTTCTAACAACAGTTTACTGAATGTCAGTCTAACAACAGTTTACTGACTGCTAGTCCATCTTCTCACAACAGTTTACTGACTGCTAGTCCATCTTCTAACAACAGTTTACTGAATGTCAGTCTAACAACAGTTTACTGACTGCTAGTCCATCTTCTAACAACAGTTTACTGACTGCCATTCCATCTTCTAACAACAGTTTACTGACTGCTAGTCCATCTTCTAACAACAGTTTACTGAATGTCAGTCTAACAACAGTTTACTGACTGCCATTCCATCTTCTAACAACAGTTTACTGACTGCTAGTCCATCTTCTAACAACAGTTTACTGAATGTCAGTCTAACAACAGTTTACTGACTGCCAGTCCATCTTCTAACAACAGTTTACTGACTGCCAGTCCATCTTCTAACAACAGTTTACTAAATGTCAGTCTAACAACAGTTTACTGACTGCCAGTCCATCTTCTAACAACAGTTTACTAAATGTCAGTCTAACAACAGTTTACTGAATGCCAGTCCATCTTCTAACAACAGTTTACTGAATGTCAGTCTAACAACAGTTTACTGAATGCTAGTCCATCTTCTAACAACAGTTTACTGTATGCCAGTCTATCTTCTAACAATAGTTTACTGAATGCTAGTCCATCTTCTAACAACAGTTTACTGTATGCCAGTCTATCTTCTAACAATAGTTTACTGAATGCCAGTCCATCTTCTAACAACAGTTTACTGAATGTCAGTCTAACAACAGTTTACTGAATGCTAGTCCATCTTCTAACAACAGTTTACTGTATGCCAGTCTATCTTCTAACAATAGTTTACTGAATGCCAGTCCATCTTCTAACAACAGTTTACTGAATGCCAGTCTATCTTCTAACAACAGTTTACTGAACGCTAGTCTAACAACAGTTTACTGAATGCTAGTCCATTTTCTAACAACAGTTTACTGTATGCCAGTCTATCTTCTAACAATAGTTTACTGAATGCCAGTCCATCTTCTAACAACAGTTCACTAAATGCTAGTCTATCTTCTAACCACAGTTTACTGAACGCTAGTCTAACAACAGTTTACTGACTGCCAGTCCATCTTCTAACAACAGTTTACTGACTGCCAGTCCATCTTCTAACAACAGTTTACTGACTGATAGTCCATCTTCTAACAACAGTTTACTGACTGCCAGTCCATCTTCTAACAACAGTTTACTGACTGCCAGTCAATCTTCTAACAACAGTTTACTGACTGCCAGTCCATCTTCTAACAACAG
This sequence comes from Marisa cornuarietis, assembly GCA_004794655.1. NCBI lineage: Eukaryota > Metazoa > Mollusca > Gastropoda > Architaenioglossa > Ampullariidae > Marisa > Marisa cornuarietis. Next base: position 1,036,668 of record SMMW01000134.1, read on the forward strand.
TTTACTGACTGCTAGTCCATCTTCTAACAACAGTTTACTGACTGCTAGTCCATCTATTAACAACAGTTTACTGAATGTCAGTCTAACAACAGTTTACTGACTGCCAGTCCATCTTCTAACAACAGTTTACTGACTGCCATTCCATCTTCTAACAACAGTTTACTGACTGCTAGTCCATCTTCTAACAACAGTTTACTGAATGTCAGTCTAACAACAGTTTACTGACTGCCATTCCATCTTCTAACAACAGTTTACTGACTGCCAGTCCATCTTCTAACAACAGTTTACTGACTGATAGTCCATCTTCTAACAACAGTTTACTGACTGCCAGTCCATCTTCTAACAACAGTTTACTGACTGCCAGTCCATCTTCTAACAACAGTTTACTGACTGCCAGTCCATCTTCTAACAACAGTTTACTGACTGCTAGTCAATCTTCTAACAACAGTTTACTGACTACTAGTCCATCTTCTGACAACAGTTTACTGAATGTCAGTCTAACAACAGTTTACTGACTGCCAGTCCATCTTCTAACAACAGTTTACTGACTGCCAGTCCATCTTCTAACAACAGTTTACTGACTGCTAGTCCATCTTCTAACAACAGTTTACTGAATGTCAGTCTAACAACAGTTTACTGACTGCCAGTCCATCTTCTAACAACAGTTTACTGACTGCCAGTCCATCTTCTAACAACAGTTTACTGACTGCTAGTCCATCTTCTAACAACAGTTTACTGAATGTCAGTCTAACAACAGTTTACTGACTGCTAGTCCATCTTCTAACAACAGTTTACTGAATGTCAGTCTAACAACAGTTTACTGACTGCTAGTCCATCTTCTAACAACAGTTTACTGACTGCCATTCCATCTTCTAACAACAGTTTACTGACTGCTAGTCCATCTTCTAACAACAGTTTACTGAATGTCAGTCTAACAACAGTTTACTGACTGCCATTCCATCTTCTAACAACAGTTTACTGACTGCTAGTCCATCTTCTAACAACAGTTTACTGAATGTCAGTCTAACAACAGTTTACTGACTGCCAGTCCATCTTCTAACAACAGTTTACTGACTGCTAGTCCATCTTCTAACAACAGTTTACTGACTGCTAGTCCATCTTCTAACAACAGTTTACTGAATGTCAGTCTAACAACAGTTTACTGACTGCCAGTCCATCTTCTATCAACAGTTTACTGACTGCCAGTCCATCTTCTAACAACAGTTTACTAAATGTCAGTCTAACAACAGTTTACTGACTTCCAGTCCATCTTCTAACAACAGTTTACTAAATGTCAGTCTAACAACAGTTTACTGAATGCCAGTCCATCTTCTAACAACAGTTTACTGAATGCTAGTCCATCTTCTAACAACAGTTTACTGTATGCCAGTCTATCTTCTAACAATAGTTTACTGAATGCTAGTCCATCTTCTAACAACAGTTTACTGTATGCCAGTCTATCTTCTAACAATAGTTTACTGAATGCCAGTCCATCTTCTAACAACAGTTTACTGTATGCCAGTCCATCTTCTAACAACAGTTTACTGAACGCTAGTCTAACAACAGTTTACTGAATGCTAGTCCATCTTCTAACAACAGTTTACTGTATGCCAGTCTATCTTCTAACAATAGTTTACTGAATGCCAGTCCATCTTCTAACAACAGTTCACTAAATGCTAGTCTATCTTCTAACCACAGTTTACTGAACGCTAGTCTAACAACAGTTTACTGAATGTTAGTCTACTTCTAACAACAGTTTACTGACTGCCAGTCCATCTTCTAACAACAGTTTACTGACTGATAGTCCATCTTCTAACAACAGTTTACTGACTGCCAGTCCATCTTCTAACAACAGTTTACTGACTGCTAGTCCATCTTCTAACAACAGTTTACTGAATGTCAGTCTAACAACAGTTTACTGACTGCCAGTCCATCTTCTAACAACAGTTTACTGAATGTCAGTCTAACAACAGTTTACTGACTGCTAGTCCATCTTCTAACAACAGTTTACTGAATGTCAGTCTAACAACAGTTTACTGACTGCTAGTCCATCTTCTAACAACAGTTTACTGACTGCCATTCCATCTTCTAACAACAGTTTACTGACTGCTAGTCCATCTTCTAACAACAGTTTACTAAATGTCAGTCTAACAACAGGTTACTGACTGCCATTCCATCTTCTAACAACAGTTTACTGACTGCTAGTCCATCTTCTAACAACAGTTTACTGAATGTCAGTCTAACAACAGTTTACTGACTGCCAGTCCATCTTCTAACAACAGTTTACTGACTGCCAGTCCATCTTCTAACAACAGTTTACTAAATGTCAGTCTAACAACAGTTTACTGACTGCCAGTCCATCTTCTAACAACAGTTTACTAAATGTCAGTCTAACAACAGTTTACTGAATGCCAGTCCATCTTCTAACAACAGTTTACTGAATGCTAGTCCATCTTCTAACAACAGTTTACTGTATGCCAGTCTATCTTCTAACAATAGTTTACTGAATGCTAGTCCATCTTCTAACAACAGTTTACTGTATGCCAGTCTATCTTCTAACAATAGTTTACTGAATGCCAGTCCATCTTCTAACAACAGTTTACTGTATGCCAGTCCTTCTTCTAACAACAGTTTACTGAACGCTAGTCTAACAACAGTTTACTGAATGCTAGTCCATCTTCTAACAACAGTTTACTGTATGCCAGTCTATCTTCTAACAATAGTTTACTGAATGCCAGTCCATCTTCTAACAACAGTTCACTAAATGCTAGTCTATCTTCTAACCACAGTTTACTGAACGCTAGTCTAACAACAGTTTACTGAATGTTAGTCTACTTCTAACAACAGTTTACTGACTGCCAGTCCATCTTCTAACAACAGTTTACTGACTGATAGTCCATCTTCTAACAACAGTTTACTGACTGCCAGTCCATCTTCTAACAACAGTTTACAGACTGCCAGTCCATCTTCTAACAACAGTTTACTGACTACCAGTCCATCTTCTAACAACAGTTTACTGAATGCCAGTCCATCTTCTTTATGTTTGTCTTTTATTACTTGTTTTTTGCTGTTGTTTATCTCTCCATTCTTCGTATGCTGTCCATATCTTGTTTGTGTCTCAACCCGAGATCGTGTGCTATATAAGCCCTCATTATTATTACTAGTAGTATTTTGTGTTCACTTTGAATGTTTAGGTCAAACAATTGTTTTATTGGCCTGAAAGTTAACCACCATGTGTCTATAACTCTAGACAACAACAATGAAGAGCAGGAGAAGGATTGACAGAATACCCCCCCACCCCATTCACAAGAGAATTCCAAAGAAAGCCTCCCTACTGTCCTGAGTTGTGGCGGAAGTCTCGAGGCAGTCCGGGGTGGTGACCTTACACACATTGAGAGTGACATCAAAGACCAGGGCCTCCCCGCACGACATGGTGATTGCACGTCCGTGTAGACACTGGAAGAAAATGCTGCAGCTACCCGGGTAGCGGTAACGGGTGTTGCTTTCGTCGGGTAGACACGGGTGTAATGGGTCCCTTGCTGAAACGGGAGTCAAAGAGGTGGTGGCTGCTGCAGATACGTTGAACCCGTGAACCTGACCTAAAAGAAAAAAATGTGTTTTACGATGACATTTATGACCATAGTTGTAATGTTCTCTCTCTCTCTCTCTCTCTCTCACACACACACACACACACACAATCTAACGCACGTAGACGTTCTTCTCAAATGAAAATTGCATCCAATAAAATAATACTGAAAGTTACAATTGTCTTTTCTAGTTAATAATAATAATAATAAATATTCCATGACACGAAGGACCAGCCATCGTCTCTAGTCTCAGATATAAGGTGCCCTCAGTCGTCATCTCGGTCACTTTAAACCATTTCTGCCTTCTTCTTGGCATTCTTTACAATCAGAGGTTCCAGCTAAAATTCAGGAGAGAGAGAGAGAGAGCATGCCAAAGAAGGAAGCAGGCGCCCCACTTACCCACTCCCAGCTCGGGGAGGTGGTGAAGAAAGAAAAAAATACGGAACTCTTTGGAGGCTGAGATGGAGTAAGCGATGGCCTGGAGCGATAACAGTAAGACATTTTCCTTACTCAAGACCTTCACAAACGATGGGCACCAGAAAACATCGGTCATCAAAGACTGTTCAACTTTTGTCTGGAGAAAATCATGCGAGATGCACTCAATGAACACAACAACCCCGTGTACATCGTAAGGAGACCACTAGGCTACACTTTGCCGATCACATGGAACTGATAGCAGGGAGCAACAGTGAGTTACAAGCCCTCAGACACAAGCTCGGCACTAGCACCAGCGGATACAGGATGGAAATCAGCAAGGACAAGAGTAACATCATGGTGACAGCAAGGACAAGAGTAAAATCATGGTAACAGTAAGGACAAGAGCAACATGGTAACAGCAAGGACAAGTGTAACATCATGGTAACAGTAAGGACAAGAGCAACATGGTAACAGCAAGGACAAGTGTAACATCATGGTAACAGTAAGGACAAGAGCAACATGGTAACAGCAAGGACAAGTGTAACATCATGGTAACAGCAAGGACAAGAGTAACATCATGGTAACAGCAAGGACAAGAGTAACATCATGGTAACAGCAAGGACAAGTGTAACATCATGGTAACAGCAAGGACAAGAGTAACATGGTAACAGCAAGGACAAGAGTAACATCATAGTAACAGTAAGGACAAGAGTAACATGGTAACAGCAAGGACAAGAGTAACATCATGGTAACAGCAAGGACATGAGTAACATCATGGTTACAACAAGGACAAGAGTAACATCATGGTAACAGCAAGGACAAGAGTAACATCATGGTAACAGCAAGGACAAGAGTAACATCATGGTAACAGTAAGGACAAGAGTAACATGGTAACAGCAAGGACAAGAGTAACATCATGGTAACAGCAAGGACATGAGTAACATCATGGTTACAACAAGGACAAGAGTAACATCATGGTAACAGCAAGGACAAGTGTAACATCATGGTAACAGCAAGGACAAGAGTAACATCATGGTAACAGCAAGGACAAGAGTAACATCATGGTAAGCACCACGTTGATCCACTTGAACGATGCTCAGCTTGTACAGGTGCGCATACTCTAGAAGGACGGAAGCTGCGCGGCGTACATGTAACTGGGACTGACACCAGCAGCAACAGGCAGACAGACCGAACACAAGAAGAAGTATAAGCAATGTCCCCCCCCCCAGTTCAAGCTGTACAAGTCGCTAGTGGTTCCCATCCTGCTGTAATGTTGCGAAGCTTGGACCTGGTGAAGTCAATGAGAGGGAGGGATGGAGTGAGTCAAAGAGAGGGAGGGATGGAGTCAGTTAAAGAGAGGGAGGGATGGAGTGAGTCAAAGAGAGGGAGGGATGGAGTCAGTCAAAGAGAGGGAGGGATGGAGTCAGTCAAAGAGAGGGAGGGATGGAGTCAGTCAAAGAGAGGGAGGGATGGAGAGGGATGGAGTCAGTTAAAGAGAGGGAGGGATGGAGTCAGTCAAAGAGAGGGAGGGATGGAGTCAGTCAAAGAGAGGGAGGGATGGAGTCAGTCAAAGAGAGGGAGGGATGGAGTCAGTCAAAGAGAGGGAGGGATGCAGTCAGTCAAAGAGAGGGAGGGATGGAGTCAGTCAAAGAGAGGGAGGGATGGAGTCAGTCAAAGAGAGGGAGGGATGCAGTCAGTCAAAGAGAGGGAGGGATGCAGTCAGTCAAAGAGAGGGAGGGATGGAGTCAGTCAAAGAGAGGGAGGGATGCAGTCAGTCAAAGAGAGGGAGGGATGCAGTCAGTCAAACTAAATGCTTCAGGACCACAAAATGAATGAAAGTGTAGACAACGCTGTCGTCACACTGGTGGGTCCCCAGGAACATCTGCTTGCTGTCGTCAAACGGAAAGACAAACTGGCGTGCTTGGACCATGTTGCCGGCACAACAGTTGACTGAAGAAACTCCTCCAATGGTGCGTGGAAGGAGGACGCCGTCGAGATAAACAAAAGAGAGAAAACCTGGGTAACAAACATCAGTGATTCCTCAGGTCAGGTCAGGTCAGGTCAAGCTGCACGATGGAGGAAGCTGCTGAAAGATACTCAAGATCGGCTGAGTTGACACGACGACTATGATAGTAACTACAGTTGGTGCCAGGGGATGATGATGATGATGATGATGATGATGATGATGATGATGATGATGATGATGATCTTACTAGTACTGGGGTATGTAGGTGACTCAGGTCCTTGGCTCGACACACTCAGCGAGATGGTGATGGCCTTCACCTGCACCACACACAAATGGTTTCCCTAATGATCACTGGTGTCACCAACACGTGTCAGCACGATATTATACGAGAACTGTTGAACACTGCGGCGTGTGACTGCTAACAACGACAAGCATATAAACAGGTCATGGCTAGAGAAGTGGTTCACTAAGTAAAATGGACACCAGTAGTGTCTAATAAAATGTTTGTGTGTGACGTCATTGTCGCCCTCGCGTGGTTGGAAGTCTTGACGTGGTGGCGCTGTACACTTTGTTCCCCCCTTCCTGCCTTCCCGCCAAACGTTTACCTGAACGCGCACCCGGCCGACGATCACCACGCCATCTGCCGTTGGATCTTTGACAGCAGAAGACTTCAGCACGTTAATGATGACGTCCTCTCGCACCGCTTGTGACGTCGTTGTGACGTTGTCAAAGTACAGCAGGAAGAGCAACTCTTGGTAACTAGAGAATATATATAATATATATACAATACTATATAATATATACAATACTATATATAATATATACAATACTATGTAAATACTATACTATATATATACTATGTAATATATATACAATACTATATAATATATATATACAATACTATATAATATACAATAAATATACAATACTATAATATATATACAATACTAGGTAGCTCTCCATAGAATACTCGGTTTCTCTATATACAATAATAGGCTTCGCTATATAGCATACTAAGCTACTTTATATACAATATTAAGCTATGCTATATAGAATACTAGGTTACTCTGTATAGAATACTAGGTTACTCTATATATAGAATACTAAGCTACGCTATATAGAATACTAGGCTACTTTATATACAATATTAAGCTACGCTATATAGAATACTAGGTTACTCTGTATAGAATACTAGGTTGCTCTATATATAGAATACTAAGCTACGCTATATAGAATACTAGGTTACTCTGTATAGAATACTAGGTTACTCTATATATAGAATACTAGGCTACGCTATATAGAATACTAGACTACTCTGTATAAAATACTAGGTTACTCTATATATAGAATACTAGGCTACGCTATATAGCATACTAGGTTACTCTGTATAGAATACTAGGTTACTCTATATATAGAATACTAGGCTACGCTATATAGCATACTAGGTTACTCTGTATAGAATACTAGGTTACTCTTTATATAGAATACTAGGCTACTGTTTATACAATACTAGGCTACTCTATAGAATATTAGACTACTCTGTATAGAATAGTAGGCTACTCTGTATAGAATACTAGGCTACAGCCAGACTTTATGGAGAACGAGGTTGCAGCTACATTTACTCTACAAAGAAGGCAGGTCACAACCACACTTTACAGATACTAGGCTACAGCTACACTTACTTTGTAGAGTACTCAGCTACAGCTACACTTACTTTGTAGAGTACTCAGCTACAGCTACACTTACTTTGTAGAGTACTCAGCTACAGCTACACTTACTTTGTAGAGTACTCAGCTACAGGTACACTTACTTTGTAGAGTACTCAGCTACAGGTACACTTACTTTGTAGAGTACTCAGCTACAGCTACACTTACTTTGTAGAGTACTCAGCTACAGGTACACTTACTTTGTAGAGTACTCAGCTACAGGTACACTTACTTTGTAGAGTACTCAGCTACAGCTACACTTACTTTGTAGAGTACTCAGCTACAGGTACACTTACTTTGTAGAGTACTCAGCTACAGCTACACTTACTTTGTAGAGTACTCAGCTACAGCTACACTTACTTTGTAGAGTACTCAGCTACAGCTACACTTACTTTGTAGAGTACTCAGCTACAGGTACACTTACTTTGTAGAGTACTCAGCTACAGGTACACTTACTTTGTAGAGTACTCAGCTACAGCTACACTTACTTTGTAGAGTACTCAGCTACAGCTACACTTACTTTGTAGAGTACTCAGCTACAGCTACACTTACTTTGTAGAGTACTCAGCTACAGGTACACTTACTTTGTAGAGTACCCAGCTACAGCTACACTTACTTTGTAGAGTACTCAGCTACAGGTACACTTACTTTGTAGAGTACTCAGCTACAGTTACACTTACTTTGTAGAGTACTCAGCTACAGCTACACTTACTTTGTAGAGTACTCAGCTACAGGTACACGTACTTTGTAGAGTACCCAGCTACAGGTACACTTACTTTGTAGAGTACCCAGCTACAGCTACACTTACTTTGTAGAGTACTAGGCTACAGCTACACTTACTTTGTAGAGTACCCAGCTACAGCTACACTTACTTTGTAGAGTACTCAGCTACAGGTACACTTACTTTGTAGAGTACCCAGCTACAGCTACACTTACTTTGTAGAGTACCCAGCTACAGCTACACTTACTTTGTAGAGTACTAGGCTACAGCTACACTTACTCTATAGCGGAGACCCTGCAGCCTTTGTATTGGGAAGATAAAGCACTGGCCTTATAGTAGCTGTCGACCTGCAAGTATGAGCAAGAAGATAAAAGTACAAAAATAATGGAGTTGTCGTCATAACAATGTTGTTGTGTAAGTTGAAGTTGATGAAGATGATGACGTGGATGAGGAAGAACTCACAAATCTTAAAATAATTGATGAAGCATTTTATTAAATATATATATAGACATGGAACATCACGAGGAATATCTACAGTCTGGCAGGGGATTTTCTTGGCTTAAACGACGAGGATTTGTGCGAAGTTGAGTGGGAACAAAGCAGATTGTAAAGGGAGACTAACACATGCTGTTAAAAACTCCGCTAAAAATTATTGTCAAAGATGCACTAATGTTAAAGACTGTAGACTAAGGGACATTATAGATGCTGCTGCTAAAGAAGGTCCATATATAAAAGGAGATCATGGATGATGTTAAAGTCAGACTGACAGTCATCAGCCAACATTAAAGATAACAGTTTAAGACCATCTCCAGGGCAGTCGCAGGGCCTAAGGTGTTACATCAATCGGCAAATAAAGAGAAGAACTGCTCGAGGCTTGTGTTTGTTTCAGTGTAAATGTTTACTCGTGTGTAAAATCATGTTAACGGTCTTCTTTCTCCCTCAGTATAAACCCGTGTTTATTCTTACTTTTCGGGTAGTGACAGGTGTGCAAGGAATACTTGCCTCTTTGCAGAATTGTTGAACAAACTCATCCTTTTGTGACGATGTGTGGGTCACGAGTCTCTGGTACTCCGGCTCCTCCAGGTGAAACCTAAGAGCAGCCCGCAGGTAATCTGTAATTTCAAAATGAAGCAGTGTGTTTGTAATGTAGATACCCGAGACCTCCACTGTCAAGACAGCAGCAATATAGCAGTATATACTTACTGTTCAACAAGGTGTGATGTTTGCCAAGTGTTCATACATTTGCTCAACTTTGCTGTTTATTCATTCGTGAGTCTTCGAGCCCCAGACACAAGTAAAGTTGAGGTTCATCATATTCACTCAATCATTGTATCAGCTGATCCACTCACCACCTGTCACCTGCCCATCTATCGTTCCACCCTTTGATCTGTCTACCTATCACTCCGCCGATCAGTCTGTCCACTCACCCCGATGACTTAAGGCGTTACCATGACAACTCACCTATCTCTCGTGCCTGCGCTCCTGCAACAATAAATACATGACAGTTACAGTTGTAAATATACATGTCAGCACTGACACACAGTGTCCACTGTAGGATATCATCACAGAAATAAATTAACATGTGATCTACAGAGTAACATCCCAAGAACAGCAGTTTTTCCACTGTGTCACAGAACTTCATATTGCAAACACATGAATAATAATAATAATAAAGAGGATTTGTATAGCGCCCACACATGGTCATCAGTAGCGGGCTCTGAGCGCTTGAGACAAGAACGAGACGTGGACAACATACGAAGGATGGAAGGACAAACAACAGCACTGACGACTAATAAAACATATCGAATAAAAGACAAACAGAGAAAACACAAAGAGGAACCGAGCAGCAAGAACTGAGGGCATTGATTGTGCAGAGGATGACGAGTAGAGAGACAAAGCTAGTCAACAGGTGACAAAAGCGGGGGATGTGAAGATGGACACCCCATAGAGATGTAACAGTGACACACCCCTAGAGACATGAACACAGTGAACCCCCCCCCCACCCCACACCTACAGTAATGCCCCTTACTTACTGCTGAGGACGACAGCGAAGTAGAGGGCGGCCCCCAGACTACCGGCGAGTGTCATGACGAGCACAACCATGAGGACTGAGCGCAGAGCTGAACTCAGGCGCGTGACTGGCGGCTGTAGAAAGTCCAGGGGGATGTCCACGGCAGCCAGTGTTGCTCTGGAAGCCAGCGACTGGTTGCTCGCTATGGCCGTGGCTGTCAAGCTGATGGTGCTAGCTCTCCGGGTGGGGGCGCTCTGCTCGCTGCCAGTGACGCTCCGGCTGCCGGTACTCTTTCGGCGAATTTGTGACGTCACTTCCTCCGCATTTTCCAGGCTGGTCTGTCGAGTCGTCTGCAACGACGCCCGGCGCTGGGCAAGGTCGGGGTCAGATGCTTGCGACCTCTGTCTTCTGAGGTCAGGCCGAGCGTCGTGCACGAGGGTGCTGCTGCTGATGCTGCTGATGTCGACTCTCTCGTCAACATCGCTCGTGTCTTCAGGCCAGGCGCTGACGCTTAGCTTGCGCTTGGCTTTGCCGGACAATGCGCTACGGACAGCCACGTCCGAACTGGTGGGGAAGTATCCCTGGGACCCTCGTCTCCTGTTTTCTTGCTGAGCAGTTCTCTTCACGAAGCGCCACCCTGGGTCACCCAAGAGGTCACCTGTAGAGTATCGTCGCTGTGCCGAGTCCTTACCCTGGAGGTTGTTTGCACCACTGCCACTCGCCGCCAACACGTGTTTCTCACGATGATCAGCTGCTCGGTCTTCTGGTATCGGATCCAATGCAGAACTGATGTTTGCACTAGCACTCTGTGCCCTCTGAAAGAAGGCGTTCTTTGGCTGCAAGTACTCAGGGTGCCATCGTGTCGGCTAAAGAGAACATAAGCAATATAATATCAAGAACAAGTGTTGAAAAGTCTGCGCATGTTGCTGTCAAGTGGTTGTGGAAAGTCAAATACATGTACAGTCTGTTACAAAATAACACACAGCCCCTCTTTCCGGAGTTATTGCTTAACTGATGATCAATTATATTCATGATCACAAAACACAAATGAAAATAAACAAAAAATACATCGTAGCTTCAGCTTCAGTGGACAATTTATTGAATTCTGACCTACATAGATGTAAGAATTATCTGAGCTTTTAACTGTTCAAGACATGAACAACATTATGCAATGCTCAAAAATAACACAAGGAATGTAATGTACGGAAGCTGTCATCCAGTTTACTTACAATAAATGAACTTCCTACCTTAATAAAAGCTTAGTTTGGACGGACCTACAGACCTACAGACGGACCTACAGACTATGTACTGCTAACAAGTTAGCAGAGCTCGGGAACATATCATAACACTCTTCGTTCATATATTTATATATATAATTATATTCTCTTTTTTTGAGTTAATCCGCCAGAGGAAGACATTAAGCATACAACATTTCCACAAATGTAGCACGAAACAGTAAAAAGCCTTGACATACAGCATCAGACACCATCTCTCTAAACATATATCTTGTATAATCAAGACTAATGTTCCCCTCACTCCCCAGTTCTCTGTCTGTTCACTTAATTCAGGTTTTTACCAGGGTGTCATCTGCTTCCTGATGATTATGTTTCTTTGTACAGACTGTTGACTATACTGTGCAACCCTTCGAGCTCCTATCCACATGCACTTTACAAATGTTTGTTTATTCTTATTGTTCTTATTCTTTTGATGATGATGATGATGATGATGATGATGATGATGATGATGATGATGATGATGATGATTGCATCTGTATCAAATTGTCATGAATATATCAAAAACCAAAATCTTAATCGAAGTTTCCAGATGGTGTGGAGTAACAGTGTGGAGGATACTATTAATATCGCCATAATAAACAACTCGGTGTCATCTTCAAGTTCAACGCATGATGAGCATATTTATCATAATGACCGACTGGTTGCAGCTCAGTGCAAGAAACTATTTCCCCAAACATGGACAAGTAGCCCCCTTCTGTTCTCCGGATACACGCCGACAAACATCACCATCACCAGTATCAGGTTTTACACACACACACACACACACACACACACACACACACACACACACACACACACACACACACACACACACACACACACACACACATGTAACATTTAGTCCCACTCTACCATTGGCTGAGGCTTGACAACATAAGCACACCCATGTACACCCCTGATCTCTGTGATGATCTCTGTGATGTTGGCCTCTTGCTATTCATGCCTGCGTCTGGAGGCTGCCAGGGGATGTGTTCAGCAATATCTGAGGAAATTATCATTTCTTCCTTAGAAAATTACTGTGACTTACGCTAACTTTATCTTAGTCATTCACGAACTATTGCAGCTCACGATTTTTTTTCAAAAGGTCTGTTGGTATTTGACACGCGGGATCAGACGCATTCATTGATATAAAATGTTGCTGCAGGCGCTGCTGGCGTCCACGGCGATAATGGGGCCGACGAGGCGATGTTTGTGATGTCTCTGTTCTGACCCGAGGGCCCGGGAGCCATGTACATGTGAGAAGTACAAATGTTGCGGCTGTTAGCTTTTATTCGCTTTCTTCTCTGCTCCACAAATGCTCTTCAGTCATTAAAAACATTTGTTGAAACAAGTCACATTCGACGACAGCAACTCCACCGCAAATTTATAGCCAAGAACGTGCCGTGTGATCGTAATGAGAACATCAAATATAGTTTCTCCAGGTTAAAATCTCTCTCATTCCTTCCCTCTCTCTTCTGCCATCTCTCTCTCTCTCTCTCTCTCTCTCTGTGCATCTGATTTGTAGTTTGACTAGGAAGTAAAATAAAGTCAACATGATATAAAAACAAACAGGTTGGCGCGCAAACAAGCATGTATATTCAAATGCAAAATGTGATGTAGGGTACAAATGTTGATTAACCTTTGGTTTCATTGCTAGTTTACTGATATATCAGCGGGTCGCACACTGAGTTGAGGGTACTGATGGCACAGATACAAGTTGTGGCCACTTTGCGTTTTCGTCATGGAAGACTACTGCACAATTATTTGTACCTGAGGTCTGAGCATCACTAGACTTGCCACACGCCTACTACAACACTAGCAGCTCCCTCCTGCACTTAATACTCGTGGAGAGATCAAACGGCAGCTGGACGACATCACATCAAACTGCTGGTTGCCATGTCGCCTAATGGGGACCCCCGATGGTGCCAGGAATGTTGAGCGCCATTTACAGGTGACAGCAGTCGCCTTATCTTCCTCTACACTTTTCTTTTTTTGGTGAGTCAACAGTCTCCTTCCATACCCCAGGGTTAGGGAGTTAACCACAGGCGACACCAAAGACACAACGAGGTCACAACCACGGCGTCAACCATTTTAATGGATTTGCTTACGTCACCAAGGCTGCAGCCAATGAGAAGACGTACTAAGGAAGCGTGTCGGTGGGTATTCAGGGCGGAGTGTTTCTGCCTGTTTCTGTGCTTGGTGATATTTTTGTGAGCACAGTGTGATTCTTCCCTGCGGCTGTGTGAGTCTCTCGTGCTCACCTTACCCCGACATTCTGACCAAAAAAAATATTGAACCTGTAAAACCTTAGTGTTGTCAACACTCCAAATAGCTCAGTAGCCTTAAGATTTCCTTACATTTTTAGGTGTGACTCCAAGTTCGCTTGGGTTATTGAAGCATACGAAATCCGATTGCACCGCGATACAAATCACCATGGTGAAGCTGATAACCTGATAACGCATGTCCTTCGGCAAACTGAATAATGAAAGTGTTTGGGTATCCTACTCACACTCCTCTTCACGCCTGCTGATACGCGGAGGCGAGAGAAAATTTTGCGGCATATTAGTATTTTATTGATGTTCATTTTTATGACTATTTGTGCTTGTTTGTATGTGTGTGTGTGCGTGTGTGTGTGTGTGTGTGTGTGTGTGCATGTACCCGTGAATGTATGTAGCTGTTTATTTCATACTTCATTCTGGATGGATCTGGGGATGAGTTGTGGTGTACAAGCGAGGGCGAGGGACGGCCTGATATCGAAGTGTTAAGACCAGGTAATGTATTATGACAGCCACATACTTCTCACCATACGGTCATTTTACGGAATTATTACAGTTCACACCAGGATCACACATAGCCACACAAAGGTTACTGCATCTGTTTGAACCATTAGCCTCAGGTGAGGCGCTACCTCGACAGAAAGATCTTCACCTAAATATAAGATGAGCTTCACAGCAGCACAGGGCAATAAGGAGGCAGGCATGCGGAAACCGGAAATGTGCGTTGATCATGCGTAAACACGTGCTTATCCTCCATCGCCACGCCTCCAGCATCACTAAAAATCGGTTTCATGCATTGTGAACCAGTAACTCCCAAAATAATAACAGCATTTTGTGTTTGCCCAGGTATCTCGATCACAAGGCCCCAGCTGAAGCACGTGACCGCGCGCTTCATGTAACTGTAGCCCTATAACAAGGCAGACAGAGGAAAGACATCTGAAGACAATACATGCAGCAGACACTTACAAAAGACAAGCAAAGATCAAAAGCAGACGTGCGACTTCCAACCCGAGATAGCATGAATGTAGTTGTCTATCTGTAGTTTTCTGTCTGTATGTTTGTCTGTCTGCCTGCCGCCTACATATTGTGAACATAACATTTCAATGACAGAAACAAATCGCTTGATGGTCTGAGATTGATTTTTCGTCAAAAAGTACTTTAAATAAATAAAAAAGAGATGAAGAATGACAAGATTTTATTTACTTGTTATATTGTATGCTCAACATCTGTTTTTGTCGATGGGTCGCAGCTTTGTGTTTGTGGTGGGAGGGGGGAATGAAGAGAGGGAGGGCGAAGAAAAAAATATGGAGGAAAGAAGAGGTAGGAAGACGAGAAGGCAGACAAGTTGGTTGGAAGGCAGAAAACTGTTAGACATACATTGTAGAACAGCAAAGAAAAGTAAGAATAACGAAGAAAGATAGCATTGGCTGCCCCTAGAAAAGACGACTTGCACCTTTTAACCTCGACTTTCTCTCCTTCACGTCGTTGTGGAGTGAGAACAAGAGGAAGGGAGGGCAAAACTACTGTGTGTGTGTGTGTGTGTGTGTGCGGGGGGGGGGGGTTGGACGCCTAGCACTGGTGGGCGGCCAGAAGTCCTGTGGCGGGGGCCGCCGACTTCAGGTGGTTATCGTTGCTATCGTCGCCTTTAGCATCAAGTGCAAATGGCCGCGGTGAGCCCCTGACGGAGACAGCGACGGTCCATGTCACATTAATATAATGGCGGGCTTGGCAGCCTCCGACCCGCAGGGCTGCACCAAAGCTCCACCGACTATACCTTATTAGTGCTCGGCAAGGACATATCTGCCTTCATGACAGCCCCATCCACTTCTCTGTCTGTCTGTCTGTCTGTCTGTCTGTCTGTCTGTCTTGATTGATTGCGGGATAGTCGGATCAAAGATACTGAATACTACTTACTATCTTTGGTCGGATCAAGGGGCCACTACCCCTCCATTCTTAGGACTTGATGATGGTTCCACCTGTAGTTATTAAATTATTTTCCTTCTCGAGACTTGAACCCACAGCTTAGCACCTCTCTCACTCTCTCTTAAATGAACTTCTCACAAACGAGCGACAGCTGTGTAAGATTCTGAGAGTTGAGACAGAGCCAGTACCTGTATCCTTACAAGGACAGACTGCAGGCACAATAGCAGCTTGACACTCAATAAATCGGTTGGTTTTAACCAAATCAATCAACTTCATTCTATAAACATTCAAGACCAAGTGTGTGAGTAGGTCTTAGCGTGGTCGCCACCGTCGAAGGACACCAGGAACCCCTTCTCGTGAGCCAAGTTAGTTTGGTTTGGCCACGTGACCCACCACGTCACTGTCTTAAACCGTCCTTCATGGTAGCTTAGTGGGGGTGGGGGTATATTCCAGAATTATTCCATAATTAAGAGGGCCCAAGGACCTTCTCAACAGAGAAAGTGGCTCCGTCAAGCAAAATAGAGGGTCCAACGAAGTTTTTCTGATGTAAAGATATAAAACCAAATAGTCTAAAATAATTAATCATAAGAAACTGAAAAATACTCACAAGAAGACATTTTTCTTTTTATTGATAAATTATCTTTCTTTATCGTTAGTCTGATGAGAGCATCTAAATTTGCAAACCCATTACTCTTTGTGTCACTCTCACTGGTTCTGTTAGCTAATGTTTACACACTGTTCATTTGCTACATCAATGTGGAAGCTGAATCTTGTCACTCCATATGTTCTTTACTTTCCTTTTCGTGTGGGTTACATCGCCTTCTGTGTTGACCCTTTTTCAGAAAACCACACTGTCACCGCAGTTGTGGTCAGCAAGTGACTAACAATTTAACATTTTATTCTAATATAAATATTTAGTGTTTCTCTTGAAGGCAAATTCTACACAAAGACTTTATGGTTTTATTGGATGAAGTCCTTCTCACAGTGTGGACTGTGGAATGGCAGAAGGAGGCACAGCTTTCCAAGAACCATCAGACTGGGAAATGAATCCCCATGAAAGTCCAACAACAGTTTGTTTGTTCAATCTCTAAGATATTCACCCTTGGTATGTAGTTTCTTGGCCACAACCCACTCTAATCATGCTACTTTGTCAAGCAGCGAGTTGCTGACAGGCCTTCTTACCCACTTGCTCCGGCTTTTCAAAGAAATCTGTCAAAATAGGTATTGTCTCACTAGGTTGCTTTTGCTTCTGAGGACAGGAAAGAAATATGGCGCATGAACAGTACCAAACATGGAGAAGCAACATCGCCTGCATTTTCGGGAAACTGTTGTTTATATTCTTGACCAGATCATCGTAAAAAGTGACCCTCACACTTTCCTATATAGAATATATATAGTCCTATATATATATATATATTCTAAGTCCTATATAGAATATAGGACTATATATATATATATCTCTCTGTCTTAAGTTCAAATAATGATTGCCAGATAGAGAAAAACATGAACTAAAAAGCAGTTCACCTGGCTAAAATATTTTTTAAATGTTTGCTTCCAAAGAGTGTCTGTGGTCGGAGGGCTGAGCATGCCTTCTATTTTGTTTTGTTATTGTTTTGGTGGTAAATGACAAACAAAACAGAGCAGAATCATTTCTGTTTCGTTTTCGGCTCGCTTGTCGTCGCTACCCTCACATGACTTCCTGTCAACATTTCGTTCCTGCCGTGAGATTTGGAGCGGGGTAGGTGATAACACTCGGGTGTGTGAAGGCTACCCAATCATTAGCAGTAGAATCCATCGGTTGCAAGCCAGCGCCAAGATGCCGAAAATCATTTCTCAAGTAACACGCCGCGTGTTCAGATGAGTCCCGGCTGTTCACATGTGCTCAGGCTGGTCAAATGTTCACATGTACTCTGACTGGTCAAATGTTCGCATGTGCTCAGGCTGTTCAAATGTTCACACCTACTCTGACTGTTCAAACTTTCACATGTACTCCGGCGGTTCAAATGTTCACATGTGCTCTGGCTGTTCAAACATGTTCCGGCTGTTCACATGTGTTCTGGTTGTTCAAATGCTAACATGTACTTTGGTTGTTCAAATGTTCACACGTGCTTTTTGCTATTCAAGCTGTTCACTTGTACTCTGGTTGCTCATATGTTCACATATACTCTGGTTGTTCAAACGTTCACATGCACTCTGGTTGTTCAAATGTTCACATGTACTCTGCTTGTTCAAATGTTCACATTACTCTGGGCTGTTAAAATGTTCACGTGTACTCTGGCTGTTCAAATGTTCACATTTCTCTGGGCTGTTCAAATGTTCACATGTGCTCTGGCTGAGGTATTTTTTGCGGGTACATCGTCGCGTTGATGCTGAATCTGTATTTCCCCTCAGCGAAACTTTGCGGAAATCCTTCAAGGCCGGTGTCAGGATCTGAACCACGGACCTTCATCTAGATGAAGGTAAGTGATCTGAACCTTCACGTGAGATAGCCCTATGCGTCTCAAAGTGCGCATGCGCCGGCCGGCAAGAGACACGCATGCGCAGACAAGATGGAATTGCAATATGATTTACGGCGAGATGAGGAGCATCTTGAGACGAGGATTCCTTGATATTTTAGTGTCTGACAATATCTGTCTCTAATGTAACCATGTACACCGCTGTAAGACGACCTTTCGCTCATTTGCTAAGACAAGACATGTATTGAATAAAACGATGTTACATAATGTGCTACCACAATCACTCGCTACTATGCTAGAACAGTTTATATCTTAAATTTCACAATGTGATCCGCGAAGACAACGATGATTAGAGTGTTTTAAACACTACACTACCCAGCTGCCCTCGGTGAGAGAGCTGAATGAGAAATTTGTGCCATAAATAGCCTGCGAAACATTGTCTTAACAAGAGTGACCCTCCATATGACGGAAATGACCCGCTAAGTCCTGCGCATGGGTACTTTGAGATGCTGAATCTCGTGCGAAAGTTCAGATCGTGGCACCGGAGCCTACAGTAACCTCTGGGAGGGGAAGAGGCTCGACAAGGGTTGAACTTGGCAAACGTGAAGAATGGAATTGTTCGGACCATCGCCGCTCAAGACAGGTGCAAGGGGCGATCATTATCAGCTGCCGCCTCTATTGACCTGCTCTCCCAGACAAACACCACTACTCGCACCTGTCTTATGAACGCATGTATATGTTGTATCAAATATTTGTTGTAGGGATTGATGTATAGGTTGTATTTATGCATGCAAGTATGTACGCATGCGTGTATGTATGAATACGGTATGTGCGTATGTGTATGCTTGTTTGTACTCACAACATATCTATTTAGTCCCTGCCCTCAATGGTCTCTACACTAACCTGTCTATCTTCCACTTTCATGTTTGTCCTGCAATACAACCTCCTTTTATATGTACTTATCGAACTTAAATTATTACATAATAATGTAACCGATTCAAACTTTGCACAATGACAATGTCTCCTTTTATGTTTAGTTTTATCTGCGCTATTTCCCCACATAAACTGCAAACAATTTGCTGGACTTATGTAAACTGTTGCGTACCGTGGCAGCAAGGCGAAGGTCGTGAAAGTCTTGACTGTAGGGTTGGAGAGAGAGGGACCGCGGCCTGTGGCCAGGGCCATGGAAGCTGCTGCCAGCGGTGTTGGTCCCGAGGCTGTTGGCTGCATCAATCCACGAAGAATGGCTCATTGCAAGCTGATGGTTCCTGGGATCGTAAACACTGATAACATGGCAGTGAGAAGGACTGAACTATCAGCTAGTGAAAGCCGCTCAGTCATCTGTCTTGGCAGTTCCAGCTCCATGTCTTCGCCGCCTTGTTTCTGAAGTGTGGCATGGCTTGACAAAGAGCCTCTCAGACAACGCAGGCTGCCAATAAATAAATAAATAAATAGGTATTTATCTCAAGAACAGAAGGGGGTATTTTCTCAGGTTTGGGTTAATAGTATCTTGCAGAGCTTTATCGAGGTTTCAGAAAAATTGTACCTCACTAGACCTTTCACACGATATTCCTTGTCCTTTGATTATGTAGGTTTGCACAGGGTGTGTCAATGAGTTAATTTGCTCATTTTTGTTCAAGAAGTGTATCGCATTCAGCAGCAAGATTTCTGAGGCCAGTTGCACAACACATTTCTAATTTTAAACACTTTTAGGCATTAAATCTTTTAGATAATAAGTTTAAAGTGCACACCGCAATTTTAGAATTTTAAAAACTAAATCTGCTTTAAGTAAGATAAAGTTGTTTAAGTCTGACTGTCCGTCCTGTCAGTAAAATATTTTGTATGTTCTTGTGCAATACATCTAAATGGCAGAGAAGAGATTCTGCTTTTTTAGAACAGTTTTAAGGTTTAGAAACATGTTGTGCAACTGGCCCCTGACCATCATGTGTGCAGACTTGTATGGACACATGCTCACACGAGCAGACAAACGTACGCGTTGATATAGACTTGCAGACACACGAGCAGCAATGGCGGTAATGTCAGTTAGTGTACTTGTCTACCGTGATGTCTCTTGTCATATGCGATATATTTGCTTATGTTTTGTCAGTGCATCTTGATTGATGTCTACTCCTTTAAACTGTTTTTTGTTTAATGTTGTTGGCTATGCAACTAGTTGTTCACATTTTTTATTACTGTTGTTAGTCACATACAAATTGTTGCCGGCAGCTTAGTTTCCTGACTCGATTATTATACATACTTTCCAGTGTGTGGTAATTCTTGTCGGGGCTCGATAATAGATTTTGCTACCACTGATAATTATTGTCAGTGTTCGGTAATGGAGTTTGCTACCACTGATAATTATTGTCAGTGTTCGGTAATGGAGTTTGCTACCACTGATAATTATTGTCAGTGTTTGGTAATGGAGTTTTCTACCATTGATAATTATTGTCAGTGTATTGTGATGGAGTTTGCTACCATTGATAATTATTGTCGCTGTTTGAACATCGCTAGAGCTGCTGCCAGCTGTCACTGTTAATGTCCAATTCTGTGACAGCGACATCTGGTAAATTAAATGTCTTTTGTCAAGTTTTTCTCGTCTTACATTCCTCCCAGTCGATAAAACTCCTTTCCTGAACAAATAAAAGTAGCTTTATCACATTCATCCAACTGTTAGAAGTAGACGAAATCAACGATTCAGAATATTAAACTGTGTGATGCCCACCCACACGCAGACGACACTGAGCAGTACTCACCAAGTTCCCTTTTGAAAAACTCGTTGGATACTTGAATAGTTGAATTAGCGACAGATTATCTTTAAAGATGATTCACTATCTTCACTAATAGTGCCCTCCTCAAGGACGATAAGTCGTCTTCACTGATTGTTTCCTGACTACACGCTGTCTTCAAACTGAATCAGTCGCCGAAACCTTCCCACCAACACCAACCTAACGGCAGTCGGCTAACTTCTCCGCCCGCTCTACTTTCAATCCCACACCGGCCCCCGTTTATGAACGGGTGATGATGCTACACAGCCAGTCACACACCAGTGAACAACAGCAGCAGCAGGGCGCCCGGCGTTGTCAAGGGCCGCTGACGACGAGCCACGTGCTTTCAAGTCTCCCGTTAGTCGACCCCACGAGTCGCGGTCCCTCGCCGAACAAGTTGTATAGTAGCCAGCGCACATATCAAACCCGGAAGATCCGCGTGGAGTTACTCAGGGTTTGTATAACTACATGGCTGGACGTGTCCACAGCACGGTCAAAAGGTGAAATGCGACAGAAAGCCTCGGGGGTGGGGGTATGTTAAGGTAAGGAGAGGTAGGACAGTGACTTGCACTGATGATGCTGGAGCATCCCTCGAGAATGCATGTCCCTCCCACTCACGCTTACCGCCAGGGAGGGGGGAAACAAAAGGAGGAAAACTACGGGAGACCAATTTTAGCTCGCAGTGTCTCAGACCAGTGATCTTGAGACGAGTTGCATAGGACGCAGGGAATCAAGCGGTTGGCAAAGCTAACGGCCCCGTGCAACGCTCGGCCAGACAAGGAGACAAGAGCTTCAAAATAGCAGCCGATGTGAGGTGAGTGGTCAATGCAGCCTTTTTGAGTGTATGGAAGAGAATCCCCCGACATTTTGTAGCCAATTTTTCGCAAATGAATATGGAGTTTGCTACTTAACTGTGTACGGGAGAAAGGGCGATGTTCCCAGACGCCTTCGATGGAAGTAACTTAATTAATTTACTAGATCTTGTTATAGTTAGTGATAGTGTCAATAATTTACTGAAACTTTAGACGACAAAAACTGTTTCTTAAAATAGTGAAACACATATCAAACGTATAAAGAGTCTTAACTGCTAGATCGATAATTAATCATCGAATATTCGGAGATGGTAATTCCAGATTTTGAGGGCTTAATTCTCACTCTAGTTTTACACAGAAGTTCTCTTGATTATTTTGGTGAGCATCTATAGGTTGTTAAGACCTTTTCACAAGGTTATTTAAAAACTGTCTTACCGAGATTGAGTCTAAAACTAAAAGCTATGCTTTATTACGATTTACTACTTGCTACAGCATTTACAAAAATGCCAAAATACTGTAACTAATGTGCAAGCGTCAATTTATACTTGTATCATACACACACACACACATCAACAAAAACACAAACCTGCTGATGTCACTCACACAGATCTTTTGTATAACAACTTCAATTACATTCACAAAATGTTTCAGGCTCGACTTGAACCCTGCCTCCCCAAGAACGAGGAATCAGCAGTAAAGAAAACCTCTCGCCACCTTGTGGTTGCAGGTGAACAAAGAATCCTACTGCTGTGCAGTGTGGCAGACCATTTTGGATTGACTAAGGGGTCGCTGCAGCGGTCAGTTGGTCAAAAAATAAGAAAACGTGATTTTGCATTACAAGCCGTGTTGCTGTATTTTTCTTTTCTTGGAGATTTATTAAAAAAAAAAAAAAAGAAAAAAAATCCAATGACCAAGTCCGGGCCCTCTTCACACCCGCGGGCCCGGGTACACCAGACCCTCCTGTCCCCCCCCCCCTCTCGTCAGGCCTGGGCATTTGAAGCCTATCATACCGTAAGAGAGGATCAGTAATAAATGCTGTATGTACCCCTTTTATGTTACTCCTTTGTCAACCAGCCTTCTCCCTCTTCTGTTTATTGCTAAGTTGTATTTGTTAACTTGCCTTGTGCAGTTTGAAATCCTAAACCTTCATCACTCTGATTCTCTCACCACCTTCAATTCTAAACTTATAACGACGACTTTATTGTGACCCTGTCACGAGCGTGGATAACGTGTGTCTGTGATTTGTATATGAGTGACTGTATGTTGTAGAAGTGATCGCAACTGTTATATGCGATGGGTACATGGTTATTGATGATTTAGTCTTCATGTGACTGAACAAATCTTTGGAAAGGCGCTATATAAATCCTCATTATTATTATTACTTCTATTACTTCTTATTATTATTAACTTCTCACTTCTGCATCACACAAACTGCACACCAACCGCTGCATCCTGAATATTTTTAGATACAAATGTTTAACATCATCACACTATGCACACACACACACACACAGAGGCACCAAAGCTCTCAACAGAAACAATCTCATACATCAGAAACTCCCCTAACATTATAAAGTGAATTTCTTAAACTGTAGGTCAGCAGACCGCCCCCCCTCCCGTAGCTCCCCCCAAAAATAAGAGCATCCTAAAAAAACTCATGCAGTGGACGGATTTATTTGACAATTACCATGTCATGTGTGTTATTACAAAAGTTTTATGATCAACATAAAGTCAACAAAAACACAAGCAATCTTATATTTTACATATTATTGCTTGAAGAGTCGAGGGTCAAGCTAAGTTCTTCATCTAAACACATCATGCACTTTAAAGGACCCTATTAAAATGCCAGTAGTGTGCATCCCATAAAATGCTTACCTAGAATTTGATGTATTCCCACACAACACATTCATCTATGCAATTATCTTTAAAACATGTTTAAACAAGAAAACAACATTCTTTGATGCAAAATAGAACTGGTGCTAACCTAAACTAAATACACACCACAAGAACCTTTTTTGTTGATGGCCTGTTTTAACGCAAGGTGTTGGGGGCTGAAGAATTATTACAAGACTCTTCTTACTTCTATTACGATTACTTACTGCTATTACTTCTTACTACTGTTACTTTACATTCCATTAGCATTTCATACTTGTTACTTCTAAAAGATTTCCATCTTGTGGTTTACTGTGTGAATGATGAAATGACAAAATCAGTTTTTACTAGTGCTTTCTCTCATAAACAGAAGCAATTATTTATCTGCTGCAATTAATAAAACTTAAAGACCGTCACTTTTAAAAACATCAATATCAACTTTGAACAAGAACAAGACAGACGTTTAGGTGATTATTTGAAATCACAGAGCTTTATAACACCAGTCGATCCTCCTCCAAGTGGGTGGGTGGAGCTTCTCCATACCCTCCCCCTCCAATCTGCACCGGCCGCCCCCCTGTTACTGAGGATCCAATGGAGGTGAGTTGCTCTAGACAGTTGAATTTACACTGCAGCAAGCGTTCAAGGTCACGCCACATTTTCATCTGCTTCATATTGGGTTCGTGATTCTCACGCACAGTTTTTTGGCGTTCACGAAGATTGCGACCCAAGTTCTCCTGTTCTTGAATTTTCCGATTGTACGTCTCCCTGGAATGAAACAGTTTCCAGGTTATCCTTTATCACATTGTGAAAAGTTATAGCATGGCTAGACAGTTAACAATCACAGTATAAGAAGTTTAAAGTGCCAGTTATGAATACATCCACTGAGACAAATTATCAAATGTCTAACTAGTCCTAATATGCTTTGAACACATAGGCTTCTATGGTTTTCCCCATACATATTCTACACTTGTGCAAGTTTCTCTAAGCACTCACATACACATTCAGATCTTATAGCCATGTTTTTAGGCTCCAAAACAATGTTGTTTATTTAATACTGACTAGATTAAAAAAAAAATACACAAAATTATGTCTCCAGCAGTCTAGCAACCCCTTGCCTGGAGAGTGGTCATGCTGAAACACCATACTAGAAGCTGCACACATGGCATGTCTAATTTACAATGGTAGAGACTGCTTTGATTAAAACACCCCATGACAGAGGCCTGTCAAAGAAAGCTATGAATCACGTATGTTTGCATGTCTCCAATTAAATGTTTGCCATTTTAGTCATGTAATCAGACAACATCATCATATTTATTCACCTCAGCGTCTTCTTCTTGTCTGCCTGGTCATGACTGATGTATGCCTTAATCTCCTCCTCTACCCTCTCCTGTTGTTTCTGCAGAACTCCAATCATGCAGTGCAGGTAGTGATAGCGGTGCTCCTCAGCCCGACACTCCTCCATGTAGGCCTTCACTTCCTGCTCCAGTTTACTCATATTGCTCTCCAGGCCAGCCGCTGTCCGCTCATACACTTGCTTCTTGCTGTCATGCTCCGGTTCAAGGCGCTAGAAATACAGCAACATTACAACTCAGCTCCAGGTGATCAGTAAACATGATGATTTTGTCAAGGTAGTAGATATAGAGCAGCATTACACCATCTCTAGGTGATCAGTGAGCATGATTTTGTCAAGGCAATAGATATAGAGCAACATTACATCATCTCTAGGTGATGGGTGAACATGATGATTTTGTCAAGGTACTAGAAGTAGAGCAACATTACATCATCTCTAGACGATCAGTGAGCATGATTTTGTCAAGGTAGTAGATATAGAGCAACATTACATCATCTCTAGGTGATCAGTGAGCATGATGAATTTGTCAAGGTACTAGAAATACTGCCACGAGTCATCTGTAGGGGTGGGGAGAGAAAGGCAAATGGCTAAAGCTGAAAAAATAAGATCCAGGGTGACATGATATGAATCAGTATTAAAAAAAATCAGACAAGTATTTCTCTATGACCTTCGTTCTGTGCCCCCAGCATCTTAAATCCTTAAAGCCCTCTCATATCTGATGTCATTTAACTCCCATCCTCAAGGCTATTCAGTCATGCAAGCTCTCACTCTTTTCCCTGGTGGGGAAAAAAGTAGAGATAAAATGACAGATATAAAAACTGACTCTTCTGACATGGACATTACAGAGATATTTTTATTCTCCAGAGATTATTATGAACTAATAAATTTTAAAATTTTATTGACTGAGACTGAGGTGGTATAACCTTAAAACTACTATTCTTAACTGCAAATTACCATATCTGTGGTTATGCTATTAAGAATATACAATGTAAAATACTTTCAAGAACAGCTGTAGCTCCATTGTACTTAGAATTCTATGTTTAATGCACATGCATATCTATGCAAAAATGTATTTCAGAGGGATAGGGATAGGTTTATGTCACAAATGGTGGCTTATGCCAAGCCAGCAACTAAGGCTACATCACAGAAAAGCAGCTGGTCGTGTAAATAGATGCTACATGCAGAAACTCAACAGTCAACCTGAGGCAAGATCTCACCCAGACCCCCTCATTCTCTCTGTACTGGTGACAAGTGCTTAACAGCTGAGCCAAAGACATCCTGTGCCTGCCTGTATATTTGTAGATATATGCAAGTTTGCAGTTTATTTAGTGAAAAGAACACAATACAAAAGTATGACTATAAGCTTCAAAATTTTTCTTCAAATATGGCTTAAGCTATTCGATAATAACTTTCTTCAATTTTGATTTCCATTAATTTGTCATAAGCCAGTCACCTGCACGATCTCCCGCAATGGTCGAAGCTCTTGCAGAATGGGAGCCAGAGTGTTGCGTCGTTCAGCAATCTCAGCATGCAGTCGCCGAACCATTTCCGACATGTCTTCCAACGTGCGACCTTTAACCTCATCAAATTCACTCTTCATGGCTGAGACTTTTTCCAGGTTCTCCTGGGTCTGACGGTACCCTGACACCCCAGCTTTTGTCTCCACAATGCCCTGACGTGACATAGTAACTTGACATGTTACAATACCCTTACATAACACAGTGACAAGCTATGATACTGCCCAAAAATGCAGTACACCACTGACATCACTGATATGCTTGTGGGGTTTAATTTTAAGAATATTCTAGAACCCTTCACAGAACACAGAAGTAAATAATTTACAGACTACAGTGAAACCTCAATTATCTGGTTTAATAACTGGTGTCCATCATCCAGATAATTAAAAATCACGGATAATTAAAATAATTCTAAAAATTCACAAGAGCTAGAATAGGTACAATATCACACCCTGTTTGATTTCCAATGTTAAATTCTGATGAAAGCTTAGCAACTGATTCCCCCTTTTTGGCACACACAGCAATCTGCTGTTTCATAGCAACTGACAAAACATCTCTTTTTTTTCTTCTCACTCCGCCCCCCACCGGACCCCATTTTGGCATGAACCTCCGCAAAGCTGCTTTCTAATCTGGAGGTGCAGACGCCAATTGAATTAACTGGGAACGGTGCGACCCATATACAATCTTTTCCAAGAAAAGCGTTGAAGCAGAAGACAAATGTTAAAACTGATTGACGAATGGCAATCATTGGAATTTGGAAAAAGGGGATTGAGAGTGTTCAGAACAAGTCCTCTGCATTGGATTCACTCTAATGACTTTTCACAGCAGGGGATGGTGCACAGATGCTATACTTTCAATCCTTTTAAAATAACTCTCAGAAACTCATTGACAAAGAAAACTTAAAATGTGACACACATAGCGTACTTTCCTGTAGTCAGAATTCTTGGTGACAAAATCTTGGTGGTCTTGCTATGTCTAGCAAATTTTGTGGTTTTTTTTTTAGGCAATCCCGGGTAACCGAATGCACGGTTAATTGAAGACCAGATAATCAAAGCTCCACTGTATTGGATTTCTTATCGGTTTCTGACTCCCTTGAGTGACATCAGAAGACAACTTACAAATTGCATGGTGTGGTCCACAGCTCTCATGCACCTACTTACCAGCTGTCTGTTGATGAGCTCATTACGCTGCCTGAGGATGTCCTCTGTGCGTGACAACACGCCGCTCTCAGCCCTCAGCTCGGCCAGCTCTGATCGCTTCTTCTTGTAAACTGTACTCTTGCTGCGCAGTGTGTTAACATAGCGTTTAAACTGCAAGCATAGCACCCAAAACAGTCAATTCTCAACACAACTCTTCACTCATCAAATACCTGGCAAACACCTTGACAGGGAACACCACTAGGCTGAGAATATTTGAGTATTTACATCTTGTTCTTCAGGGACATCTTATGTTAGGCAACTGCAACACTTACAAATATCTGAGAGACTGTTGTCCTTTTTAATTAAAAAAAGTATTTATTATTATGTTCAAATAAAGTTCTTGGTAAAATACACAGAATGACGTTTTTTAAGGGAAATTTGCGACTACGACAACCAAGCTAATGAATAAATGAGACCCACGTCTTCGCCTTTCAGCACTTCAGTGCCCTCCACATTTGACACAATTTCTCGTTTTTGCTCCAACTCTTGCTGCGTCTTGTTGAGCTCATCGCGAACCTCCCGCAATGCTGCTGCTGCGGCATCTTTTTTGTGTGAAATAATACTGGCCTGAGCACAGCAATTCCAGAAATAATAGATTATAGTCTAAGTGTATGCAACACCTGCATAAGCAAAGAATTTTTTATTTAAAGTTAGTAAAATAGCTTCTTTCCTTTTCTCTCTGTGTGCAATAATAACTGCACAAAAAATTAATTCTAAGCAAACTCTGTATATAGACATCTTTCTTGTGCAATAATATCTGCTAGATAAAAGGAAAAAAACAGATAAGTATAACGTCTTGAATACTACTGGTCCTCTACCTACCTGCTGTGATTTCAACCCTCCTCAATTAAGTAAGCTGCTACTAAAACAACCACAAACTTTAAAAAACAGACAAACAAACAAATAAACAACTAAAGCAAAGTCAAAACCCCTAGAATTAAACAACTCAGAAAAAAGCAATAAATGATGAAAAGCCACAAAAAAGAGAGATACATATGAAAAAAGTAGAAAATGGAGTTTGTGTGCCTTTACTGTCAATATTTTTATTAATATTGTAAAACTGTTAAAATGACATTGGCCCTTATGCTTGTTGGTATTTTGAATTTAAAAAAAAATGTTACCTAAATTCCTAATTATAATCAGTTGCAGTTGATATACATGTATTTCTTGCAAAAGTCAATAACTAAAAAACCATTAAGTTTTAACTAGCTGTATCAAATCTGCATCAAAATGTCTCACTTGTATAGCACAAACATGAACAATCAGTTTGTTAAACAAGGCGAAAAATGAGAGGAAAAAATTCAGTCTGCCAAGAGTTACCTGCCATCTTTTTTTCCCCTCTGTGTGTTCAATGTTTATATTTGGACCTAAAGTTATGAAACCAGGAAAATGGCCCCATGCTAAGTTCCAAACAAGAGAATGCCCATATCCTACTCTACAGTTGTATAGCAATTCAATTCTCCGTACTTCGTCTAAAAAACTAGTGATGGCATGTCAAAATAAAACTTAATACCATCAACCACAAAACAAAACAACAAGCAAGCAACCCTGCTTGACAATTTCATCCCAGTAACACAGTTAGCTAATGACAGATATAGAAAAAGCAATTAGGCACTCTACGTGCAAATGTACAGCTATGCTAAAGCCATTCTTCTTCTGAACTCGTACTAAATTTTGACAATGATCTGTTGTTTGACCTAAGTTGTGAATTTGACCTAGGATTAAGTTAAGACACTGACCTGTTGTCTGAAGATGGACAGCTTGTCATCTGTGGGTTCACCACTGCGCATTCTTTGTTCAATGAGCTGGTTTATCTCAGCATTAAGTATGTTGATCTAGTGAGTGGAGAGAGTAAGCAGACTGGTAAACTACCAAAAATCAAAAACATTCAATTACTAAAAACACCAGCATAAGCTATTACTAGGCAACATGCACACAAATTTTAAAAGTGCAAATCTGTTCTCTGTAACTGCCCATGTTGACAAAAAGTGAAATGTCAATAACCAGCAGCAAAACTCCTTTTGTGTGATTAAAAAACCCCACAAAAAAACCTATAAAGTATTCCAACATGTCTGATCTCTGAAGCAGATAAGAGACATAGGTTTCAGTACTCTTTTGCTTGTAAAGAATCTCCATTTTCCTGAACTTTACAGAGCAACCCTCACCTGGTTGTTTAGTTCATCCAAATCTGACTGCCCCATAGCTGGCACGGCAACAACCTTCTGTAGGTCCTGAATCATCTTGCGACGTGATGCTAAGTCCTTTGGCAGTTGGTCCTTTACCATGTAGCCACTGGCACGCGTCTCTTCCTCCAGCCTCTCTATCATAGCTAGTGAAGACAGGGATTACAAACAATAACTGTAACGAGACAGTAGGCTCTTCTGACCATGATAAATGTTATTGCTAGAACATCAGCAAAATCTTCATCACATAACATGCATTGAAGTATGCAAAAAAAAAAAAAAATCATGCAGTATGTTGTTAACCCTGACCTGCATAGCAGCATACATACTTGCAAAGAAACCATATAATAATAATAATAGTGAAGATTTTTATAGCGCATATTCACACTCATAGAGAGCATGCTCTTAGCGCTTAAAACAAGGAAGAGAAGTGGACTAAAGTAGATACAGAACAAAGGGGACGAAAGAAAACGACAGTACTGACGAGGAAACAGAAAACAAAAGGCATCAAGTAACAGGAACAGAGAAATATAGAGATTCTGCCTAGAAAGATGGGTAAAGTAGCAAGAGGGAAGGGGGGGGGGTTAAGAAGGACTAGCATTGTGTGGACTGTGTTAGGATTATGATTTTGAGCATAAAGGGTTTCTTAAACAAGCTTTGCACTGGTAAATAATCTTTGCACAATCAAGTGTTCTCAACTTGAGACTTTACACCAGTAAACAATGAAAAGATTTATTACAAGAGGAAACAAACACGTGTTCTCAACTTGAGCAAAGCCCTTGACCTTTTTAACTACAGCTTTGATCTGAGTAGTTGGTTCTTGTGATGAGAAGGTTGCTACACCAGTAAACAATGAAAAGATTTATTACAAGAGGAAACAAACACGTTTAATGTGAAATGTTTTGTTTTCAGTGCATGAGTTTGCAAAATTAAAGAAAATAATAAAGTTAAAAGAAGGAACAGATTATAGTTGAGGGAAATGTGGCGATGAATGCCTATAACAGTGTAAACATGCCAGGTCATGACTATGACCAAAACTGACACCAGATTCTTTGCCTCAATATTTAGGTTTCCTTCCATGACTAGGCTATGCTGAGCTGTGTCTGCTGTGGTAATGTTGCAACAAGGAATGTCACAATGTGCACCTGTGGAACTGTGCTAGCTAAAACAGCCCTCGTGGCACTGTTGCGATGTGGCCCGCTAACAGCCCATTATACAATAAAGAGTATGTGTAAGCATAAAAACCAACATAATTTTAGACAAGAGAATCAGGAGTTGCATGTAGCTCTCTATACACAATCAGACAGATTGCCTGAAAAGTAGCATGATACTAAATGAATTTTCTCTCAACACTTAAGAGGTATGACTCAGAGAATACACATTTCTAGCAAAAATAAAAGGCCAGCAGTGGTTGTGAAGAAGTTTGGGGTTACTCACTTTCTGGAGTGGCACCCACACTGGCCTGCCGCATATCCCTCAGCTGATTTTCCATGCGCTTGATCCTTTGCTCTAAGTGTTGTACCTACATAATGATCAGGACAACTTGCAATAAAAATAGACATGCCTGAAACTTTTACACTTTTTAGAGAATTCAGTAAATTCAGGCAAAGAAATTCTAATAAAGTGTTAATCGCCCATAACTACATAAACCTGACTGAATAAAAAAATATAAGCAAATCTGAAATTAAAAGAAAAAAAATTTATAAAACTATCAAATCAAAAGTGGAAAGTAATTGTACAGGCACTAGATAAGATTTTAGTGCCACAACGACTTTGATGTCTGCCAGTTTATCACAGGAAACGTTCTTCATGGAAGACTTACAATAGTTAACTGCTCCTGCTTCTGAGAAGCAATTTTCTTCTCTCTGTCCCGTTCCACCCTCAAGTTCTTGGCAACATTCATCATAACTTGGGAGTTGGGATGAGACTCGACCTGTTTAAACATAGCATCACTTTTTATTCTTGTCTTGCAAACTTGGCAAATGGTAAACAAAATAAAATAAAATAAAGCCTATTACAGAAGGAGATACATTCCACTCCAGAACTGCAAAACTAATTTTACTATCTTCTCTACATGTTAGTCACAAGCAACACGCCTAAAACTAATTTTACCTTGTTCTCTAAGTGTCAGTCACTAGCAACAAACCTAAAATCAAAAGACTTTATTTTTATCTGGTAAAATCCATGGGTTTCCCCATCAGGGAAGGAATATGCATCACAAGTTCTCATGATGATGATGATTATTATTCTACATGTGATTCAAATAACATCAAATCCTCCCAAAAACATACACTAATGTGCACAGTTGCTGACCTTCCTGCGCAGCCTTTCAATTCGCTTGATTAGCTGTTCTTTTTCTTCCTCCATGTTGGCAATATCTTTGCGGATCTCAGTAGTGTTGAAACCAGAGTTGTGAAGTTGTGAGGCCTGCTTGTGAACGTCCTTGAACTGCTCCATCATCTCCTCGTACTGACACAGCCAGCATAACATTACGTTCAACAAACAAGTTCAAATCTCAAACAATCTTATTTTTTTTAAAACCCAAAACTAAATGGAAAAGAGGGTTATTCTGTCAAATGAAAACACAAAAATAACAGTTAGGCAAGCAGTATGCTATTGCTAATACATAATTCTGGAGTTGCTGCTTTGTTCTTCACCCCCTGGATAAAAGGCATGATGAATGTAGGTGATGTCTGGCAGAGGGTTTACTGTATATCAAGTCCATGAAATTTAGCAAACAGCATAAGGTCTGCACCCAGTGCTAAACATTTAGCTACTGCCCTTCTAAACAAAGAAATGAAACTGTGGCTGTTCAGTAATTTTACCTGCGAATAGATCCCACTGACTTCCTCATCTTGCATTATTTCAACAGGTACATCAATTTTCAGCAGGTATTTGGCCAGGTAGGCTCGCTTCTGCAGTTCAGGTACCTTTGGCAGCAGCCATTCCAAGATTGGATAGATAATAGGCTTCTCTGCCTGTACTAAGCCTGCTCGAAATTGACTCCTATAAATGAAGAAAATTGATCATTAGTGCCTTGAGTTAACAGACTTCTCTGTAACAGGAATAAAGCTGCATTAAAATACATTGTAATATATGAGGAGATAATTTCTATTTTATCATCCCTTCCCATCAATATGTTTTTTCACAAACCTGTCTGTTTTTAGAAGCATAATGTATGCAATAAATATTTACTTTTTGACAGTAACATTGCATTCAATCATTAAGATTCCATGAAATAAGAACAAAATGAACTGTGACATTCATCAGATTAGTGCTTCAGACTGTGCTTTAAAGACCTACCCGATTGGTGACACATATCATATTCAAAAGACTCCTTTCATACCACTTACCAATGCCTTGAACATGAAATAATAATATTAAACATGTGCATGATTTATATGGTGCATCATCAGACTCATGAATACAACAGATGGAAGGAGAAACAACTATGCAGACAAGTAATAAAAGACAAACATATAGAAGGAGAAGGAGAGACAAAGAGAAGGAGAAATACGAATCTCAAGAAATTAAATTAAAAAAAAATCAATTTCCTCTCCCGTTCAAATCTGTTTGGGCCCAAAGCTGTGTGTAAAGTCAGTACTGGTGAAATCATGGCTGACCACAGAATGGCTGATACATGTTGCCCAGAAAACAAATCTCAAAAACCCAAGCGCAGATAGGGAAAGTATTGTGTTGTTGAATGCACATAAAAACAGTGACAGAATAAGTGTGCATATGTTCCCAAAAGATTCGTTGTTGAGAAGACAATAGATCAACTTCATGTGTGTAGAAATGACTTCACTGCACCTACACAGTACTCTTTCATATGCAAATGCCACTTTGCTTCTGAATGTTACCCAGTAACGTATATGCTAAAGAAGCAAGAGGGTTTTGAGTTATTGCAAATCTTCCAGGATCCATGCCTACTACACAGAAGCATGCTTTTTCTCATCCAACAACATGCCTGAAGTTATCTTGACAAATGTACTTCAATATCAGCTTTTAAGGCCACAGTGTTATAGTTGTGGCCAGTGACGTGATATGTTGTTAGTGACACACAGTAAATGATAAGGAATATCTGCAACAGTGTTCCTAAACTATGTATATCTGCTTTTTAAAATTTGTGCAGGGGAAAGTCTCTCTTTTTCTTACTGTTATTTACACCAACAACCATATGAGCACACTTGTTTTTGCTACTAAAGCACAATAAATAAAGACTGTCTAATGAACCCAATGTATTGCTCTACCTTCTGGCCATTATAAGCTTACCAAGACACAGCGACCTGCTGTGACATCACACACTACGTCCATTCAGAAGCAAGATTCTGCAAGAATTGTTGACTATTTTGAAATAGATAATAAATAAACCACTGTGTTTCAGGCACTGAAATTTCAGAATATATTTATATTATTACTACCTACCAGAATCTGTTTATAACTTGGACTAATCAGGTAGGTCTTTCATGTTCAGGCAGCAAAGACACTGGTTTGTTGACTAGTTCTTTCTAGACTTGATTATGCCAAATCTCTACTCACTGGTAGTCCACACTACATAATTAACAAGCTACAGAGAGTTCCGAACTCCAATGGATGCCTTGTTTTCATGTCAAGAAAGCATCATTATGTAACACCTCTTCTCTGTAAGCTCCACTGGCCACCTGTTCAAACTTAAGCTGATAATAAGCTGGCTGTGATACGTGATGTGTGGTTCACCCCTGCCTCCATATCTAACATGCTTACTGTACTCTCCGTTGAGACTCCTTTGTTCCTCAGCAGACCACATCATCCTACACATAACAAAATTTTGCAGCAAAGGGCCTCATGAACAATCCTTCTATTGTGCTGGACCTAGACTATGAAACTTGCTGCCTTCCTCAGATTAAACATTCAGCCCGTTCCAAGTTTAGGCATTAAAGACTTTTCTGTTTCAGAAATACC
Source organism: Marisa cornuarietis (assembly GCA_004794655.1). Classification (NCBI taxonomy): domain Eukaryota; kingdom Metazoa; phylum Mollusca; class Gastropoda; order Architaenioglossa; family Ampullariidae; genus Marisa; species Marisa cornuarietis. Next base: position 1,071,645 of record SMMW01000134.1, read on the forward strand.
TTTTTCCGTAACTCCATTCTTGTTTCAGATTTGTGTCGTCTATAAGAAGTGCATACTCTGTGGGTGTTTGGTTAGAAAGAGTACGATTATTAAAATCTTCCCCTATCAATTATATTCCATATTCATGGCCTGATAATGTGAAACACAGACAGCTGGCCACATGTTGGAATTCCATGCTATACAAACATTCTTACTATTGTATAATGAAAAAAAAACCAAATTGAAATATAATTATCTGCTAAAAAATTAAATAAATCTCTTACAAGTTAACTGAGTCTGGTGGCTTGTATTTCAAGACTCGAAGCAAGTTAAACACCCTCACAGCAGTCTGGTCAGGGCTTTCCTCTCTGATATCAATCTTTTGCTGAAAAGCAAATAAAATGTAAATATAACAAAAGGAAAATAAACTTCGGGTTTCTATTTTTATGCTCTATCTTATGACAGAAAATTGCAATTGAATACACTGCAAAAATGACTAAAAGCACAATTTATTAGTTATTTGACCAAAGGAGATAAAGATGGCAATGGTGACAGTCACATGTATGGTGATGACATTATAGTTATAAATCCATGATAACTTTAATTAAAAGGTTCAGTCAAACCTTTGGGTCTATGACCGCAAGCACATCATTGAGAATCTGCAGCAGTTGGAGAGGTTCAAGAGAATCAAAAGATATGAGGTTGTAATTTTTGTTGAAAGGCTCCTTGTTCAGCTGCTGAACAATCGCTTTCATTTGCTCACTCTGTGTTGTGGCCATTTTGACGACTCTTGTTTCAAAATCTGTACAACATCAATAATAATAATAATAATAATAATAATAATAATAATAATGATAAATGCACTATATAATTGTACGATACACATTTTATACTAATGTACTAAATAAACAGTAAGGTTTAATATAGTAGCAGTTAGAATAGCCGTTACGACCTATTATAAGTATATATTACTTTAAACTCAAGTTTGATCTCGACGTAATTGAGCCGTTATTCTGATTTCTCTCGCTTTTTATATTATCTCTATACAATTTTAAAATGTTATTCATACCTACACCTATGACTAAACATGAAGAGTTATTCACGTTGACAACACACATACCTGTTCTATGTCAATATTTTAAGTGCTGTCAAGGACGCCATTACACAGCAGAAGAATTCTATCCCAGCACTCTTCACTCCACTCGCGCAATCTCGCCCAAAGCGAAACAAACTCTATAATTTATATTTTTAAATTCTAGGGATAGCTTAAACACAAAATTACAAATAACAATCAAATCTTAAGATACATGTTTTACAAGGCTTTAAATATTAAAAAATTAACATCACATACGTATTACTTCCGGTCAAAATGGCATCCGCGGATAAGAATGGAAAAGTAACATGTTAACATTTCTTATTTATTTGTTTGTGTTTAAGTAGTGCATTAGACAGGTGTTCAGCACGATGTACAATATGAATCTTTCATTATTATTTCTTGATTAATTGAAATAATTATTCGCCGTTTTACCTAAAGAACTGTTCTAGCTGCCACATCTGTTTTGGTTAGAAACGCCATCAACTTTCGTGAATGCATATGTCCATATGTTCAAGTCACGAAACTTACTTTTCAGCAAGCAAAATTCCTTGAAAAATAAGTATCATGCTGTATTCCACAGACAGCTCAAAATAGTTTACTTCCTTTATCTTTATAAAGGACGTCATTCAATAAAAATACGAAATGTGATTGGTATTAAAAAAGTACACGTCACCCGGCATTTGTTAAAATCTAGTTTACAAATAGTTATTTTAATGGAAGTAAAAGATGCAGAAAACCCTGATATAATAATGAAATCCAAAGTTACATATTGTCTGACCAAGTACACAAATATGATAAGTATTTTCATGTGGGAAAACCCTTTGTACTTTCAGTGGTCTCTTGATGGGAAGCCAATCAAAATTGACAAGTGGGACACCGCTGCTCTAAAAAATGCCTTGGATGATTCAGCAAAAAATGCAAGTGCAGATGTTTTCACTTGTCCACTAGCAGTCAAAAGTTTTCATTGTTTTTTTTTCAGTTTTTTGTGTTGTTTTCAATTAATGTATGCTTATATTACAAAATTTTAAAGAACATTTCTTAAACAACGGTTCAGTTAAGTTTGCTCACATGTTTGTTAATGTTAAATACAACTGTTATTCATTATTATTTATAACAGCCTTTGTTCTTATAAATAAAATTTTTAAAAACATATTTTATGCATCTTATAGTAGGGTTCAGATTTTGTAGAGGACATTATCAAAGTGATGGTACATTTCCTAGTCCCAGCTGCATGGTCTAAATATAGAGAAAACTTGAAGAATTGTATTTTGTCTTCTGTTGTAAATAAATTGAATTCTGATATACATTGTTTACAGGTGCTAGTTAAAAGTCATGGATATGTGGAGCACCATGGTCTTATGGATGGGCGTCTTCTTATCTGCACTGTAGCTGTGGCCTTTGCCATGTTTGCTCTTGTGTGGGATTACTTCAGACCATTCCCAGAATCTCGACCAGTTCTCATTCTTTGTGTCACTTCGTATCCTTTGCAAATGATTGAAAAAGTAAAAGTCATATATGTTACATATGAGAAACATCGATAGGTGGCAAGTCGGAAAGTGGAAGGATAAAATTTTGTGTAACCTTGTCCTTTGATTTTGATACTCATGTATGGACAAATTTGAAATATTAAAAAATTATTAAAACTAAACATAACATGAGAGAAACATAAATCAAAATTATGTTAAATTCAAACCTATGAGAAAGAAGAGCACTTAAAATTGATTTAAATTTTATGTAAATATACTCAGGTACACAAAGTTTTAAAAATGTTTAAGTGAAATGAAGAGAAAGGTGAGACAAAGGACCATGTGGCTTCCTTCCCTTTCAACATCACTTTGCGTACAGATGGGTTGCGAGTAGCCTTTTGTTTGTTTGCTATTTAGTCAAGAAATATTCAGTTCAAAAAATCCAAGTCTGAAACTGAACATTTCTATTTAGATGATGAGTCTTTTGTCATTTCAGATGTGTATATAATGATAAGAAAGATGGAGATAATGAAATAATTAGTCCAAACCTTACGACCAATAGGAGCAACTAAGAAATGAAAGTTTTTATTTACTTTTTATAATTGTTAGCGATTAATGATAATGTCTCAAACACTACATGTTCCACATATTTTGATAAGATCCTCATTTTTATTGTGATTGCATTTCTGAGAGTTTTTATTAACTTTGGAATGTTTTTTAAGGTATGTGATATTACCAGAGGCTGCCAGTTTAAGCAAGAACTGACTATGAGCTCTTAACTTTCTGCTATGGATTTCTTCCTCACTATTCCTCTAGTTTTTTTGGATCTGTTATCTATCTACTTCTGCTAGAAATCTCTGTTCCTCACCTGAAAACTACTACTAATAACACTAGTAAATAAATAATAGTAACAGTTTTCTGTATTGCTTTCTATCCATTCTGCTGACAAAGACAAGAACATAGGGACATCATCTGTGCTTCAGAACAATGAATGATAACTGTGCTGATCGCATGGCCTCAAGCTGGCGACACATCTTTCAAATGTCTGCCCTATCTTCCATACCACATTCCTTATTTAGAATCAAAGGCAGTACGTAAACATTTGCTAAAAACCTATTTGTTTAACTCTTTCCTTACCGATCGCCCTCATAGGGGCGATCACGTGATCTTCGCATGAACCAGGTTCGCACCCTATGGTGTGATGCAGTTTTTAAATGTTGTTACTCTTTAACATCTTTTTTTTTTTAGAAGAAAAACTTAATAAATAAGATAGCTTATTCATTTCTGAACACAATTGTCTTTCTTAAAAAATGTAGGAAGTAAGTTTTAACAGGAAGTCTTTGCATTTTCCCACGCTACCTGTCCTTCCGTTTGGAAAATGGCTAGCAAATTCCCGGTATTGAAATTTCGACCGGCAGCTTTGGAAATTTATATTTATTAACCTACAGTAAAGATAACCATCTGTAATACACCGTTTTAAAGAGCATTTTTAAAACATTCACCTGGTGTAAATTTTAAGATACATAGGTTTTGTCTTCGAGTACAAAAATCAAATGAACTGTACGTGTTTTAGAACACTTGAATGTAAAATTCAGAAATTAACAAAAAAAATTATTTACACAATATATACAGACATAAAGTACCAAACAAACATATGATTTATTAGAATATACATTAGAATTTAAATATTATTTACTATTTTCTTCTCCTTTGCGGTTGTTGAAGTACAAATCCATGTCAAATTGAGTAAACCGCAACGTACTTTTCGATAATTCAAAATGGCGATCGACCATTTGTTTACATCTTTTCCTCTTACAAACGAAATTTTTTTCGATTGGCTGGACTAGTTTTTAAAGGGAGGGAATCATGGTGGACTATTTCATAACGGTTTCAGTAGTTTCTTCCATTATGTTATTTTCATTTACACTGCGGGAGTTTTGTTTGAACTCATTATCATGGCATTTTCTGTTGGGAATACTATAAAAGTGTGTTTTCAAGCAAACACAAAGTAAGGCTGTTCCTTTTCTCTACATTTTGATCTATCATTATCAGTTTGAGTTGTTCTTCTACCTCTTTTAGTTAATTTTTTATGATTTTTATGAAAAAGGGGTAAATACATCCGTCCAAGGGTTCGGAACCCCCGCTTAGACTTCCGTCGTGTTCAGTAAAGATCGAGTTAAAAAAATACAATGCTTTATTTTTTTATCATTTTACTACTATTAGGGAACACTGCAGTTTACGTAATATTTTCATTTACTCAAATTACCTGTGTATATACTTTTTTTTAAAACCTTCTACATGTTTCAGTGGATGAATGTGGCTTGTTTATCATTGTTAGGTGGTGCTTTTTCTTAAGTCCATTTTTCTGTATTCTGTATTATTGTTGATCGGCATGGAGAGTGCAACCTTGTTTGTTTGTGATGCTGTATGATACATGTGTTCAGTTAAATTAAGATGTGTCAAATGCAGAGCACATTCTTAGATTGGATGCTGTGCTATTTGTTGGAATGTTATTGCCTTTATAAAAGTTGCTATAGTGAAAGCCATTCAGGATCTCAACTTGTTGAAAACAGAGCCACCCTTTTGTAATGATCACCTTGACATAAAACAGTTATTTTGTTTTGATGGGAATTCTGACTGTCTACACAACATACAAAGAGCGTGGCATCTTCCTTGTGGCATTAGAGAAAGATAGGGCTGGAATGGATCCAGACAACATCTGGACACTCTCCTCTTCTCTTCGCAAGTAAGAAGTAACAAGCATGTCAGGGTTGGCTAGAATGATTGGAGAGGGAGGTGGGGTATAACAAGTCAGAGATGTTTTCTTCATAACAGCAAGAATTAGACTTGAGTGTTGCAGTCATCAGGTCTCACAAAAGTTTAACTATTAGGCAGTTATCACCAATTTTGATATTGTTTACTTATAATAAAAGTATTTCTATCATGCATTTCCCTGCCAGTAGCAAGCTTGGTGCAATATGCTATGTGTGCGGGTAAGACAGAACTATTTTTAAACTTACTGCTTATGTCACTCTTACCCATATACACAGCACTAGGAGCGCCAAACATGCAAACACGCGTATGCCTGCATTTGGTTTAGCACTTTTTCTACAGATTTGCAGATTGTTATTTTCTGTACTGTTCTCATTTTTTGTTTAAAAACGTTTGTGATCAGTTAGAGATTTTTCATCTCAAAAGAATTCAGGGACAAAGATTATTAATACTTTCTTGTATTTCTTCATTTGAACGAGGATAGCAAATTTAGGTAAATTTCTATTCATCCTTTACCATATTTTTCAATAAACATACTAACCTCAAAATATAAGCAGAAAGCTATTGTTCTGGAAATCTGTGATAAGCATTACCATAAAGCTTTCTTCCTGTGCAGAAAAATATCCTTCCCAAAATAATGTTTGTTCCTTCCTCAGATACGATGACACATACCACATATGCATGACTTTCACGGATGGAAAAACAAAGGAGGAGAGAAAGACAGAGATCTCCAAGTCTGTCGCCAACTTTTTTGATGAAAATGGAACGCTCAGTGCAGACCTGTATGAACCAGAGATTGAGAAGATGCGAGAGAGTTTAACAACAGATAAAAAAGGAAAGTGATGCTAACTGTTGTTGGTAAATACTAAGGAGTTCATTATAAAACTGTTCCTCTCATTGTCGTCTTTTTCCACAGGTGTTGGAAACGATCATTAAGTTTTTACTTATTAAGGTGTCTTGTGTACTGAGTTGATAATTTGACTATTGATAATAAAATGATCTTCAGCTCTCTGATGACTTGTGTTGGTGAGTGACACAGAGTTTGTGTGAGTGTGCACGAGAGAGAATGTTTGAGAGAGAGTGTGTGTGTGTGTGTGCAGACAAGCATATGCATGTTCATCATGAAGTTACTGGGAGCAGCAAGAGTCCTAGCTGGAGAGCAATGCAAACCATGGAGAGAACAAGGGGAGAAAAATCTGGTATCTACATTTATTGCCTGCTTCCCTTTGTGAAACATCCTGCACAGGTGTTTTCATTTCTGTTTCAAAATTTTTGTAATAATTCTATTTCTCTGGATACTTTCATGTTGCACTACCTAGACAAAACTCCGCTCTTGCTTGCGCACAGGCTTCATCCTAGGTTTAGTGGGGTGCAAACAGGTAAATATTGGGTAAAGTACTATAGAATCCATCTCCCAAAATCTGGGTAAATATACCCTTTCCGCTCTCCGGATATATCACGACGCACAATGAGGTCAAAAACACAGACATTGGTACACATTGTCACGGATCGACCCATGACAGTAATGAATGGCAGAAATGGAGTTAGCTCCCTTGTTTGTTTTGTACAGCAGGGTTAGTGGCCCTTGGGGTATATGTTTGCTATGGTTGGAAAGCGTGACGTAAAAGAGAGTATGACGTGGGGTGTCGTCTGCAAGAGCGCAGAAGTTTCGAGAGAGGGAACAAAAGATGGTTTGTGTGGAATGTACCGGTGTGTGTGTGTGTGTGATTATTGGAGAAAGTAAAGGAGGTCGGCATTTGTAGTATTGTTTGGAGTATATAGGTTAGTGTTTCGCCAGTTGTTGTGTTTCTACTGGTTTATTCAGAAAATTGGAATATTGCTGTGTGTGTGAAAAGATTCGTCAGTTGCTGTGTTTCTGCCAGTGGATTCTATATTGGGAGTAATTGCTGTGCTTTTGGAGATTCGTAGTGGTGTGTATTTTTATATAATGTCAAGGAGAATTACAGGCAAGTGTACATCTGTGGGTGCGTGAGTTGTGATCAGACGTTGACAGTGTGAAGTGGTCAGGTACGTTTTGAGAATCTGTTGAACATTGGAAGAAAATGAAGCTGATATAGAGAAGAGACGGTGAGCGACGTTTGAGTGGAAGGTTGAAAGAAGACATTTACGTTGTTGAAAGGACATTTAGAATATTAGTAGGGTTTAAGTAATCATTAATTTAGCTGCGATATATGTTGATGTAACTTTTATGTGAAATTCGTTGAGTGTGGGAAAATATTATTTTTTTTTTTAAATTATAGAGATATAGGAAGCCACGTGCAGGTCTTTGTACTTGGTTGTGTGAAAGGACACGTGAAGAACGCTGTGAGGTCAGTGTGTGTTGTATGTGACCTGTCCACACGTCCCGTGCGTTCTTGACACACATTAACGTCGTCAAGGGTTCAGCTAGTTGGACAATTGAGACATGTTGATGATTCTGGCATGTATCTTGAGAATGGAAGGGGTATATTTACCGGATTTGGGGAAATAGTATCTTAACCCCGTCATTATAAATGTAAATTTGTACCTCACATGGACGCGAGCGTGCTTGCACTCACACACCGAAAATAAGTAGGAAAATATGCGCACACATTGATGTTTTCTTTTTTGTCCAACGTTTGCATCATCAATTCTCAACATCAGTCATCAGTAGTTATTAAACACTATACAGAGCACCTCGATCGCCAAAAGAGTGCATAGAGAAGTAACTTTCGCTCGGTTTACACTACTAGTTAGAGCTGGAATCTGGAGAGGGGCGATCAGCTTTTAACTACAGAACGGGTATATATTCAACAAATGCTGGAGGACATTTCTCGAACTCAGTGTGGGATTATTACCTATGACTACCGGAAAAACTAGGGGATGAAAATATCTGGCACAAAAGAGATAGGAGTAAATGGATGCACGTGCCTGTATGAGAGAAAGTGAGTTTTTTGGCGCGAGAACGAATGAAAGAAGCTGCCAAACGCCTTGCTCAGTACCACTACAATGTAGCAGTGGTGTAGCACCAAGCTGCGCCCTCTACAAAGGTACTGAGAGGACAAGAATGTGAGCGTCCAGTATGGAGTTTACCCCCCCTCCCCCCGCCAACCTCCCCAAAAGCCGAGCATCTTCCTGCGGCACTGTGTGGAGATACCTGCTGTGTGCCTCACCAAAGAGAGCGAATTTCTTGTGGTTAGAACAAACAAGTGACTTAATCACATGACTTCATGACCATATATCGGGAATATTATACAAACCTTTGCTGTAGAGAGTATTATTCACCGAGTGCTTAGTGAAGCCTCACAAATACTTGTTACGAAGGACGCAGCCTCCTCTTTCACTAGCCGGGACTTTTCTTTGATCATCTTGCGCCGACCACGAATACAAAACTTGATACAAAGATATTTACCATCTGACAATGCAAAGAAGCCAAATGTTCTTGTTAAATAGTAACAGTGGTTTGCATTCTTTCATCCAATCTGCATGTGACAGGTAGAAGCAAAGGAAAAGATGGAATATAAACACAAAGATAATATGAAAAGATAATACAAAACCCAGCTTGTTTCTTTTCACGTTTACAGTTTTATGTTCACATTATTTGTACACATTTCTTGCGAGAATAGACATAAAAAACTGAAAACATTTCTAACAATTTTGATTTATCTGCGATAATCACATTGAAACTTTCTAGCTTCTTTTTAAGTCCCACGTTTTTCAGTTAAAACCATTTTACAAAGCCTCACACGCATACAGACAGGTGCATAAATACACACACGGAGACAGGTGCACACACACACACACACACACGTTAGCAATTATACATAAATGTATGCGTACAAGCAGACTATCAAGAACTAGCGCGCGCACACACACACACACACACACACACACACACACACACACACACACACACACACACACACACACACACACACACACACAGGTGAATGATGGTTAAGTGAAATATCAACAGCTGTACAAATACACATTAGAAACACATTAGTCTATGTTTCCAAACGGTTGCAGAGGCTAATAGACAGGCGCTCGATAACCTTTTTGGTTTTTGAACACAAATTTCGTGGAAGATCTTTACTTTGCTGCTCAACTGTCCAATGTACACACAATAAGTGTTAAAGACAGAGTATCACCAGTGAGTCCCATAATTTACATGCTGGCCATGGTACCTGCAGTGATCCCAGAAACATGTTATTATATTCATTATGTTTAGAACTTCATTAAACCTCTCGTTACAGTCCTGAAAAGTTCAAACTAGTTTTATTTAATGTAAAACGTTAGTACACGTTATACTATATACATTGCAAATTATAATAAAAAGAAAGAACGAACCCAGAATTGGGGATTAATACTTCAGTAGAAATCTGATTATACAACAAAAAGTATGTACATGATGAAGAAGCAAATGCCGATCGGCAAAAAAGTCCGCACACGGCCAACAGAGGAGGTAGAGGTGTGCACGTGACAGCATGCAGTCCTTATGTCAAGTGGAAATGAAGATGTACATGGACAGAGATATTACAATAAGAGATTTGTTGGGTTCAGATCTCACCGAAATGCATCTCAAAGTGGAAAACAGTCTTCTTTTCCCGAAGAAATAACTACGTACTTTGATTTTCTTTCGACAACAACAGCAGCAGCAATAATAATAATAATAATAATAATAATAATAATAATAATAATAATAATAATAATAATAATACGTGTTCATTGAGCACTTTACCTGACCGTGAAAGGCGGCTCCAAGCTTTAGGTAATGAAACATACAAAATAGTGGGACCCATACACAAACATATCAAATAGCAAACAACATATAGCAGCACTAAGAAACAAATCTTGTAGATTGTTCAGTCAAGGAAAAGCAGATTTGTTGTTCAGTAGAAGTCGATGGGCAAGCTGAAGGCCGTAGAGGAAAAATCACAAGGCCACAGTGGAGGACGATGAGAAGGAGCCCGGCAAGGTGCGCAGGTGAGACAACTGACATTGAATGTAGGTCCGGGACTGACAGGAAAATCACGATCCTAACAGAAGACAGATGGCGGCCCCCGACTTTTTTCCCCCCACGAAGTTCTGCCACACATGCGCAGACTGTCTTTTAATTTGTTCTTCTGCGGTCTGCAAAGTGCAGGACTTCAAGTGGACTAGGGGTGACTGATTTGACTGGTTACCATGGCGCATGTGGGGAAAGTGAGCGGATTTCAATGCCAAGATTGCAGATGATTTCTACGATTACTTTTTTTGCTTTGGTATCCACGTTTGTTTTTGTTATTTCTTGATATGGAAAGCTGTGTGTGTGTGTGTGTGTACGCGCGCGCGTGCGATTTTGTTTGAACTTGTTAATTTGACAAATGTGCATAAGACAGCGGTGGGTTTATAATCGAGTTTGGGTTCGGGATTTGGTTGAAGTTTCACGTGTAGATTTTTATTTTTGCAGGAAACTCTCAGTTGAGATCGAGGTTTAAGAGTTGGCTGTCGGTTTGGGTTGTTCGCGCATACATGGAATAGACCAGTGGCAGAACCTCCTGGTAGCATTCAGAGATATGTACAGAGCATTAGACAGATATTTGTAAAAATTGTCCCCTTGTCAGAAAGCGCGCGAAGGGCCGCATTTTCTAGACACAAAAAAGATCAGGCGATCTTTTATTTTTGAGTTGCTAATCTCACATTACACAGGAAAAAACTGCCTTGTGTCGTTCCTGAGCCACTAAGGCAAGTAATACTGGGACTGAAGGCTCAGTGAAGGGAGCACACGGCCACTGTGACCCACAGACTTGGAGCTGAACACAAAGATACAGGTCAACACTTTTCAGTATTTGTCGAAATTCCACTGAGTCAGTAAAAGTTTGCAGTTCTATCTTGCACAGGAAGGAAAAACGCAAAATGTTTTCAAACGCTGCTGTCCTGCTCTGCAGTAACAATGATTTCCAAGTTTGCATCAGTCCAGACAGAAATTGTCTGTATCGGCTGATCTGCATCATCGTAACCTGTCAGGGTGTTAGTTTCTTTCCCCTTTAATTGCATGAAGTAGAAAGTCGCGAGTTTTTTTTCAGAAATGAGCAATATTTTATGTGATTTAAGCTTCATCAGGTAGAATTTTGTTTTCTTCACGTTATGTCAAAATCAGCGTCCCTTTACTAAAGGCGCGATAATGTATGATAGTGTGCGGCGGCTGGCTGGCTGGTTGACTGACTGGCTTCAAAAGTAGACAGTCAGCTCTTGCTTCTCTTCTCGTGGTTGTACGCTGACAGCAGGATCCAAGCCCTCCTGCAATCAGAAAGTGAATTTCACAGTCAACACCATCGTTCTGTAATTAGCGACGCGAGTGTAAACTCTTGTACTCAGAGAAGAGTCCATTAAATCAATTATTCTCTATGGTTTCTTCATTTATTTCACGCCATTTGGAATTCTTCTCCCTCTCCTTAGTTCTGTGTCACATTCAAACACTGAAGTCATTCGTAGGAACATATTTCTTGCGCCATCTTCCCTTCTCCCACTTTCTCCCCATCCTGGATGATTTGCCTTCTTCTGTCGATCTTTTGTGATTTATTTGTCTATTACCTGTCTACTTACCTTTTATTTACCTATTTTTGCATTGCCTCTTGTCTTATCTGCCTTTTTTCTTTGTCATTATGAAGCTTGAAGCCTCGGTGTTATTAGCCGTCATCATACTATTACTCAAAGAAAATGTTGCCACCTGGGTGTGATTGTATATTATTGGAGGAAATCAGAGTAATGAGAACATTCCTCCCACCTGTCGGGCAGCACTGCTTGACACCAGGTGTCGCATCTAAAGAGAAATACATGGGTTCAAAGACCACGTCCTGACCCAGGACTTAACGACCTTGACCGTATTGGTGACATGCACCTTACCACTGGGTTACCGGATGGCCTGTTACTTTTTATTTCCTCTTACTGTGTATATCTTTATGATCTTTTGCTTCTGTATGCCAGCTGGACACCACCAGGCATCCGTAAGATCCCCTTAAAACACCCGCTCGTACTGCGGTGCACTCCACTCTGAACTCTTCTGACACTCACCAACGGCATGGCGTAGTCGCTGCTGTCGCTTCTCCTGTCCTGGCCATCGGGGATGACGGGATTGTACTCATAGTCGTCAGAACTGTGGCTGAGAGCGGAGCGCAGGCTGCCGCTGCCGATGCTGTCCACGTGGGTGTACAGACCGTTCATGATCGAGTGTTTCGAGGGCAGAGTGTCGTCGTACTCACTGGAGTCTTCTTGATGGTAGAAGATGTTGCTGGGATGGTCATCGCCATATGGAATGACAGCTGTTTCTGCGAAGAGACAACAAACAGGTTGTTATCAGGTTTATATGTAAGCAAGCTGGCACAGACATATGATGTCACAGGTACACATGAACAGTTAAGAGCAGTGACATGACACAGCATACAAGAGTGAGTACAGTGCAATAAGTTACTTGCTTAATGAGATAATTGTTTTGTATGGATGTCTGACTTTCCATTGTTCTCTTCACTTGACATTGAATATTACTGCTAAGGCACACTGTACCAAGCTCCCCCAGTACTAAACTGACAAGAAATCACTGACTACATTACACTGACAGGAAATCACTCAGTGCATTACACTGACAGGACATCACTGACTACATTACATTGACAGGACACCATTCACTACATTACAATGACAGGACACCACTCACTGCATTACAATTACATAACTTATCATATAAAGTATACGATTTCAAGATGGTACATATGAGAGCTTCAAACATGGTCCAAACTAAGGAAGTAAATATGTGACAAACATCACGAACTTCAAATACCAATATCTCCAAAACTAATAAAGATAGAGACTCAGTTTTTGTTTTGTTTTCCTTGTATTTTTGCAATTTCATATGAATATAAAAATACTAATTTAACAAAAAATTAATTTTGTCGGTACCTAATATCAGCAAGCATCAAATGTCCCACAAATTCATTCACCATCACGCAAATCAGAACTACTCACTCAGTCTCTCCCTATATATATACACAGAGGGTGGATGAACCAGGAGTACCCGGAAAACCGGGTATTCTGTTCAAGCGAACGTTGATGGAGTGGCTACTAGACAAAAGCCACCTAGTCACCCTTTACTCACCGATTTGGATTTCGCCCATATCTCTGTCCACTTCCCGATCATCATCTTGTACAAAGCCGTGATTAAGCGCGCCACCCGTATTATGTGGATCCTCCTGAGTCGGGGTGGTGCCATCTAGCCGCTCTTGCAGCTGGCTGCAGATGTCCACAGGCTGAAAGGCACCTCGCTTAGGCTGCTTGAAAGTCAGGCCTTTAGGGTCAGGAGATCGGGTCAGCTTAGGTTTGTCAAGATTCTCTCTGTCACGGCGACGTCTGCAACATGAGTGACAGTGAAGACAGATAAACACAGAGGAGATTGTTTACACCCATATATGCTTACATGCATGTGGGCACAAGATCAAGCGCACGCAAATGCATGTAAACACACATACACAAATATATAATTATACATACAGAATTATACAATGTACACATACACAGATCTTTATGCACACAGCCAGATATACACACACGCATACACTTCCACATATATCTTTAAATATACAGAATTATATACACACGTACACACAAATGTTTATAAACAGCCAGATATAAATACATACACACGTATACATATATATCTACACAATTATACATACATTTATAATACATAGATCTTTATACAAACACACAGATATACACACATACACGCATACAGACACATTCATACACACACCTTCACTCAACAATCAAACACAAAGACGGATGTGAACTTACCGCTTGCAAATAAAGACGATCAGTATCACAATAGTTAATAACAAGATGGCGGCCACAACCACCAATGCTATGGTGACGGATTTAAACTCGGAGGTTGCAACCTCTGGTGGCAGAGAAGAGGACTCGAGGGACATGGGAGAGAACTCTACCATGACGACTGCGAAGCTTGACCTGGGAGGCCTGCCGTTGTCGCTGACCTCCACCAGGAGGTTGTAGAGGCTGTCGCTGAGGTTACTGGGCTCCGTTGCCACCTGGATCACTCCGAAGTCGTTAATAGAAAATAGGCTGAAACGACAACAACAGTGTCAGGTATCATAGTTATTTGCTGTATTGATTGATTAAGCTTACATTTTATAAGGATTAGTGTGAAGAACGAAAGAGCGTGAATGACGTCAGTTGTTCGGAAGACGTGTATGAGTGATGTAAAAACGTGAAGGAAATGACGTGAGGGAGAGCGCGAGGGGCAGTTGGTAGTCAGGTAGGAGAAGAGAGAGGTTTAGGACGGAAAGACAAGTAGAGTAGGAATTGTAAGAAGAATTTGTTGAGTAGGGTGTTTGAGTAGGGCGTTTAGGAGTATATAGATCGATTAGGTGAGTAGGTATTCTTGTAGATATTCAGACAGGCAGGACTCAAAGGTTAGGGATTTTATTGTTTTAAAGTAATCTGGATGTAGGAATCGTTTTTTTTAACTGACTTTTCATTTGTGTATTTTTCTTGTTTTCTTCTTGTATTCATACTTAGTAAAGCAGAGAGATTCGTTAGGCAAATCATTCTTGTCTTTTAATTTGTGTGAAAGAACACGTATTTGTTATCCGGCTCCGTGTATGTGTTGAAAGGATTGTGTGACTGATACACTGCGCGGTGTCGTGACAAACACCAAGATCAGGACAGCAATGTAGGATTATTGTACAGCGTGATGAGTGTTCATCGCCATAACAAACTTGTGTACATTGTTATCTCAAAGCTCATTGCCTTGCAGCTTCCTAACGAATCACATTAATCTCCAAGCTTACGACTGTCAGAGTTTCGGGCTTTCTGTGGTCCCCTAAAGACATGTTTTAATCGTGTAGCTTGTTTTCTCCAAAGAACACCATAAACTTCGACTGACCCTTTGTAATTCTGCAGAGCGAAACTCAGCTTGGTGTTGGCGTCTCTGTCCTCCGCCTGTCAAACAAACATGACATGGATTGACACCTGTGTGCGACATGAAGGTACATTGTTCAACGGTGCACACCACTGACACCAACCTGCGACCTCAAGATCATCACGCTTAAAGGGAGATTATTTCAAGCTGACAAATTATCACAAGCCTGAAAATAATGTCAGACTAAACATTATGTCATCAAGTTATTACACATCAGCACACCATATTATTATGAGTGGTATTCTTTTCTAAGACTGTTGAGAAAATTAATACATACATTAATTGTCATATTCGCTTCATTGTTTCATCAAGGTGACAATTAAAAGCAGAAGCCCTTAAAGAAAAACGATTCAGCAAGTTCTTGTAATGGCGAGCAGCCAAAGAATACAACACTAAAGCCAAGTAACTCATCCAGCACAGTGCAACATTTGTTAATTTCCTTCCTTTCTGATCATGTCTGTGTGTTCAGCTGAGTTCAACTTGCCTGTCTAGTAGCTTTCTTTACTGTCTTGTCGTGAGGGTAACACTGCAGTGTACAGTCACTCATTGTTTACACCAAGAGAGTTTGGTGAAGCTTTTATCACGAGTGCTGTTGATACAAGGAATGTGTCTTCTTTTCCCAAAGATGCATTATGCAAACACCATCGCTCTCAATATGATGTCAGTCAAAGACGAAGTGAGGTGCGAGCACGATGGCCGGACAAAAGGAGTGGGAGGCCGCAGTATGAATGCAATCAGCAGATTAAGCAGCCATGTCCGCGACCTCCACACCACCATCGCGGTCTCGGATTTTTTCTTCTCTCATCTGCCAGTAGTTGGACCAGACATCCTGGCTAACTGGATAATATGATACTCCCTTGCTTAATCGATTTGCTATGCTTTCCCATTGTGCATAAGCAAGACTAAAACAAGTGCATGTAGTCCACAGACACATATGAAGTACACGGGACGGGGGGATAAACCTTCCCCGTATCAAGATTGATGTATAGGGCGTCTCCGGGTGACAATAGAGTTATCTTTTCGAGTAACTGTGTAAGTCGGAACACACATGTACGGTTCGGCTTTAGCATCTGTTATCATATACTTTGACTTTCTATGCACAAACATTTCCAATTGCTATAAAACATATTAAACGCAATAATAGTAACGCAACAAAGTAGTTCCTGATTTCGTTACTGTCAGTCGTTTGTTGGTAACTAAGTTAAGAGGACTTGGTAACATGGTCATTCCTTAACCGGAGACTGCCTTGACTGTTTGTGCACAGCACGCGGTGTGACACAGCTTCCGCTTTTTTGGGCTGAGACCCTGGACCCTTTCTTTCGTTTGACAGGAAGACATTTGTATTGCAATAGCATGGCTTACCTGTAGTGTGGTCACGAGGGCCCCCTTTTCTCTTGGCACCTGAAATGACAGGTTCTGAGAAATGATCGTAGGGGTGTTATCATTGATGTCTATCACAGAGATGTTGGCTGTGGCCTGGGAACTCTGGAGACACATCAAGAGATGCACCACAGTTATTGCGTGAGACACACTCCGACAGATGATTTAGAACCGTTAATATTTCAGCAAACAAGACTTCGTATTCCCCAATCAGATATATGATAATACTTTCTGAGAAAGAAAAACCTCTTCATAGTGAGACTGCGTCAAAAGACTGCAGACACTAGATGAGTGTTAGTCATTGAGCGCGAGAACATAGTTCAGCACATAGACTGAGTCCTGATGTTGCACCTGTCTGAGAAGCAAGACAGACAGGTATGATCTCTTGCTTACCTTCAGACCATCTGAAGCTGACACAATGAAGAAATATTGAGATTTTGTCTCGTAGTCCAGGAACCCGGACAGGGTTATCACACCGCTGCAACCAAAAGTCAAAAGTCTCTGAGGTGCTTTGTCTCGAGAGTTTTCAGGGGCAGTGCACGTGCATTGCCGTCATCCACTGACTTCTAAAGCTTATATATAATGTTTAAGATATCTGAAGAATACATCTATTAGTCTTGTCAAACCACGCTGTCACAGGTACAACATCGTCACAGAGAGACGGAAGGAGGAAGAGAAGAGAGGAGTGGGACTGCAGCAGTAGAGAAATAAAGGAAGGGAGGAGGCAGAAGATATCTTACCTGTCAGATCCTATATGAAACGGTAGGCTGCTGTTCAAAATACTGTACTTAATTTGTGCTCCCTGTAATGGTAAATGCAATAAAGCACAATTAACATTACACATTTCTGTAGGTAGATACTTATTGTTACTAAAGGTAAAACTGGTCAGCCAGAGGTATGCAAATTATGTTAGACTGCACAGAAAATGAGAAAATGCAGAAAAGATAATTGACCATAACACAACACTAAATGTTAAAAATATAGCACATTTATAAAATATACGGAAACAAATATGTAAAAAATACAAGTCCTTGTAGAGATTAAATGTAAGAGGAAAAATATCATGCTATATACAATCATGTTTACCTCACGAACACAACAGTATGCAGCAAAACAGTGATCGGCAAGGTTGTGACATGTTTGTGGCAAGGTGGACACACCCTAAGGCCGATATTATTCATCATTCAGTTATTCATTCGTTCGTGCCTTGACTGGTACCGGTCGTTGAAGGGAGCACATGGACAGATGCGGCTGCTGACAAGACTCGCCACTCAAACCTGTATTGGGCGATAGTGAGCTGGTCCTTCTGGTCTTCCTCTGGTCACCATGGGGTCGACCACCTTCCCATGTACCTTGAAGGAGTCTTGGACAGAGTATCGTGCTGGGTCACATGACCAAACCGGATCATCTTACATCTTACATCTATTGCAAATAGAGGTTCCTGGTGTCCTACGAGTGTGGCAACAGTGCCTTGTACAAAGTCGTTAGTTTTATGTTTCCTGTACGACATGCGGAGCAGCCTCCTCAGGCATTTGTTATCGAATGCCTTAAATTCTACTCTCAGTATTGGCAACCAGTCTACGTTTCACATAAAGCAGGATGAATACTAAGAGAATCTTGTACAGACTGTACTTGTAGTAAACCTGATGTTATTGCTGCACCAGACCCTGTCCAGCCAATCTCATCCTGATGACATCTGTCATGAAGCTGTCGTCCTTTGAGAGGATGGTTCCCACGTACGTTCGACTTCTTCCCGTATTAATGGTGGATCTCCAGGGTCACTGGTGGTAGTCTGCTTGTTCTGAAGAATATTAACATCTGTCTTCTGCTGGAAATTACACAAGTCTTTTCAATCTTCACCAGATGGGTGGACTTTTTGTTTTAACTCATTGCCTTCCCTGTGGCCCGGCACTGGCCTTCGATTCAGTTGTCCTTAGCTGTCTACATCCCTGTCCTGATGGCACGATTCACTTCTTTGCGTATTTTGAAGTTTCTTTCAGGATGATTTTCCTGTCTTTCTTCAAGACCCTTCTTTGGTCACAGAGATGTAGTTCGTGATCCAGTGCTGTTTCTTCCTCTTTTGTCGCCCCATCAGAGATTCTAAGCATCCTTGTGGATATGGGTGTACAGTTGATGACGGCTCCGACCCCAACCTGTGGACGAGGAACTCACACCATCCTCCGCACTGTACTAGATTTTATGTCCGTCAACGGCTGTTTCCCCAAATCCTAGCCATCTGACCTCTGGCATTACCATGATGTCCCACTGCTACCGTTCTAGCTCTTGGGCGAGATTTTTCACTTTGTAAAACTGGTGTAATGTGCAGACCATCCTTTTCTCAGCTTGATGTTTGTTGTGGTTCCAGTAGCACAGTTTGTGCCAACACTATCCCGGAGCTGACCAGTAGGATGCGCGGTCGTTGTTGATCCGAGACTCGATCGACCCGGTATAAAGTTTCTTCTTTCTTTGCACTTACATTTGATGGCGCCCATCCTCATCTTCAAGTGGACCACAGCCAATGGGTCAGCCTGCTCGTGAACATGTGAGCGTTTCACCCGCTGACGACGTGTTAGTATCATGAGTTTCTGTAGGGGTTTACTCCCTTAGCTCTTATATTTTCCATGATTACATAAGATGTTACTAGAAGTGTGTGGATATACATGGATTTGAAGGAATAACGTATTAACGCAAAATTTTCACGGGTTAAAGGGCAGCAAATTCAAGGGAATACAGGAAAGGGGTAGCATACATGCGGACTTACAAAGTCATTGTCGATGGCGACCACCACCAGCACCTGGGTGCCGACCGGACTGTCTTCGGAGACCTGGGCGAAAAAGGCGCTCTGTAGGAACTGGGGGGCGCTGAGGCTGGCCCCTTGCACAGTGACCACCAGCATGGCCACCCCATACCGTGTCGGGTTGTCCACCTGCGTTGCCTGCAGGACGAAGAAAGAGGTGGTGTGGTAACTACAGGGTTGACACACACCGTGGACAGTGACAAAGACATGTATGTCAACATTCAGACCACATCACACAGGGACAATAAGAAAAACAGACCAGAATGTCTTGAGCCGAAACAGCTTAGGTACAGATGGTATCAAGGAACAAGTACACCATGGCTGCTGAGAGAAAGGAACCACACAAAATATTTGTTTGAGGGTCAGGTACTATGCAGTGTCACTGTATGGTCTTGTCTTCAGAAAGATGTTTGGTGGAGGAATTACCAGTGTCAATGAGACTGAAGGGGTTTTTACCTGCACCACAAGGGACACTGAGCTGGCGGAGACGGGGAAGTCAACTCTGACCTCCGCTGTCGTGCGGTTTATTTGAAAACCATTAAGCAGGTCTTGTCCGTCTGCGCAAAGAAAAACTTTTATTAAATAAAATATTTGAAAATAAGTGATTTCTAGGAAATAAGTATGAAGGTTTTAAGCAGAAAAAAAAGAAGAAAACCTTCATAAATAAATACTGGTGCTTACATTTAACTACGATCAACATTATTGCATTTTTATTCACAGTTAGTAATACTTCTCAAGGAAAAGATATAGAGGTATATAATTGTCACAAGGCTGGAGTTTTATGAATCGCTTGAAGCTAAGCACAGCTTCATAAAAGCTTATATTAAGCCTTATTATAATAACTATTCTGATCTTAATATTTAGTTGCTCAAAGAAGGAAAGGTCGGGTACACCGGGAAATACATTTGAACAAAGAGAATGCGTTTACTGATATCTAGCAAAGCCTGAGGGAAGAAAGGAGATTAGAATGTGATTTTCAGTTTGTTCAAGAAGAGAATGCTGCCCAGCCCTTGTGAAGACCAGATACATTACAATAATTATCACATTATAGTATCGTGACACATTTAAGAAGAGAATGCTGTTGGCTCTTCTAGAGAACACGTATATCAATACAAATATCCAATTATAGTATCCTTACATTTTAAAGATACAAAAGCGATAGTAGGTGTAACGAAAAGAAAGTTACTCGGAATTCATGAATGTGTTACATGTAACTTATTATACGTTTTGCTAACATACAAACTAAAGCACTTAGACATGAGATACGATCATATGGCTATACAGGGTGGGTATAGGAAGTAACCACAAGATGCACAGTCATAGCTCTTTATCACCATAGAAACAGTTTGCTGACATTCAGAGAACCTCACACAGCTAATTAGAAAGCATCAGATATTTTCACGGTTTATCCCTTGTGTCATGAGATGGTACTGTATGTCGCATGTTTCATATTATCAGTTGTAATACAAGAAGCTGCAGGGATGAGACAGCACAGCATTGCGAGAAGCAGAATATACTGGTAGCGACTAGTGAGGCTGCTTGTACTTGGCAGCTGATTTATTTGTCTCCGCAACATCTGCGCCATGTTTTGATGGGAAGAGAATTCGTGTGAGCGCTTGGCCGCTGCTCTCACCAAGTCTCTTCACAGCAACCCCTGACACACATGAGGGGCAGTGATTACAGCTCACGAATGACTAAGATAAAGGTACCCTTGCTCTCCACAACTGCTCCTTGTGAAAACATTCCTGCAAGTAAACTGGGAATTACACGTGCAACAAATACTAGAGCTGACCTACTCTCTACTCCTCTCTGACACACTAGAGCTGACATTCTTTTTTACACTTCTCTCGTACTAGAGCTCACCTACTCTCTACTCCTTTCTCACATACTAGAGCTAACATACTCTTTACCCTTTTCTCGTACTAGAGCTCACATACTCTCTACTCCTTTCTTACATACTAGAGCTGACATACATTTTTAAACTTCTCTCCTACTAAAGCTCACCTACTCTCTACTCCTTTCTTACATACTAGAGCTAACATACTCTTTACCTTTTTCTCGTACTAGAGCTCACCTACTCTCTACTCCTTTCTAACATACTAGAGCTAACATACTCTTTACCCTTTTCTCGTACTAGAGCTCACCTACTCTCTACTCCTTTCTCACATACTAGAGCTAACATACTCTTTACCCTTTTCTCGTACTAGAGCTCACCTACTCTCTACTCCTTTCTCACATACTAGAGCTGATATGCTTTTTTACACTTCTCTCCTACTAGAGCTCACCTACTCTCTACCCTTTTCTCACATACAAGAGCTGATATGCTTTTTTACACTTCTCTCCTACTAAAGCTCACTTACTCTCTACTCCTTTCTCGTGTACTAGAGCTGACCTACTCTCTAGTCTACTACTCTTTAGTATACTAGAGCCGACGTTCTCTCTATTCCTCTCAGAGCTGACCTACTCTCTAGTCTACTACTCTTTAGTATACTAGAGCCGACGTTCTCTCTATTCCTCCCAGAGCTGACGTGCTCTATTCCTCTTTGATACTAGAGCTGACCTACTCTTTACTCCTTTCTCACATACTAGAGCTGACATACTTTTTTACACTTCTCTCCTACTAGAGCTCACTTACTCTCTACTCCTTTCTCGTGTACTAGAGCTGTCCTACTCTTTAGTCTACTACTTTTTAGTATACTAGAGCCGACATTCTCTCCATTCCTCTCAGACATAATAGAGCTGACCTGCTCTATTCCTCTTTGATACTAGAGCTGACCTACTCTTTTCTCCTGTCCATACTAGAGCTCATCTACTCGCTACTTCTCTCCTTCCTTCCAATTCTAATTCTTCTTCTCCTCCTAGTTATCAATGAGCAATCCCCACATCAAAAAGTAACTTTTATTGCCTACTTACAAAAGTAAGGCTGCAGCATTTTGTGCAGACGAGGAACTAAGCCGGCTCTTTTCTAAAACATATGCTAATACAGTTCAAAAGAATGAAGAACAAAAAGAACAACTCGAAATATTTGGTACTTCAGTGTTTTCCATTTGACTTTAAACTCCAAGTTAAATATGATAAAAAAAAACTTCAAATCAAATGAAAAATTACACTAAATGAAAAACCGCCCAAGTCATTACTGACAGTCTGTTGTCATTCACTCAGCTTATAAAGTGCAAGAGGTCTCACCATGAAAAGAATAGGTGACTGGTGAGTTGATGGTCTTGTCTGCGTCATAGGCAAACATAGGTGGCCTGATGGTAACTATGGTACCCTGAAAATGAATATGAACACAGTGTACACGTCCTTGTGGAGTCAGTACTCACCACGAACATTCACAATTCACCATGAAGGTTTTCTTATTTAACAAATAATTTTTGGTGGTTTCCAGTGCGGATAGGTTTGAACTTATACCCAATAAAAGAGATGAGGGCGCCACAGAAAGAACACAGCAGCTCAAAGGTTAAACCTCTCAAACGTAGCAACTGTTGTATGTTAAACGACTTCAGCTTCTATTTCCTAACAAACAATAATGACATCCAAAGAGAATTATGACCCTATATTTTCCTTCCACCTGTCACATGAAATTTAAGTGCGTGCTCTTTCACACATGCATCGCATGAGGCCGAGTCACAACATATAAACACCAATCTGTCGAGGGGTTTAAATTAGTCATTTCCCTCCTGAAAGACGGGAAGCTCTGACGAGCTCGACCTGTCAACTGGCTCCGGCGGTGGAGCGAACAGATATGCACTTTGACCTCTTGTTCTTGGATGTTGGTGGGAATCGAGGTCACTCGTGATACAATCCTCCCTTGTCTATGTTACCGTTGTCTTTCTCAGCTGCACGTGCACCTTTCTCAGCGAGATCGATATTTACATTATAACGAGTATTGCAATATCGGAAATAACAGATTACTGAAACTTTGTCGTAAACAAACATAAAAATACCAACATGCGGAAAGAAAGACGACAAAAGGGAGGTCAGACAGACAGTTTCTTCATCATGGTGAATTTTGATGTACCTGTCACTGGAAGACAATATTATCGAGTTAGGTTTTTCTGTATTTGTCTCTGGTAAATAAACCACAGTTTCTCACCCTTGGGGCATTTTCTTGCACATATCCCTGGTAAATAGTCTGGTTGAAGACGGGGTTCTGGTCGTCCTCGTCCACAACGGTGATAGTCAGCTCTGCCGTGGAGTTGAGGTGGATGTCGCTCATATCGTTCTGCAAACGTTTACACATGGCAGTGAACACAGGCAGCCATTTCAACCAACCTTCTTAGGTTAGAGTCACATGTACTGTCACTAGACACTGCCATGACATGACATGACATGACCACTCACACAAACCACTCATCTTTGAGTCATTGCTCCGTATTTTCTGCCGGATTCCATGCACTACCTCAAACTCACCTTTTCCCTCGCAGTCTTTTCCTAAACCAAACCCCTGGCATGCTTCGTGAGAATATTTTCCCGTCTTTTATGTCTCCTGTGTCTCTAGCCTGTTGCTAGCTAATGTTTTAGTTTGTGTCAGTATGTGTGTTGGATACATTATATACATCTGTTTGAATGCCTTTTGTTTTGTATTCCGAAAGTATTTGCGAAGCACATTTTGTCTACTGAACAGAGAAGAGATGTGCTATATAAATCTGCATTATCATTAAATATGACAAAGGCATTAAGACTAATATACAGAAAATAAAATATTAAGAACTGAAGCATCTTGAATACTTTTAAATATTCTCTTCACGCACAAAAGAACTTTAGATAAAATATGTTTTATTTGGGAAAGCAGAAGAAAGCATTAAACTTCTTATGTCAAAGAATGTTAAAAAGTCATTGATGGAATGATTGTGGTATCAAGTCGGTTACAGTCCAGGGGACATTCACATGGACACAAATTACAATTCTACCAACTATTTGAAATCTGTAGGCTCACTCACCACGGCCAGGATGGCGATGGTCATAGTTGGGACAGATTCATAGTCCAGTGCCTTCACCAGCCGTAGTTCACTGCTTTTCATTCTGTCCGGTAACGAGAAGTAACTCTGCAACAAACGCACTCGAAATTATGGTTCTTGGGAATGGCTGTTTCTTTAAAGAATTACTTCGTGTAAAAAAAAATAATTAAAAGACACATTCTTCAAACATCTTTCTTATGATCAAGAAATTCAAACTCAAGATATTCAATACACCGCAAATAAACTATTCTCTGAAACTTTGAGTGTCTTACTAACCAACCGTGACTAGTTTTTTAAATTATGTTAATGTAAGGTCTATTATGTCATATGTCCCTGTTACATAATGAGTGACCTGCTTACTCCATCCCATATCTCTGTCACATTGTTATTTTTTTGTATAAAAAACTGATCGCGTAGGTATTAATATTTGTGACAGCGACTCATTTACATCCCAATTATATGATTCATATCTCAGCTCTATGTTATTACATCTGAGATGTATCCGACATGTTTGCTTAATGTTAGTTCTTTGGTTCCTGGCTCCTAATATTCATAGCAAGTAGCGACGAATATATTACAAGCATGTTAGTTTCCTTTTGTTTCCTGGACTATGTGCTGATATTTCTGTTAAAGAAACGAAGTGAAGTCACAGACAAATGAGTCCTAATCATCAGGCTAACTGTACATACCGAATAGGGACCTGGGAGGATGCTGTAATAGATGGCGTTGTTGTTGTAATCTCTGTCTGCGTCTGTCGCCCTCATACTTGTAGAGAAAATCGTGTTGACTCTCGTCATCTGAGCACAAAACCGAGTAACAAAGTGTAGTAGGTCTCGTCCATTGCTAGCAATTAACTAGCTCCGAGCTTCGGGCTCCGCTGTCAGTTCTCCTATACCCTCGCGGAGAGATCGTACAATCTCTCTGTGCGTGAGTGCGTAAGTGCGTGAGTGAGCATGCATATGTGTGTGTGTGTGTGTGTGTGCGTGCGTGCGCACACGCGTGCGTGTGAAAATCCAAACATAGTAACTTGCTATAGTACTCTACATTTACGCATTACAAACCAAAGATGCAAGTTTGGAAAGAGCATGAAGTGAACTGCAGAATGTATCAAAGGTATTGCAGACAGCATACAAGACAAGTATTGCAGACTGTAAAATGTTGCGGTCAATGTGAAAGTATTGTAGACAATGTAAAGTATTGCAGACTGTAAAATGTTGCGGTCAATGTGAAAGTATTGTAGACAATGTAAAGTATTGCAGATAGTGTTGAAGTATACCTCTCCCAGCGAAAGGTTGTAGCAGCACTGTGAGAAGACAGGTGGGTTGTCATTGACGTCCATGACGGAGATGGTCACCTCGATGTTCGTCTGGTCACAAACATTTCAGAACACCGGTTGCAACAATGTCTACATATCCGTTTTCTTCTGTAATACCTTGTGTATTCTAAAAGGTGCGTATAAAAAAGCAAGTAGCACAGACAAGGTACTCCATTAATTTCGAGCTTATTTGAGGACCTTTCAAGACCTTGTGCCACTAGTGAGAAACTACTGTGTTGTCCGGCTGACTCCACGAGTGGTTGGTAGAAGCTGTTATTTTGCCTCCAGGGAAGATATATACAGTGCACAGTGAAAGAGCTCATTATTACAAATCGACCCCCTGCACTGATATCAGCATTGTTCCAGTATAGTTAGCTGCTGTACACACTATAGTATACAACATGGTGAGCTGTACACACTATAGTATACAACATGGTGAACTGTACACACTATAGTATAAACATGTGAGCTGTACACACTATAGTATACAACATGGTGAGTAGTACACACTATAGTATACAACACGGTGAGCTGTACACATTATAGCATACAACATGGTGAGCTGTACACACTATAGTATACAACATGGTGAGCTATACACACTATAGTATACATGGTGAGTTGTACACACTATAGTATACAACATGGTGAGTTGTACACACTATAGTATACAACACGGTGAGTTGTACACACTAAAGTATACATCATGGTGAGTTGTACACACTATAGTATACAACATGGTGAGATGTAGACATCATTCTAACTTGGGTAATTTATTCTATACACATGATAATATTATTACATAACTATGTTTTCATACATGATTATAATAAGATAATAAATTATAGATATAAACATGTTTATTGTGTCTGCTTAAGACTTCAAATAACTCTTAAGAATGTAACAAACATAGTAACACCCGCATAATCAAAAACATTTCTTACACACAGCATGTCAGTATCATCCCTCCACCCTGGTTCCAAATAGTCGATGGGGCAAAAGAAAATGAGCACTACTCAAAGGAGTCGAAGGAGCCAACAACCTTTGATGATCATCATTGAATGTTAGCTTATTGCATGCCAGCTACGACTTGTTATCATTGAATGTTAGCCTATTGCGTGCCAGATACGACTTATCATTGAATGTTATATTATTGCGTGCCAGATACGACTTATCATTGAATGTTATATTATTGCGTGCCAGCTACGACTTGTTATCATTGAATGTTATCTTATTGCATGTCAGGTACGACTTATCATTGAATGTTATATTATTGCATAGCAGGTACGACTTGTTATCATTGAATGTTATCTTATTGCATGCCAGGTACGACGTTATCATTGAATGTTATATTATTGCATGGCAGGTACAACTTGTTATCATTGAGTTTTAGCTTATTGCCTGCCAGCTACGACTTGTTATCATTGAATGTTAGCTTATTGTATGCCAGGTACGACTAGTCATCATTAAGTTTGGCTTATTGTATGCCAGCTATGACTTGTCATCCGGAATATACTCCCGCGTAGATGGCTTGTTTCTTAGTGAAACACTAAACACATTATCTCAACACAGTGAACTGCTACAGAACTACAGTTATCCCGGTATGGGCAACTACTCTACACCTTTCTTTGTCATTAAGACAGGTTGTAACAGGTGTAAATTTATAATGTGTGATGCCACTGCTGAAGTAAAAAAGATGAGCTTAATTATAAACATGATGATGATGATGATGATGATGATGATGATGATGATGATGATGATGATGATGATGATGATGATGCGACTGTTTGGTGTATCTGTACTTACGGCCGGTTGGTCTGGCAAGCCTTGTAACTTGCACTTAAAAGTGATTCTGAAGGTCTGCTCGCTGTAATCACTGTCCAGTGTCTTCTGAAGGGACAGGGCGCGAGTCTGAGTGTCGAAACTAAATGACGAGCTAGACAGGTTCGTTTCCACGGAGAGGACCGAGTCATTTCTGGTATCCACAGTGAGCAGCACACTACCTGTGTACAAGAATTCCTTTGTTTGTAAAGTAACCCAAGTAAGTCTTAATCCTCAACAATTAAGGACAAAATACAGCGCGTTTGTCTTCTATAAAAGAATTTGAATTATGATTAACGATCCCACAGTAGAGTAATTTGAGAGCGCAGACAAACAATTATTTCAGTAGGGAAGCTCTTTTATGTTAAGTCTAGGTCAGAAGTCTGATAAGTTAACACAGTCTTTGATGTCCAGCATTTATTTCTTTAGCTTAGCTATTGCACTGTAGTTAATAACTAAAGGTAAGTAGTTTCGCCGAGGCAAAATAGGGGAAGCATCACAATGATCTTGTGCTGTTGGGTGTGTCCACAACTAACGGATGATTGTGTTAATTAGATAGTTAAGTAGATTGTTATTGAGCCTCTCCTCAGTGCTCAGCACTGTACTAAAAACACAAATAGGGACTCATTATAAAAATATTTCACGCTTGTCATGTCTACAAATTTTCTCTAAAAAAACCTAACGATTATAATAGTTCTGCTAAAGCTTTACTTTAAAGAAAACAATCACAAGCCTTATCAAAACCAAAAAAGAGGGTTAGTTTATCCTAACTACAGGATTCATACAGATGGGAACTAAGTTCTAGACTTCTTTCCAAGCACCTTTTAACATTTCCTACACAGCTACTTTTACAATAGAACATAAAAACAGTACATTAATAACATATGATTCCAACAAGAGATCTGTAGCATCATGAGTTGCTGCTCTTACTAACAAGTGACAACTGAAAGAAAACTGAAACACATCGAAATAATATCTGGAGGAAACTGTGTGTTTCTATCAACCAGTGTCTGTGTTGCGTTGAGTGGTGTGTGCGTGCGTGCGTGCGTGCGTGCGTGCGTGCGTGTGTGTGTGTGTGTGTGTGTGTGTGTGTGTGTTAGCCAGGAAACAAAAACATGTCAATGTATGTAGATTATTCCACAAACTATGACCATGTATTTTTTACAGAAAAAAATCTTGCGAAAACAGCTTTTCAATGCTCACAAATGCGATGGTGTCTCACTGATAACATACATCCGCTTAGTCGCTTAGTCTTGATCCTGTTTGCTAACCTCAAGTAAGGGCACGTAACTCTCACTCACATCAAACTTTACGAGCCTCATTGTTTCTCGCGGAAATGAATTTTTACGCACTTTTACTTTTTTATTTACTTATTTTATACCACTACTACAGTCACATTTTGTTTTTGGAATAATTGCACATATAAACAACAAACAAGTAAGCAAGCAAACAAACACACAAACAAAAAGCGTAGACTTATGTGTAAAGCAAGGAATCAAGATCGAGACTAGTCTCGGTATTCCTTGCTACAACCTATGGTCCGGTACAGGATACCTCCGTACATGCAGCCTGGTTCTTACTTGTGGAACTGAAAGGCTGTTGTTAATTCACCATGTATACATAAACTAAATGGGAGAGTAGGCATATTTTGATCTGCTGTGGTGCTGGCCATCAGAAAATGGACACAACTCGAGAGAAAGGGGTCATCAAGAGACAAACTCACCCACTTTGGTGTCCTCTCTTATACTCTGGAATGTTTCGTACCCAAAGGAAGGCAGGCATGAATCTGACACAAAACAAATTCAAAATAAATTGGGAAAAGTCCTTTGACATTTCAAATTCAATGACAACAATGAGAAAGTAGCTGAAATATAAAAGCTCTAATATATTAAACAAAATATTTGCAAACAGCTTATTACAGAAGCTACACATGTCAGCAGCTGAGTACAACAATGACCACGTATTTATCATACAGAGTTACAAACGGCTGGATTGATTACAAAGCATTTTGTATTAAAAGAGGGACGATAAG
Organism: Marisa cornuarietis; assembly: GCA_004794655.1. Taxonomy (NCBI): domain Eukaryota; kingdom Metazoa; phylum Mollusca; class Gastropoda; order Architaenioglossa; family Ampullariidae; genus Marisa; species Marisa cornuarietis. The sequence goes on from SMMW01000134.1 coordinate 1,101,216, forward strand.
ATGGAAGAAGATAAATAAAAAAATCAGGACAACAAGAAAGAACATTATTCTTGCTCAGTATGAGGTTCAGAATGCGGCGAAGTGTACCTGTGTCCGTTGGTGCCACGAACGTGGCGGTGAGACTCAACCAAGCAAAGTGTAGGCACCAGTGAGTCATCGTGTCACGTGGTCAGACCTGAAGAGAAGGAGGGATTTTTTTTTCGGCATGATAACATTTCGAAAATAAATATTAATCACGTCTGCAATTACTATATTTAGCATTGAAAATCATCCATCTCCTACAATAATCAAAATCATAATAATGTTTATTACAAATATTATGAGTGCTCAAGCGTATGCAGTCAGAAAAAGAGAAACGGATGTTTATTGAGTTTTTTAAACGCACTTTCATCTCGCGAAAATCATTTGCATGTGTATTGGAACTGGTCGAAATACAAGAATATGGTGCTGATTTGACCATGGGTCAAACATTTATTGGTGAAAAACGGGGTGTGTGTATACATATGCAACAGACTGTGAAATCGTGGCAGATCAAGGTGATACGAGCAGTGATGTTAAATAGAATGTATGAGATGAAGATAACATAAACAATGTCTGGTATTTAGTGAAGTTGTATGAGACGATGCAAATAAAGTCTAATATCCATGCTTTTGGTGAGTCTTAGAGTGGAAAGAGGCCCGAAATAAAAATCCGAAACTTTGTGAGCTGAATAAGGTGGCAAACTCATGGTCGCTCTAAGCCTGGTGACGGCGTGTACCTCAGAAAAGTTGAATTTCATGTGTCGAGGCTTGAACAAGTCCTCTGATGTATTCGTCAAAGATCTGACAAACTTCTGTCAAATGTAAGACATGTGTCTCTTTTAAAGGTTGTAAGGCTGTCTCATAGAAAGCAGGACACACCCACAACTCCCTACAGACACGTGCACACGAAGACAGACATCACGAACACAGACACACAGGTACACACGCACTTATACAAGTACAGATCTTATGTCAACACAAGCCAGATATTAGTATGATGATCTTCTGGGCCTCGCTTCGTATCCGTAATTGGAACAAAGCTAGTTAGATTACACTTCTTGCTGCCATGGACGACAATACAGTCTGACCATGTCACACCTAAGTCCGGACCATCATTACCTGACGATCACAAATGTAAACAAACGATGATGAATGATCATAAATGGCAAACTTTGTCCCTACTTGTCCCACATGATTGAGTACAAGCACTCGGAACGCGCGCAGTCTGACAGATTTACATCCAAACATCCAACAAACAGCTAGAGCCTGGGGGCAATCAACTCGAGAGTGACGACCGCTCCTTATGACTCAGGCGTATAGTGTTAGAAACAACATTTATCTTGTTACACCTGTCAACATTTGTCTGACATTCTGTCATTATCATGACAGGTGACATGGGCGCTTCTATCATTTATTTCACAGTCAGTCGTGTGTAATGTATAGTAGTCGAAGTATGGCCCCCGTCACTTCTCGTTGTTGTCTGTAAGTATCGTGGGGTGAAACAAATATAACGAACAATCATCGGTGATCAAACAGCACGTGCTGATAGAAGTGAGTGGCCAGGTAACGAGGGGAGGAGGAGGTCAACAGTGACAAGACTTGGGATCGTGTCGGACTTGAAGAATGGATGGTAAGACTAAAGAAAGACTGGGTGACACACGCTGACACATATTACTGTCATGACATGACAGTGTTGGGTCATATGCTGTGTGTCAACATAAACCCGGCTCAACCGGCTAAAAACATCAAAGATGGCAGATGCACGAGTATATCCTGTCACAAGCTACAAATATTCATTACAGATTACCAGCAAGAGTAGACCTGCACACATGATTTATATATGATGCTTACATCAGTGATCACCGAAAATGTAAATTTGAACTTTCACGAGGGAAACATCTAAAGATCGTCAAACAGTTGTAGGCACTAGTGAGGCTGACGAGCTATTGTTGTGATAATGAGTTGTTGATGTGGTGTCACATGATTGTTAATGTGATAATAAAGTGCTGACCATGCAATATAAGTGCTGGTGTAAACAACTGCACGTGAGGATGATTGTACATTTGCGAAACATGCACTTACACATACAAAAAAGTCCGTAACAATTATTTACAGCTCGATATGATAAACAGATTTTTAAAAACTTGTCAGCCGCCATCACTAGACGTGGACACCGGGACACTGCGGGTCTCAACTGGTTCAGCGAGCATCTGGCGAGGGGTTGTTGTAGTCACACTATTGTTGCCTCCCGGCTCAGAACAATGCTGCAGTGTCTGACAGTTTGTTCGAGATATTGCGCACGCGCTGTTGATGTCACACGACGAGCATGCTCACACAGGTCTTTCATCCCAATATACAGGGACAAGCGCGTGTGACATGCCACTGATGCCAGACCCAGTGAACCTGCTTTCTTACAAAGCCCACACTTTTTGTTGAGTCGCACCTTGTCACGACACCGCGCAGTGTATCAGTCACTCAATCCTTTCAACACATACACGGAGCCTGACAAATAAGTGTTCTTTCACACAAATTAAAAGAAAAGAATGATTTGCCTAACGAATCTCTCTGCTTTACTAAGTTTGAATAAAAGAAGAAAACAAGAAAAATACACAAATGAAAAGTCAGTTAAAAAAAACGATTCCTACATCCAGATTACTTTAAAATAATAAAATCCCTAACCTTTGAGTCCTGCCTGTCTGAATATCTACAAGAATACCTACTCACCTAATCGATCTATATACTCCTAAACGTCCTACTCAAACGCCCTACTCAACAAATTCTTCTTACAATTCCTACTCTACTTGTCTTTCCGTCCTCAACCTCTCCCTTCTCCTACCTGACTACTAACTTTACTTTCTTTGTTGGCTCCTGTCCTGACTATTTCTCTGAACTTCTCATCCCTTACTCTCCGTCCAGACAACTACGCTCTTCGTCTGACGACCGTATTCTAACTGTTCCTGTCACCAGAACAACAACATATGGTCACAGGACTTTTGGCTACTGTGCTGCAAAACAATGGAACTCTCTTCCTTTCCATATCCGCCACCTTCCTACAACTGAATCTTTCAAATCTGCACTGAAAACGCACCTCTTCCTTGAGCACTACTCCTAACACAGTCCACACAATGCTCGTCCTTCTTAACCCCGCCCCCTTCCCTCTTGCTGCTTTACCCATCTTTCTCGCCGAATCACTATATTTTTCTGTTCCTGTTACTTGATGCCTTTTGTTTTCTGTTTCGTCAGTACTGTCGTTTTCTTTCGTCCCTTTGTTCTGTGTCTACTTAGTCCACGTCTCTTACTCGTTTTAAGCGCTAAGAGCATGCTCTCTATGAGTGTGAATATGCGCTATAAAAATCTTCACTATTATTATTATTAACTGCTGCTCGCGCTCTCCCTCACGTCATTTCCTTCACATTTTTACATCACTCATACACGTCATCCAAACAACTGACGTCATTCACGCTCTTTCGTTCTTCCACATTAATCCTTATAAAATTTAAGCGTAATCACGATACAGTCAATAACTAATAACAATGATACCTGACACACTTGTACGATGCATATTTCGGTTGGTATTATGATAAAGGTAACTAATACAGAGTCTGAACAAGAAATGAAAAAAACCAGGTGCAGAAAGCGGAGGAATTTATCCCGCTTTGTCACTCTCTCACTCCGTCTATTCTTTCTCTGTGTTTATTTCTTGTTTTTCTTCAGCACTTCCTGCTTCTCTACCTGTTCATGTCAAGGGTCTATTTGACAGTAGCACATCTCATTGTTTCGTCAGGTGCCATGCAATGATCGCTGTATTGTCAGGTATAATCCCTGTTTTTTCGGGCACACTATCCATTTTAACAACAGCTTAGCTTTTGGGTAGTTTCTTCATGTCAATGATCGCTGTTTTTCTGGTAAGGTTTCCATTTAAATAATCGCTGTGCTGTCTAAAAACAAGGCTCAACATCTGATGAAAAAGACCACTGGGATTTACTTTTTTCTAACGACTGGGTGAAGCACAGTGCAGGTCACTTTTTCTCTGAATCATTGTGAATTTGCCCATAGACCCACCTACAAACATCACCCTGCACAGAAAGCGGTCAAACTTATGCCTAACATAAATATTATCCCAGTCCTCCAGCCTTCACCACGCATACACATCTAATGTCGGTGCTGTTGACCTATTTCTGTGCCTTGTGATGTTTGATATGTATCTCGAGAACAGAAGGGGAGGGTATTTACCTAGAGATTAGGAAATAGTAGCACTACGCTTTACCCAGTCAGACCACAGATGTGTTTAGGGTGGATTGCTGTCAGTCTGCCGAGACCAACGCTGAGCCTCTTGAAAAGTTAGTCTCGGCGAGCCTTAATGAATGTGAATAAGCCGGAAGCTATATCGTCCAAAGCCTCGTTCTAGTAGTTAAACTGAAACGTGACTAAACTGGAAGTTATTTCTTAACCAGCCTCGTTCTATGACTTAACTGAAATAAAAATCGTCTGCAAGCAGTCTAATAATACAAGTCCGTGGTCAGACAAAAACTGTGCCCCCCTCCCCCCTTAGACCTTTAAACACCATTAAAGTCTGAAAGAATATACGAAGCTTATACATTGCAACCCTACTTTTAAGGAAGTGATATTTCTTCCCAGAAAGAAAAGCGAGGTGTAGTATGATCTTCATTACTTGTACTTTTAATTACAATGATCTCATTCCTGTCTTGAAGAAGCCTGTGCCGGACTGAGAACACCTTTTTTAAAGACTACACAGAGAATAAAACACCTGTGTTCCCGACTGCAATGAACTCGAAACACGTCTACACAAACAGAGGAACTTGTGGATCCTATGAAGGTTTAGGGCTGTTTGGTGGTCAATATTTACATGCCATAATTGGGTTCAGTATCAAAACCAGAAGTTTATTTTGGCCCAGGCAATACTATTTCCGTGGCTAAAGCAAAAATCTTTATTCAGCAGGGTCAAAAGTTGTGAGGTGTGTACGAAGCGAGAGGCAGGTCAGGTGTCTGATCAGGTCAGTTGATATTTACCTGCACTGTGCGAATCCTGTCTGACTGCCACTCTCTTTATTCTCTTTCTCTATTGCTCCCTCTCTCTCTCTCATTTCTTTTCACGTGCATAGTCATTTTTTTCTCCCAAATAGTCCTATGTGTTTTAGTAAAAAGACAAGGCAACAGTTATTTCCTGAAGGAGCAATCTACTATTATAATTATGTGCAAATCAATAATAGTAACAACAGGTTGTTGCTATATCACGGACCAGGAGTCTTTCTGACAGGGAGCTATAGGGACTACACCCCAGTAACATTTATTTACAATCCAACAACAACAGCAACGCCAGAGACGATACCAGAGACAATGTTCTCAACCGAAATAAGGTGTCTTGGGTATCATGTGACAGTTTAATAATATACATTCTCTGGCTTTCTTTCCACGGGGGTGGAATGTCGGGTACCCAGTGATTAGGTAGGATTGTCGAACTCAACCTTCAATTATACTTCAGAGCAATTTTCCGACACGTGACCCACCTGTTGGACATGTTTGTGAATATTATTCTACAGCAGTATCGAAGTATTGTTCTAAGGTATGCGCACAATTGTCAGACATACTCCAAGGTGGGCAACTAATCACATGTGAAGGACAATTCAATGTATGGCTTTTGTACTAAAATCGTCAGATGTGAAATATGAATGAATGTATCTGTATGTGTGCCCCATTGCATGTTCATTTTATCATTTAAACGATTAACACTTCTCTAATGTAATGTCAATATCACGTTTATTTTTGTTTGCATATATTGTGCCAAGGTGTCTTTGAATTCTTTCTTCATTGGTAAGTACAAAAAGAGTCTATTCTATCCATTTTAGACATTGTCACATTCAAAATTCGGGATGTGAGGTTATTTTTTAATGTGAAATGTGTTGTGTCCTCTTGTAATTCGATGTCCCGAGGTGTGTACTCAAGTTACCCAAATCTCTTTTATCATGTCTTCTAAAACCACAAAAGGGTGGGAGGGGGTCCAACTCAGGTGTGTACTTAGAGAGCCGAGAACTACTAATACTCTCGTAAAAAGCAAAGTCGTCTTTGTATTTATGAACTTGATTGCCAGGTTCCTTCCTCAGCTGCGCTCGGCTTTGCAGACAACCTGAGCTGCATGCAACCTCCGAGTTCGTTTCTTTGGACTAGCACAGTGGGCGTGTTTCTAAGCTTCTGTGGTATTTCACGTGCATGGCCGGAGATTTTTCTATGCGATCTCAAGTGTTTAGCGATACCTAGATTACTGAGGGCTAAACAGACTAGACCTGGAGTAAAGCAACACTAACAAAGGGTTAGAGGTGCAGACAAAAAGGACTGTACGAAGCTTTTCTTTACGCTGCTAACATTTTTCTTTTCCAAATCTTACGGTTTGTGCACTGAATTAAAAGTCACTTTGGCTTGTCAATGTGTTCAATGTGTTTATATGTCCACTCAACTTTGCCCTCTAACACACTGACATATACAAAATGTTCAAGGTTTGTCATTCAACCCAAATACCTCATTTATTCTGTCAGATCCGAAAGGCGGGTTTCCTTTTCCCGTCAGTGAATTTAGGGACAAGAAAGATGCCATGACTGTCACCATTCCTTTGGTGACATGACTACCAGTGGAGTACCGTTATAGTTTGAAAGGTAAAGCAAGTCTTACAAATCTTTGTTGAATCCTGCGCACATCTAACACTATCATTACATCTCCTACTAACAACACATCTACAAACATCTCATCTACCTACAGCTGTTGCTACTGCTGCTACAGGTACCAATGATGGCGATACAATTCAACATACTTATTTCACTTGAAACAACAATGGATATACCTGTCTTACAGTAAGCGATGGGTCTACCATACTTATTTCTCTTGTCACAGTAAACGATGGGTCTACCATACTTATTTCACTTGTCACAGTAAACGATGGGTCTACCACACTTATTTCACTTGTCACAGTAAACGATGGGTCTACCTGTAGAAAACTTATTTTCTACTTGGGAGTGGGACAGCGTGAGAACCACCAACGGTCCACTGGCCAGGTTACCACCGCCACCGCCGGAAGGGATTGTCAAGGCGGGTGGCCGTAAAGCCTGACCAGTGATGCGCGGCCAACAGACCTAGTAGCGGCCGTGGGAAAGTTTAGTGTCGGCCAGTCCGCTGAATCGGTCAGCAAAAACAAAAGGGGGGACTGGAGACACACCACGTGGAGGCAGAACATCCGGGCCTCTGCGTGGGAAATAATAATACTTCATTTTTCTGAACCACGAGCTGGGGGTAGGAGGTCCGTCTCGCCGAGACGTAAATGTGTATGTGAGATAGATATGATGTTTCTTTGTGCTGCGGAATTGCATTGACTTTGGTGAATTGTGAGAACTGAGGGTGATTATTGGACGAGGTGTATATCCTGGAACGTGGAGTACCTCTGCATCTACATTTTATGTGAATTGTGAATGTACTATTGAAAACTGTTAGCTGTCGTGAAAGCAGTGACTTCAAGGAAGCTAAGTCTGTCATAATCTGTTGATCTATCGGTAGAACTGTTGTGGTATTGACATATGAATTACTTTACATTCTTCTCGTTGTTCTTAATTATATTTTTATTTTCTTATATTCAGCAATCTAGTCTTATTGACTTGCGAATGTGTATGTGTGTGTTGTAACGAGGTGCGGCGTGTGAGTGAGAAGTTATCCATTGTGCCACAGGCCACACGAAACAAATTCTTTACACTACCATACTTATTTCACTTGTCACAGTAAACGATGGGTCTACCACATTTATTTCTTTTGTAACATTAAGGAATACGCCTGTCATACTCACTTTACTCTAACAGCATTATAAGAACTAGGCCTATCATACCACTTCCCCACAGAATGGTAAGAACTAGGTCTTAATATACAGTTTCCCTTCTTACAGCACGGTAAGGACTAAATACCAAAAAAAAAAAAAAACTAAACTAAAATAAAAAAAAACTCCGTAGCAACACTGGAAGCATGTCCCTATTAACAACATTATCCTCCCTAAAGTTGACTTCTTCAACGACAAACCCCCGTCTAGACCTCTGATGTTCAAAGAACGAGCACAAGGAACAAAAATTAGCCAGAAACATGGCCGTCAGTTATAACCGAAGCGAACATAACACCTTTATATTATACAGAACACCAAATATGTGGAGCTAGCGAATGAACAATGATGAAAGTAATCTTTTAATCATCATCTGCAAAGATGGAGGCTGATCAATGGGATGCACAGCCATATTCAGTCATATCCTTGTCATGTAATAAAGGGACAAACTGAACCTTAAGTGTGTCGGGGGAAAGGTCTACAAAGGAAACATACGTATACTAAACGGCGAGACGACTGATGCTTCGTTTTTTAGTTGATATGTAAAGGTCGATCTCAACAGGCCACACATACCGGAAGCTTTGACCTGGTTTGGCAAGACGGTTTTATAAAAACTTTGCCAAACCTGACCAAACCTTTGTCCATATTTATCCGCCCTTAAGAACAGTTTTTAGCACCAGCCGAAGGGACTGCTGGTGATCTGTTCGTTTCTTTCTCTGTCAGCCAAACACACACAGAAGTAAATCATTACGATTGCAATACGACTTAAGTACTTAAGAAAAGTCTGGCAGCACTTGGAAAAAAGTACATCTACAGTACCACAAGTAATCCAGCGAGTGATGGGGGAGGAGCTGTGGACTGAAAATGTACAGAAAGTGATGCGGTGGTTATGATCATGTCCAAGAGTGGTTATGATCATGTCCAAGAGAGGTTATGATCATGTCCAAGAGAAGCTATGATCATGTCCAAGAGTGGTTATGATCATGTCCAAGAGAGGTTATGATCATGTCCAAGAGAAGCTATGATCATGTCCAAGAGAGGTTATGATCATGTCCAAGAGAGGTTATGATCATTTCCAAGAGAGGTTATGATCATGTCCAAGGTAAGACATGTAAAGAAATATTCGTGTTGGGAAACAAACCAACAACAAAAATCTAAATCTAGGAACAAACAAAACATGCACCTATAAAAACAAATCCCAACAACTTACAAAAACCCAACCCATGGTCTGAAGCAACACTGAAGGGTGTGTCTGAACCTGCATCATTGACACATGATGGTGTTTGACAGGTCGGCAGCTTACTTGTCCCACTCGCCGGACAATTATTTCGGTTACTCAAGAGCTCCGGGGTCAACATTTAGTTTTATAATGGTGAGAAACTAATAACACCAAGAAAATAAAACTTGTGATTCACCAAGAAGGAAAAAAAGAAAGACGGACAATCAAGTAAGAAAAAGAATTTTTTCTAACAGCACCGTATAAAGACTAGGTGTAAAAAGCTGTTTGTGACGAGAGTTGTACCTGTCCACAAACAGGAAACGATTACGGTTGAGAAAAGCATGAAGTAAGCGTGCAAGAAATAAAATGCCGACCAGTAACCTCATGTTGTTCTTCACTGGTCAGTTGTTATGTCAGCGTGGTCATACAATGACTAGCCCTGTAATTTGATGGCTATTTTGATTACATTATTCTGACGATGAGGTCACTGTGCGCACCGGTACTAACGAGGCTGAACTGGAGGTGAAAGGTCACTAACTGATCTGCAGACAGTCAGAGAGTGCAGAGAAAGATGAAGGAGAGAGGCCCTCGGACCACACAGCTGGACAAACACAGAGAGCAGAGCTATCTTGATGTGCTTGATTGTGCAGCATGGTCAAGATGGATGAAATAGCACGGTCAAGACTGCGGACTCCTCAGGGTGAAATGTCAACATTTGTTTCGCAAGCTCCCGGCGGTGCCCACTCACTGCACGGGATGATCACAAAGAACTGGATACTGTTAAAGGTGGAGGGGAAAAAATAACACGGTTGCAAAAGAGAGGCAAAGAAGTCAACCCCACTCCCACTTTAAAAAACCAACCCAAAACAAACAAACAAACAAACAAACAAACAAACAAACAAACAAACAAACAAGAAAAACGTTTTTCTACGACAAAGCTCGTTTGTGAAAATGTTGCAGCTGTTATGTGCGAAGGGGAAGCCATTTACTACATAAAACCACCACTTTTGCTATCCAGACTCCTTTTCCTATACTAAAAGACAAAATCAACCCTTAAGTGCTAGTCGCTTGACAAATGATAAAATATTGTCTCCGGGACGTCTTCACACGGGAGACGAGAACCACGTGACTTTGCTGGATAGATGTTGAAATATAACTCATGAGATTATGTATGGCGAAAATCAGACACAAACATTACCAGAGGCAGCTAGCAATGTAATGTGTGCAGTTACAAAGACTCTACACTAGCTCTATTGTTTCAGTAACAATTACTGATTAGCTTACTATACAGCAATATGTCCGGTCACAAAGACAGTTTCTACAATAACTCTAGTGTTTCACTAACTATTCCTGATCAGCTTACTATACAGCAATATGTCCGGTCACAAACTAAAATAACTCCAGTGTTTCACTAACTATTCCTGATCAGCTTACTATACAGCAATATGTCCGGTCACAAACTACAATAACTCTAGTGTTTCACTAACTATTCCTGATCAGCTTACTATACAGCAATATGTCCGGTCACAAACTACAATAACTCCAGTGTTTCACTAACTATTCCGGATTAGCTTACTATACAGCAATATGTCCGGTCACAAACTACAATAACTCCAGTGTTTCACTAACTATTCCGGATTAGCTTACTATACAGCAATATGTCCGGTCACAGACAATTTCTACAATAACTCCAGTGTTTCACTAACTATTCCTGGTTTATTTAGTGATCAACAATATGTCCGGTTACAAAGACACTTTCCACAGTAACCCCAGTGTTTCACTAACTATTCCAGATTTACAGTACCTAGTGTAGAGCAGAGACAGGAACTAACCAAAGTCACAAAAGTCGCCATATTGGGCGTTGCACGAGATCCTAAACATTCACCTTTTTATACGAACTTTTTCTGAGTCTCAGGGGTTGAGTGGGATATTTTGTGTCAGCCTTCATAAACGGACCTGGCCGCTAGTGAGGACTTCATACCTGAGCTTCCTTTTTGTTACTATGAAAAGTTTGAATAGTAAATGAAAAAAAACCTTTACGATGAGCTGTTCAAAGGAGAAGTCGCACTCTGCAGGTGAGTCACTTTTTTAAAAGCTGTTCAAACTTTTTTTTTGCGGGAAAACAGGATGATGGGTACACGCGCAAGGAGCGAGGCGACGGGTGGTAAACAGCGCACATGCGCGTGTGTACAGTCGTGCAGAAAAAGCCAATCTGTTGGCCGGCTCCTGCGGCCAGTCAACACGTGCACACACGCCACACGCGGGACACTGCAGGACTAAGAAGAAAAAACTTTTTCTTTTTTTTATGTCTCGTCCTTCCCTGCTGCTTCTTTCCCTCCACTGATTGACAAATCCTTCAGAGGAATGTTTGCACGTGCACTGCATGTTGAAACTGCACTTTAGTCCAGACCAGCTTTGTTTTTGTTTGTAATCTTATTTAACTATAATCTTTTAATCATTGCCAACCTCGGATAACTGACAATATTATATGTGCTTTAGCTGAGAGCTACATGTTACAGAGGCGCAGGAAGATGCTTGGCTTTGGGAGGAGGGGACAAACTCCACGCTGACAGTGAACCACGTACACGTTTTTCCGCCTCAGCATCTTTTTTAAAGGGATGGCTGCCCCTCATGTCCCTCCCCTTAGTTCCTACACAGCTGCGTTGTCATGCAGCTAGGGCGACTGTGTACCAGACTCTTAGCTTCTGACCTTTGACTCCTGGCCGAGAAGCAGTCCAGCGTATGGTTGTATACTTTCTTTTATACCTTCTTTCCCTCCTTTGATTGACATTTTTGATGCTGTCCCTGCACCTGCTCCAGGTGAGGTGTCTACTAAGTCCAGATAGGTGTAACTGAAATATTTAATAGCCTGTAGGAGTAATGGCAGCACCACATACCCTCCCTTCCCATCTACCAAAAGTAATAACAGTAGCGGGGATCCATTTGAAGAAAAGTAGGGTAGTCGTGACCCGGCACATTCCGAGGAGGTGAATGAGCACGTGCCCAGACAGGTTGGTTCGGTAACTATTGGAGGTAGGTAGTCTGGCTATAATGTGGTTGAAATCGTGAACAGGTTTTCATCTAAGCTCATAGCAGCAGCGTGGTCACCTACCCCAAATTGGTCTATTATATATAAATCAAATACGTATGTTGAAAATACGTCTACATCTGACAGTAAAATTGTGAAATTATAAAAGCAAAGAAATCAAATCAGAGAGCACTGTAGAACAGCTCTGACACCTATAGCTGTTAGGAAAAAAAGCTTTTTCACGAGTAAGGAATAAACTACAAGATATACGCAAACCTCCAGATTTATGCATATATATATATATATATATTCTTATGTCAGCTATCGGTAACTATTTGTACTCATCATTTTGTTTTATATTACTAGCATAATTCAGATGCTCCTTTCTTTTATACATAAATGTGTTCGTCCATTTTGCACTCAGCAATTTGACAGTCTACATAAAATAAGCACCAAGGATGTCATCTGAATCTTCTGAAAGATTATTTTTTGATCTTTGTGAATAGTCCATAATAGTCAAAGCCTGTAAACGTCAGGTGTAAGGCAGGAGTGCAGCAAGCGACCGGCACCTGCTAACCTCTAGCTCCAATATGTACACCGTCACGTGGTTCTTGGTTGGTTATTTAGTGGGAAAATGCTTTGATCTACCTTGAGGTGATTTCGCACTAGGGGTAGGGGGAGGAAACCTGAGTACCCGGAGAAAACCCCAGACGCCAGCCCTGTGGACTGGTGTCGCATACAGAGAGTGTCCTGGGACGAGATTTGAACCCTTTGCCGCTCACTGCAGTGGTGACAAGCGAGTGTTTTAACTACACTACTGGTCACACGCCATGATAGCGGCTTATACTCCTCCCTGTGATCAACATAACACATCTATAGCCACTAGCCAGATAGACCGCAATAATAAACATCCTGCCCTCAGTGCGGCCTGTCAAGTGTGAGGGATCCTCCCACCCCTTACACCCCAAACGTGTCTCCTACACCCGGCTTGCTCGGGCCGTCCTCATATCCACCTGAGCCCCGTGGGAAAGTTGTCGTGCGGTGAAAACTGTCACGAACCCCCGCTGCGTGTGTGGTGGGTGTGCAAAGCAGAAAGTGAGTGCCGTGTAATCTACCCAGCCCTACCCCATTGTAATCTCTCTCTCAGGCGGACTCGAGCAGTACCAGTCGTCTGTTGATAATTTAGTGTCGCCATGTCTTCGAATCGTAAAGTCAGTCACACTGCCTGGACCTACGTTTCAACCAGGACCGGATTTATGAAGCGATGGTAAATCAGTACTCTGGGGGTAACAGGGGGAACTCTTGTTTACAAAGTTATAAAGTTGTACTCAGACCCCGCGGATCATGTTTTACCCCTGGAGCCGTAAAGTGGTGGCAAAGATAGGGTTAGATACCCTGGGTACAGAAACGTGAAGTAGTGTCTGGGGCCTGGGCATCTCACTGTGACTAAGTAAACAAGACGATTTTCCTGAGTTCCCCATGTTACCCAGGGATATTTAACGACTTGCTCTCACTTCATATATAACTACGTCTCTTGATGTGAACAGAACAAACTACGAATTACATGTACACGTACCTGTAACATTAATTAAATTACTTGAACGTGCAGGTTACTTTTTAAAAAGTTGTACAGCCATGATAAAAACTGTAAGGTTGGAAGGAAAGTACAGGATAACCGGTCTGCCTTCACTGGGAAATGTGTCGTGTAAACCTCCGTGTCACTGCACCGTCTGAATACGCCTGTGCCCCTATTTTAAATGTCTTTTTTTCATCATCAGTCACGTTTCCCTTCAACAAACGAACCAGCGAAGCGTCACGGAAAACGAGACACAGGTCGAGGATTACATTCACTCTCGTCAAAACCTATGTGCCTCGCTATATTCCCTCCGTCCCTCTAGTCTCGGTTCACGCCATTTGGAAAAGACCTCTCCACTTTTAGTCACCTCGCGAGAAGTTGGTAATAAAAACATCAACCGTAGTCAGCCGTAGAACACTGATAGAAAATCAAATCATGATTTGAAGATTTCATATTATACGTTCTGTCAAGTATTTTGTAGTTTTGACAGGCGCCACAATACAGTTGTCTCTCAGTTTATCGCCAAAGAGAATATAACCTGCTGTGCATGTTTTTTTAAAAATTCTCCGTTCAGAACATATTGTTATGGAAAACATAGCCCCCGGACATATATGTTTCTGCAGAATTCATCATTTAATAACAAAATAAAGAACTGATCGTTTGTGCATCGGTTTTCCTTTTACAGTCTAGAATCTCGAAGCGATCTGATGGTTATGTCAACATTTAAATATTTATATGTGTACCTGTCAAATGATCAAAGTAAACTGTAAACACTTTTGACATGGGGGATATATATAGGCCCTTACCTTGTCGCATTATTTGTCACAGGACTGTCACCTTCCCTGGATAGGTTTGTTTTCCGTACCAATTGCAGGTCTTTTGATGTCTAACTTCCACCGGCACTGCGATCCGAGCAAACGAGGAAAGCCATTGATTCGAAAGAAAGTAGGATGTCAGAAATAAGTCGATCAAAAACCTGGCTGCAGACGATATAAGACATCTACGTCACTGTCACTGGGTTACTCTTCAAGACGAGCAGACGACTCACCGACGGACTAAACCACAGCTGCAGTTGCGCAATCCAGGGAAGTTACAAAGGTACTATTCAAGAAAATCCCATCTTCTCTGAACATAAAATACAGGTGTAAACAGGATGACTGTCGACAAATAAGCTTCGTGTTGTTTGGTTTCTCCAAATATTAGTTTCACGTCCTGCTGTCGTCTGCAGCAACAGTGAAACCGACACGCGAGTCCCGCAGCGAAGAAGCTTGTGTACGGCAGTCGACAGATTAAATGGAGAGCGTTTCTCGCTACAGCTAAACCCTCGCTAACCCTCGCCGCGTTCAACAAGTGCACACATTGCCCTGCTCCCCGCCCGGCCGCCGTTGATTTTCAGACTTCTCCTGCCCCTCCTCCCCGTTCTGTGTCGTCTGCTGTCACACCCGGTCCGCATTGCTATAATCGGTCTCCTATGCTAACGGGGTCTAGCTGGCTATACGAGGGGCTCAGCTCACTACACACGGGTATTTCTGAGGGTTCCCACAGCCCAGCACTCTCTCACACACAATTCTTTTTTCAACATAAAGACACACACAAATGCACACACACACACACACACTTTCTCACATGCACACATGAACTCTCACACAAACTCCTTCTCACACACAAACCCTCTTTCCCACACAAACTCTTTCTCTCTCTCTTTCTCTCTCTCTCTCACACACACACACACAAACCCTCTCTTTCACACACATACAAACAAACAAACATACTCTTTTACACAAAAACTTTCTCTTTCTCTCTCTCAAACACAACTCTCTTTCTTTCTCTCTCTCTCACACAAGCTCTCTCTCACACACAAACTCTTTCTCACAAACACATACACACAAACTCTTTCTTCACACAAACACACACTCTTTCTCACATGGACACACAAACTCTCTCTCTCTCTCACACATACACACACACACACACACACACACAAATTCTCTTTCTTACACAAACACATGCTCTTTCTCCCATGCACACACAAGCTCTCTCAAACACACACAAACTGTAAAAGACACAAACTCTCAAAGACACAAACTTTTTCATATACACAGAAACTCTTTCTCTCTCTCTCTCTCTCTCATACACACACACACATTCTTTCTCAAACTCACTGGCTGGAAGATGACTGTGCAAGCTTTGACTGGGCTTTTTGATGAGCTTCAGACAGACCATGGTGTTTTATTCCTTCTTACAGAAAGACTGAATCAAGACTGCTTAGAAAACTTTTTTTCTTGCATTCGGGGGGGGGGGGAGGGGGCATCGACATACTCCCACTGCAGAGCAGTTTAGAATATTCTTCAGGGAAAATATTCTTCATCGACATAATCCCACTGCAGAGTAGTTTAGAATATTCTTCCGTCAGCTCATGGTTGAGAACTTGTTTCATCACAGTCATGGAAGTAATTGCCAGGAAGACAATGACAGTTTTTTTTATTGACTCTGACATCTGTGACCAATGAAAAACAACAGGACATACGATGTGTAATGATATTGATGAGAATGACTATGACCATGACAGTGATTGTTTAAATGACGAGGACATTAGTGATAGAGTAAATAACATTGCCACTTCCAATAACTTTGATAATGATAAGTATAGTCACCCTTTAGCCATTTCATGTCTACAACTACCACCAAACAACAAATGCAGAAGAAAATGTGTTGCACAACTATTGCAGGATCTTTCGCAGGATCAAAATCAGAAAGTTTCTTATAAACAAGCAGTTTGGTGGACTCTATATTCCAAGTAAAATTCTGAGTGAGACAGTTCAGATTTTCGAGTGTGCCTATTGCAAAAATATTGACGAGTTACTTCCTGGGAAAAGAGTTAAATCTCAGTTGATTCCACTTCTTTGGGGAGAACTAATGAGCACTGACCTCCGTTGTCCACTTGATGCATGTGATCTGAAAGGCAGTGTGATAAATTTATTTATCAATGTTTGCCTTAATTTTACTCTGAAAGAAAGCTCTGTGTCCTTTTTGTGAGAAAGGAACAAAACGAAACAGAAAATCATTGAAGTTACATTATTTGTAGGCTTTCAAAGTACTTTACAATTGTTTTAGGACAGTGTGAAATAAAATGTTGTAAATCTTTATTTAAAGTACATAAATGTGAAGAAAAATGATCCCTTTGAGTCTTGCTGTATGTTTCGTAGTAACCCTCGCTGTTTTCTTTGAATTGTCCACCACTGTGCTTACAATAAGGAATACGAATGTATATACATAGATATGTTTATTACTTATATTATGATTTGTGTGAGAATTTATTGCTGCATGCTTGTATGTCAAATATGTAAACAGAAATCTATAATATATGTCTCAACATGTGAACAAGTCTTCTGATTGTGAGCATGTTTGTGTCATGTTTATAATGAAGTGTAAGTCTGTTTTTAAAATCTCTTCTCATTTTCATGAATCAGAATTTTATTGGGCTAAAATAAATGCAAATTTGTGCTCATGGATTTCCTGTTTGAATTTATAAGCGTTAACCTTTTTAAATATAGTCAGCTGTCATACATCTCCCAAACTCCCCTTATCTAAGCAATTCCCATGAATACAAGACATAAAAACCTGTTCTAAATCAAAGTAGTTTCATATCACAAACACCTAGGCATTCACTCTGAAGATAAACGCTGCTAGAGACGACTTTGTGTAGTAGTAGTGGTTGATTGCAGCAACTGTCGCGACGTAGCATCAAGCTTCGAAGGGACGCAACTGCGTCAATACTTTTCTGAAGCAAATAAGCACAGAGACGGAGTTCCCCCTCTCTATATCTTAGTCTCTCTGTACAGGTGGATTGCTGTCTGTCTGCCGAGACCAACGCTGAACCTCTTGCGAAGTCCTCCGCTGTTAGTCTCGGCGAGCCTTAACAATGAATGTGACTAAATCGGAAGCTTTGCATACACCAGTCTCGCTCTATAACTTAACTGAAAAAATCGTAGTAAATAAGCAGTTGTACAGTTAATCTGTACTATCATCCAGCGCGAGTGAATACCAGTCCAATTGTTTACACTTATCCATCGGCTGTTCCAGCAAATCCTGTTCCATAATGACCATGTGCTCTATTTGGCGCGTCGTTGTTTTCCTGGATGAGCTGATATTGTTCACTGGACGATTTCAACCACATGAAGCATGCACCAGGCCTGACCTGGGGGGGGGGGCAGGGGGTTCTGGTGTGAAGGGGCACGGCCTTAGTGGATTTTTTTAAAAGTAAATCTCCGAGGAAAGAAAAATACACAGTAGCACGGCTGAAAATGCAAAATTATTTTTTTCTTTTTTACTGACCACTGACGTGTACACAGCTCTAGACTGCTCATCTCGTGCAGTGGTGTAGAACTATAGTTGTTTGTTGTCTATATTAAGTGACTAAAAGTAATGCAGATGTTGCCAGTCTAATTATAACTTGTAAGCTTAGTACTATATATATACTGGGCAAATAATTCACGATTACAGTTAATGAATGGTTAATGCAAGGGGCCCAGAAAAGTCCTCTGCCCCGGCCCCCGGGGCCCGTGCTGGCTCTCGGCGGCCCTGGGGTCTTGACACTGATCGTCGGTTCTAGTGGATGCGAACCACTACAGGCCCTAACCGCACTCGTTGCGTGACGTCACGTGGTCAAGTACAGACCGGAACCTAAGAGGTAACTGTTGATTGGTCGGTGGCTGAGAAACTTGGTAGCTAGGGGCGGGGTTTAGCCAGGCTGTTATGGGTACCTGGCGTGCGATTTTAGGTTAGTCAGTCAAGTAACTACTGACAAGGTGACACTGCTGAACATTCTCTTCAGTCTGACTTTCTTTTCACCAACCATCACTAAATCTACTCGCAGGTAAACTTCAGTTTCTTTGTCTTTTTTGTTCTTGTTTTGTGTTACGAACATGTGTTACCACCCCTGAACGTCGAAGTAACGAGGTTGTCGCCCTTGTATGAGTAGAGGTTATCACCCCTGGATTGAATGTTGATAGGGGGCGTTGTTTAGAAATTGGAAGAAGAAGCAGACGTGAGAGTCTGGGGAGAAAGAAGAATTTGGGACAGAGGTTGGAATTAATAGTAACTGTGTGGATTAATATTAACTGTGTGGATAAATAGTAACTGTGTGAAGAAATATTAACTGTGTGAAGAAATATTAACTGTGTGGAGAAATATTAACTGTGTGGGTTGTCATTGATAAGCGACTGTGTGGTTCCTCGATTTACTAATTTTCTCAGCTGCTGTGTCATCTCCTGAGAAGATCACAGAACTGTGTGGATTTACCTACTGTGGAATTTTTATAGACTTGATCATTTGTCTGCCGTTAAGACTGTCGGAGTTGTTTGGTGGATGTAGGCTGTCCGTATGATCAACACCAGAGAACAAGACTGAAAGAGTGGAACTGTTTGCCGTGTCGACCCCCCCCCCCCACAACAACAGAAGAAGAGAGAACTTGAAGGACTTAAATATAAACTGCTTGGATACATTTGTTTTTGTGTAAACTCAGTGTAGAATATTTGTGCTGAACTTTTCTTTTGTTATTTAGTAAAGAATATATTTACGTTCACCCGATTAATAGAAACGTTCGAGCCCCTGTACAGATGTTAGTGATTTGTTGTCTGAAAGAATACGTGTGGAACTCAGTGTTTGCAGGCGTGCTCTGTGTGTGTGTTCCTCAACATTTTGATGATGTGGATGATAGAGACCGCACTTTGCTGTCTACGACGTAGCTGCATGTCGACGTTTGGACGAAGAAAAACAAACTGGAAGTAGTGAGGTATCGTTTGATAAGAAAGAAATTTTGTCACTCAAGTCTTTTCCACTTTTTCTTTGTTGTACCCGGGTACGAAATCCAATGACACGATCTCACACATCCATAATGCTCGCTCTTAGAAGACCGCAGTTACGGGACTAAAAATGAACCGGCGAGTGTCGATATCGTTACTCGACAACGAATAAGACGGAAAAAAAGAAGCAAACAGGACATGGCAGCTTTTCTGAACTGCCCAAGAGACGTATTCCTAGAGGCAACTGTAAGACAACGATTGTTATCACCCCCAAAATTTTGTGAGGAAACGACGAAGAACAGAAATGGCGCCAATCGAAATACTAGTTGAAGTAGTTTTTGTGTTTGTTATCACAGAGTAGCATTACATTAGACACTCGAATAATGTCTGCCAGTCTAGTCCCCATATGAATTACATAACAAGACAGATTGAATAGCAGTGTCATTTATTTATTATCTTTGATTCAGTTGTTTGTTGTTTACTTTTGTTGACAGTATGGACACGACTGGAGTATCGGCTTTACCCACCGCTTACTATGGTGTTGTGTCGGGCCCATAGAGGTCCAAACTAGCAGTCCGACCGGTGTTGGCGGCGGACGGGGGTCAAAGGAAGTACACGCATACAGGCAAGCGTGTAGGGAATTCGGACGTTTCTTGAGGTAAGCCCGTTCGAAGGGGTAGATTAATGTCTCTTGGCTCCACGCCGACGGACATTCTTTCACCCTCACCATTCCAGAGGGGATGGGGATTTGAGCCCACCCATCCCCGGCCGCGGACAACCCAATAGGTCCCCTTGATACCCCCCAGGGACCCAACCCATTTCCGTATGGCAGTTACATCTTTGCCTACGAAGATTCCCTTTAGCTAGACGATGAACGTAGTCTCGCTGAAGACTAGGGCGCTAGGAGAGGGATGAGCTCCACCTAGCTATGCCCTTGCTCATGTAAGGTGGGTGCACAGGTGGCGTCGGTCGCCTGCGCTGTCGAGGTAGGAGGTCTCATGAGGACTAGTCCCTGATTCTCCCCCCCCCCGCCCACCAACGAGGAGGTTTCTTCTTCTCGGTTCGGTCTGGAGTGTCCAATATGTCTGAGCACCTTTATGGAGTCCAAGATAATGTGTTTTGACCATGTCATTTGTCGGCTTTGGTTGATTACCTGTCTCGAGGCACGAGACACGAGGCATGGACTGATGGAGGCCGGCTGCCCTCTCTGTCGATATCCGGTTTTGGAAGCGCAGGATGCAGACTGGGAAACTGATCATCTGGCAGAGTTGGTAGCCGACTCTATGTCAACACATCCCGTTTGAGGGTCTTCGCGAATGTTTAGAAACACTCCTCTAATGGACATGTACGCAACCAAGATGGCCTGCGTTCAAAAGTCACAAAAAGTGTAACAATGTCCGCATGAATGCTTTCTCTTACTATTTCATATATATTTTTGTATACAGATAAAATTCTTTAATAAATACGAGAGAGCCATATTTGTGTGATTTCATTTTTTAAGTGCAAAAAATTTTATCAGCGACCACTTAATTTCATACACTGCCTGTACACTGCATAATCAAACACCAATTAAAAAATAAAAAAAGGAGGAAAACAAAAGAAGAAATTGCTCACACTTGTAATAGGAAGGGAGGGAGAGAAAGACATAGAGAAGGGTGAATAGGGTCCGATGTAGTGTGTGTAAAATCCTATGAACTAAATTTGTAAGTTTTTAGACAAATATAAAAGTGTGTCATTTTACCTGTGCATTTACATGAAGCTTTACACACCTAATCCAAAATGATCTTACAGTCACCCCCATGTCTGATTGACGGATTATTCATCCGTAAAGTCTGTCTGAGGAAAACAGATTTTTGCTTTTTTGTGAACAGTGTTTGTGTTCGCGTGTTTCTAAAGCAAAGTTAAAGGTATACTCAAGGCAAAATAAAACTGTTTAGATTCTCACAAAGAGTATGATTAATATGAATCTCATCTATTTTCGTCTCTATTTATATGCAAAAAGTTGAAGGTTATGTGGAGTGTTGTGTTTAATAAGAGAAACTACACTGGACTCTTTCGCTTGCTTCAACGAAGGCTCGTTCTCCGTCACGTGACCTTATGACGTGTCATGTGATTGTTTACCAAGCGAAACGAATGCAGCTACCACCCGATTGCCGAAAAAAAAAGGGGTGGAAGGAGCTCAAAAATAGTTTTCATAGGTTTCCAAATGACAGAAACTTGAGAAGAGAATAAAATTAAGGATGAAACGACTCAGCTACCAAACTACAAAGCTTTGTGAGGCTAGAGTCTGGGACACCTTGTGCTCAAAACACTTGGTATAAAGCTTTACGAGCACACGAACGATCGAGCGAACAGCGCGGCTTGCGCTTTGTTTCTCAGTTTCTGTGGGATAAGTTTCTACATTTTTTCAGCATTATGAAGTTTCCAAAAAAAGAATGGGATGCATCTGACAGATGATATTCAGTCGCCAAACAGGTCAGTGTCACGAATGCACCTGATGCTAGCTAAAATTGTAAACAATAAACTGCGATTCTCATTCTTCCATGATCAACATTACAGTCTGTAAATGACTGCATGTACATAATAAAATGTATTAGATTGTAGCTATATCAAACATGTGAAGGACAAAACTATACAGTAACTTTGCAGAACATAATGCATCAAGCTGCAGGTATAAAGAAAATATAGGCCTACTATTGTTCATCTGATACTTGCTACATTTTATTTTAAATTTATTATTTACATTTTGTACAATGAAAGCTTGTTTTATTGATCTATGTCTTTGTAAGGAGGGCTTCTGTTTCTAAACATGAAATCTCTAAAATGTTGAAAGGATACTTCTTACATAATGAGCATGTTAACACATGCATGCACTAATTATATGAATTCTTGTGCGCAGTGTATCAGAGATAACATTAAAGAGTGTATTCATTGCTGAGTTCAGAGCAGAATTTTTCATTAATAATGTTTATTCCAGACAATGACCAACCAGTCACAATAAACTGCTAAATTGTGCATGCATGAATGGGTGCAAACAGACCCAGATTTCCAGGTTTGTTCACCTTTGTTTTCTTCAAGATCCTCACAGACTGATTCAGAAAGATAACGGTCACTTTCTAGTTATGTTCGATGTTTACCTCTTATATATCTAAACTCAGGAAAAATAAAATTTGTAAATGATGGTTATTTAATCCTAACAAAGATATTCAAAGCCACAGATAAATGCAATGCTTGATATGTAGATTAAAATAAACATTATTTTCATTTGTTATTGCTTTCTAAAAATCAATATACATGCTTTTAATTTATAATAAAATGAAAATGTCCAGCAGATGTGACCTTATGTTGGGGACTGGACTGTGACACAGAAAAGGCAGATGACACCTCACACATGGAGAAAGACTGGAAAAATTCAACACTCAAAGAGCACAGGTAGAAAAACTGATACTAATATTCTTCAAGCAGTTGCTTTAGCCTGTGTATTGTATCATGTTTAAGTAATGAGGCATTGTGTTTATTATCTAAATATTAATTGATAAATACAGAAATACATATGCATCTCAAAAATGTTCACTTGATGCACGTTTACTGTAATCGACGGAAGTGCAAAGAATCAAAAAATTATGGAAATGTCGATACGTTGTTGAAACTGTTTTTAAATGTTTATAGAACAATCAAGTAAATAATGTACATGCTACAGAAACTGAAAGATAAGAGGATAATCAATCACTCAATAAATGATTGTCACTTGAGCATAAAAATACATTATCAGTTGCAGCCACACCATGAACAAAAGATTATGTACTATTTTAATATAGAGAACATGGCTATAGGTATTCCTAACAGTTCTTTTCAAACTAATGACAAATATCATTTTAAATTATAATTTAATATCATGACATCAAATTTATAATGATCAACTATTATATTTTATATTTGTTTCTTCTGGTAGTGTCACATCATATTGAGGTCATTGTACATCATGTATGATTCTTCTAAGCCTTAGATTATTTCTTACTTTAGCTTTTGTGTTGGAATAAGACCCAAATGAAATTTGCGAAAATGCTTACTCTTTACCTGGGACCTAGTAAAATTATCATATACACCCTCCCCCTCACCTGGTACATTTTATTTGCTCTGAAATCCCTTTTACTTGTCTAATAATCAGGTTGACTTCGCGGTAAGCGAGTCACTGATGACAGAAGGGAGATAATTTAGTTGATTGGAATTCAGGGGACGGTACTCGTACGTTTTCGTTAGCAGATGATAAATTCAGCCGCAGTTGAAGGCAGAACTGACATAAACACACATGCTTCTTGTTTAAAATTTGGTCATCTTTTTTTTGTTTGTTTATAAACAGGTTTAAAGTTTCATCTAAATATGCGGCCTTAATTATCGCTTTGCTTTCATGTTTTTTTTTAATTCAAAGTGTCTGTTGTAAACATTTTCATCCGCTTGGTCTTACACGACATCAGTGTGTGTGTGTGTGTTCTGAATGTTGTCTCACTCAGTGCAATTGCTAGTCATGCTGAATGGTTATCTGCTTTGTGTCAGTGACACCTCTTGTGGATCACGTGGACTGTTCAATGAAATTTATAAAACGATAAACATAAATAAAAACAATTGTTAAGTTGGTTCTCATGAGTTTATTTACAATTGTAACGAACAGGGGTGTTGCAGTATGGAGGAGGTGTACTGCGTCTTTTTTTTACACACTGTCTGTGTTTGTGGTGTTGTCGGTGCCACACAGGGATTAGGAAAAATCGTGAGGTCTCGGTTTTATTGTGTCTCACGTGCGGTCCGGGCAGAACTCACCTTCTGTCCAAGGTGCACAGAGGTGGGTGGGTAGATAGGCCCGGCCGTACTCAGCCAAGGGGCTGCCGACCAATGAGCGGTCCGGACGGAGCTCACCCTCAGTTCAGGAGGACAG
Source organism: Marisa cornuarietis (assembly GCA_004794655.1). Taxonomy (NCBI): domain Eukaryota; kingdom Metazoa; phylum Mollusca; class Gastropoda; order Architaenioglossa; family Ampullariidae; genus Marisa; species Marisa cornuarietis. The sequence goes on from SMMW01000134.1 coordinate 1,125,660, forward strand.
GGATGGGGGTGTGTGGGCCCACCCGTAAACAACCAGAGGGCTGCTCTCCATCATCGGAGCTGGTCTGTCGTCGCTTGAGTTGTCGAGGGTTGTCGGGTGCTGTTACCAAAGCTGAGGGCTGTCGTAACTGTTACCAGTGCTGTTGGAGTGGCCATTGTTGGGACTTGGAGACAGGCGTCAGGGAAACTCTCTGCTTGGTGCACAGAGGAGTACACGGGACTACCATTAGAAGCCTGGTTTTTTAACAGCTGGAGCTGGTGTATAGACGACCTGGAGCCCAACAAGACGGGTGATGGGATCACCGCCATCTTACCAGCCGGAGGGTAACGTGTCAGCTTATCTCCGAGGTGGAGGGACCGTTACAGGGAGGCCGAACGACTTGACCAGTGCTGTGATGTCCTCGTCGTCCTGACGACCGCAGACACGTGGACTAAACACTGTGGCAAACAGCGAGACTAAAGTAAGACTTTTCGAATTTGACAGAGGGTTGAGCGGGGAAAGGGGGCCAGTGTCGGGTCCTTAGAGTTCATGAAATAAAGTACCCGCTGTAAGAATTGCGGAGAACTGTTGTGTACTAAGACCTTCCGCAAGTTGTGCTAGGGTGTGGTGGTGTGCTGCCCTTTCGGACTGTTTTTCGGTTATCGTACGTGTGCTGAAAGCACGTGGTTAAAGACAGTTTTCTGTCTTGTGTAACTTGTAAAACTTCTATAAGCATATTTTCGTGGGTGTGATTTTTAGCTAAGCTGTGTTCGCAATTGTAATACGCAATTAACTGATTGGTTCTTAACAATATTGGTATATTATTGGGTTTGTGTATTCTGTGTTATTTTGACATCGAGTTTAATAATTACTCGTCTCTCTAAAAAGGGACGCTCAACACCAAAGTGGGTGTTAATTCTGTTGGTAGGAATGCGCATGTCCGCGGATGGTCCGTGACAACAATGAACGTAGATACAAAGGGTAACATTCATCGGGAATGACAACCTGATGAGAGAAAAAAAAATGAAAATACAATTTGATATCGTTCGTGATGTGATACTCTACTTCTTGAATAAAGGGGATCCTTATCAGTGTAGTCTGGTGTAGGAAGGGACATTACAGTCTTGGTCTGGTGTGTAGGGTGTGACAGCAACTCCTGCCGGTTGCTGTGCTTACGGTGGTCAAAGCTGCTCGCCTGCCGACTGGTTAAATGTTTGTCTCGCTGCGAAAAGACTTCTGAACACTATTCCCCGAAATCTCTCCATCATTCTCAAGAATGTCAACCCTGTACACCATGGTCTCCATGAGGATAGTGAGTGGCAACGCCGCGATGGCTTTCCTCCAAGCGATCGATGAGATGTAGGTGTGTAGTGAGGACAGTGCGCAGTCTTGAAACTGACGATCATCTGCACGATTGAACTTGCCACCAGGCGCTGAAGCTCTTCCTCGTCTTCAGGAAATCCTCCATGTAAACCATCACTCATCATCCCCCGTAGCCTGGCGGACAGCACCTTCAACTATGTGTGAGCTTCCATCTCGCACCTACCCGTCTCCTGTGGGTCTCCGTGACCTGCGCAAAGCGGGTGCGGGATGTCGGGTGCTGGGCAAAGGAGGCCCTCGCACCCCAGTCAAGTTTCTGGTGTCATCTCAAGCTTGCCACGCACTGTTACCTTGACAACCAGGTCCGTGGGCAAGACATTGGCCACAAACTCTGCAAGTTCTCTGCAGTTGTGCCCCTCTAGCCTCGTTTTCAGAATTGGATATCGGCAGACAGGACAGCCGGCAGACATTTCTCGTACTTCTAACCATGTGACTAAGCACGAACAACAGAGGAGGTGACCACAGGGCAGGATTTTACAATCCGTCTCCACATCACAGCAGATGGGGCAGGCGGACACCTGAAAGTCGGCTGAGGCTGGGCTTTCGGACTGGGGTTTGACTGTTCATTTCTGTCCAAAGAAAAAATAAATAACATTATTGATGAATTCGTCATAATCTTATTATCTACGGGAGCAGACTAGCTCATGTTAGTTTCTATCGTGGTGTGACATTATGTATTTATACAGAGACAAGTACACGTTTGTGCCTTGGCGTGTGAATATTTTGTTAGGTAAACACAAGTGATAGAACAATGTGTTAATTATATAGATCACCTCAAGAGTTTATCATTATATCTTATACACAGAGCACAAAAAGCTTTGATTTCATTTTTTAAGCAAATATATTCTCGCGAGTGTCGCATATTCACGATTGTCGAAGCCGCCTTTTTAAATAAATTAAAAAAAATTAAGTCTTATCAGTTTATTTCTTTTATATGCACCTACAATATCACAAAGTCACAAAATACACAGACAAAATTAAGTTTAATATAATAGCAATAAAATATAAAGAGTTGAATTCTTGTCTTTTATAGTTTTAATTGGTAGCCAACAAAGAGTGAAGAAGAGGTGTAATATGTTCAGATTTTGCGAGTCGGGAATACGACAATCAGCCGAGTTCTGAACTTTGTGAAGCTTATCAATGAGGTGCTGAGGACAGCCAGCAAGAAGAGAGTTGCAGTAGTCTAGTGTAGACAGAACAAATGAGCAGATGAGAATATTGGTGGTTGAGATGGACAGAGTATGGCGAATGAAGCTCATAGTATGCACAATGACAGATGTGAGAAACATGTTTATCAAGAGACCTGTCAGCAGACATCATGTGACCTCAGTCACGTGTTGAAGAAACAAAATCGTCTACCCGAACAGACAGGCAGTGAAGGGTAAACTATGGTTCTCCTCTTTGAAAAAATGAAAGCTTCTGTTTTTTCATTTAGTTTTAACTTGCTGTGGGTCATCCATAGTCTAATATCAAAAATAGTCTTGGATGCTCTGGATGGCAGGTGTGCGTCTGAGAAGAACAGCGGGTACACAGCTGTCATCAGCAAATGATTGATTGGATATAGAGTGAGATTGAATTAGAGTAGCAAGTGGCTTAGTGTATATAATACAGTGGATGGCACCAAGTACAGAACCTTGAAGTCCTGAGCAAATAGACTGGTGGAGACACGCAGCCATCCTCTATGACTGACTGAGTCCTACCTGAGAGATGTGACTGACATCAGTCGATTGGGAGCCTGAGATGTCACAGAGAGGACTATGAATGACAGTAGTGATATCTATATATATATATATATAGCATCAAAGTGTGAGTACCTACAACTATAACGACTTTCATACCTGCCTGGTTCCCTGGTGTAGCCTCTACGACTTACTGGAGAGAAACGAGAAAGCTATTAAATTAATTAAAATACTGAACCACTTGCAGTGTCGAGGTGAAAGTAAAGGGTTCAACGTGTGAATGTTTGACAGCTTCGTTAGGTCAGAAAGTAATAATTATATATATATATATTTTTTGCACAACTAATGCAAGGAAAGTGAAGTTTCAATCCAAAGTTTGGTGACTAAAGCACAAATTAGACGTTTTGGGAGAGTAGGGGAAGCAATCGTGGCGGGAAAGAGAAATTATCGCCCGTCGACGTTTGGTGACAGCGGCAGTCAAGGGCGATAACCGCTTGGTTTCAATGAGGTGTGAGAGGCACTGCTTATCATCGTCATCCTTTGTTACAGACGCAACTTGGAAACATACGCACGTGCACAGAACGCACACAAAAAAACAAACACCGCGGTGGCGCGAGCGCGCGCACACATACACACAGGTGTCAGTACAGACACGTACTGTATATCAAATCATTCTTGTGCATACACACAGGTGCGCGCACAGTCACACACACACGCACACAGACGTTCCTGCACAGAAAGCACACACACACCGCACTAACGCCTACACACGCACACACACCGCACTAACGCCTACACACGCACACACACACACCGCACTAACGCCTACACACGCACACACACAGGTGTCAGTATACAGACACGTACTGTATATCAAATCATTCTTGTGCATACACCGGTGCGCGCACACAGTCACACACACGCACACAAACGTTCCTGCACAGAAAGCACTCACAAACACACATATACAGCAATTACACACACACACACACAGGTGTCAGTATACAGACACGGACAGTATCTGTACATGTGACTGTATAACAGACACACAGACTATTTATCCCGCTGACAGACACATACACACGCTCACATCTTATTAACAGAAACACAAAGAGGACCATTTATTCTCTGTGTCACGGGTCGACCAGTGACAGTAAGGGAGGGACTAGAGTTAGTTCCCTGCTAGGTTGTAAGGCGCAGGGCTAGTTTCTCCTCTGCACAAAAGTATGATAGTGAGTAGGGTTTACGACAGGATGAGTGAGCGAAATAGTCACAGTACGACGAGTGAGTGGATTCTGTTTATTCCCCTATCAGACGTAGAAGGAGATAGAGGTTGGTGTCCAGTCTGTGTGACTTCCAAGGGAATCAGTTGAATTCCTTGCAAAGACAAGGTAGGAAATAAGTTGTGTATTGATACATGGGCTACTGGTTAGCGAGAGAATGTTGTGCTTTCATTTTCGGTTGCGAGTTTTGGCTTTGATGGATTTGATGTATTAGTGTGAACATTCATAGAAAACTGAGGTTTTCAGGAATTACTTGGGGGTGAGAAGTGCAGGATAACCCTCGACATAAGGAGCAGCGCCGTTAGATGTACTGAGTGTCCAACAGTCAGGAGTATCGTCGTCACGTGTCTGGAGTATACGGTCTACCACGGTTGGAGTGTGTTACGACCGGTGATATCGTCGGATCATCGCTGTCAGAAATACTGTGTGCACAACCGCCAGGATTATCATCGTTACGGGTATGGAGTATATTACCTCGACTTCCTGTGTGTGGTGACCCGGGGTATAGCAGTGAGGACTTGATTTAGAGGCGGACGTTGACAGTAAGTGAGTTTGATTATTCCTCAGTTAAATAAGATTTCTTCGGGGACTTTGGTATGCCTGGTTGTAAATACAGGTTGAGATCTGACGGACGTGAACATTTGCGGAGTTGAGACTACTAGCAAGAAGACTGGTTTACGATTAACTGGTGATTGAAGATGTGAGAGAGAGAACTCGAACATTTTATTGACTTAGGGCCATTACAGCCATTGTCACTCAAGGTGAGCATATAGGGTTCATCCTCTCATACATACAACCACCTATCCATTCATACCCATCCCGTCGTACACTCTAAAGACATGCACTGTACAGTAGTCCTCTCACACACCCACTCATCCTAACACCTCTTCATTTATACCCTCTCATCCCTACCCTACATAGACACATCGTATGTACACATACATTATGGCAACTTTCAGATGTCAATATTATGAATCACAAAGGGTATTTTTCAAGCAGAGAGCATCCATATACAGAGGGTATCAATCAGACTTCACATATATCCACTTCGCTGATCTCCCTTCTTCTCCTTAAACATTTATGAATATACCATGCCAATTTTCGCATTCTTCCTGCGTTCTCGGATGATAGTATCTGCACAAGATATTGTTTATGATTGTGTTGTGAGACTTGCTGGAGATATTTGGGTCGAAGGTCTACATATCTGGGACATTGAAAGAAGACATGGGTTTCATCCTCTATATAATTTGTACAGAAAGGGCATTTGTTTGTGTTTTCTGTCCTTTGTTGTATAAAACGATTTTTATGGGTATTTATGTCGCTCACACCTAGCCAACAGCGTACTAAAACATCCCTGAAAATGTTAATGTTGACATAGTCAAAGTACAGGTGTGGCACGAGAGTGGATGTGTGCGATGTGTATAACTGATACCGTTCACTAGTCCTCATGTTGGCCACCCACGTTTGCTGGGTGACATCTACCACTCTACGGTTGAAGGTAGCGAGAAACATTTTATCGTCTCCTACTCCTTGGTTTACCCATACCAGATTCAAACCCATAGATCCTAGGGCTACTCTCACTTTTGTTACCCAGTTTGTTTTGCCTTTTGCATCTATATTAAATAGTAATTGGTATGCTTGTTTGGGTATGCGGTTCATGGGCATTTTTGTCACTCGGAGCCAGAATTGTTCTCAGATAGCAACTGACGATGAGCGGACACCTTCCAAGTTCGCCATATATCATCTCTGATGGAGTAAGTATGGGGACATTCAAAAACTTCTTACATGCGTAAAGGTTACCTTTTCCACAGGACTGTTGTCATGGAGAAGTCCCCATACTTCGGATGCATATAGAAGGGTTGGTTGTACTACTACGTCGGAGAGTTTAAAAAAAAGTCTGTCTACTCATGTTGTCAATGTTTTTTAAGGTTCTAACTATGTCAAAGGTAGCATTTTTCCCTTTTACCGCTAACTGCTTAGCCCCTTGGAACGAGCTCATGGTTGTTGTAAAAGTAAAGCCTAGGTACACGTAGCTGTTAACTACTTCCAGGGCTGTTTCTCCGATGGACCACTTTTCCCGTCTTCCCAAGAAACCCCCCTTCCTAAAGACCATCACCTTAGTTTTGCTACTGTTAATTTCTAGTCCTAGCTTCTGGCATGACTTAGCGAGGCAGTTTAGCTGGTTTTGAAGACCAGCTGGTGTGCTTGATAAGAGTACCAGGTCGTCTGCAAACATCAGAATGAAGAGTTCAACTAGACCGGGGCAAAGCTGAATACCGTGTTTACCTTCGGTAGACAACGCATCGGCTATTTCAGTCATAATAATAGAAAAAAGGGTGGGGCTAGCTACACACCCCTGTCGGAGGCCGCGGGGACAGTGAAAGGACTCAGTAAGTTCCGTTTTTGTCCGTATGCGTGCCTTCAGGGAGTCATACATCGCCATTACTGCTCTGGTGAAAAGTCCGGATACTCCGCATTTAATTAATGCTCTCAATAGGGTTTCGTGTTGGACTGAGTCGTAGGCCATCTTTAAATCCACAAAGCATGTGTAAAGTTTAGCTGGTTTACTAAGGTATTTCTGGACAGTAGCATATAACGAGAATATGTGGTCAGTTGTAGAGTACCCCATTCTAAATCCTGCTTGTGATTTTGGGATAATCTTGTTTTCTTCCAGCCATTCATACAGCCTAGTGTTTAGGATTGAAGTATAACATTTACCAATCACACTCAGTAGCGAGATTCCTCTATAGTTACTGGGGGACTCTCGCTCTCCTTTTTTGAAGACTGGTACAATGATAGTTTCTTGCCATAGGTCGGGACATTTCCCGTTTACAAACATATTATTGAAGTATTTAGTCAGAAAGCCCAGTACGTGTTCTTTGGCAACTTTTAACATTTCTGCCAAAATGTTATCTACACCACATGCCTTCCCAGAGTTCAGGCCCCTGATTGCTGAGCGCACCTCGTCTTCGCTTTTGGTTTCATCTAATGCGTCTACTCCGGACAATTGGTCAGCATCAGAGAGGTTTAAACTGGGAGAGCTCACAGTATTCGATTTAACAACTTCAGTAAAGTGGTTCATCCACTCATTAGCAGAAATTTTTTCGCTAGCTGATTTCCTGACTTTTTGTGAAGACATGAGTTAATTTCTGCCCAGAAGAGCTTAGGATTATTTATTTATTGTGACAATCGCTCTGCTTTCGTCTTTTTGAAATTTTTCTTTTTGTCCCTGATTATTCTCTGATACTGACGTCTTGCTTCCACGTACTGTGTTCGATACTGATCTGATATATTTCGCCTCAACTTGCGTAGGTAACACTTGGCGAGTTTCTTGGCATCTACACACTCGTGGTCAAACGATTCTGCATCTTTTTTACGGTCTCCTACAAAGATTCTTTTCTTCATGCATGTCGCAGCCGACTGAAGGCAGTTCACAAAAATCCCCATGGCATTGTTCGGGTCCTGTTCTATTTCACAACTTGCACGTGTTAGCTTCTCTTGGTTTTCCCCTGTACTCAGTGCAGCTAAAAATAGATCTGTCTTTTCCTTGTCCCACACTACTTTCTCTATGTACCTCCCCTCTGCACGTGCATCAGCTCGGTCTGTCCGCGTCACGCTTACCGTCAAGGCGACTGGCAGGTGGTCTGACTCTACTCTATTTTCTACTTTCAGAGACAAAAATATGCCTTCCTCGCACAGATCGTTTGATGCACAAAAGTAATCTAGCAAACTGGACCCAGCCTGTGAAATAAAGGTCATGCTACTATCTGCATCGAAAAAGCTACAGCCATTAAGAATAGAGCATTCATACAACTGGCACAGGTCAAGTAATTTCCTGCCAAAGGTGTTGATTACTGGGTCATCTGAAGTCCTCTCAACAATTATTTCTTCCTCGTCTTTCGAGAATATATATCTTGGGGATATACAATTATTGGACATACCAGTTCGTGCGTTCATGTCTCCACACAAAAGGATATAGAAATCTTCTTCCATTTCCCTTAAGTCTGAGAGGCACATTTCTAAAGCATCAATACCATCTATCTCGTTTGTGGCATTATAATATGGTGAATCGTACGGTGGTATATAAGTACAAATACAAATTATATCTTTGTCTAAGTTCAGTAGTTTTCTTTTCATATTAAGTACCACTATTTGGTCGTAGGCAGTACTTATATGTTCTATGGAATCGCTTAAGTGTTTCCTCACCATGACCACAACCCCACCAGACGGTCTGCCATGATAACTAAGTTTTTTCGCAGGGGCAAAGTACCACTGGAATTCAGAGAGAGTGTCTAACTGCATAATGTTTTCGATATATGATTCTGTTATGCATACAACATCAAATGATTTCAAATATTCTACCATATCCTTATCACTAAGTTTAGGTAAAAGCCCTCCTACATTCCAGTTCAATATTCTAAGACTACCTTGCATTGTAGAGTCTGTATTGTTCCATACTGGGTCCTGCTTGGCAGCTGAGTCACAGTTCACAGTTGATGTGTTCATGCAATGTGTGTGTCAGCGACATGGCTGAGGCCGATTTCCTGTTTAAAAGGAAATTTGCTGTTATTAGTTCGTCCGTTTGTTGATAGTCGTCGACCATTGGCCATACTGTCTGGCATCACAGCCTGGTTTTTCTTGGGTAGTGGTGCTGTTTGGGGTTGTAGTTGTCGAAGTCGGGTTGCAGGTCGGTTGGGTTCCCCAGCGTTGTTCGGCGGTCGGTCGTTGCAGTTCGAGTTATCGATCTTGTTCTTGGTTTTGTTTCCTGCACCATGCCTTGTTCTATTTATAGCTGGGCCCCTCCCGTCTGTAGGTATATGGCCGCTGGTCACTTCAGCAATGTTCTCTCCTGCTTCCCTATTTATTGGAAGATTATAGTTGCTGGAAGGGGTGTTATGGAGTGGCCAAGGGGAACTCCTGTCTGTGATTATCGGGTAGTTTGAAGTGTCTCCTGACAGTGTTGCGTTGACGGGGCTCTGCGTGGTTACTATTCTGGTGGGTGGTTCCCTTATGATGTTACTGTTGCGCCCACCCTCGACTGGGGGATAAGGGTCAGCTTCCTCTCTAAATAGAGGGGCGTTCTCATGTGTTGTATTTGTTGTGGTCATGATGGTGGCGTTCCCCACACTACAGCAGACTGGGGTGGTGGGGCTAGAAGCAGGTGGTAGACTGACTGACAGTAAGGGCTGAGAAGTACAGGGAGAGGGAGGAAGGGGAGAATGATTATTGTCACAATCATCTACCTTTCCACGACTATCACCGATCTGCCACTTGATGGGGTCAATGCGGTCGTTGTGGTGGAGCTGTTGTGGGTGGTTTTCCTTGATATGATCATCACGGCCAGAGTGGCTGTTGACTTGCCGAATATCGCTGATGTGGAGCTTGCCGTTCCGGAAGTAGCCTGTTTTGCCTTCTTGCTTAAGGTGGCGAAGTTGTGACATCTGTTGCTTGGTTAGATCGGCTGCCAGGCGGAATCCATCCTTGCGCATTGTTGCTCTAGTCTCGTGGTCTCGTAGTAATCCCATCTTGTCAGACCATCTGTAGAATTTTATAATCATTGGTCTTGGTTTAGAGGCCTCGAACTTTCCAATGCGGTGAGCTCTTTCGATATCAGAATCACTCCATGTTTTGTACCCAGCATATTTGTTCAGAAAATGTAGCACTTGCATTTCACAACTGTGCTGGTTTCCGTTTCCTTCCGGTAATCCTAATATCTTGAGGTTGTTGCGTCTCAATTGCATGTGTGTGTGTGTGAGAGAGAGAGATTGACGTATATATATATATAAGATGTACCTTTAGGATTATAATATGGTGATTCATGCTTGATGATATTTATAAGGGGAGAGTACCCGATGTTGTTTTATCTGTGGTGTGACTTTATAGAGAATAGGAACCGCTGTGTATTTGATATATCGTGTAGCTGATCATTATATATTTATATATTTATATTAGCTTGAAACCCCGTGATTACACGAACAGATATTTGCGGTGTGAAAGAACACGATCACGTGAGGAACGCGTGCTGGTCAGTGTTGTGTATGTGTCCTTGTCGGCGCGTTGTGTTGTCCTTAACACTATCTCTCTCTCTCTCTCACACACACACACACACACACACACACACACACACACACACACACACACACACACACACACACAGTATACAGAGACTTTAATCTTACTGTAGTGTAGACCAGTCATACAGACTCCACCGTTTATCCCGCTAACAGATGTTTTCCTTAGTCTAAACTGAAGCTCACCTGTGCAGGGTTACCTTGCTTTCCATGCAACATGTTGAAACAATCAGGTGTCTACATCTCTGCTTCATTCCTGTCCAGTCGGTGTAACAGACTATCATGAACTTTCCGTTTAACGTAAGAAGAAAATCTAAAAATAACTTGGTTAATAATGGGGTCAGCCTCGTGTTTGCTGAACTTTTGCAGAAAATAGACTCGTACTACCAATAGTAAGCAGTGTGTGTGTGTGTGTGCGTGTGCGTGTGCGTGTGTGTGTGTGTGTGTGTGGTGCCGCCTACGAGTGTGTGTGTGTGTGTGTGTGTGTGTGAACAGCTGGTAGGCTGTTAGTTAACATTCCACGCTGCAGAAACGTGTGGGTGTGGTGTGGTGTGGTGTGTGTGTGTGTGTGTGTGTGTGTGTGTGTGTGTGTGTGTGTGTTTCCGCACTCGCATCTTTAGTTTCGTCACATAATCTCGCCCACAGACGTGTAAGTGAGCGGCTTGTTCCGTTCATTATTAATTATTGTTGAAGACTGAGTGAGACCAGTTGTGAAGAACTTGAGGCGCGTGTCTGTAACACTGACCACATCTTGCCCTCCCCGCATGTAGCCATAAAAACACATTTCCAGGGTGAGAATTATTCCGACCCGCACTACAAGGCTCAGTGATCTGCATTCATTCTGATATTAACTCAACGGTTGCAGTATCGGTCAACCGTAAAATGTTTCTAACAATCACAACAAATTATAAAATGCACAAACTTAAAGGGAAAAGATGACAAACTTTACAGTGTTGACACAATTTTTGTATTTGTACTGTGCTAGTATCAAACATCGTCCGGACAGAAACTCATCAGACGATTGGTCAGCTCCGGTCATGTACTAGAAATATTCAAGAACTATTATTAAAGGGTGTCGTTGGTGTTTATTGTTCTCGTACTTAAACACAATTTTGAGTTATTTTTGTTTCAAAGTGATCCAGTTATTATATCACAATGCACCGCAACGAAATTTTATTTTTTTCAAATTCAAAATAAAATACAAAATTCCTGTACCTGATATCACCGTTACATTCCACTAGTAATATTTCCTAAATAACTTTGAAATAGGTTTATACGAACATTTACTATAGTTATTCAATTTTTGTGTTGCTAGATATTTAAAAGTGATAACCATAGAAGCAATGAAAAATTTAATTCCTTTGGAGAGAACACACATTTATAAATATGTTCCATTCTACTCGCAAGCACAGCATCAGTTAGCTGCAGGTAGGGAGGGAGGGGGGGTCAGAGGAAGGTGGTGGCAGCGGTACACAAGAACCCGGGTTGCGGAGTTTTGCACGTGCCCTCGGTGTAGATGGAGCCTGGCCCACACTCTATCTCGAACGGCTGGTCCCCGACACACTGCAGGAAGCGGTCGCACAACGCAGGGTGCCGGTAGGTGTCGCCACCAAGCAGACACGGGTTGGGTGCTAGAACAGCAGGAATCGTAACTGTGAAGAGGAATCACTCACCATGTTTCCCTTCCCGACATTCACTCCGCACCTCAAGAGCACGCGTTGTACAATGTTGACGTCATAAGAGTGCAAGTGAGTGGCAAAGTGGGATAGTAAACTGAGCTCAAATGATAGACATTGATATTCCGTATCGTTTTTAAATTTATGATTACTAACAATCATAGTACAAAGAATGAGAGCAGAGGATGCGTTCTTACTGCTAACTGTAACAGCAGTTGGTCAGCTGCTGTGTAAATATTAAAACTCACGGGGGGTGGGTGTAGGTGGCGAAGGAGAGATGGTCGTCGTGGTGGTTTCCAGTGGAGCTGTAGATCCTGCCGGAGCTGTGCGGAGGCCGTAGAGGAGAGAATCGGCGTGGATGTAGAGGTCGCCGATCTTGATGGCCGACTCGTTGTGTACGATCACCCAGTCCGGCATCTCAAACAGGATCGTGTCCACGTCACTGTCCAGGCTGGCTGGCTGCTCTCCCTTGAATGTCAGGTCGGCCAGGATTAACATAGGATTCCTTCTGTCAGGAACAAGCCGGAAGAGGTGACATGTTATTATCAGTGTCATCTTGCTGGTCTGATGTCCTCCTCTCATTTCTATTATCACCGCCGTCAGCAACAAATACTCGTGAATTATTTTAGCTATTTATTTATGTGTTTCTCCAGCACAAGCTATTGTGGATTTACATCTCGTTTTTGCTGTTCTTTTTCTACACTTGTTTACCGGACCAGGTGCTTTGCCGCGATCGGACCTGAGTTTGGCGTAAAATCAGCAGTTGCCTCCCCTCCTCCAATATTTCCGGCGCTGATTAACCATAATGTGTATGTGTAGATGGGCTTGTAAAATGTGATGCCACAAGAAAGTGGGCTTATATTTGAGAATATAGACACTAGCATGCTAATTCTTTGAAACTGTTACCTTTGCCATATGTGTCGTCTTGTTTGTCACCGAACTTTAGATTAAACTGTCACGTGAAATGGAGTTCGGGAGACAAAGGGGTGTTAATAAGCCGAAAATCGTTTTATTTATCTGATATATATGTAGGGACTTAATCAGACTGTTACATAAAATAAAAAACCCGCAGATAAAATGAAAACAGATCTGCCTAATCTGTGGGGTATCCCCAAGGGAAATAAGTCTGATGTTTCATTAAAAATTTGTTTTCATAATTCCATTCAAGCGTTCTCTTCAATTCTTATGAAAAAAATGAGAGAGTTCAATTCGGCAAGGTGTTGATTAATACTGCAGTTGATGCCTAAAAATTCTGCACAGAGGTTTTCTTACTCAAACCGAAGAACTTCGCATCCCAGGTAGTCAATAATTTCTGCCTTTATCCATCTGGACACCTGTGTACATAGAGAAACACGAGTAGAGCACATACCCATACACACCATCACATCTTGCTTCATCGGATAGTCAGAACCCGCTTTTCATTTCATTTTGTCTACTTATTCTCTTTAACTGAGAAAGAAAGTTACCAAAACAATTTATGTAAGAAAGCTAAGAAATTGTAAGTAAATTGTGTAAATAAATGATTTGTAATAGAAGTTTATATTTCTTAAAAATCGTCTGTAATAAAGATAACATTTAATTATTAACTTGCCTTTAACAAATGTTCATCAACAGATTGTCTTTAAAAATATTACTTCAAAAAACTGAAAGTAACATGCTAGCTACAACCGACATAAATTGTCTGTGGCAATGATGGTGGTTCACAAATCAACTGTCTGTAACAAATTTAATGCTCTGCAATTTTTTTCTGTAGGACGAAGAGGCTCTCATATCGCACTGACAATTAAAACTTCAAGGAAATTCTCCTAGTGAAGACAACTTTCACCGACATTTGGACGGACAGATGAGTGTTTGAGAAGAAAGGGAGGCTACTTACATCTCTACAGAAGGATTGCGCGAGGGTCTGGAAGCGCACAGAAGAGGAGTTGGCGAGGTCAGAGGTCCACTCTGGTGCCTGCACTTGGAACTTGATCTCCACGTAGGTGAAGACGGCTGTGCAGACGGAAGTGACGAGGTAATTATCGTTGACCGAGCACGGCTCAAGATAACGAGGATTGATTACAAGCGAGGCACCGAGGTAGAAAGATGAAACTACTTGTCGATGGATGTGCATCACGTGACTTACTTGGCGCGGTGGTGGTGATGTAGGGATACGCGTGTGTAGTGAACTGCTGAAGTATGAGCAGGTAGTATCGGGTGGTCTGACTGGCTGTCACCCACAGCGACCCTATCGGCAGATAATCCATACCTTCCATCAGCTGTGAGTAGAAGATGATGGAGTAGAGGCGTTCCTTTTCGATGACCGTCGTCTCGTTGAAGACGATCGTGAAGTTAACGGTGTTCTCTCCCCCGTCCCTTTCACACAATTCAGACAAAAGAACAAACTGATTCGACAGTTGCCCACCCTCTCGCAACCCCGCCATAACCTCCACCATCACTACGTCACAGGAACAAAGGGTCACGTGCACGCAAGGAAAAGTCACGCATGCGCAGAAAGGGTCATATTCTTGTTCACAAGCCTCACTTCTCCAATATTTTATATTATGTTGATTTTGCCCATCATGTGGTGGAGACAGGGCTTATTAGGCCACTGAAATGGTTTATTAAGAAAATACAAAAATATCAACATATGAACTATTGAAGACACGTGAAACGTTGATCACAAAATGTTGATGTAATGTGAAATATTGACATAATAGGAAATGTTGATGTAATGTGAAATGTTGATGTAATAAGAAACAGACATAATAAGAAATATAAGAATATAAAATGATAACACAGCATAAAATATTGAAGTAATATATTTATTACCCAAAAGAGTTGACGTAGCAGCCTTGGTACCTGTCCCTAATGTCCCGAATCCCGAGGTTTCTAAAGATATTGCTGATCTGAAATTTTAAAGCAAAAAGATGTGTAGAGAAAGAAAAGATGATAAATTAGAAGGAAATGCTTCAGCAGATAACTTTGTCCCATTAGACTCACTGTTCTTACCTAACAAATCTCTTACACTACTGCTGTGTGAGATGAGCAGACACACCCAAAATGGGAAAAAATATGTAGTTGAAAAGTCTATGACCTGGAGCTAGCAACTAAAGTTGTATCACGACAGGTACCCATCTTTGAAATCAGACGAGACGTACAGAAAACAAACAAACTGAAAAAAAGCAACAAGTGTCTAAGACGAGATCTGAATCCAGGTCATTCGATTCTCACTGTGCTGGTGACAGAAGCATAACTCTGGACTAATTAAGCTACCAAGGGATGAGAAAAAATAAGAGAGTTATAGGTGAGATGAGTAAGGTGCAAGTACAATGACACACTTATCTATTGACATAATATCCTAAGGTTCAGTTACAGAAATATACTGAAGAACATTTAACAAACCCCGCTACAAAATTCCCAGGCCGCTACTCGGAACTCCTGTGAGTTGTGATCGAGGAGAGCTGCACTGAAGTTTCCAGGGAAGAGGCCATAGACATACTCATAGGCGATACTGTCTGTGAACAGATAGTCACATGCCCAGATTATATCAGCTGTAAGAGTTGCATGGAAGCCCTGTATGCATCATACATCATGGAATCATTAGATTTTACATGCTTAGACTACAAAAAGGATTAGGGGACTATTACTATACTTGAACTTGTAGCTGATTAACAGACAGATTAGTCCATTGAGTTATTGATGGCTTTATTATTTATTTGCCTAAATAGGATCAAAACTTGCGGTTAATAATAATAATATTATTTATTTAATAATAATATTATTAATAATATTATTATTATTAATACACAAAGGACGGAAGGATAAGCAACAGTACTGAATAAAAGACAAATATCGAAAACGCAAAGAAGGATCGGGTATCAAGGGAGACAACTTGCTATCCCACAATCCCTTCCCATAAGACACCTTAACATTGTTGGAAAAGATCAATCACGAGGATTTTGACGGAAAATAGACAATATTAAGGGTTTAGTGATGATGTATTTTTAGACTTTCATTACTTTGCTAAAATATAATTTTCTGTGATGAGGATCTACAAAGATTGGGGCGGAAATGAGATTTTGACAGAAAGGGTGCACCATAGATGCTAGGCGGCGTGATGTTGGGATGCTCGTGGATGTGGACCGTGATGGAGTCCATGGACAGCAGGAGGTCGCCCATCTGCAGGACCACGAGGTCTTGGAAGGTGGTGCGCCGCGCGTGCTCTTTGATGTTGCTCAGAACCAACCTCTTCATTCGGACAGGGTCATGACCTTCTAGTGTCCTGAACTGCAGGCTAAAGTTCATGCGCAAGGGGTTGCCGCTGCAACATGGTCATGTGGCAAATAAAACCGCTTGTGGGGAACCACGAGGCTTACATACATAACGGTGGTCTAAATAAGTAAACAGTTTTGAAATACGACAGTCACATGACAGCTAGGAATTGACTCCATCACAAATTTTGATTGTGTTTGCTGAATACTGAGTTAGGAATGATTGATTGATGATGGATGGATGATGGATTGATTATTGATTTATTGATGATTGATGATGATGATGAACAGCTAACACCCACTAACAACGATGTTAAACTACCACTAACAATCATGTTAGTCTAATATCATTGTTAGTGGTAGTTTAACTAACATGATTGTTAGTGGTAGTTAATTTAACATCATTGTTAGTGGTAGTTTAACTATCACTAATGGAGGTCAAAGCCGAAGCTGGCCCCAGTAACAAGGAGGTGAGAAAGTATTGTAAACAAACTGTGAAGCTGACCTGAAGGAGTCAATGTTGCATTTCATGAAGTGCATGAAGTCCTTGTCCTTGTTTATGGGGAGAATTTGTATCAGCTGCAATTGTCACAATCAAAACAAACACAGGCTGATCTTCATCTCTATTCACTGCGAAGTCACGGCAGTCAATGTATGATTTTGATAAAACAAGTCACACACGTGCTAACTGTGTGTTGGATGTCAAGAGACACAGCAGCACGTGCAGTATTAATTGTAAGACATGTTTTGTTATCGTGGCAGTTTGTTCATGTTACCGGAAGCTGAGTCTTCAAATCATTTTCTCGCCTGTTTCGCACAAATAACCATGTGAACACGCACACAGACACACAGGCCCACGCACACACTGACACACACACGACTGACCTTTTGACAGAACTGTTGCTCGTGTTGTCGAAACTCTGGAGACTTGGAGTCGTTGAGTTCCTGGTGCCAGGTCAAGTTCATGACCTCAAATGACATGCTCAGGAAGAAGGAGGCTGTTAACAACAACAACAACAACAACAACATTATTCTCTGCAAAATGCCACGGAATTGTTCTTTTGAACTACAAGAAATATTACTTCATTAGCGGCGCCTAGTACAGAAAACACGTGCAACTAAATTAATAAATTGCTGATGACTTCTGTTCTTGATGAAATTGTGAAGCTGTTCAAGTTGACTTATTACAGGTGTTCAGTACAGGTACAAATATTCTCCATGGTTTTGAACTGACTGTAGTCTGTGAAATACCCGACTTTATGTCAGTAACAATCATGTCCCCTTCACTGACCAATTCACATGATAACTGACAGGTGTGGAATATCGGTTTGTATCATGCAAGTTACAGGTGAGATTTACAGCCGCAAACAAAACTTTCTTAGTATTGTTCTGGTCTTTTTTTGGAGGACTGTTTGTGCTCTTGACAAAAGTGCAAGTTCAAAATATGTTTTTATGAAAGTTTTAGAAAAAATAATCGATACATCTACTTTCTCTGTATACCCAAGCTCATTATGCTTTTATTTGACATGGACAGTGACACAAACAGCAACAGCATCGAATAAAATATAAGCACGATCATTCAGGTAAAAGCACCGCCCTCAACAGACTAAAGGCCACAAGTGACAAATAATCACAAATATTTAACAGCAACACCACTTGAGGTACCAGTACAACATTTAGGCCAAAAGCGCCAACCTAAATAATCTAAAAATAGCATTTATAATATAAACCCAGACATTGAGGTCAAAGTTACAAGAGACTTACGTTCAGCTGTCGTTGGTACAGTGGTAGTGGTAGATGGCGTAGTGGTGGTAGTTGTTGTTTTTGGTGTAGTAGTTGTTGGTGTCGTAGTAGTAGTTATTGGTGTCGTAGTAGTAGTTGTTGGTGTCGTCGTGGTGGTTGTCGGTGTTGTAGTAGTGGTTGTTGGCGTGGTCGTGGTGGTTGTCGGTGTTGTTGTAGTGGTTGTTGGCGTAGTACTGGTGGTTGTTGTTGATGTAGTTGTTGATTGTGTGGTAGTGGTTTCTGGCGTTGTCGTAGTGGTCGTTGTAGTTGTTGGCGTAGTGGTGGTTGTAGGTGTTGTAGTTGTTGATGGAGCTGCTGTTGTGGTCGTTGACGTTTTTGACGTAGTCGTAGTAGTAGTTGGCGAGGTTTCGGGGGTTATTGAAGGTGCTGTTGTTGCTGGCGTTGTCAGCGTGGGTGTGAGAGTCAGCGGGATGGTGGACGTGTACGTTGACCGCAGGCTGAAGGAGGGCAGAGAGGAGGTGGAGGCCAGCTGATTGGTGTCCACCACTTCTAGGGTGTCCACGATGAGGTAAAGTGTCCCCACCCGGATTGTTTTGTACCTGAAACGAAATGTCGCTACGTCGGTTGAGAAACTCTTCTACGACAACATGAGAGCAACATTATTTATGTATGGTTGGGTTAAAGTTCATCTTAATAATAATATTCCCATAATATGAGTACATAGTCATGCTCAATTTGAGAGATAAAAGCCTTCAAACATCGGCATTTTCACCTGCCACTAGGAAACAAAATTACTCTCCCATACTGAAGAGCTCTGTTACGCGAAATTAATATTTGTAACAGTGAGTGTGGTTCAGTGTGACAAATCTTGAATGTCTTCGAGTCAAATGAAGAAACATCGCTCAGCTTGTCGTGTTCAAGAAGCGATTTTACCCAGAAAATGAAACAGCTGAATTTAGACTACAGCCCTAGAGACTGCAACTTTACTTACAAACTCCGACTGAAGTTAAACAAGATTCTAGAGTCCAAACTGAATTCATTCAGCAGACTGGTCACTAAATGTTCTCCATGTCAAAATGTAATGATCGACAATCAAAGACATTGCAGTCGACGTCGTATTATTGATTCTCTGTTATTAAGTCGACGCATTTGAGTTAATTTTTCCAGTTGTGTTATTGTTAAAAAATATGAACACATTTCAAATGAGTGTCGTCAAGAAGTTCTGACTCTTCTGAGTATAAAGTTAGATGACAAGCTACTTGTCTAGTGACTATAAAGTTAGATGACAAACTACTTGTCTAGTCACTGTAAAGTTAGATGACAATCTACTTGTCTAGTGACTATAAAGTTAGATGACAAACTACTTGTCTAGTGACTATAAAGTTAGATGACAATCTACTTGTCTAGTGACTATAAAGTTAGATGACAAACTACTTGTCTAGTGACTATAAAGTTAGATGACAATCTACTTGTCTAGTGACTATAAAGTTAGATGACAATCTACTTGTCTAGTGACTATAAAGTTAGATGACAATCTACTTGTCTAGTGACTATAAAGTTACATGAAAAACTACTTGTCTAGTGACTATAAAGTTACATGACAATCTACTTGTCTAGTGACTATAAAGTTAGATGACAATCTACTTGTCTAGTGACTATAAAGTTAGATGACAAACTACTTGTCTAGTGACTGTAAAGTTAGATGACAAACTACTTGTCTAGTGACTATAAAGTTAGATGACAATCTACTTGTCTAGTGACTATAAAGTTAGAAGACAAACTACTTGTCTAGTGACTATAAAGTTAGATGACAATCTACTTGTCTAGTGACTATAAAGTTAGATGACAAACTACTTGTCTAGTGACTATAAAGTTAGATGACAATCTACTTGTCTAGTGACTATAAAGTTAGATGACAAACTACTTGTCTAGTGACTGTAAAGTTAGATGACAATCTATTTGTCTAGTGACTATAAAGTTACATGACAAACTACTTGTCTAGTGACTATAAAGTTACATGACAAACTACTTGTCTAGTGACTATAAAGTTAGATGACAAGCTACTTGTCTAGTGACTATAAAGTTAGATGACAATCTACTTGTCTAGTGACTATAAAGTTAGATGACAATCTACTTGTCTAGTGACTATAAAGTTAGATGACAATCTACTTGTCTAGTGACTATAAAGTTAGATGACAAACTACTTGTCTAGTGACTGTAAAGTTAGATGACAAACTACTTGTCTAGTGACTATAAAGTTAGATGACAATCTACTTGTCTAGTGACTATAAAGTTAGATGACAAACTACTTGTCTAGTGACTATAAAGTTAGATGACAATCTACTTGTCTAGTGACTATAAAGTTAGATGACAAACTACTTGTCTAGTGACTATAAAGTTAGATGACAATCTACTTGTCTAGTGACTATAAAGTTAGATGACAAACTACTTGTCTAGTGACTGTAAAGTTAGATGACAATCTATTTGTCTAGTGACTATAAAGTTACATGACAAACTACTTGTCTAGTGACTATAAAGTTACATGACAAACTACTTGTCTAGTGACTATAAAGTTAGATGACAAGCTACTTGTCTAGTGACTATAAAGTTAGATGACAAACTACTTGTCTAGTGACTGTAAAGTTAGATGACAATCTACTTGTCTAGTGACTATAAAGTTACATGAAAAACTACTTGTCTAGTGACTATAAAGTTACATGACAATCTACTTGTCTAGTGACTATAAAGTTAGATGACAATCTACTTGTCTAGTGACTATAAAGTTAGATGACAAACTAATTGTCTAGTGACTATAAAGTTAGATGACAAACTAATTGTCTAGTGACTATAAAGTTAGATAACAATCTACTTGTCTAGTGACTATAAAGTTACATGACAAACTACTTGTCTAGTGACTATAAAGTTAGATGACAAACTACTTGTCCAGTGACTATAAAGTTAGATGACTAATTGTCTAGTAACTATAAAGTTAGATGACTGATTGTCTAGTGACTATAAAGTTAAATGAAAACTAATTCTCTAGTGACTATAAAGTTAGATGACAAGCTACTTGTCTAGTGACTATAAAGTTAGATGACTAATTGTCTAGTGACTATAAAGCTAGATGACTAATTGTCTAGTGACTATAAAGTTAGATGACTAATTGTCTAGTGACTATAAAGTTAGATGACAAACTGTCTAGTGACTATAAAGTTAGATGACAAACTAATTGTCTAGTGACTATAAAGTTAGATGACTAACTGTCTAGTGACTATAAAGCTAGATGACTAATTGTCTAGTGACTATAAAGCTAGATGACAAGCTACTTGTCTAGTACCGTACTGTTGTATTATATTGTAATACTATTCTGTGTACACGTTGTTCAGAGTTCAACCATTTCGTTCAGTTGGAACTAAGGTCAGTCCGGTCCACCCTGGTCTTACTCACCCGTCTACCTCTACCCTGTCAGGCTTCTCCATCAGCACGGTGGTAGCGTACCCCGGTATTTCCGACTCCAGAGACTTTGGCACCGCCCACTCAAAGGTGAAGGTCACTTTCGGCGGATATGATTGGTCAGTCGGCTGGCTGTTTGTAAACACAACTCAGTTTAACGCCAGTAAAGTGATGACCATAAGAAATGTCAGTCACAATGGAATGGCTCACAGGATGGAAGATGGGGTGGCTAACCGTAACTGTCGCTGCTTGTTGACTGGATTTGCATTGGTGGTCGCGCACAAATGTTCTTACAATAATTATTGTAATTGTTATACTCTGATATATCATGGAGCCACCTGGTGGTGGTGACTAAAAATGTAAAATGAAACAAAAATGAGTGAATATCGTTGTGGAAGCATAATCATGAATTAATTTTTTTTGAGCAGTCCAACTGTTATTGTGCAGTACAGCCGGGTACTTGCTGGCCGGACTGGTTTACCGGGTGATCTTTGTATTTACCAGGCTAGTGTACACCCAGTTTTAACACTCACATGAACTGGTTTATTGAATGATCTTTGTATTTACCAGGCTAGTGTACACCGAGTGTGAACACTGACATGACTGGTTGATTGAGTGATCTTTGTATATTTGTATCGACCAGGCTAGTGTACAGCCAGTTTCAACACTCACATGAACTGGTTTATAGAGCAGCCTTTGTACCATGCTCCGTATATTGTGTCCTGGTACATTCTCTCCACCTGATGTCAACATATGAAACAAGAAACCCGACTGTCACCACCTTCTATAAACAGAACTCGTCTACAGCCTGAGACATGCGCCATCGACTTTCACAAAAATGCATGAGTTGACTCTCTCTCTCTCTCAAACAAACCCAAAATAAAACCAAAAAAGCAGCGCCTACAGTCACCAACTTAGCATGCTGTTCAACACTCCAATGTCCGACTATTTGAGTAGTCACGGGAGTGTCTACAGTAGATGTATATTATGGTGGTGCAAGTCTCTACAGTAGGACAAGAGGACGTACAATCGTCACTTTAGCACCACAGACATGAGGGTGCAGGGCCATGTGAATCAGCACACACCTGCTTGTGTTTAGTATCAAAGAAAACTGTAAAAATAATTAACATTAACAATTTAATCATAATGACTATACCCATAATTATGCATACACATGTATATCTATATATATAGAGGGTCTGTGTGTATGAGACACCACTCTCTTACATCTCGCTGAGTCTTTTTCCCAAATATCGCCGTCAAGATGTGTTTACGTGGCTACCACGTATTTCACTACCACGTACCTGGTCCAAACTTAGCATTGTGTTACAGAAGTAAATAAGTAAGTAAAGCCATTAAGATTTACCTCTTGGCAAAAGTGGTCCTCGAGAAAGCGATACCTTGTTGAGTAGTTGAGCTTGAGGTCAGGGGTGAACTTGAAGTCGGCCAACGAGAATCGGTAGACGATGTACGTCATCAGCGCTGTAGACAAAGCAATGTGTCACGTGTCACTCTGGTGACAACATCTGAGACATCTCCATAGTCTTTCTTCGGAAAGTATTTCTGGAGACGTCAGCAGGAAAATATACACCCCTGAAATGTGTTCAAGACTGTACACAATGGAAGAAAAGCTGGTTTAGAAAATATGTCTCTTGGTCTGCGTTTTCTTTAAAAGGTAATCAATGTGAATATCGTATCTAATGACCTTATGACTCTCTGAGTGGTCACGTGACACCTGCAGGTAAGAATGTCCGCGGTTTTCGTGCTGCTAGTCAACTCTGGCATACTCTTACAGTTGCTACAACAGTTTCTATTAAATTTCCCCAACTGTGGAGCTTTTACAAAACCCGCTTTTGCCGATAGAAGAAATTATATAGACTGAAACACACACGCACGCACGCGCACGCGCACACACACACACACACACACACACACACACACACACTGCAGAAAGACTTTCTGTGAGAATCACTCCAGAAAAGGGTGTGGACCACCCGTGTCTCACTCGACTGAGCTGAGCTGGACGGCCAGAGGGAAGATGTCGGACTGGGCTCGAGGGTAGGAGAGATCGTCAGTGAAATACCCGAGGACCACCCGGACGAAAGCGTGAAGGGTGTGGAGGAGACGGGAGGCACAGCAGTGGAGGTCACGGTGACACGGCTTCGATCGATGATGAGAAGCAAGTCCCCCACCTGGAGACAAAAATAGGAATAAGTCTGTGACTCAAGTAGCAAGTCCCCCACCTGGAGACAACAAGGGGAATAAAGTGTGTGTGTGACTGGAGAGGCAATCGAGGATGGGACGCCATTATCACATTTCTGTAGCAAATCTTTGGTTTTTGTCTAGAAGATGCACACAGCATAAAAGCAGCAGATCTTTTTCACACTCTGTCGGGTATGTAGGACGGTTAATTCAAGCCCGTTACATTATCAAAACGCACTGGCAACACACCCCAGACAAAATAAAAATTGTGACAACATTTCAGAAACGTAATTAACAGTCAAGAAAAAGGAAGAAGGTGTGTGAATACCTGGAGCAGAATGTAACCCGAGATAAACCTGCGGGGTGCTTTGAGCTCCAGCCATCCCTGAACATGTCTCCCGAGGTTTGGTACCATCGGCATCTGCAGGGTCACCGCGAATGCCACGCCGTCTGGCCTTGATCTGAGTCAATAACACTCAATAACACCTTTTTCTGTTCAACATGTGGGGTTATAAGAGATTTAATTTATCAGGATAATAAACTCTTCATTGTGAATGAGTTGTTTTGATGGCTGCTTAACAAGGGGCAGTATTCTACAGTTTAAAATGTGAAGCAAGAACCACAAGAAAACAGAAAATCTTACGTAAAGAAGGTGAGTCTACACCCGTGGTATGTCAGGTAAAACTGACTGTCTTCCCCTCCAAACCATCGGTCAAGCTAGAAAAAAAGATGAAAGAAGAATTTACCAGAGTGAAAATAAACCTCATGTCCTATGTTGACAGGACAAGCGCTCTGTCAGACTGGATGAAGACAAAAACAAACAGAAAGTCTATTGTGTGATTATCTGGTGAAAACATTCACACGTGTGCAGCTGAATGCATATAACACGCACATAAAAATAGAACAAATAAAATATAGAGAGTGAGGCTGGGAGGAGGATGTTTGTTGACCAGACTCACGTCTGCACACACTCTGTGGCGGTGCTGCATGAAGCGCGCGGAGTGCACGTGCGCCAGGTCCACGCTGTAGTTCATGCCGTAGGTTTCGTAGTACAAACTCACAGCAACACCATCTGCAAGACAACACCGATACTTGACTCGTCTCTTGAATGTCCTGATTGCTAACGATTGTCATCTTCACATTCAAAGATGGACTCTGCTGTTGTATCATAAATTCAGTCAGAGATTGTAAGTCGAGCTACAATGTGGCAGCATGTGATAACAAATATATCAGGACTGTTGTAGTTTCAAGTTTAATGTTGACAAGTTGCAAGCATTTAAGTTATTCGATCAGAGTCTGGGGTCTGGAGGCACTGCTCCTGGAGAATGAGGATTGAAGATTGAGGTTAAAGTTAAAGTTAAAGTATTGACTGGGCGAAAGAGATGACATGATTATTTCCCTAACTGTACAACCTCCTCCTCTACCCCCTTCTTCTACCCCCGTCTGTTCTCTCATATTCTTTATGACGGTTGTGTTTGATTTCAGAGGTTATCATGTTTCATGCTGGTTTAGTTGGCACTGAGAGTAGAAACATGGCCGCGGGGTGGCTTCAGCAAACTTTGTTTTAGAGCGCGCTGGGTGTGTCCAACAGTTTTACATCAGTGTGACTAACAGATACCCGGGGTAACATGTAGCCCAGATACACCTGAATAGTACTAATGGCTTGGTGACAGTGTCAGACTAACAGACCTACAGACTTACCTGTAACAGATACCCGGGGTAACGTGTAGCCCAGTTACACCTGTATGGTGCTAATGGCTTGGTGACAGTTTCACACTAACAGACTAACAGACTTACCTGTAACAGATACCCGGAGTAACGTGTTGCCCAGATACACCTGTATGGTGCTAATGGCTTGGTGACAGTTTCACACTAACAGACTAACAGACTTACCTGTAACAGATACCCGGAGTAACGTGTAGTCCAGATACACCTGTGTGGTGCTAATGTCTTGGTGACAGTTTCATACTAACAGACTTACAGACTTACCTGTAACAGATACCCGGAGTAACGTGTAGTCCAGATACACCTGTGTGGTGCTAATGTCTTGGTGACAGTTTCATACTAACAGACTTACAGACTTACCTGTAACAGATACCCGGAGTAACGTGTAGTCCAGATACACCTGTGTGGTGCTAATGTCTTGGTGACAGTTTCATACTAACAGACTTACAGACTTACCTGTAACAGATACCCGGAGTAACGTGTAGTCCAGATACACCTGTGTGGTGCTAATGTCTTGGTGACAGTTTCATACTAACAGACTTACAGACTTACCTGTAACAGATACCCGGAGTAACGTGTAGTCTAGATACACCTGTATGGCTATGTGACAGACTACAGCTCTACCTGGAACCGAGGTCACTCCAGGAGACGTGACTTCCAGAGATGATGTGAGATAAGGTGGCGCCACTGTCGGCAGCACGTGCGATGACGTAACTTCCCGGATGTTAAGAATAAGCAGAAGTCCGCCTAGAGGAAGGAGCTCGTGCGTGTGTGTGTTGCCCACCACAATGTTGACATGATCACGTGACCCTTCTAGTGTGCTGACGGCCGTTTGTCTCAGGAGGTCAGAGGGTTTTGTGTACAACGAGAGAATGAACTTGACATAGGGTGTGCCAGACCTGTCAAAATACAGGAATTAGTACAGAGTTAGATTTGTCACACGTGTCTCCTACCTCATAGAATTTACCCCACAAATGTTTGATCACACACCGACTGAGTGGACTGATATCAGTCATTTATACTTCTTCTCAAGAACGTTGCTGTAAACGAGAGATTTATTTCAAGTTGTATCAAGTTTCTCTTGTTTCAATCAATTTTTTCAACTTCGTGAAGCTTACCCGAACTTTTCAATCGTGCACCCAGCATACAGCAGGTAGAAAATCTGTGAAGCTTTAAAAATCTCTTGCACCTGAAAGAAATGAAAGCTGAATTATTTCAGTTGTTCCACTTGCTCTCCAAGGCAGACGGTGATATTTAGAGCAACCGTACACCATAATAGGTAGTCATATACTGTTCTCACAAATCATCTTTAAATACTGGGGTGAATTGGATGGAGTACACACAGGGGCCAGTTGCACAACACATTTCTTATTTTAAACACTTTTAGGCCTTAACTCTATTTAGATAATTAGTTCAAAGTGCACACCACAATTTTACAATGTTTAAAACTAAAACTGCTAAAAGTTGTTAAAGTCGGACTTTCCGTCCTGTCAGTACAATTTTTGTATGTTTTTCTGCAATGCATCAAAATACCGCTAAGAAGAGATTTTGCTTCTTTAGAACAGTTTTAAGGTTTAGAAACATGTTGTACAACTGGCCCCTGTAGTGAGATGTGATGGTAGAAACCTGTGTCGGGAAAGAATGGCTCCACCCACGAGAGGGAGGTAAGAAGCACACGCAATGCCGGCTAATCTACAAATAAATAATATATAATATACTTTTGTATTCTTTTCGGGAAATCTTGTTGTCTGCCAACAATAACATGAGAATATCCCTCTACATAAAAGATTAACACATGCTGACCTTAACTGAACACATCCACTTTCTCCCTCTCTCTCTCTCTCGCAATTATTAACAATCTGTACTCATCCATATTTACACTCTAAATAGGAAAACAATATAACACCAGTTCAAAACTACACACGTGTGAACACTACGGACAGGAGCGGTCATGCTTCACTAATTGCTTACTAATGACCAGACAATTACCCTCACCTCCCTACCCCTGGGCCAGACCATGCTCTCCTGCCGGACGGTGTGAGTTTCATCTTGAAAGTACAGAGTGAGATGCCATGAGTACTGGAGAGGTACACGGGTACACCCTACATTAAGTACTACAGTCTTTTGTGTCTCTCAAGCTCTGGGTATAGCATGGGTATGACAACATGGGTATAATATGATGGATATGATGTGACGGGTATGATATGACGGGTATGATGTGATGGGTATGATATGGTGTGTATAGTGTGACGGGTATGATGTGATGGGTATGATATGGTGGGTATAGTGTGACGGGTATGATGTGATGGGTATGATGTGGTGGGTATAGTGTGACGGGTATGATGTGACGGGCATGATGCGATGTGATGGGTATGATGCGATGTTATGGGTATGGTGTGACGGGTATGATGTGATGGGTATGATGTGATGTGATGGTATAACGTGATGGGTAGAGAATGACGTGGCGGGTCAAGTACCCGGGGGAGATGTTTGTGTCGTGTACACACCTCAAGACACAGGTGGCGCTCTAGTGTCTCAAACAAGTCAGAAGTGGGATCCTCCAGGTCAGGTAGGTAGGTAAAGTTGTACAGCATGTAGGTCAGGGCCACTTGAGCTTTCTCTGAGCAGATAACACGTGAACGGCATTGTGTTATAGTTACAGGTTACTGTTGTTATCAGATCTTACATCTGTACACTGAAGCTTTTGATAAAAAACCAAAAGAAGCAGCTGGCATGTCGACCATCATGAACATTGTACAAGAGACAAAAGACCAGAGGTCTGTCACAAGTGAACATATCATTAGGTATACATGTGAACTCTAGAACATTCAAATGTAGAGTATCGTTAACTTTCTGTGGAAATATTATTCTCACTTAAAGTCTGCCAGTCATACAATCGTGGATACGAACAATAAAATTCACGGGTGGCTATGAAGTGGACTGGTGTCTAAAGGACATCGACAGTAACTAGTGATGTACCTGGCACAGGTGTGGAGGGCTCAGGGGTGGTTTCGGGGAAGCCTGAGGTCACTGAGGGCAGTAGTGATGCGGTCACTGTAGCAGGTGATGTGGAGGATGGTGACAGGCTGGGTAGTGGTGGGGGGAGCGTCCCGCCATGAGGGTCAAGGTCAATGAGGCGCCATTTTAGGTACAAATCCCCGAGGTGCAGAACTTCCAGAGTCTGGGTACTGGAGTCGCTCACGTGGACCTTCGGGGAGTCGTTTACAAGGACGTAAATAATTGCACGTCTTAGGTCATCGGATAATGGAGTGTCAAAATAGAGATGGAACACAACTTGATCTGGAGAAAAGCTGAAACAGATATCAGTTCATTCTACTACCTTTAACACACGTGTGTGTGTGTGTGTGTGTGTGTGTGTGTTTATGTGTGTGTATATATATGTGTGTGTGTGTTTATGTGTGTGTATATATATGTGTGTGTATATATATGTGTGTGTGTGTTTATGTGTGTGTATATATATGTGTGTGTGTGTGTTTATGTGTGTGTATATATATATGTGTGTGTGTGTTTATATGTGTGTAGGTGTGTGTGTGTAGGTGTGTGTGTAGGTGTGTGTGTTGTGTGTGTGAGTGTGTGTGAGTGTGTGTGTGTGTGTGTGTGTGTGTGTTTATGTGTGTGTTTATGTGTGTGTATATATATTTGTGTGTGTGTGTTTATATGTGTGTAGGTGTGTGTGTGTGTGAATGTTAGTGTGTGTGCGTGTGTGTGTGTGTGTGTGTGTGTGTGTGTGTGTGTGAGGGAAATCTTTAACAGAATATGACTAACAAATAACGATGTAACAGAACAGTTTCAAATTCAGATAATTACTCACCTGAAAGACCGAATTTCACAGCCGCGGTATGTGAGGAATAAGATGCTGGAGAGATATACACGAGCAATCTGAGGAGACAGAAACACAAAAACTTGATTAACTCAGCATCAATGTTCTAAATGTCATCGTGCTTATCATCCTCTCATATTTGTAATGTTAATTGCTGGAGGTAACAAGCAATCTACCTGTTCTTATCCTCCCACACCTCCTACCATTTTCTTGTTAAGTCCGCTGCTTCCACGCTTCTCTTTTTTTCTGACTGCCCTCACCACTCTTTCCCCCACATTCCCTCAAATTTAGTTTCTGGAAACGTTGATGCGAAATTATCTTGGAGGTGCGAATTAGAGAATGTTTGTTGTTGTTGTTGTTTCTGATGTTTCATGATTGAAGAATAAATGATGTTGTGACGATTCCACCCTCCTAACTTACATCATTGCAAAAGTCACTTCCTAGTTTTCGGAAAGCCCCGCTGTTAGGGTTCAGCAGATCAGCAGAATGTTGAAACTTGTAGAGGTCCCCTCCAATAATAGCCTTTGTTGCGTCTGTAAAAAGAAAAAAAACTAGTTTCTCAGTCACTCAATGTGGATCTTGCTATTACTTTCATGATTCACCTTATTATTAAGTCCATCTGTTTGAACTAATAATCTTAAGATACATTACAACTCCCTGTAAGCATTTTAGAGGCGCCCTGGTTTCGAGAAAAGGGAAAAAATGACTTAAATGATGTTTCTTTCGGCAATGTTTGTGTCAGTCGACATTATAAATAGAGGTTGGTGGAAGGCTTTGTGGTCAGTTGTCAGTTGTCCAGACCATCTTTAAGCAATCGCCCTGAACTTGTGCTGTACTTGTGCTGGTGTTTTTGTCATGTTTTGTCTTTCTACGAACACATACAACATCATAAACATCCTTTCCTGTTATATTCAGATCGCTTTGTGGTCTCCATGCTCTTCCTTGCAATGGCGCTTCCTTGTAATTCACTTGTACTTTCATGTGTCTCAAGACACAGACCCCCTCTACCAGTGACCCCAGTGACACCCCATCCAGGACACATGTCTGAAGACAAAGACCCCCTCTACCAGTGCTCCTAGTAACAGCCCCACCCCTCACACATGTCTGAAGACACAGACCCCCCTCTATCATTGCTCCTAGTATTAGCCCCACCCCTCACACATGTCTCAAGACACAGACCCCCTCTACCAGTGACCCCAGTGACACCCCATCCAGGACACATGTCTGAAGACAAAGACCCCCTCTACCAGTGCTCCTAGTAACAGCCCCACCCCTCACACATGTCTGAAGACACAGACCCCCCTCTATCATTGCTCCTAGTATTAGCCCCACCCCTCACACATGTCTGAAGACACAGACCCCCTCTACCAGTGCTCCTAGTAACAGCCCCACCCCACACACATGTCTGAAGACACAGACCCCCTCTACCAGTGCTCTCAGTAACAGTTGCTCTACATGTCTATAGAAAAGGTCTGTAACGAAACCTCCGGACACAACATGTGTGGCTTTGGAGTCGTCTCTCTATTAAACTCATTAAGGAATTAAACTCACAAAAATTGACACCACTGGCAATCTTGACATGTATCTAAAAGTGAAATAAAACTGACTGATAAGTAGGAGTAAGCACATAGTCAAAGTGAAAGTAGGTTGAGCTGCGCTCATTGTTAGACCACTCACTCACCTCCTGCTGAAGTACTTGACGTTGATGGCGATGTTGACGAGAAGGTAGGTGTCGGGGCGACACTGATGTTAGTCGGGTAGAGGGAGTGGAGCTGTTCCTCTGGCAAAACTAGAAGGTCCCCCACACGGTAAGCACGCCACCCTCCCCATAATACCTGAAAGAGGAGGCAACAGTGTGTCCACTGAATGATGTAGTCCGTGTGTGTGTGTGTGTGTGTGTGTGTGTGTGTGTGTGTGTGTGTGTCAAAATGGAGGCATTCCATATTTTGTGGAACTAAAACACTGATCCATTAGTCAAAAAGTCAGCCTGCTGTATGTTGTGTATTATGTATGATATACTCGCATCTTTGATCTTTGCTTCAGAACACATGGACACTCGGACCAGGATTTCGATCTGAAATGTTACTAAGCAGGATGATGTTAATGTCTGTCAGTTTAGAGTTGTCAATCTGTCATGTACAGTGAAACAGCGAGATGTCTTCTCCAGTGAAACTTCTCTGATAAGTACAAGTCCGTTAATAACAATTAAGAGTAGGAATAAGAATTTCTTATTCATACAGCTTTTCAGGGAGTTTTGTACTCCACCGGGTGGAATGCAAGAAAGCTGGGTACACAACTCCGCCACCCTACCTTGTCCGCAAAGTCTCGGATGACCTGGAGATGTGACGATGTCAAGCTGTTGAGGTCTGTGCCCTTGAATGCCAGGAAGAAGTGGACCATGACAGGGTCGGCTCTGCAAGCAGAATAACAATAACAACAAGAAAAACAACAATTGTTATATTATTGTGCTGAGATAGCTTATCCTTGACGAATCTGCTTACCTGGGCAGACCAGCGGCTCTAGAGTTTTACGAGTCTGCCGACAATGGCAGACCAAGTTTTGTATTTTTTACATGCGTTGTTTTGGATAAAAAAAATTAATGAATTCGATAGTCGATTCATTTTTCTATCGATTGATCTTCTTTTTATGTCGTAGTTTTTACGTTTGACAGTAATTTTCTGAGTTTTCCCACGGTACCTGTCTTTCTGTGTGGAAAATGGCTAGCAAATTCCCGGTATTGAAATTTCGACCGGCAGCTTTGTAAATTTATATTTATTAACCTACAGAAAAGACAGCCATCAGTAATACACCGTTTCAAAGAGCAGTTTTAAAACATTTACTTGGTGTAAATTTTAAGATACATAGGTTTAGTCTTCGAGTACTAAAATCAAATGAAAGATGACAACTGTACGCGTTTTAGAAATCTTGTCGGAAATTTAAAAAAAAATTATTTACACAATATATACAGACATAAAGTACCAAACAAATACATGTTTTATTAGAATATACATTATAATTTTAAAATTACTTACTATTTTCTTCTCCTTTGCGGTTGTTGAAGTACAAATCCATGTCAAAGTGAGACACAACAGCGTGATTCAACATGGCGCTTGGCTATTTTCTTTTTTTTTTCCATCATATATACACGTGATCACGCGTGATTCACTGTCAGTTCAAGAGAGAAAATCATGGTGGACGATTTCCTAACTGCTTCAGTAGTTACCTCTCTTATGTTATTTTCAATTATGCTTTTAGAACCGTGTACTGTCACCACGAAAATGTTTTGGGATGCACTCATTATCATGGCATTTTCTGTTGGGAATACTACAACAGTGTGATTTTAAGCAAACACAAGGTAAGCTGTTTCTTTTGGACACATTTCGATCTATTGTTATCAATTTAAATTGTTCTTCTATCTCTTTTAGTTAATTTTTTATGATTGTTTTTAGAAAGGGCTAAAATCTTCCGTCCCAGTGGGTCGAATGCCCGCAGCCTGACGTCAAGGATGAGTTAGCTAGAAGCTACTCAGCGCGCAGAACACGCACACAAAACACAAACACAACACACACACACAAAACACAAACACAACACACACACACACAACACCCCCACACACACACACCCACACATCCCCCACACACCCCCCACACACCCCCACACACACCCCACACATCCCCCCCACACACACACATCTCCTACACCCCCATACACACACACCCCCACACACACGCCCCACACCCCCACTCACACCCCACCACACAACCCACCACACACCCCACAACACACCACACAACACACACACACACACACACACACACACACACACACACACACACACACACACACACACACACGAAGAAAGAGTTTTACGACGACGTTGACTTTTATGAGACGTGACTCTGTGAGATCATCGTCCTCGACAATCTGAACTGGCGCTCGTCTGACATCTGCGTTGTTTCCATAAACGAACGAATTTTAAGCGATGATCAGGAAGACGTTTGCAAACAATGACAAACTTTTACTCACGTGAAAGACTTCACACCGCATCCATAAAACCGACCAGCGTAAAAACTTTGCAGGTAAAACTTCTCCACCTGTCAGAAAGATGCAAGAGTAGCAAAAGAATTGCATTAAATATGACCATCATCATCATCATGGAAGACACTTTCTCCACCTAAGACTTTAGTTTCTACCATCTCACTCATCAGGATCAATATTTATTTAACATTTCATAAATATTTCGTTATTATTGCTGAGTAACTAATGTTCAGACTGTTACTGCCTTATTAGGGTCTCACAATTATTGTTCATTAATAACAGAGTTACGCTGTGTACCGAATGCAGCATTCAAAGAAGGATTACTCTTACACCACCACTTCTCGCCTTCAATATAGAGTTGCTTCCCTTTAATGATATCGTTCGCCAAGGGAACCGTCGTGTAGTTTCAGCTCTCGCTGATGTAGAGGCTAACATGCTCAAGTTCAGGTTCAATGCTCGCTAGAGCGAGCTTTTGTCAACCCTCCATCTGTCCTCGTCTTAGCAGCAAACGACTCTGGATGTTAACAGTAGGGAGAAAGAGATGGGGGTGGGTGGGGTGAAATGTCGGGTGAAATAACCTGTGTGTATATTTATTTTACCGTTGGCTTTACATGACGTCTGACCTCCGGTAACATAGAAATAATACAGACTAATAGACATCCGGGTAGGTTGTGTGACTAGAGAAGTTTGACAGTGGCAGGTAGTCATACTCACGTCCCTACAAAACAACATGGAGTGGTGGAGAGAGGCAGCGCTGCCAGGGTCAGCGAGGGCAGAGGTGTAGGTTAAGTTCACGACCTGTAGTGACGTGTGCAGCTCCAGGCCATTGGCTTCAACATAATAGAGTCTCCAGCTCATTGTAGGTAATGTGGACTAGTAATATACCATCAATACAAAACAGGTAATGTTGTAAAGTGGACTGGTAATGTACCGTCAATAGTGTCGTCAGCTACTTGCAGGTAATGTGGACTGGTAATGTACCGTCAATACAGTGTCGTCAGCTCACTGTAGGTAATGTGGACTGGTAATGTACCGTCAATACAGTGTCGTCAGCTCACTGTAGGTAATGTGGACTGGTAATGTACCGTCAATAGTATCGTCAGCTCACTGTAGGTAATGTGGACTGGTAATGTACCGTCAATAGTGTCGTCAGCTCACTGTAGGTAATGTGGACTGGTAATGTACCGTCAATAGTATCGTCAGCTCACTGTAGGTAATGTGGACTGGTAATGTACCGTCAATAGTGTCGTCAGCTCACTGTAGGTAATGTGGACTGGTAATGTACCGTCAATACAGTGTCGTCAGCTCACTGTAGGTAATGTGGACTGGTAATGTACCGTCAATAGTGTCGTCAGCTCACTGTAGGTAATGTGGACTGGTAATGTACCGTCAATAGTGTCGTCAGCTCACTGTAGGTAATGTGGACTGGTAATGTACCGTCAATACAGTGTCGTCAGCTCACTGTAGGTAATGTGGACTGGTAATGTACCGTCAATAGTGTCGTCAGCTCACTGTAGGTAATGTGGTTTGGTAATGTACCGTCAATACAGTGTCGTCAGCTCACTGTAGGTAATGTGGACTGGTAATGTACCGTCAATAGTGTCGTCAGCTCACTGTAGGTAATGTGGACTGGTAATGTACCGTCAATACAGTGTCGTCAGCTCACTGTAGGTAATGTGGACTGGTAATGTACCGTCAATACAGTGTCGTCAGCTCACTGTAGGTAATGTGGACTGTAATGTACCGTCAATACAGTGTCGTCAGTTACTTGTAGGTAATGTGGACTGGTAATGTACCGTCAATAGTGTCGTCAGCTCACTGTAGGTAATGTGGACTGGTAATGTACCGTCAATAGTATCGTCAGCTCACTGTAGGTAATGTGGACTGGTAATGTACCGTCAATAGTGTCGTCAGCTCACTGTAGGTAATGTGGACTGGTAATGTACCGTCAATAGTGTCGTCAGCTCACTGTAGGTAATGTGGACTGGTAATGTACCGTCAATAGTGTCGTCAGCTCACTGTAGGTAATGTGGACTGGTAATGTACCGTCAATACAGTGTCGTCAGCTCACTGTAGGTAATGTGGACTGGTAATGTACCGTCAATAGTGTCGTCAGCTCACTGTAGGTAATGTGGACTGGTAATGTACCATCAATACAGTGTCGTCAGCTCACTGTAGGTAATGTGGACTGGTAATGTACCGTCAATACAGTGTCGTCAGTTACTTGTAGGTAATGTGGACTGGTAATGTACCGTCAATAGTGTCGTCAGCTCACTGTAGGTAATGTGGACTGGTAATGTACCGTCAATACAGTGTCGTCAGCTCACTGTAGGTAATGTTGACTGGTAATGTACCGTCAATAGTGTCGTCAGCTCACTGTAGGTAATGTGGACTGGTAATGTACCGTCAATAGTGTCGTCAGCTCACTGTAGGTAATGTGGACTGGTAATGTACCGTCAATAGTGTCGTCAGCTCACTGTAGGTAATGTGGACTGGTAATGTACCGTCAATAGTGTCGTCAGCTCACTGTAGGTAATGTGGACTGGTAATGTACCGTCAATACAGTGTCGTCAGCTCACTGTAGGTAATGTGGACTGGTAATGTACCGTCAATAGTGTCGTCAGCTCACTGTAGGTAATGTGGACTGGTAATGTACCGTCAATAGTGTCGTCAGCTCACTGTAGGTAATGTGGACTGGTAATGTACCGTCAATAGTGTCGTCAGCTCACTGTAGGTAATGTGGACTGGTAATGTACCGTCAATAGTGTCGTCAGCTCACTGTAGGTAATGTGGACTGGTAATGTACCGTCAATACAGTGTCGTCAGCTCACTGTAGGTAATGTGGACTGGTAATGTACCGTCAATAGTGTCGTCAGCTCACTGTAGGTAATGTGGACTGGTAATGTACCATCAATACAGTGTCGTCAGCTCACTGTAGGTAATGTGGACTGGTAATGTACCGTCAATACAGTGTCGTCAGTTACTTGTAGGTAATGTGGACTGGTAATGTACCGTCAATAGTGTCGTCAGCTCACTGTAGGTAATGTGGACTGGTAATGTACCGTCAATAGTGTCGTCAGCTCACTGTAGGTAATGTGGACTGGTAATGTACCGTCAATAGTGTCGTCAGCTCACTGTAGGTAATGTGGACTGGTAATGTACCGTCAATACAGTGTCGTCAGCTCACTGTAGGTAATGTGGACTGGTAATGTACCGTCAATACAGTGTCGTCAGTACTTGTAGGTAATGTGGACTGGTAATGTACCGTCAATAGTGTCGTCAGCTCACTGTAGGTAATGTGGACTGGTAATGTACCGTCAATAGTGTCGTCAGCTCACTGTAGGTAATGTGGACTGGTAATGTACCGTCGATAGTGTCGTCAGCTCACTGTAGGTAATGTAGACTGGTAATGTACCGTCAATAGTGTCGTCAGCTCACTGTAGGTAATGTGGACTGGTAATGTACCGTCAATAGTGTCGTCAGCTCACTGTAGGTAATGTGGACTGGTAATGTACCGTCAATACAGTGTCGTCAGCTCACTGTAGGTAATGTGGACTGGTAATGTACCGTCAATAGTGTCGTCAGCTCACTTGTAGGTAATGTGGACTGGTAATGTACCGTCGATAGTGTCGTCAGCTCACTGTAGGTAATGTGGACTGGTAATGTACCGTCGATAGTGTCGTCAGCTCACTGTAGGTAAAGTGGACTGGTAATGTACCGTCGATAGTGTCGTCAGCTCACTGAATAAGTAATGTGGTCTGGTAATGTACCGTCAATAGTGTCGTCAGCTGTAGGTAATGTGGACTGGTAATGTACCGTCAATAGTGTCGTCAGCTCACTGTAGGTAATGTGGACTGGTAATGTACCGTCAATACAGTGTCGTCAGCTCACTTGGTAATGGGACTGGTAATGTACCGTCAATACAGTGTCGTCAGCTCACTGAATGTAATGTGGACTGGTAATGTACCGTCAATAGTGTCGTCAGCTCACTGAATGTAATGTGGACTGGTAATGTACCGTCAATACAGTGTCGTCAGCTCACTGAATGTAATGTGGACTAGTAATGTACCGTCAATAGTGTCGTCAGCTACTTGCAGGTAATGTGGACTGGTAATGTACCGTCAATAGTGTCGTCAGCTCACTGTAGGTAATGTGGACTGGTAATGTACCGTCAATACAGTGTCGTCAGCTCACTGTAGGTAATGTGGACTGGTAATGTACCGTCAATAGTGTCGTCAGCTCACTGTAGGTAATGTGGACTGGTAATGTACCGTCAATACAGTGTCGTCAGCTCACTGTAGGTAATGTGGACTGGTAATGTACCGTCAATACAGTGTCGTCAGCTCACTGAATGTAATGTGGACTGGTAATGTACCGTCAATAGTGTCGTCAGCTCACTGAATGTAATGTGGACTGGTAATGTACCGTCAATACAGTGTCGTCAGTTACTTGTAGGTAATGTGGACTGGTAATGTACCGTCAATACAGTGTCGTCAGCTCACTGTAGGTAATGTGGACTGGTAATGTACCGTCAATAGTGTCGTCAGCTACTTGCAGGTAATGTGGACTGGTAATGTACCGTCAATACAGTGTCGTCAGCTCACTGTAGGTAATGTGGACTGGTAATGTACCGTCAATACAGTGTCGTCAGCTCACTGTAGGTAATGTGGACTGGTAATGTACCGTCAATACAGTGTCGTCAGCTCACTGTAGGTAATGTGGACTGGTAATGTACCGTCAATACAGTGTCGTCAGCTCACTGTAGGTAATGTGGACTGGTAATGTACCGTCAATACAGTGTCGTCAGCTCACTGAATGTAATGTGGTCTGGTAATGTACCGTCAATAGTGTCGTCAGCTCACTGTAGGTAATGTGGACTGGTAATGTACCGTCAATACAGTGTCGTCAGCTCACTGTAGGTAATGTGGACTGGTAATGTACCGTCAATAGTGTCGTCAGCTCACTGTAGGTAATGTGGACTGGTAATGTACCATCAATACAGTGTCGTCAGCTCACTGTAGGTAATGTGGACTGGTAATGTACCGTCAATACAGTGTCGTCAGCTCACTGTAGGTAATGTGGACTGGTAATGTACCGTCAATACAGTGTCGTCAGTTACTTGTAGGTAATGTGGACTGGTAATGTACCGTCAATAGTGTCGTCAGCTCACTGTAGGTAATGTGGACTGGTAATGTACCGTCAATAGTATCGTCAGCTCACTGTAGGTAATGTGGACTGGTAATGTACCGTCAATAGTGTCGTCAGCTCACTGTAGGTAATGTGGAGTGGTAATGTACCGTCAATAGTGTCGTCAGCTCACTGTAGGTAATGTGGACTGGTAATGTACCGTCAATAGTGTCGTCAGCTCACTGTAGGTAATGTGGACTGGTAATGTACCGTCAATAGTGTCGTCAGCTCACTGTAGGTAATGTGGACTGGTAATGTACCGTCAATAGTGTCGTCAGCTCACTGTAGGTAATGTGGACTGGTAATGTACCGTCAATAGTGTCGTCAGCTCACTGTAGGTAATGTGGACTGGTAATGTACCGTCAATACAGTGTCGTCAGCTCACTGTAGGTAATGTGGACTGGTAATGTACCGTCAATAGTGTCGTCAGCTCACTGTAGGTAATGTGGACTGGTAATGTACCGTCAATAGTGTCGTCAGCTCACTGTAGGTAATGTGGACTGGTAATGTACCGTCAATAGTGTCGTCAGCTCTGTAGGTAATGGGACTGGTAATGTACCGTCAATAGTGTCGTCAGCTCACTGTAGGTAATGTGGACTGGTAATGTACCGTCAATAGTGTCGTCAGTTACTTGTAGGTAATGTGGACTGGTAATGTACCGTCAATAGTGTCGTCAGCTCACTGTAGGTAATGTGGACTGGTAATGTACCGTCAATACAGTGTCGTCAGCTCACTGTAGGTAATGTGGACTGGTAATGTACCGTCAATAGTGTCGTCAGCTACTTGCAGGTAATGTGGACTGGTAATGTACCGTCAATAGTGTCGTCAGCTCACTGAATGTAATGTGGACTGGTAATGTACCGTCAATACAGTGTCGTCAGCTCACTGAATGTAATGTGGACTAGTAATGTACCGTCAATAGTGTCGTCAGCTACTTGCAGGTAATGTGGACTGGTAATGTACCGTCAATACAGTGTCGTCAGCTCACTGTAGGTAATGTGGACTGGTAATGTACCGTCAATACAGTGTCGTCAGCTCACTGTAGGTAATGTGGACTGGTAATGTACCGTCAATACAGTGTCGTCAGCTCACTGTAGGTAATGTGGACTGGTAATGTACCGTCAATAGTGTCGTCAGCTACTTGCAGGTAATGTGGACTGGTAATGTACCGTCAATACAGTGTCGTCAGCTCACTGTAGGTAATGTGGACTGGTAATGTACCGTCAATACAGTGTCGTCAGCTCACTGAATGTAATGTGGTCTGGTAATGTACCGTCAATAGTGTCGTCAGCTCACTGTAGGTAATGTGGACTGGTAATGTACCGTCAATACAGTGTCGTCAGCTCACTGTAGGTAATGTGGACTGGTAATGTACCGTCAATAGTGTCGTCAGCTCACTGTAGGTAATGTGGACTGGTAATGTACCGTCAATACAGTGTCGTCAGCTCACTGTAGGTAATGTGGACTGGTAATGTACCGTCAATACAGTGTCGTCAGCTCACTGTAGGTAATGTGGACTGGTAATGTACCGTCAATACAGTGTCGTCAGCTACTTGTAGGTAATGTGGACTGGTAATGTACCGTCAATAGTGTCGTCAGCTCACTGTAGGTAATGTGGACTGGTAATGTACCGTCAATAGTATCGTCAGCTCACTGTAGGTAATGTGGACTGGTAATGTACCGTCAATAGTGTCGTCAGCTCACTGTAGGTAATGTGGACTGGTAATGTACCGTCAATAGTGTCGTCAGCTCACTGTAGGTAATGTGAACTGGTAATGTAACGTCAATAGTGTCGTCAGCTCACTGCAGGTAATGTGGACTGGTAATGTACCGTCAATACAGTGTCGTCAGCTCACT
The DNA here is from genome assembly GCA_004794655.1 of Marisa cornuarietis. Classification (NCBI taxonomy): domain Eukaryota; kingdom Metazoa; phylum Mollusca; class Gastropoda; order Architaenioglossa; family Ampullariidae; genus Marisa; species Marisa cornuarietis. The sequence goes on from SMMW01000134.1 coordinate 1,166,027, forward strand.
GTAGGTAATGTGGACTGGTAATGTACCGTCAATACAGTGTCGTCAGCTCACTGTAGGTAATGTGGACTGGTAATGTACCGTCAATAGTGTCGTCAGCTACTTGCAGGTAATGTGGACTGGTAATGTACCGTCAATACAGTGTCGTCAGCTCACTGTAGGTAATGTGGACTGGTAATGTACCGTCAATACAGTGTCGTCAGCTCACTGAATGTAATGTGGTCTGGTAATGTACCGTCAATAGTGTCGTCAGCTCACTGTAGGTAATGTGGACTGGTAATGTACCGTCAATACAGTGTCGTCAGCTCACTGTAGGTAATGTGGACTGGTAATGTACCGTCAATAGTGTCGTCAGCTCACTGTAGGTAATGTGGACTGGTAATGTACCGTCAATACAGTGTCGTCAGCTCACTGTAGGTAATGTGGACTGGTAATGTACCGTCAATACAGTGTCGTCAGCTCACTGTAGGTAATGTGGACTGGTAATGTACCGTCAATACAGTGTCGTCAGCTACTTGTAGGTAATGTGGACTGGTAATGTACCGTCAATAGTGTCGTCAGCTCACTGTAGGTAATGTGGACTGGTAATGTACCGTCAATAGTATCGTCAGCTCACTGTAGGTAATGTGGACTGGTAATGTACCGTCAATAGTGTCGTCAGCTCACTGTAGGTAATGTGGACTGGTAATGTACCGTCAATAGTGTCGTCAGCTCACTGTAGGTAATGTGAACTGGTAATGTAACGTCAATAGTGTCGTCAGCTCACTGCAGGTAATGTGGACTGGTAATGTACCGTCAATACAGTGTCGTCAGCTCACTGTAGGTAATGTGGACTGGTAATGTACCGTCAATACAGTGTCGTCAGCTCACTGAATGTAATGTGGTCTGGTAATGTACCGTCAATAGTGTCGTCAGCTCACTGTAGGTAATGTGGACTGGTAATGTACCGTCAATACAGTGTCGTCAGCTCACTGTAGGTAATGTGGACTGGTAATGTACCGTCAATACAGTGTCGTCAGTTACTTGTAGGTAATGTGGACTGGTAATGTACCGTCAATAGTGTCGTCAGCTCACTGTAGGTAATGTGGACTGGTAATGTACCGTCAATAGTATCGTCAGCTCACTGTAGGTAATGTGGACTGGTAATGTACCGTCAATAATGTCGTCAGCTCACTGTAGGTAATGTGGACTGGTAATGTACCGTCAATAATGTCGTCAGCTCACTGTAGGTAATGTGGACTGGTAATGTACCGTCAATACAGTGTCGTCAGCTCACTGTAGGTAATGTGGACTGGTAATGTACCGTCAATAGTGTCGTCAGCTCACTGTAGGTAATGTGGTTTGGTAATGTACCGTCAATACAGTGTCGTCAGCTCACTGTAGGTAATGTGGACTGGTAATGTACCGTCAATAGTGTCGTCAGCTCACTGTAGGTAATGTGGACTGGTAATGTACCGTCAATACAGTGTCGTCAGCTCACTGTAGGTAATGTGGACTGGTAATGTACCGTCAATAGTGTCGTCAGCTCACTGTAGGTAATGTGGTTTGGTAATGTACCGTCAATACAGTGTCGTCAGCTCACTGTAGGTAATGTGGACTGGTAATGTACCGTCAATAGTGTCGTCAGCTCACTGTAGGTAATGTGGACTGGTAATGTACCGTCAATACAGTGTCGTCAGCTCACTGTAGGTAATGTGGACTGGTAATGTACCGTCAATACAGTGTCGTCAGCTCACTGTAGGTAATGTGGACTGTAATGTACCGTCAATACAGTGTCGTCAGTTACTTGTAGGTAATGTGGACTGGTAATGTACCGTCAATAGTGTCGTCACGTCACTGTAGGTAATGTGGACTGGTAATGTACCGTCAATAGTGTCGTCAGCTCACTGTAGGTAATGTGGACTGGTAATGTACCGTCAATACAGTGTCGTCAGCTCACTGAATGTAATGTGGTCTGGTAATGTACCGTCAATAGTGTCGTCAGCTCACTGTAGGTAATGTGGACTGGTAATGTACCGTCAATACAGTGTCGTCAGCTCACTGTAGGTAATGTGGACTGGTAATGTACCGTCAATACAGTGTCGTCAGCTCACTGTAGGTAATGTGGACTGGTAATGTACCGTCAATACAGTGTCGTCAGCTCACTGTAGGTAATGTGGACTGGTAATGTACCGTCAATAGTGTCGTCAGCTCACTGTAGGTAATGTGGACTGGTAATGTACCGTCAATAGTGTCGTCAGCTCACTGTAGGTAATGTGGACTGGTAATGTACCGTCAATACAGTGTCGTCAGCTCACTGTAGGTAATGTGGACTGGTAATGTACCGTCAATACAGTGTCGTCAGCTACTTGCAGGTAATGTGGACTGGTAATGTACCGTCAATACAGTGTCGTCAGCTCACTGAATGTAATGTGGACTGGTAATGTACCGTCAATAGTGTCGTCAGCTCACTGAATGTAATGTGGACTGGTAATGTACCGTCAATACAGTGTCGTCAGTTACTTGTAGGTAATGTGGACTGGTAATGTACCGTCAATACAGTGTCGTCAGCTCACTGAATGTAATGTGGACTAGTAATGTACCGTCAATAGTGTCGTCAGCTACTTGCAGGTAATGTGGACTGGTAATGTACCGTCAATACAGTGTCGTCAGCTCACTGTAGTTAATGTGGACTGGTAATGTACCGTCAATACAGTGTCGTCAGCTCACTGTAGGTAATGTGGACTGGTAATGTACCGTCAATACAGTGTCGTCAGCTCACTGTAGGTAATGTGGACTGGTAATGTACCGTCAATAGTGTCGTCAGCTACTTGCAGGTAATGTGGACTGGTAATGTACCGTCACTAGTGTCGTCAGCTCACTGAATGTAATGTGGACTGGTAATGTACCGTCAATACAGTGTCGTCAGTTACTTGTAGGTAATGTGGACTGGTAATGTACCGTCAATACAGTGTCGTCAGCTCACTGAATGTAATGTGGACTGGTAATGTACCGTCAATACAGTGTCGTCAGTTACTTGTAGGTAATGTGGACTGGTAATGTACCGTCAATAGTGTCGTCAGCTCACTGAATGTAATGTGGACTGGTAATGTACCGTCAATACAGTGTCGTCAGTTACTTGTAGGTAATGTGGACTGGTAATGTACCGTCAATACAGTGTCGTCAGCTCACTGAATGTAATGTAGACTAGTAATGTACCGTCAATAGTGTCGTCAGCTACTTGCAGGTAATGTGGACTGGTAATGTACCGTCAATACAGTGTCGTCAGCTCACTGTAGGTAATGTGGACTGGTAATGTACCGTCAATACAGTGTCGTCAGCTCACTGAATGTAATGTGGTCTGGTAATGCCGTCGTGGTATTAGTAAACCGTTGACGAATGTGATCAGCTCACTGTAGGTAATGTGGACTGGTAATGTACCGTCAATAGTGTCGTCAGCTCACTGTAGGTATGTGGACTGGTAATGTACCATCAATACAGTGTCAGCTCACTGTAGGTAATGTGGACTGGTAATGTACCGTCAATACAGTGTCGTCAGCTCACTGTAGGTAATGTGGACTGGTAATGTACCGTCAATACAGTGTCGTCAGTTACTTGTAGGTAATGTGGACTGGTAATGTACCGTCAATAGTGTCGTCAGCTCACTGTAGGTAATGTGGACTGGTAATGTACCGTCAATAGTATCGTCAGCTCACTGTAGGTAATGTGGACTGGTAATGTACCGTCAATAGTGTCGTCAGCTCACTGTAGGTAATGTGGACTGGTAATGTACCGTCAATAGTGTCGTCAGCTCACTGTAGGTAATGTGAACTGGTAATGTAACGTCAATAGTGTCGTCAGCTCACTGTAGGTAATGTGGACTGGTAATGTACCGTCAATACAGTGTCGTCAGCTCACTGTAGGTAATGTGGACTGGTAATGTACCGTCAATACAGTGTCGTCAGTTACTTGTAGGTAATGTGGACTGGTAATGTACCGTCAATAGTGTCGTCAGCTCACTGTAGGTAATGTGGACTGGTAATGTACCGTCAATACAGTGTCGTCAGCTCACTGTAGGTAATGTGGACTGGTAATGTACCGTCAATAGTGTCGTCAGCTCACTGTAGGTAATGTGGACTGGTAATGTACCGTCAATAGTGTCGTCAGCTCACTGTAGGTAATGTGGACTGGTAATGTACCGTCAATAGTGTCGTCAGCTCACTGTAGGTAATGTGGACTGTTAATGTACCGTCGATAGTGTCGTCAGCTACTTGTAGGTAAAGTGGACTGGTAATGTACCGTCGATAGTGTCGTCAGCTACTTGTAGGTAAAGTGGACTGGTAATGTACCGTCGATAGTGTCGTCAGCTCACTGTAGGTAATGTGGACTGGTAATGTACCGTCAATAGTGTCGTCAGCTCACTGTAGGTAATGTGGACTGGTAATGTACCGTCAATAGTGTCGTCAGCTCACTGTAGGTAATGTGGACTGGTAATGTACCGTCAATACAGTGTTGTCAGTTACTTGTAGGTAATGTGGACTGGTAATGTACCGTCAATAGTGTCGTCAGCTCACTGTAGGTAATGTGGACTGGTAATGTACCGTCAATACAGTGTCGTCAGCTCACTGTAGGTAATGTGGACTGGTAATGTACCGTCGATAATGTCGTCAGCTCACTGTAGGTAATGTGGACTGGTAATGTACCGTCAATAGTGTCGTCAGCTCACTGTAGGTAATGTGGACTGGTAATGTACCGTCAATAGTGTCGTCAGCTACTTGCAGGTAATGTGGACTGGTAATGTACCGTCAATACAGTGTCGTCAGCTCACTGTAGGTAATGTGGACTGGTAATGTACCGTCAATACAGTGTCGTCAGCTCACTGTAGGTAATGTGGACTGGTAATGTACCGTCAATACAGTGTCGTCAGCTCACTGTAGGTAATGTGGACTGGTAATGTACCGTCAATACAGTGTCGTCAGCTCACTGTAGGTAATGTGGACTGGTAATGTACCGTCAATAGTGTCGTCAGCTACTTGCAGGTAATGTGGACTGGTAATGTACCGTCAATACAGTGTCGTCAGCTCACTGTAGGTAATGTGGACTGGTAATGTACCGTCAATACAGTGTCGTCAGCTCACTGAATGTAATGTGGACTGGTAATGTACCGTCAATAGTGTCGTCAGCTCACTGAATGTAATGTGGACTGGTAATGTACCGTCAATACAGTGTCGTCAGCTCACTGAATGTAATGTGGACTAGTAATGTACCGTCAATAGTGTCGTCAGTGTCGTCAGTGTCGTCACTTGTAGGTAATGTGGACTGGTAATGTACCGTCAATACAGTGTCGTCAGCTCACTGAATGTAATGTGGACTAGTAATGTACCGTCAATAGTGTCGTCAGCTACTTGCAGGTAATGTGGACTGGTAATGTACCGTCAATACCGTGTCGTCAGCTCACTGTAGGTAATGTGGACTGGTAATGTACCGTCAATACAGTGTCGTCAGCTCACTGTAGGTAATGTGGACTGGTAATGTACCGTCAATAGTGTCGTCAGCTACTTGCAGGTAATGTGGACTGGTAATGTACCGTCACTAGTGTCGTCAGCTCACTGAATGTAATGTGGACTGGTAATGTACCGTCAATACAGTGTCGTCAGTTACTTGTAGGTAATGTGGACTGGTAATGTACCGTCAATACAGTGTCGTCAGCTCACTGAATGTAATGTGGACTTGAAATGTACCGTGAATACAGTGTCGTCAGTTACTTGTAGGTAATGTGGACTGGTAATGTACCGTCAATAGTGTCGTCAGCTCACTGAATGTAATGTGGACTGGTAATGTACCGTCAATACAGTGTCGTCAGTTACTTGTAGGTAATGTGGACTGGTAATGTACCGTCAATACAGTGTCGTCAGCTCACTGAATGTAATGTGGACTAGTAATGTACCGTCAATAGTGTCGTCAGCTACTTGCAGGTAATGTGGACTGGTAATGTACCGTCAATACAGTGTCGTCAGCTCACTGTAGTTAATGTGGACTGGTAATGTACCGTCAATACAGTGTCGTCAGCTCACTGTAGGTAATGTGGACTGGTAATGTACCGTCAATACAGTGTCGTCAGCTCACTGTAGGTAATGTGGACTGGTAATGTACCGTCAATAGTGTCGTCAGCTACTTGCAGGTAATGTGGACTGGTAATGTACCGTCAATAGTGTCGTCAGCTCACTGAATGTAATGTGGACTGGTAATGTACCGTCAATACAGTGTCGTCAGTTACTTGTAGGTAATGTAGACTGGTAATGTACCGTCAATACAGTGTCGTCAGCTCACTGAATGTAATGTGGACTGGTAATGTACCGTCAATACAGTGTCGTCAGTTACTTGTAGGTAATGTGGACTGGTAATGTACCGTCAATAGTGTCGTCAGCTCACTGAATGTAATGTGGACTGGTAATGTACCGTCAATACAGTGTCGTCAGTTACTTGTAGGTAATGTGGACTGGTAATGTACCGTCAATACAGTGTCGTCAGCTCACTGAATGTAATGTGGACTAGTAATGTACCGTCAATAGTGTCGTCAGCTACTTGCAGGTAATGTGGACTGGTAATGTACCGTCAATAGTGTCGTCAGCTCACTGTAGGTAATGTGGACTGGTAATGTACCGTCAATACAGTGTCGTCAGCTCACTGTAGGTAATGTGGACTGTTAATGTACCGTCAATAGTGTCGTCAGCTACTTGCAGGTAATGTGGACTGGTAATGTACCGTCAATAGTGTCGTCAGCTCACTGAATGTAATGTGGACTGGTAATGTACCGTCAATAGTGTCGTCAGCTCACTGAATGTAATGTGGACTGGTAATGTACCGTCAATAGTGTCGTCAGCTCACTGAATGTAATGTGGACTGGTAATGTACCGTCAATAGTGTCGTCAGCTCACTGAATGTAATGTGGACTGGTAATGTACCGTCAATAGTGTCGTCAGCTCACTGAATGTAATGTGGACTGGTAATGTACCGTCAATAGTGTCGTCAGCTCACTGAATGTAATGTGGACTGGTAATGTACCGTCAATAGTGTCGTCAGCTCACTGAATGTAATGTGGACTAGTAATGTACCGTCAATAGTGTCGTCAGCTCACTGAATGTAATGTGGACTAGTAATGTACCGTCAATAGTGTCGTCAGGGTTTGAGAAAGTATCAGTGAGTATAATCACTTGAAGTCCAGTCTAAGTTGTTACCTCATGGGGTTAGAGGCCTCAGGCCCCATCAGGACGGGTTACAGTCGTACCTGTGAGCTGATCCAGGATGACATGCAGAGACCCGACCTTGTACAGGTGCAGAAGCCAGTAATACATGCCAGGGGCAAAGGTTTCTATGACCATCCGTGGGCTCTCATCAATACCTGGCCACCCGTCGCCTAGGAAACCAATGCGGAAATCTATTCTCGTTGGCGTTGGTCTGAAACCCCAAAACTGAGCATGTCATCATGTCAAAGGTCACCCACCGGGTACAAGAGCTGCTCTAGTTCTACTCCGTGCATGATGAGGGATAACATTTGTCCTATCAATGCGATTAGCCATGAAAATAAGGGACCTGCCCTGCTCTTGGTACGTGACGGGGAATGTAAATACGTCATTAGCACGTAGTGGGTTATGAAAATACATTATGAGCATGTAATGAGCATGTAATGAGCTATAAAACTGTTACACACCTCGTTACAAGTAAATATTTTGTTTTCTTCTGAGCACTGATAGAATCTGACTTCGTGGTTCTATAGAATATTCCGTCAACACCAGTACGGCCTCTCTAGACTACTTGCCAAACTCGCACCACGAGGTTTTTGAGCAGTGTGCAGTGTGACGTGACAGGGGTCAAGCAATGTGACGTGACAGGCGTCGAGTAGTGTGATGTGATAGGAGTTCAAGCAATGTGACGTGACAGAAGGTCACGCAGTGTGACGTGACAGGGAGTCGAGTAGTGTGACGTGACTGGGGGGTCGAACAGTGTGACGTGACAGGCGTCGAGTAGTGTGATGTGATAGGAGTTCAAGCAATGTGACGTGACAGAAGGTCACGCAGTGTGACGTGACAGGGAGTCGAGTAGTGTGACGTGACTGGGGGGTCGAACAGTGTGACGTGACAGGCGTCTAGGAGTGTGACGTGACAGGAGGGGGTAGTGACAAGGCAGGGGTATGGAGGAGAGGACTGAATGACTGATGAGGGAAGAAGAACTGCAACAGCAGGACGGGAGATGAGCAAGAGTGGGAGACAAATACATCAAGTGACAGGACACTTCCAAACTTGTGTAAACCCCAAGGATAGTGACGTGGGAAATCTCTCCTTACTGCCAGCCCCACACGTTACCATGGAGATACGCCGGCAGCACTCGATCCATCCTCGGGCTCTTCTACTCCCTAATCACCGACTCGTGGGCGTGCGTGCGTGCGTGCGTGCGTGTGTGTGTGTGTGTGTTAGTCATCATCTGCTTGTGGTCTGTTCAGATCTTCACATAAATTTGTTATTGTGTTGAGCTGGCCGTGCACACACTAGTCTCCCAATTTCTTACCTGAACCCGAGTACAGTGCAGTTGAGGTAGAGTTTGCTGAGGGAACTCTGCTGGTAAAACCGAGAGATCTGTCAAAATAATAATAATAATAATAATAATAATAATAATAATAATAATAATAAAGCCATTAGAGGCAACACAAGACAAGAGGCGAACACAAATATAAATCAACAGATGATAAGAGATGACAAGCGTCAAACAAGATGTAAATCAGAAGTTAGCAAGAAGAGCAAACCTATAACAATTAATATTGTTTTCATCTTCGCTATTTTTCAGTTTTTACAGTTTGAAAATCTCGTCCTTCCTTCTTGTTTTAGTGCACAACTTCCTTGTTTGAGCAGCACAGTTTTTGTCAGGTTCAGTTAAAAGCAGAATCACATGTAATAGCCGCCGTTTTTAACACAACAACACAGGATACCTTTGGGAAGAACAATAATTAAGGACACCAATGACATCCCACGTGACGACATGGGGAACAAAATGAATGGCCTGACATTTGGAAGGTCGGTGGCCATTTCTCTGTGATAACGACTGGTGTGCAGGATGTTGTTAGCGACTTAGAGAGATAAACGGGCGACGGGTCAGAGTAGCAGTCGCCTCCAACACTCACGTCTCCACAAAACTGCGACGAGACGTTGATGAACGAGGCTGAGCGAGGGTCACTCAGTTCAGAGGTCAAGGTCAGATTAAAGACGGGTAGAGTCACTGAGAAGTAGGTCACATTAGCTGAAAAATAAATTTAGAAACGCTTTTAGTTTGCCCTATTTGTACTTTTATCAATTACAATAGGCAGCCTGAGGCTGTTTAGTTTCACATCCTAACCAAAGTCTAGAATAGTATTATCACCGCGAAGACTAATATATTATTATAGTCAAGACACGCCATTGTAAAATCTAGCTTTATTGTTCTTTGTAAAAGAGCTTTTGAGCTTTTAGGTATTGAAATCATTCTGTGGAAGGTGCACCATACAAATACATACAGATAGCAGCAGCGGTCTGCTTTCATTGCCTTCATCTACTTTCTCCTTAATTCGTTCTGTTTTTTCCTTCTTGCTTTGATAATTTTCCCTCATTTTTTTCTCGCACTTTCTATGTCCTACCCGTCATTAATCTTCACCACCCATCCTCGTTTGTGTGTGTGTGTGTGTGTGTGTGTGTGTGTGTGTGTGTGTGTGTGTGTGTGTGTGTGTGTGTGTGGTCTAATTACTTGTGTACTAATTTCCTCACCAGGTCGCTCGGTCCTGTTGACTGGCCGCAGATCGGTTGTCACGTGATAGGGCGAGACGGCCAGCGGGCCAATCATTTTCAGTTGCTGGCCGTACCACACCAGGGGCCGCGCGCCGCTCATCAGGATATATATGAGACCCTGCTGCAGGGGACGAGAGTCAAGGCCGCTGAACAGGAGGGTGAAGGACACCGTATCGTGTTCCACTCTATGAACCAAATAATGACAACCATTTGTACATTAGTACAGGAGGTACACACAGAGAGGTGAAACAAATCACTGCATCCATTGTCACTCATAATGAGTGACTGAGATTAACATACCGTCACACTTGTTAAGGTTAAGTTCAGATCGCAAGGGATGTACCGCCTCTGCTGTAGGGGGAGAGACGGAGACAGAGCATTTCAAACACTGGGGCCTGAGAAGGAGAAAGAGCGACGGCTGAACGTCTCGTCTGACACGTGGAACAGAGAGAAACCAGTGTGGGCCGAGTGAACTGACCTGAGAGGCTGGTGTGGCAACACAAACTCAGATAGATTGGGGCCATGAACAACACATAGCAAAGTATGGCCATCTTGAATTCGATGCGAGCCGGAAATGGTAACCAGTAGAGATGCTACACAAGCGGTGGCGTGAGCGGCTTTCCTCTTACAGAATACAATGTGGGCAACACTGCTCTGAGCTCTCTGCACCTTGTCAAGCAGGCAGCCAGGAAGGTCTATCAACAGAGAGTTTCAGTAGACGAGTCTGGACAACACACATGGCCACATCAGCTGCTTGGTGGAGGCAACAGAGACGAGATGTCTGATGTGGTTGATCCTGCGCAGTTCAAGAACGATGGATTTGCAAACTGAGTTGACATTATTCTCAAAAAGTCGAAAAACACTCATAACAATGTGATATTGCAAGAGAAAATGGCGGATGACAGGACTAAGTGGCTGGACATTGGCAGTAAGCAATAGATGCCCGAGAACCGAACCCTAAGGCACTCCCTGAAGAACAAGAGCAGGCTGTCATGTGGAGCCGTGGACACTAAGATACTGGGTGCGAGCAGACAGGTAGGAGAGGAACAACCTAGGACTGTGCCACAGAGATTGAGGTGTGAAGTGTGAAGCTGCTAGAGGGGGATGTGATGGTCTAAAGTGTCGAAACCTGCAGACAGATCGAGTGTAGACAGGAGTGTGATGACCGGAATCAATGTGTCGAGGCACTTAAGCAAGATGGTGGTGGGAACAAGATCCAGTGCACAAGATTTCTTTGGCGAGTTAGTGAGAATGTCTCTGACATGATTCTCAGTTACCGGCACAAAATCTGCAAAGGATGGTTCAGAAAAGTTGGAGAAGCTGCGACTAGTTGGTGAGTGGTCAAGACTCGCCCTGATGGTGTTGACTCTTTCCACAAAAACCAAGATAAACCAAGATAAACCAAGATTAAATCTGGAGCCAATAAATAGGCATGAACTCTCGCTGACGCGGCCACACTGACTGACTGACTGACTGACTGACTGACTGACTGACTCACTCACTCACTCACTCACTGGTGTTTATTGAAGCCAGTAACTCTACACGACAGGAAGCGGTGTGCTAGCCAGGTGGCAGTCTTGCTCGTCATGATGGCATCTACCTGAGAAAACAATAAAATACTGCCGTCAATATTTAAGGAAACAAGTATTGTTAGCTTTATTTTCACTAATTAGTTAATCAGTGATTAATTAGTACTCAGTGCTCGCTACTAAACATTTATCTGTTAATCATTCTCGATTATTAAATGTATTTTATTGTTTCATCATGACAACTTCACAACATCCTGACATTACTACAACCCGTTATTCTCACACTTACATCACTGCAGAAGGGTGTGGCCAGTGTCCGAAACTCCGGTGATTGGTGACTGGTTAGTGCTGACGTGTAGTTCAGGTTGTACACAGCGAGTGTCACATCGGCCTCGATGGCTTCTGCACAATACAGTTGTTGTACCCAGCTTTGTTCTTACAGGAAGTTTGTCCGCGGGTATCTCGAGAACCGAAAGAAGTGGTTAAATATTTTGTAGGCTTAGCCACCTGCTCCCTTCTCTGAGTCAGTTACACGTGATCACGAAACATTTGGGTGAGAAATAGAAAACATTTTGCTTCAGAAGGTATATAGACGTCTAAATATATACCAGAACACCAGGGGTCAACTAATTTGTGGCCTTTGCCGACAGAGGTTTACAGCGAGGGCTTAAGTATGTAACTTGCGAGAACATCAGTAGTTATCATCTCCTTGTCGATATAAGGGGGTCTGTTGACACAACGGTTATCGCCTGTCACCAATACAGTGAAGGTTGATTGTCCTGGGTTCACCTCTCGTCTCGGGCACGCTGTTCTTTCTCTGCATGTGGCATCTGTTTACAGGGATGACTACCTTGCCGTGATATAGCCTTAGTTGCTGACTCGGCGTAAAACACCAATTCTCCCCCCCACCCTTCCATGTCGACATGGACAGAAAGATTTAGAGATGGACTAAGACAAAACTTTTCATTTTGCTCGCTTATTTATTGTATATGCTGTTATTTGATTGCTTGGCATCCTATAAGGAGCAGATGTAAGTGAGGATGAGAAGTGTTCACCTACAATGATATGGTAATGGAGAGGACGACATGATTACATAGCGAGGATTAGTTATAAAGCAGGGGCAAATACCTCCCAGGGTAAAGTAACACAAAACGATATCCATGTGGTTTAGACTGTCCGTCGGAACTACACATTCCATACATTCTTCCTTAACGACCTTAGTCTGCCCCTGGGTAACGACTTACATTTACTTCATGAATACGGATCCTGAAAGAGAACTAGCTACCAGAAGCATAAGGTGGACCACTAGGGGATCTGCTAACCTAGGAGGTATCTGAGAACCCTGCATTGCCTCTGGTCGGTTACTGTCCTCTGGGGCATCCTTACCTATAGTCCGCATCTTTGGCCACTGGCGTTTATTGTAAAATAATTTATGGCCGATGGGGAAAATGAACAATGGGAGGAAGATTATACAAATCAATTTCGAGGAAAACGGGAAGGGGAAGAATATTTATACGGGAGAATTACAAATCAAGGGTTAGTCAGTTTTCCTGCAGCAGGCGTCCCTGACACCTTCTTGATTTCATTAATGCCACACCACTGGGTGCACCAGTTCCGATATTAAACAATCACAGGTTGTTAATTAGCATCCGTATCGCTGGCACACCATTTCAACCCCTCAAATATAAACAATTTCTCTAAACCCATCTCCCTTCTCTGAATTTCTGAAAGAATTCATGGAATCTCCCACATACGCAGATCTTATGTGGCTGCAGACAGCCTGCACTTCACTACAGAATTCAAGTTTTTATCGAGAAATTATCTGTCTCCTACAGGTTGGCCGCTGTGGGTTATGTCCCTACAGCTAATTGAGAGGCTGGGAGCGCAGCCGGTGCCAGACGACATTTTTTTAATTTGTTTTATCTTGCGGTTTTGCGACGTGTGCCGACGAATGAAAGTGTGCAGAGGGCGAGAAATAAAAGCCACCACAAAACATCCTGAGGAATATGATCTGTGTGGAATTTATTGTTTAAAAAAACTCGGAAGCCAGAACCAGACATTTGTGCCGCGACAAACATCCAACAGGCCATCACTACCAACATGGCAGCCATTAGCACCACGTCTGACGTCATCAGACGCCCATGTGTGACGTCACAGAGGATCGTCTCCAAGCAACCTGAACCACGGCGGTCGACGCTTTTCAATGTCTGCATGAAAATAACCACAGAACTCAAATGTGTTTTATGTTTCGTTAAGCTCTCCACAAAAACTGATGACGTGACATGGACGTTAACACCTGTCTGGTGGTTCAGTTTGTTCTCACCTGTGACACTTGGCTACCATTATCTCTCTTCCTGCCCAGGTAAACATGTGGATAGTCCCTATCATTCGAACACTTTTAATCCAGGATGAACACGTGTTTTGGTTGCCGTGGTTGTGAAGTCACTCCGCTCTAGTTTCCCAGACTTGACACGGAGAGAGATGAGCAGACGGCTGTACGGGTCACGTGTTACTCACTGAGGTCTTTATGATGACTAATTCACGTTAGCATACCAACACCAGGACCTGAGGTCTTTATGATGACTAATTGGCTTTAGCATACCAACACCAGGACCTGAGGTCTTTATGATGACTAATTGGCGTTAGCATACCAACACCAGGACCTGAGGTCTTTATGATGACTAATTCACGTTAGCATACCAACACCAGGACCTGAGGATGACTAGTGACAAATGATTCACACAAAAGCTCAAATGAGTTATGAAAAAAATGTCTGACGCGTCTGTGGGGTTGAAGGTTAAGGTTCTTACAGTGCTCGTCCACTGGGACCCTATCCTCCATACTTACACTCGAGGCTTAGAGACCTCCCCGCTCTTTATATTTGTCTGTGTTGGTGTAGACAAGGTCTGCAAATGCTGTCTGATCCTTTGTTGTTTTTTCTTGCCTCAGTCGAACCTCTAATACAGTTAATTCCATGACTGTAAAAGTCTAGTGCGATGTCAGATATTTTTAATCACCTTAGGAATCTCAGTACAGGGTACCATACCCCTTTATGTGGGCAAATTATTCTCCTCCGTTTTTAGAGCTGCACGTCTACAGATGGCACCTGTACAGACAGGAGTCAGTCACGTGACAACACCAATGTCCACGGATACGCCTACTCAACATACAGAACCATCGCTCCCATTGGCTGAAGCTGTATTATTGTACATGATGTACAATACTGGTGATGGTGTTTGTCACCTCTCTCTCTTCACGATGAACTTTGTACGTCTCAGTCCCGAAAATGAAAGTATAGTGTTCACCTAGGGGGTATTATTATTATTATTACAGGAGAAATCAGATGCTGTAAACAAATTTGTTTCCATAAGGTATAATTAAGTTTACTTCTCCACAGCTTGATGGCTTATTTAAAGTCTAATAACTACACGTAGTGGTGATGGTTAGCCCATAGCTTACCGTAAGGAATTGTCCACTCCAACCTGATATCCACAAGAAAGGGGTTAATATGAACATAGGTGATGTCACCAAATTTGATTCTGTTGGCGCCGTTTTCGATGATGTTGTGTATTTCCTGAGTTATTTTCTCGCTTTGAGAACCGTTGACACGAAGCTGAAAGTCCACCAGTACAGTTCCTTTCCTGAACAGAGTTGTACGACATTTGTCAGAGTGTTGAACATTTGTCAGAGTGTTGTACGACTTTTGTCAGAGTTTCTGTGTGACATTTGTCAGAGTGTTGTACGACTTTTGTCAGAGTGTTGAACATTTGTCAGAGTGTTGTACGTCATTTTTCAGAGTGCTGAACATTTGTCAAAGTGTTGTACGACATTTGTCAGAGAGCCGAACATTTGTCAGACTGGTGTACATTTGTCAAAGTGCTGTACAACATTTGTCAGAGTGCTTTATGACATTTGTCAGAGTTTTTTGTGACATTTGTCAGAGTGTTGAACATTTGTTAGAGTGTTGTACGACATTTGTCAGAGTGTTGAACATTTGTCAGAGTGTTGTACGACATTTGTCAGAGTGATGTACGACATTTGTCAGAGAGTTGAACATTTGTCAGAGTGTTGTACATTTGTCAGAGTGCTGTACAACATTTGTCAGAGTTTTTGTGACATTTGTCAGTGTTGTACGACATTTGTCAGTGTTGTACGACATTTGTCAGAGTGCTGTACGAAATTTGTCAGAGTGCTGTACGACATTTGTCAGAGTTTTCGTGTGACATTTTTCAGAGTGTTGAACATTTGTCAGAGTGTTGTACGACATTTGTCAGAGAGTTGAACCTTTGTAAGAGTGTTGTACATTTGTCAGAGTGCTGTACAACATTTGTCAGAGTTTTTGTGTGACATTTATCAGTGTTGTACGACATTTGTCAGAGTGCTGTACGACATTTGTCAGAGTTTCTGTGTGACATTTGTCAGTGTTGTACGACATTTGTCAGAGTATCACAGTCGCTTTTGTTCATAGTATGAAGGGGTATGTCTTTAATTGGTTAATTTCCAACAAGTCGTCACGTGTCAACAATTGAGCTGTTTATCTGTTGTGAGTAATTTTATTTTATGTTACTTTTTGTTGGTTTTTTCCCCCCAGAAGCTGGTGAAAACGATAAAGAAATGTCGGTAAACATTACTGACTATTAAATCTCGGTGTTTGTGTAACCCACAGTGTTTAAAGATATCGAGTGGTATTGCAGGCTGTAAGTTCAGCGGTGTGTTAACATGGCTTTAAATTAATTCCTTGTTGTCAATGACCTCAGTTGAAGTTATCTCTTTTTTAAGACTAAATATAATTTGGATGATCATTAAGTCCCCTTGAGATCATGTTTTGAGCTCCTTAATGCAAATGATGCAGGTCACTGCTTATTGTCCGTTGTTGTTGGCGTGTATATGTGTACTCACGTGACCCCGAGACAGAGACAGTCTGAAGCATCGGCCACATTTCTGTTGACAGAAAGAAACGAATGAGTACATCAAAGAGACATAACGGACGAGTCTTTATTAAAACAAAAAAGAAAATAATTCATAGCACACTAGGAGAAGGCTATGTAACACGAGCATTCATCAACAGTAAGTGGAAGTGAGAACATTTATTGACACAGGCTGTGCATTTACACGACTACAACTGTCCGTTATTTCAAGATGCTTGATTCTGAGACTTCCATCATCCTGTCGACATTGACAGACGTGGGGAGGAGGAAACTGTTATCACTGTTATCACACACATTCTTCAGACAAGCAAAAGCACAAACACTTGTATCTTGTAATCCACTTCTCCGGGGACCTTAAAGGCGGAGACGACACATGGCGCGGACATGCACGCTTGTAATTGCACGCAAATTGAACAGCAAATAAACACGCGAATCAACAGACGTGCGTTGGTGCACGTGCAGGCAGGAGACAGCGCGTGCGTGGACGCTACTTGCAGACCTTTATTCCAGTCTCGCTAACCTCAGAATAATGGATGCTGCCTCAATTCTCTCACCTTAGTGCTGAGACCTGGCAACCCTCGTAGCTGTGTCGGTAGTCACTGGACTTCATCAAGACATCAAGCTGAAAATAGAAAATGACAGGAGACAAGTTTGAACATCGCCAGCAGCGGCTTGAACTCTGCTCTTCGGAGGTAGTCGTCATGTGGATAAAGAAGACGGAAGAATAAAGAAATAAATATGTAATATTTACAAGAGACAAGAGAAAAACTGGGCAATAAACAACAAGAAAACAACTGACGTGGAAGAGTTTCACGTGTAAATCCACGAGTGATTCCTGAGAACAAAAACTTGGTTCTCGCTTCTTGTAGGGAGTGTTGAGGGTTGGGTGGCAGAGACAGGATTGCAGCTCCTTGCCAGGGGGAGATAAAATGTAATCAGCTGGATTAAGATGAGAAACGCGTGCTACAAGAGTAAAAGGACAAGTGGCTTTTCCTCCTCAGGGAATAAAGTGAAAAAATAATGAAAGCTGTGAAAGCTGAAATGTTTCTCTTGCGAATTCAGCGGCTGAAACCTCTCAGACGGGAAGCTTGTGTCAGGGAGGCAGGGAGTGGGTTCAGCACGTGCATCATGCATGGTGTGGAGTGTACACTAAGGTTACAAAATGTTTTACCCCCGACGTCTGTTCTTCAAATAAATTCGCACTCAATCTCCACAGAAGATGTAGCAGTTTAAATATACTTGGCTGTGAGTAAATAACAAATAACCAATATCACCAACAAACAGGATATAACCAATCAGTAAGTACAACAAACAGGTCTGACTACTAACTAGTGTTTTATCTCCTTTATCTGTGATGTCAGCGACACCCCTAAGGCTGAGTGAGTGGCTCACCTCTCGACAGAAGGGGTCGGCAACATCAAAGAAGGCGCCTGAAGACCTGTTGGCCATGGCCAGGCTGTAGGTTACATTCAGGAGACTCACAGACCCGCTCACTCCACTCACTGTGAGTTGTGTTCACAACATGGCGGTTATTTGCAAATGAAACAATGTTTGAGGTTAAAGAAAAACACCAGAACATCAAATAAACTCTGTCCTGATGTTGAACAGACTTTGAAGTTAGTCTTAGTGTTAAGGTCAGAGGTTACTGTGGGTCAGTCTGTTGTGATCAACCACTGACAGCATTGACAGCTGTGACAACAGATCTGTCTAGTCAGCTAGCCAATGTGTTGTTAGTTAGCCAGTGTGTTGTCAGCTAGCCAGTGTGTTGTCAGTTAGCCAATGTGTTGTTAGTTAGCCAGTGTGTTGTCAGCTAGCCAGTGTGTTGTCAGTTAGCCAATGTGTTGTTAGTTAGCCAATGTGTTGTCAGCTAGCCAATGTGTTGTTAGTTAGCCAATGTGTTGTTAGTTAGCCAATGTGTTGTCAGTTAGCCAATGTGTTGTCAGTTAGCCAATGTGTTGTCAGTTAGCCAATGTGTTGTTAGTTAGCCAATGTGTTGTTAGTTAGCCAATGTGTTGTCAGCTAGCCAATGTGTTGTTAGTTAGCCAATGTGTTGTTAGTTAGCCAATGTGTTGTCAGTTAGCCAATGTGTTGTCAGTTAGCCAATGTGTTGTTAGTTAGCCAATGTGTTGTCAGCTAGCCAATGTGTTGTTAGTTAGCCAATGTGTTGTTAGTTAGCCAATGTGTTGTCAGTTAGCCAATGTGTTGTCAGTTAGCCAATGTGTTGTTAGTTAGCCAATGTGTTGTTAGTTAGCCAATGTGTTGTCAGTTAGCCAATGTGTTGTTAGTTAGCCAGTGTGTTGTCAGCTAGCCAATGTGTTGTTAGTTAGCCAGTGTGTTGTCAGCTAGCCAGTGTGTTGTCAGTTAGCCAATGTGTTGTCAGCTAGCCAGTGTGTTGTCAGTTAGCCAGTGTGTTGTCAGTTAGCCAATGTGTTGTCAGCTAGCCAGTGTGTTGTCAGTTAGCCAATGTGTTGTCAGCTAGCCAATGTGTTGTTAGTTAGCCAGTGTGTTGTCAGCTAGCCAGTGTGTTGTCAGTTAGCCAATGTGTTGTTAGTTAGCCAGTGTGATGTCAGCTAGCCAATGTGTTGTCAGTTAGCCAGTGTGTTGTCAGTTAGCCAATGTGTTGTCAGTTAGCCAATGTGTTGTTAGTTAGCCAGTGTGTTGTCAGTTAGCCAATGTGTTGTTAGTTAGCCAGTGTGTTGTCAGCTAGCCAATGTGTTGTCAGCTAGCCAGTGTGTTGTCAGTTAGCCAATGTGTTGTCAGTTAGCCAATGTGTTGTTAGTTAGCCAGTGTGTTGTCAGCTAGCCAGTGTGTTGTCAGTTAGCCAATGTGTTGTTAGTTAGCCAGTGTGTTGTCAGCTAGCCAGTGTGTTGTCAGTTAGCCAATGTGTTGTCAGCTAGCCAGTGTGTTGTCAGTTAGCCAGTGTGTTGTCAGTTAGCCAATGTGTTGTCAGTTAGCCAATGTGTTGTCAGTTAGCCAATGTGTTGTTAGTTAGCCAGTGTGTTGTCAGCTAGCCAGTGTGTTGTCAGTTAGCCAATGTGTTGTCAGTTAGCCAATGTGTTGTTAGTTAGCCAGTGTGTTGTCAGCTAGCCAATGTGTTGTCAGCTAGCCAGTGTGTTGTCAGTTAGCCAAGTTAGCCAATGTGTTGTTAGTTAGCCAGTGTGTTGTCAGCTAGCCAATGTGTTGTCAGCTAGCCAGTGTGTTGTCAGTTAGCCAATGTGTTGTCAGTTAGCCAATGTGTTGTTAGTTAGCCAGTGTGTTGTCAGCTAGCCAGTGTGTTGTCAGTTAGCCAATGTGTTGTCAGTTAGCCAATGTGTTGTTAGTTAGCCAATGTGTTGTCAGCTAGCCAGTGTGTTGTCAGTTAGCCAATGTGTTGTCAGTTAGCCAATGTGTTGTTAGTTAGCCAGTGTGTTGTCAGCTAGCCAATGTGTTGTCAGCTAGCCAGTGTGTTGTCAGTTAGCCAATGTGTTGTCAGTTAGCCAATGTGTTGTTAGTTAGCCAATGTGTTGTCAGTTAGCCAATGTGTTGTTAGTTAGCCAATGTGTTGTCAGCTAGCCAGTGTGTTGTCAGTTAGCCAATGTGTTGTTAGTTAGCCAATGTGTTGTCAGCTAGCCAGTGTGTTGTCAGTTAGCCAGTGTGTTGTCAGTTAGCCAATGTGTTGTTAGTTAGCCAATGTGTTGTCAGCTAGCCAGTGTGTTGTCAGCTAGCTAGTGTGTTGTTAGTTAGCCAGTGTGTTGTCAGTTAGCCAATGTGTTGTTAGTTAGCCAATGTGTTGTTAGTTAGCCAATGTGTTGTCAGCTAGCCAGTGTGTTGTCAGTTAGCCAGTGTGTTGTCAGCTAGCCAATGTGTTGTCAGCTAGCCAGTGTGTTGTCAGTTAGCCAATGTGTTGTCAGTTAGCCAATGTGTTGTTAGTTAGCCAGTGTGTTGTCAGCTAGCCAGTGTGTTGTCAGTTAGCCAATGTGTTGTCAGTTAGCCAATGTGTTGTTAGTTAGCCAGTGTGTTGTCAGCTAGCCAGTGTGTTGTCAGTTAGCCAATGTGTTGTCAGTTAGCCAGTGTGTTGTCAGCTAGCCAGTGTGTTGTCAGTTAGCCAATGTGTTGTCAGTTAGCCAATGTGTTGTTAGTTAGCCAGTGTGTTGTCAGCTAGCCAATGTGTTGTCAGCTAGCCAGTGTGTTGTCAGTTAGCCAATGTGTTGTCAGTTAGCCAATGTGTTGTTAGTTAGCCAATGTGTTGTCAGTTAGCCAATGTGTTGTCAGCTAGCCAGTGTGTTGTCAGTTAGCCAGTGTGTTGTCAGTTAGCCAATGTGTTGTTAGTTAGCCAATGTGTTGTCAGCTAGCCAGTGTGTTGTCAGTTAGCCAGTGTGTTGTCAGTTAGCCAATGTGTTGTTAGTTAGCCAATGTGTTGTCAGCTAGCCAGTGTGTTGTCAGCTAGCTAGTGTGTTGTTAGTTAGCCAGTGTGTTGTCAGTTAGCCAATGTGTTGTTAGTTAGCCAATGTGTTGTTAGTTAGCCAATGTGTTGTCAGCTAGCCAATGTGTTGTCAGCTAGCCAGTGTGTTGTCAGTTAGCCAGTGTGTTGTCAGCTAGCCAATGTGTTGTCAGTTAGCCAGTGTGTTGTCAGTTAGCCAATGTGTTGTCAGTTAGCCAGTGTGTTGTGGCGAAGCAATGTGTTGTAGCTGTGTTGTGGATAGAAAGTGTGTTGTGGTTACACACATGTGAAGTGGGCTTTCTTCATTTCTTTATTTTCCTCCACGATGAACAGTCAGAACATTCAAGTTCCTACGCACAATATTCAATGGACGGTGATAAGTTTAGCTGTGAACCGATATTATTTCACATTTTAAAATTAAATATTTTGAAATTCATATTTTTTAAGAAGTAGAGCGATCTTAATCCTGATGGTGTCACTCATCAGTCGCCCAACAAAACACGTCAGCGCTCGGTCTGGGTTGGTGTTCATGGAGCCGGGGTCAGTCGTTGTCCAGGGTAAAATCAAAGTCAAGTATTTTTCTCCGTAGTTAAGAAGCGGTGTCAAGGTTTTGCGGATGCTGCTTTACCCCTGGGGCCTTACCAATAAAACAGTGGCAAAGATTTCCTGGGTAAAGTAACAGAAAAAAATATTCTCTGGCTCTAATCGAAACTACGGAGAAGTTTTTCCTCGATTTCACCCCTGGATAACAACTTACCTTCGCTTCATGACTACGACTCCTTTGCGGGAATAGCATTGGACACAAGGAAATTATTTTTCGCCGGAGAGCAGCGATTATGCAAAACAAAAAAAAAATTGGTGAGGCGGAGTTTTGCTGAGACCTGTTCATTGTTGCCAGAGAAATGAGATGGCTTTAGGAGCGCCGGACATGCGTAATCTTCCCTGGGATCACGTGCACGGGTTGTGTGGGTGTTTGGGCAAGTTTAGCATGTCATTACTCTGTTCACATTGTCAGCCACATGCTGTGTCTAGTTACCAGGCAACGCAACTGTCAGGCTCACTGGACCTTTCAAGACGACGTCGATCGCCTAGTGGTCCACTGGCTCTAGACTTTTAATGAGACTTTCCTCCAGTTGGACTGTTGGTAGTGAGACCTTCCCTCAGTTAAACTGTTGGTAATGATACAATGTTAGTCATTTTTCACACCTTTCCCTCCTTTCCGCTTATTGCTTTCCTCCTTGTCTTCCTTTTGCAGATCATGATACTCTCAGTCCTCGTTACTTGGATCCCTTGGGGAAGCGGATGGCCGAGTGGTTAGAGCGCGCTGGTTCAATTCCCGATAAGCGCAGCATACTTCCCCCAGTCGACCCAGCTGACGGGAATGGGTACCTGACTCCATAGAGGGTTGGGGAAGGTAAGGCAGCGAGGGAGAGGAGATGGGCACCACCCTCATGTAAAAGCTGGCCCCGAGAAAAGTGGGGTCTCTAACACCTCACTCCCCTACGACCTGAAAAGGTTATGGGATGACCTTTACTTTTTTTTTACTTGGATCCCCTTTGAGTTTTTTGTTTTTTTTTGGTATCTGTCTTTATTCATCATCAGTACTTGTTGCTTGTTTGTTCTTCTGTCCCACCTATATTGTCCATGTTTCGTTTTTGTGCTAAGAGCTCCCTAGAAATATGAGTACACGCTATTAAAATTTTGCATTTATTATTATCATTATTATAATGAGACCTTCCTTCAGTTTAATTCCTGGTAACGAGACCTTTCTACAGCCAATCTGATGGATGTGATCGAGACCTTCTTACACTTATCCTCTTGGTAATGCGACATTTCTACAGGTAAGCTGATGGTAATCATGCAGTTATACTGTTGGTAATAAAACATTCATACAGTTATGCTGTTGGTAATGAGACTTTCCGACACTCAAATGTTTGGTAATGAGACATTTCTACGGTTAGACACCTTTGTGGGTTCTGTCACGTTCTCCTGTTCTGTCTGTCTGTCTGTCTTCCTCCCCGCCTCACACCTCTCTCTCTATCTTCTCTCCTTATTCTTTCCCACCCTCCTATAATTTCCCTCCCCCCGGTCGTCCGCGCTCCACCATCCGCCCACTCCCCCCATCCCTTAGCTGGAGCATGACGTCACGAGGACGAGGTGCGTGTGCATGCTGGTGGATGGCGGGCTTGATGGATGGCTCCACAGAAGTCTGTAGATGGCTCGATCGTCTTGCCATGAGGAAGACAAGGTTTCGTGAGGAAGGGAGAGCACACCCACTTCCTGTGATTGATTGCTGTGTTTGTTTTTCTCGTGGCTGTAGTTCAATGTCGAATCACATGATGTTTTTGTTTAGGTATTGTGACCGTTAATCACCTGGTCTGTGGCGTGCTGGTACTTTGCGGGGGTAGGAACAAAAGACCTGACAAGTCCTACTTTTTCTGTGCATATGCATGAATCAAAAAGGGCTCTCCGACACTAGTCTCTCTATATAATGCAGTTGTTTAGATAATTAAAGTCTTCGTGTTAGATAATGAGAGTAAGTCTAAATAATAAAATACACACAATAAAAGACATGCTGAGTTAATGCACGCGAAAGATGACAGCTGACAGTCGGCGCCATTGTTGACTGTTCACGCCTGAGTGCACACCCGGCATGCGGTTAGTTTGCACGCCCCACTCGTCTTCATGGACATACTCGTGATCATAGTTCTTAAAACCATTGAAAAAGAAAATCACAGACTTAATCCGACCGAATATTTTTAGGTGAAAGTGGCGCAGGTAGACTTGTCAGAGATTTGAATGCAAGTCTAGCAACAACAACAACAACAACAACAACAACAGGAAAATAAGATCGGCATTACCTAGTAATGTATTTAACATAAATAGTAAAGGTACAGATCGCAGAGAATATTGACAGAGATGTTTGAGATTATTGACAGAAATATTAGAGAGTAAGACTGCTGACAGAACTATTACAGCATTGAGGAAACTGTGGCAGGGTTCTAGCACAGCTCCCTGTTTCATTCTAGTTTCATTGCAAGAAGTAGTAACCGAGATGTTAAAAAGTTTGTCCATAGTGTACTGTGGTCACAAGGTTTTTCTTCATCCTCACATTCGTGTACTTGTTCTAGTAAGTCTGTATTAACAAAGTCAAGAAATGTTGACAACCTTACCTCTGTCATGTGGGTGTGGTCTGTCTGAAATAAGAACAACAATTAGGAATCTCGACAATAATTAGTAATAGCGGCTAAACATGATCGCTTTCACTTCGTCCATCCTTCAGAAGCTGTCTCAGGGCATTCTCGCGAACTTTCTTTTATCTTGTTCAGTCTTTTTTGAAAAAACTTAATTAATTCAATAAATGAAAGCAAAGACGGGAGGAAAAAGGGGGAAATGGAAAGAGGTCAGTCGTGAAACCCTGAGAGCAGATCCCTGGCTGCTCCTCAAAGGGGGAAAACTTGGCACCTGTCATCAGGAGGAAGTAGACGAGAAGTCCCATGAGAATAGCCACGAGAAAGGCGGCAATGACGAGGATGATGAAAAGGACGACTCGTCTGGCACGCATGCGCTCTGAAGAAACCGTTGATGTCGAGGGCGAGTGGCTGGCCGTACTACATGTCTCGTGCTGGGCTTTGTAGCCTGCTGGGTCAGACTGGTGCTTTCTGGTGTTCTGAGACACACACACACACACGTATAAAACTTACGTAGCCAGTACATTCTATCGAGAACAAAAACTTTAACAATTTCCATGGAAATGCAGTCTACAAAAAAAGGAGCGGAGTTGTGTTCAAGGCTTGACGAGGCGGAGGTGTCAGCTCCCCGGATGATGTGACTTGTGAAGTTGATGTGGATTACTGTGTCAGCAGACTGTGTCAAAAACACGTGGCGCCCTCTTCACAGGGAAAATAACTCCTTTAGTAGTTGTGTCCATCAGCTGAACTGTGACAGGCAGGACCTGCACGTGCTGACTGGCAATTTGTAAACTGGTTTGTACTGACAACTGCTTCAACTTCGTGTTGGCAATAACTGCCGAGCTCTCATCTCAACTTCACAAAATGCATTTTTAGAGATATTATTATTATTATTATTATTTGTTTCTTTCTTGTTGGTATCATGAGAAAAGATGCAGATAAGTGAACTGATATGTTTGTTATTTGTTGTCATTTGTATTCCACATAAAGTGGGTAACAAGATAACCAACAGTGTGAGCTGCCTGGAGTCAATGTATTTGTAGATACAAGAGTTAGTGTGCGTAGGACCCTGTGTGTGTACATGTGTCTGTGCGTGTGTGTGTGTGTGTGTGTGTGTGAATGTGTGTGTTTTTATACGCAAGTGTACATATATGTATATCTGTATAAAATACGTACACAACATACACATAGAAAGGAGAGATAATAACAATGTCAATTCTTTATGTAAGAGGATGATCAGATGAACAGAACTGCAATTTCTTTGCTTTGTTTTTTTTTTCTTACACTTTGTGACTGATGTTGACAGGTAGGTGATGAAAATGCTACAACATTGTATATTTCGTGTTCTACTTGCTTTCACTGGTCCTCTAGTTGGTTTCATTTCAGTCGGCAAAGATTTTTGAGAGGACTTACAAGTCCAAGCCGACAGACACAATTTTGTTTTAAATTTCTCTTTCGATAAGCAGTGTTTTTATTTGTTTTTGTGGTACGTGCGTCAGTTTCATGGTTTATTTCTGGGAGTTCATTAAGGATGAGTTTTTATCCCCTCTCCTGAAAAAAAGCTGCAAAGGGGAAGAGTATCCCAGGGAATCCTCTCCTCCCTGTCTTTGTTTAGTCAGCATCAACCTAATGCTCGATGGCAACCATGCAGCAGATCTGTTTCCTTTCAAAACAACCTCCAAGGCCACGAGGGGAGGCAGGAAACACGCGCTGCTCACGTGCGATGCAGGAAGATGCTGCAGAAGTGGACAGGATACAAGGACACGGGGGGTCGATAAACGGCTTCCACAGTTGTACACAGCAGCAAGGGGAGGAGAGAGGCGCCAGTCTAGACAACGATACTGAAGATGATAGAAGATAATATGACGAGGACATTGCTGATCGCTGCGTTGGGTGGTAGTAAGGTGCAACATAAAGGGAAGCAGTGTAGAGGCCGATCTTGTGTTTGTAAATACATGTTATCAGCAAGTGTCACTACCTACAGATATGCCTACACGCAAGAGAAAACGAGCCAAGTCCATGAAACATACTTACTATTGACGAGTTCCAGTAGTCTGGTGCAGACACTAACGGCGATTCCTCCAAACTCCTGACCCACTTGGGTCTGTCAGATTTCTCCATCATCGTTAATGGCTTGCCTTTGCCCCCAGGATTCAGGTCAGTGCAACAATGGAGATGTTTTAATCCATCAGACAACACAAGTGCATTGACACCGTCCTGACAAATTTACCGTCTACTATAAGGAAGATCAAATATTTAATTTTCTCCAAATACAAAACATGAAAAGGCTGACGGCAAATCCGATAACAAACAGGTTTGTGTTCCCCAGTATATTGTTGATATCTTTGTAGCACTGGTTCCTTCTCTGTACACCTGCCTTGCTTAAGATTGTCGGCAAGCAGGGCGATGAGAGTTGGTCCCTGAGAGCACTGATATAATCCCAGTGTTGCAAGGCAGTGGAATCTTTTACTTCGGACCCACAACCACAGGAAACAAAGTGAGTGGTATGTCCAGCCAAACCTCCAGCCACGTGACCAGTGGGCGAGAAAGTTGCAAGTCAGGAAACGCCATGTTGGGAACATGGTACGAGGTTCCACCAGAACAGGTTCTAGTGACAGGGACCTGGGGCATGACAAAGTGAGGCGAAGGGAAGGGAAGGGATTGTAGGGGACGGGGAAGGTGCACCGTCGTCCCCCTCCCCCTCCCCCGGCTGACGGGTCAAGTGATTGAACGAGTTTTACGAGCTGGTCTTTCACAGTCGTTCGCTTCTTTTCAGGAATTTGGTAGGGGCTGGCTATGACATTAAAGCTCTAATGATGTGTGAAAGTGCTTTGAAGTGACTGGAATAAGATAAAATAAAGAGACAAAACTATTTTTTCAAAAGTCTAGGCTGGCGCAAGATACTATTTTCCAGTAATACTATTTCCAGACTGACAATTCTCCGTTATCGAGACACTAACATTGTCATGCACAAGAGGAAGTCAAACCCGTGAAGTTACAAATTTCCAGGGATACACATAATTAGCATAGAAAGTCTCTGGAAGTCATGAGATTTTTGAAGTGCATCTATTGAAGAAAATACAATTTAGTATTATCATCTTCATAATATGATCATAAAGAACGCACACAACTATCTCAATGTCTCTGCCATTGTTGGCAGCAGTATCTGGAATTGACAGGTTGTTTATAGATGTTGTTTACTGTACCCAAGTGACGGCTCTGTGGGTGTTGTTTACTGTCTCCACGTGACGGCTATATGTGGATGTTGTTTACTGTCTCCACGTGACGGCTCTGTGGGTGTTGCTTACTGTGTCCACGTGACGGCTATATGTGGATGTTGTTTACTGTCTCCACGTGACGGCTAT
The DNA here is from genome assembly GCA_004794655.1 of Marisa cornuarietis. Taxonomy (NCBI): domain Eukaryota; kingdom Metazoa; phylum Mollusca; class Gastropoda; order Architaenioglossa; family Ampullariidae; genus Marisa; species Marisa cornuarietis. Next base: position 1,193,248 of record SMMW01000134.1, read on the forward strand.
ATATGGATGTTGTTTACTGTGTCCACGTGACGGCTCTGTGGGTGTTGCTTACTGTGTCCAAGTGACGGCTCTGTGGGTGTTGTTTACTGTGTTCACGTGACGGCTCTGTGGTTGTTGCTTACTGTGTCCAAGTGACGGCTCTGTGGGTGTTGTTTACTGTGTTCACGTGACGGCTCTGTGGGTGTTGTTTACTGTGTCCACGTGACGGCTCTGTGGGTGTTGCTTACTGTGTCCAAGTGACGGCTCTGTGGGTGTTGTTTACTGTGTTCACGTGACGGCTCTGTGGGTGTTTACTGTGTCCAAGTGACGGCTCTGTGGGTGTTGTTTACTGTGTTCACGTGACGGCTCTGTGGATGTTGTTTACTGTGTCCAAGTGACGGCTCTGTGGGTGTTGCTTACTGTGTCCAAGTGACGGCTCTGTGGATGTTTACTGTGTCCACGTGACGGCTCTGTGGGTGTTGCTTACTGTGTCCAAGTGACGGCTCTGTGGATGTTGTTTACTGTGTCCACGTGACGGCCTTTCAAACGTTTTTTAATCTTGTAGAGCAAGAGGAAATCATACGAAGGTAGATAGGAGCTATCGGGTGGATGTAAAAAGGCTGGAATGTGTTTTCATCAAACAAGTCTCTCACACTGAAGTGTGACGGTGAGTTATCAGGGCGTATCGCTGCTCTCGGCTCACTTATCTCGTTCCTGTGACGAGAGACTTCAGCAGATATTTACTGGAACAAACGTGTGGGGATCGCTGCGTGCAACATAAAGGAATGCAGTTCAGAGGCTGATGTAAATGCATGTCTGAGATCCCACTTCACTTTGCCTTGACCACCCATCCCATGCTGAACATTTAGAGAGTGTAGGGATTTGATTATCAGTACTTTCCGGACAGACATTAGGCAAAACCTGAGCAAAGTGTAGAAAGTCTTGATGTGGACTAACATGCCATGTGGACTAACAGTGTCGATGTCAGTTTGCAAGATGTGGTGTACAAGCGAAACTGTTCAACAGCAACCTCAACGGTTCGTTGAAACAGAAACAAATGGAATGAGGACGACTTCAGGAAAGTGCATTGTTCGGAGTTAGAAGATATTTCCCTTTCTTGTTAGAAATTTAAATGTCTTTCTGTGAGGAAGTTAGGCAAAAAAGATGGCAATCAATTTTTCTTTACCTGACATGTAAATAGTTAATGGTTGCCGATTAGCAAAGTCTTGTGCGAGCAATGTAACAAGAATCCCGGGAACTATACAAAGTATGGCAAACTCAACTAGTCCATTTTGAAACATGTCTAATTACTCGTTCTTTATCTGTCTGTTTGTGTGTCCCTGCGCCCCTCTCCTTGTCTGTCTGCTCAAGTGAAGCATGATGCCAGTATTGATTGTGATGACTCGCACCATTCCTGTGTCTTTATGTACAAGACCACAGTCATGTGGCTTCTTTCCGAGCCCGTCACTCGCTAAGCAGGGTGTGATTTTTGTCTGCCCATCCTGACGAATCCTGAGGCAGTTATTTCAACATTTCCATCCATCCTGCCGACCTGTGGAGTCTTGACTCTCACATCGCCCCGCACCACACCAACCTCCGGCATTTTAATCTTTGGTGGCTGTGGGACTGAGGGGACTGGCGAGCTCGACAACATCCAGGTTGTACTTGATAGCACACTGGTCACAACTCAGTTGTCTGCCCACATTAAAACTAAATTGACAGAGATTTCAGTTTATTTCTGTTTACACAAGTGTCTTACCATGTTAACATATAGCTTTGTCAGTGTGTGTCTTCTCACTTTTTGTCTGCAACTGCACTTGCGTGTGTGTGTGTGTGTGTGTGTGTTTATGTGTGTGTTCGTGTGTGTGTTTATTTGTGTTTATGTGTGTGTGTGTGGACTGTAGCACAGTCGTCCACACAGCGTCAATGCATGAAGACATCCCGGTTTATGACTACGTATCATGATTACTTCATAGTAATTACACGATCAGAATTACATAAAAGTAATTACATAAAAGTAATTACTCGATAACAATTACATAATAGTAATTACACGATCAGAATTACATAAAAGTAATTACTCGATAACAATTACATAATAATAGTTACTGGGTAACAATTACATAACAGTAATTACTCTATAACAATTACATAATAGTAATTACTGGATAACAATTACATAACAGTAATTATTCGATAACAATTACACAATAGTAATTACTCGATCAAAATTACATAACAATAATTACTCGATAACAATTACATAATAATAGTTACTGGATAGCAATTACATAACAGTAATTACTCGATAACAATTACATAATAGTAATTACTGGATAACAGTTACATAACTGTAATTACTCATAACAATTACATAATAGTAATTACTGGATAACAGTTACATAACTGTAATTACTCATAACAATTACATAATAGTAATTACTGGATAACAGTTACATAATAGTAATTACTCATAACAATTACATAATAGTAATTACTCGATCAGAATTACATAACAGTAATTACTTGATAACAACTACATAACAATAATTACACGACCAGAATTACATAACAGTAATTGTGAAACAACCTTCGCCGCCAGGCGTGTGAGTCAAAGGTCAAGGTAGCTGGGGGTCACATACTCACGTGGTGCGCACCCACCCAGTCCACAGCTGCGGGTCGTCAAAGGTCTCGGTGGAGTCGGCATGAGACAACAACAACCATCTTGTTGGCTGTGCGGTTGCTGTAAAAGTGATCAGTAATATCTGTTGTCTTGGCAACGGTCTGCTCGGTCCGAACACTAGCTTGCAAGGGAACGAGACTCTTGTTTGTCTGAAAACACGACTTGTAGGTGTTGATCGTCAGGTACCCGGATATAGGTCACTGGTGTCACTTGACCTATTTACAGCTTCATGTAACGTTAGTTATCGAGTATTGAATAATTAGGTCTTAGGTAATAATTTAAATATCAGCTTGTTGATGTGACAAATAGGAATTGTGTGTGTGTGTGTGTGTGTGTGTGTGTGTGTGTGTGTGTGTGCGCGCGCGCATCTGTGTGAGTGTGCTAGCCACGGTGCCCTACACTTGTCTCTGGTAGTTATGTCCATGTACAACTGTCTTCTCATGACTTTTGGTCTCATGATGACATTATATTCTACTTTTCCCCTTCATATTCTTCATCTTCGTACATTTTATGTTTGTTAAGAGCGAGTGAGCGATAGAACAAGAAAGACAAAGAAAAATGAAGAGAGAGAGAAAGGTGACAAGAGGTTTAGTACTGTGTGGACTGGCTAAGCTGTTGTAAGATAAATACTAACATACCAACTACTACATCACCGTGAGAGGGTGGCGGGGAGAAGAGGTCTGCTCTCAGGGTGTTAAGAGCATTTCCACACCTCTACACATCTGCTGGAGTCTTCTCACTCCTTTAATAGTCTACAGGGAGATACAATACTTGTTCTCTGTTTACCTCCACAGGTCGCTAGTCTGTTGTGTCATGGCAAGTACACAAGGTGATTCTGTTTCCCATGATGCTGTGGCAACAGCTGTCCACGCCGTGCAATCAATCACCGACAGACCACTAGCTGGTGTGTGTGTGTGTGGGGGGGGGAACAGACAGGTGTACTCCCCTCCTCCTACAGGCCCTCGGGGAAAGATCGGTCCTTCCCATCTGCCCTGCCTTGAGGTCACGTGTCACACAGGGGCTGGGGAAGAGAGGATGGAAGCTGAGAAGAGATGGTCAACCGCTAGAGTTTACAAGTGTGACCTTTCCTGTCAGCGGTTAGCATTTACAAGTGTAAGTTTGTAAGAACGGCTAGTGTTTACAAGTGTAAACTTTTGTGTCAGCGGCGAGTGTTTACAAGTGTAACCTTTTGTGTCAGCGGCGAGTGTTTACAAGTGTAACCTTTTGTCCACACGGCAGATGAGAAGTCGGTACGAATTGACTGTTTGCCCCTTTAGTGGCGTTTTTCCTGTTTGTGTGCGTGTCCTCTCGCGCTCGTGCACGCGTTCAAAGGGAAGGTTGGAGTATAAAGTCACTTTTTTTTCAAATGAATCCTGTTCATAGTGTAAAGTTCAGATGCGTGATTTTCAGCACTTGGAGAGAATTGATCGCATTTAAGTTACATGTTATTATTATGAAATGTCATTTTAGCGTGGTACACGAGAGGAATACAATGAGAGAGAAGAGAAGGAGAGTCTCGGATTTTTTTATTATCTGGCGGGACCAAGAAGCATAGCACTTGTCCCAAAGATCATTACTCGTAGACTACATCATCGTCTGTGTTGACACTGGCTGTTGAGACTACAAAGCTTGTGTGTGCACGATCAACACCAATGACCTCATCGACCCGCTTCTGTCTGCTGAGATAAACATTTTTTTGATCAAAGAATTAGGAACACGCTTCTCAGCAAATTACTGCAACCCAAGCGAGGCCACACCACCCATTGGCACCAAGCACCACATAGTTGCCTCAAGTCGACAGCCACTAAAAGTCTTGTCATCGCCTGTCGATAAGCTTCCTGCAATTAAGTCCTTGCTGCCTGCCCTACGCCTTCCTCTTGTCTTTCCTCACAAACCTGTCTTCGTGTCTTGATGTCTGTCCTAAACGGATTGCTATTCTCTTCCGCTGCGTGTTCCGAATGCTCATTATGACAACTGAATCTTATGGGAAGAAGAGCTGACAGTAAATACTGCAGTGAGCCTGGGGAGCAAGCTCCAATCAATATCGCCATCGATCTGCAGGCATCTGGTGTCCCCCCGTGCACAACAGGTCGTCTTGCTTTGTCCTCCACAGAAACATTCCACATAAAGACTGACGCATGTGTTCGGGATTACAAACCCTGTACAGGGAGAACATTTCCCAGCCTCTGTAAATTTGCTAAAGCACCTTTGTAAACATGGAGACATAATAAACTCGTGGAAATTGTACTTGAATATAATGGGCAAGAGTTATCTCGTTACATCTTTGGCACCAATGGCAGCAGGTTTTGACAATTACAACCTGTACAAATTTATCTATCACTGACTTTACTATCTCAAACATAAATTTCTGATCGTGATGGAAACGAAAGGCCCTTACAGTCCCGCATCATGGCTCCCACCATGTAAAAAACCTGATTTGCGTGAAACACAAGTCTGAATAATGGCGACGAATCATTTCATGCTGATATTGTAACAGGTGAATGGCACTCGGCATGTTTTGTCCGTGCTGTCAGTGCTTGCACACTGGCTTATCAAGTTTATCAACACACAAACCAAATATCAAAGCCAGCGTGTTCTTGGTTATGAAGTTGTTCAACTGGATGGCAACTGAGGCAGTCGCATGGCGGGTTTGTCCCTAAATGGTGAACACTGTTGTAGGACATGGCTTCCACAAGATGTTCAAAGGTCAACAGTTCCTAACAAAATGTTAAAACTATTAGTCACACCTTCGTTCCATGTGTGACCGCCCTTCCTGTAAATGTAATCTAAAAACAATTGGATTATCTTCAGAAAAAATCACGTGTTCATGGAATGGAAAAACCTAATTTTCCTCGTCACCAGTTGATTGTGAACTAACGATCACAAGAAAATGACTTCGTCACACGCCACAGGAGCGGCAACAACTCCACATTAACTGTCCTTTGCTGTCACATCAACTCCACGGAATATTCCAGACCTTTGATTCCTTCTGGACGAGACTTTCTGCAGAGAACTGCTTCTGGCGAACCTTGGCCTCTTTCTTTTTTCAAGCTGTTAGGGACCCCGGGGGAGGGGGGTCGGCGGTAATTACATTTGTCTCGCCTTGACATTGTTTTTACAAAGTCTTCAGTGAGCGAGAAATGACTGGCCCTATAAACAGTGTGAGAGAAATTCTCTTCTGAATCAGCGCTGTTTTGTTGCTGTATGTCAGGTTACATACAAGTTTAAAGAGTGTATAGTAAAAACTGTCTATACTTCTTTGTTCATTCAGTGTTTCAAAGCGAGCATGAATGTTGTTTTGTAGGCCCTTTGTCCGGTTAGCAACGGCCTTCAAAACAACATCTATGAAATAATAATAATAATAATGAAGATTTGTTATATTATTATATTATATTTAAACATATACTACCAATGTGTTGACAAACAAACGGGGACTTAATATGTGGACCAAACTGTCGATGTCCCAAACATTTGCCCCCACACCATTATTTGTCTATGATATTCAAACACTCATCTTCGCCAAGCTTGTCCATCGTTGGACTTCATTTCCCTCATCAGAAAGGTATTTAGCAGTGTGATGAAGAATGAAGGAAAGGGAAGAAATAATATATAAGATGAGATCACCACTGGTATCTTTCAAGAACAGTAGTAAGGAAGTGTAATTAGTAAAACCCTCGCCACTAAAGATGTTATCATGTTATCAACTCGGGCTGCCACATCGTCTTTCACCTCCCACCAGGCATCATTCACAAACTTGTCTTTCTCATTTAGTCCCACAATAAAAACAAGGGAAGGCTTTTTGTGTCAACAGACATTTTTAAACAAACATAAGCAGTGGCCGTTAACAAAGGTTCATAAATCAACTCTGCAACTGACTAGAAGATTACATACCATCAAAGTTTCCATGAGGCCAAGACACTTTACAATGGAGTTCGGGGAAGGACAGGCAGTCAAGCAGAGACTGTCTCGGGCAACTGAAGTGAATGATTGAATCAGTTAAAAAATAAAGTTACTCGAGTGCCAGATATTTGAAATGTATCTGAACTAATTGACCTGTATTTTTGGGTTTAATACTGTTTGTCATTATTGTTATGGCCTTTAAAGCTTTATTTTAAACTTGATTAAAGCAAACGCTTGCAATTTAGGAGTATTTGTGGAAAATCTTTGTTACAATATTTATAAATGAGCCTTATCTTCTTTGCAGCTGAAGCTTGGTGTTGCCACCGACTTTAATAAAAGAAAAACAAACTGAAACACGGACCTCAGTGGTTAATTATTCAGTTAAATGCACGCGACAAAGACTAGAAGATTAGTATATCCTATGAGAAGCTATTTCTTCTAAAGAAATAAATGTACACATCAGTAACTAACAATTGAAGCTGCTTCAGTATTAACACAAACGTCCATTCAACTTTACAGAAAAATGGTCTCAAGACCAAGAAATGATGTTGTGAGATGTATTTCGCCTGTCACAGCAAGACACAAAGACTTTGTTAACATTTCATAGAGTTAAGAAATTTAAACAATAATAGTCACAACCATAAAGGAACTGGTTGCACATGTTTTACCGTACAACAATCTAGACTTTCTTTGACAGCTCTAATAGACAGGGTGGGGGGAGGGAGGGGGACAGGTGAAGCCTGCACACAGGATCAACAATGGGGGCATTTGCTCCGATCCAAAACTCTTCTTCTTGCACCTGGGAATCATTTGTTTGTGCGGAAAATACGGCTGGTATGCGGCAATACCACTCCATCTATCTCACAAATAACTGTCGACACGCAGGTGCAAGAAGATCTCATCAGATCAACTTGTTTTACGACACAAAATATCTACTGATGGAATGAGTTGTCACATTAGGCCTGACATCCGTGTTTTCCATTCCAGAGAATTTATTTTTGGTTTTGTTGCTTTTAAAAGACAAATGGGCGACCTGACCAAAAAGAAGTGTCAGGGAAAAGTTTCTATCTTCTTCTTTTTTTAATTAGTATAGTACATCTGTCATGTGTAATATCAACTGTCAACACTACCGCACTGGTCGACCTGTCCTCGATCTTGTTCATCATTTATCTCGCTTTTATTTTCGCGCTTTTTATTGCTGTTAATTATTAAATTAATTTTCAAGTAGATTTATGTTTGTAATTTGTCACGTAGTGTTTTTTCGTGATTTCTTTATGTCCTAAAGCGGGACTTGCATTGTGTATGTGTGTGTGTGTGTGTGTATGTGTGTGTGTGTGTGTGTGTGTGTGTGTGTGTGTGTGTGTGTGTGTGTGTGTGTGTGTAAGAAAGAGAGAGAGCGGATTGTGTTGAGTCGAGGTGAGAATTCTGGAGACGATTAATTTCCGCAAGGGTGAATAAAGTCTTGTTATTGCATTTATATTTCTGCCAAGTCACTGACAGTTCGCTTACTTGGAGAACACTAACTACATCCTTGGAAAGAAATAATTATTTTTTTTTTTTAGTCAGCGATGCAGAACAGATCAGCAGGTATCTTCAGTCTTTCGAAACAAGATGATTTTAATAGAAAAAGGTCATATTGACAGAAAAACTATGTTCAATGTTTATCGGTATCAAGAAAAGAAAGTTCTGGAAGTTAAATGTAGAATACAAGTGCTGTCCTTGAGACACAAGTGTTGGCCTCACATTATGTCCTATAGCAGTCACTCAGTAATAGGTTTTCAACAAGATTTTTTTTGTAAAAGGGTAACACAAGCAAAATTTACTTACTTTAGCAAAATGTACTTCAAGAAACCATCAAAACTGTTTAGAGAAATAATGTTTACAGCCTGAAATGTTTATTACTAGTAAGTACAGTAAGTTTATCACAAACGACTTTATAAAGAGGTCTAGCAATGCCAATGATTTTACAAATTGAATGAAATATGGCGAAATGTGTGTACCATGGATAATTCAACCAACCGACCAGATGCTCGGTGTGGACTGCTTACCAATCCTTTCAGGTTCTCTGTTTATTGAAATGAGCCAATAGTTATAAAGAGTACTGTGTGATAAAAACAATTATGTGACACCATAGCTGATGTATGTATTTTGATATCTTTAAATAATTGACTCCTCCTCAAAGTTTAAAAAAATTTCAGAGCCAGCAACTTATTGCAATTTCAGTGACTGCCGCACTAACGAGTGTTGATCATGTGAGTGGTCAGCATGAATGGGGTTATCAGGCTACACACGGGGAACAGCGAGGGCAGGAAGGAAAGGGTAAAGTTGATGGACTACAATCACTTCATGCACGCGCACACGACACAGTTTAGAAAAGAAGTCCATCTGGACACGGAGCTGTGAAAAGGGTGCGCATTGGGCATCAAACATTAGTAGGGAACCATAGCTGTCAGCTATAGCTGTCGAAGAACAGATGTCAGACTAAGCAAGGCAGGTGACCAGAACAAGTTCTTCCAAGGAAATGTTTTTTCCTCCTCCGACACAGTTTCCTTAGATCGGCTGTGTTGACGTGTGCAGGAACCCGGCGACACTGAACTGTTGCAAAAAGCTTCTCCTCCAGCACAGACTGTCACTCATTGAAACACCGCTGACGTGTCCTTTCAGCTGCGGGGTGCCACCCAGTGAACTGCCCCCACCCCCACCCACTCGCCCCAGCAGGCTACACGATGCTGAGAAACTGCGCAGCGCACTGGGAGCGACAGAGGGACTGTCTATAGGGCACATAGCGGTGCTTGAGTTTCATGGTGCGGAGGAAGACTTCGGCCTCCAGTTCGCACTCCTCGTCCTCCTCACACAGCAGCATGGAGGCCGCGCGGTAGATGAAGTCGCACTGGTCCTGCTGCACGTGCAGTGTGTGGCCCTGCAAAACACGTGATCACATGTGTGATTAGCACGCGGTTACCTGGGGTGGAAGACGTGCGCTGCGTGTTCCCGTGTGGACATGGAGGTAGGACATGAAGACCAGGATGTCAAAATGATACGGTGCTATTGATAACCGTGAAATATACAGTCAATACAAACACTGATAAAGTCGTAGCTATTTATTGAGAAGGGAAATTTTCACCGAGCACAATTATGAAAAGTAATTTTTATGCAGGCATGTAGTGTAGGTGGTTTACAGAGTCTAGGACACGTGACAATGCCCGACCTTCATAAAGAGGAGGAGAAGCTGTGTAGTCTGGGGGGGGGAGGGTTGGGGGGTTACTGTGATAAGCTGTTGACCAGAAGGCCACTGATTTGAGACTTGTTCGAATCTTCAGCCATACAAATTCTCGTCCAGCAGAAATGGATCTGTGACATACCAGGGGAGGTAAGGGGGAGAGTTATGGCCCACCATTCAGGTGGTTGCAGTTGGTTGTTTATTTGTTTGTTTGCTTTATTTTTATTTATTTATTTATTTTTTTGCTTAATCTCGCTTGGCAGCCTGGAGAGGGATGGAGCTATGAAGGAGTAATCAGAGGGGCATGATGTCAAATCACACACACACACACACACACACACACACACACACACACACACACACACACAAGCAATTCACACAATTCACACAACAAGCCGGGCAAACGTACTATATGGCCGCCAGGTCTTAATTAGACCAGTGCAGTGCTAGGGGCTGGGACCTTTCACCAACTGCCGTCCCCGGTGCTTAGTAATGTTAAAGGGAGGCTACAAGTCGTGAGATGTCACCTGCTACACAGACAGACTCTCTCTCTCTCTAACGCACTCCCTCTCACTTTCTCTTACAATCGCTCACTCTCTTTCTTTCTCTTCTCTCTTTCGGAGTCGTTGGTAAATCTTATAAGTTTCACTGTGTGTCTCTTTGGGATATAACAAATATGCGTGTGTCTCTTAATAATAATAATAATACAGTGAATTTTTATTGCGTCATATCCTGGTCCTATACAGAGGCTCATGGGGCTTTACAATAAAAAATATTAAATCTCTTCGGCTCAATATTATTGTCTCTATTCGATATCTTGTGCTACAGAAATGGTTTACTGCATATACACAAAGAATACACACACACACACACGCACACACACACACACACACACACACACTATACACACACACACAAACACACACACTATATATATATATATATACACACACACAACATAAGACACGGATGAAATCATCCTTACAGAACACCACCATGCAGTAGAACTAACAGTATTTTCACACAAGCTGCTGTAACAAGGCATACAGAGGAGTGCAAATGAAGGCTGAAGAAGTCATGGCAACAAACAAAATGCACGTGCAGCAAGCGTCCACGCAGACTTACGCATGCGTAACACATCTCATGGACGTTGCACAGGGCTCGAGCCTCAAAGTCTATGGGCAGCCCGTACTTGTCGGCAAACTCGCAGTTCGTGGTGAACTCTCTAACGGCGGGGCACTGCCCTGAAATAAAGTCCAGGCAACAGTCAGTACATTCACTGCTCCACGGCCGCCTCCCCGCAAATGCCAAAGACGCATTTTCCTCCATCGTAAACATTTCAAAAACATTTGTCTGAGCGCAGTATTCACGCATGCTTAGTGCCAAACAACCTTTTCGTGCATGAGAGAGTGCACTGTATATATGTAAATTCCGTGCTTACGCATGTAAAATGGACATCGGTCAACTCGACCAGTTGCCAGTTCGACCATCAGTCGACCACGGCACCAGTCAATTCGAACAAATCATCGTCTATGGGATAATGCGGCCAGGAAATAAGCGACATTCAAGATACTTTCTCGTCTTTGGTTGACCTATGTGGATCTGTGTGTGTGTGTGTGTGAGAGAGAGAGAGAGAGAAAAGAGAGAGAGAGAAAACAGAAAGAGAAAATCTAAGTCAAACTTTTCTACATATTCTAATATCTTGACATTTTTACACTCTGCCATGCCGACTGCTCTGTTATTGTGTAAATTAAACTAAGAAGAAACAGATTTTTTCTCGCTGATACATTGGTATCCATGCACAGCATCATCTACCAGTGTCTACTTTTCATTTGATACCAATTGCAGCTGACCTATGTATATGAGGTGACTAATTCCTCTACAAAAGATGTCGTTTCCCCATGTACAGTAATTTGTGTAGTCGGTGGTCGAATCAGCTGAGGTCTGTGGTCGAAATGACTGTGGCTGTGACTCAATCGACTTGTGCGTGGTCGAATTGACTTGGTCGCACCGGTAAATGGTCGAGTCGACCGGTGGCCTGTTAAATACGGGGAGTCTCTGTGTACACGCACATTTCTGACTTTGTTCCTTATGGCGGGAGACATAAACACGTGATTCACAAAAGACAGGGTGAAAGTTCACGACCAGGCAAAGTAAATGACTTTAGACTCTCAGCATCGAGACAAAACCATGACAGGAATATTTTTTCAAGTATTCCGCAAACTTATTTGCAAACGAAATCTTCGGTAAACCTGCTAAAACCTGGATGTTTGAGAATGAACCTGTTATCTATGTCACAAAGATTACGAGGTAGACGACTATAGTGTTGGTGGTCGGTATTACAAGAGTCTCTTACTCCGCCTGATCGAGACAATCTCCATGGCTGCGGCTTGTGGTCAGCGAGAAACCTGCTTTTTGCCGACAAGTAGCTGAAAGGAAACTCAACTGCACATAGATAGATAGATAGATAGATAGATAGATAGATAGATAGATAGATAGATAGATAGATAGATAGATAGATAGATAGATAGATAGATAGATAAAGTGGATTATGAAAGGTTTGTAATTCTGGATTCAGTTCAGTGGCGTACAAAGGGATGTGGGCAGGCGGGACACATTGTTCACCCAGTTAATGTTTTACAACTACTTGCTCATTCAGTAACACGACATCCAAAAAGGATTTTACAAGAAAACACCTGCTGTTAATTTATACAATGTTGAGATGAGAATTATTATTGGGGATGTATTAATATTAAAGTAAGGTTACTGGGAAAACAAAAGAATATGAAGATGCCCCCCAGTCCCCCTCCAGTCGCCACTGTTATCACTGACTACAAACATCCCTACTAGGCTGATACAGAAATGTTACAGGCACATGAGTGGAAGCCGAATAAGTACTACTAACAAATAAAAGTGAATAAACAATTCATGCAATGGTAACTAAGCAAAGCAAGTCATCGGTACTCCACTACCCGCAGTCTCACACGAGTGCCAACCTCTTATCACCATACACGGGTAACTCAACACAAAGCACTGGGTACGAAAGTGTGAAAGAAAAAAATCTGTTTTGTTTTCAACATGCCGGCAACTCGAGTCAGAAGTTTGAACAATCGACCCACGGGTGGCTTTTGTTGTCAAAGTAATGTTGAGTTACAAGAATGTAGAACATTATTTCTTTATATCCCTTCGTTATGTGACTTTGCTAGCAACTTGCTGCTTAATTGGAACCAGCTGAGTCTGTCAACATGTAAACTTTATATAAACTTCGCTGGAATATGTCGCGAATCCAGCAAAACCTGGTTCACTGTGACTAGTTTAGTGCTACAGGAAATTGTAGAGCTTGAAAATCATTCTTCAGCGACTCTTACCTCAGTGAAGTGAATGTGAAGTGAAATACCTGCTGCCTTGCTTAGCTACATACCTGCTTCATGTTTGGCTACATAAGATGCTGCCATGTTTGGCTACATAACCTGCTTCATGTTTGGCTAAATAACCTGCTTCATGTTTGGCTACATAAGATGCTGCCATGTTTGGCTACATAACCTGCTGCCATGTTTGGCTACATACATGCTTCATGTTTGGCTACATACCTGCTTCATGTCTGGCTACATAAGATGCTGCCATGTTTGGCTACATAACCTGCTTCATGTTTGGCTACATACATGCTTCATGTTTGGCTACATACCTGCTTCATGTTTGGCTATATACCTGCTGCCATGTTTGGCTACATAACCTGCTTCATGTTTGGCTACGTACATGCTGCCATGTTTGGCTACATACCTGCTTCATGTTTGGCTACATACCTGTTTCATGTTTGGCTACATACATGCTTTATGTTTGGCTACATACCTGCTGCCATGTTTGACTACATACCTGCTTCATGTTTGGCTACATACCTGCTGCCATGTTTGGCTACATACCTGCTTCATGTTTGGCTACATACCATCTTCGTTTGGCTACATACCATCTTCATGTTTGACTACATACCTGCTGCCATGTTTGGCTACATACATGCTTCATGTTTGGCTACATACCTGCTGCCATGTTTGGCTACATACCTGCTTCATGTTTGGCTACATACATGCTTCATGTTTGGCTACATACCTGCTGCCATGTTTGGCTACATACCTGCTTCATGTTTGGCTACATACATGCTTTATGTTTGGCTACATACCTGCTGCCATGTTTGACTACATAACATGCTTTATGTTTGGCTACATACCTGCTGCCATGTTTGACTACATAACATGCTTCATGTTTGGCTACATACCTCATGTTTGACTACATACCATCTTCATGTTTGGCTACATACCTGCTTCATGTTTGGCTACGTACATGCTGCCATGTTTGGCTACATACCTGCTTCATGTTTGACTACATACCTGCTGCCATGTTTGGCTACATACCATCTTCATGTTTGGCTACATACCTGCTTCATGTTTGGCTACATACCATCTTCATGTTTGACTACATACCTGCTTCATGTTTGACTACATACCTGCTGCCATGTTTGGCTACATACCATCTTCATGTTTGGCCACATACCATTTTCATGTTTGACTACATACCTGCTGCCATGTTTGGCTACATACCATCTTCATGTTTGGCCACATACCATCTTCATGTTTGACTACATACCTGGATTTTCTGAGAAGAGGCTGGCTATGTACGAGCTCGGCGAAGCCTCCCGTAACAGGCTGGGGAAGTCATTCGCAGGTCCTTCATTCTCTTCATCAGTCTCATCGCCTCGCGCCTCGTCTATTTCTTTCAGCAATGCCTGCAAGCTGGCTTTTTTTCTTTCTGCAAAACCGCAAATCATTCGACGACTAGTAAGTGGAAAATATCTGGGAGATGAATTACAGTACTTACTGAAAATTTTCGCAAGGATCAACAAAATATTGTCATTTTCATTATGTCAGTGATGGAGTGTAGTAAACATTTCTAGGACGGAATGTAGTTCGCATTTCTGAGAAGATGATAAAAATATATATCTTTTTTCCTCAAAGGTTGCATTGCTACTACTACTGTGACACTCAGTGGTGAAAAAGTGAAAGTAAAACAATGATTCTGAGATTTAATTGTAAATATCTCAGACTACGTTGCAGATATTTTCACGATCATAAGAGAAGTCGACATTACCAGGGCTGGAGAATGGACAATTTCATTCACTTTCTGGAAAACATACAAGGTACTGACATACAGGAGACTCAGTCACGTGACATTCTACTCATTAAATCAACAATGTTTTTCGCTCTCGCTTCCTGCTGGAAAGATACGCCTTGAGCCACGCAGGAGGCAATCACAGGGTGTCCTGTGTGATTGATAACACTGTGTGCCTTTACCTTCTCCTCCATTAATGGAAGCAGGCGAGAGTTATCAATCCCACAATTTCCAAGACTGAGTTGTGCGCATGCGTTAAAAGCTACGCTGTAAATTAGTTCGTTAGTCTGCACAAGACAGCGACAACTGCGACAGCAAGCAAGTGTACCAGACAATTACATTAAAATTCGAAAATGGACAAGTTTAGCAAACATAATTGCATCCTGAGAGAAGCAATAAGTGACATTTCCAGACTTTATTCACATCTACCCCATAGCTGAGCTCTGTCCATATGAGGAAGAATGAAAGTTTTCATCACGTGTTGTGCTGTATCAGGGGCAAGCATCATGGACGATCGAGTAAAAACATAAACTTGCGCATTGATTATCCTCAACATTACATGTGTTTTGTCAAGAAATTTTATTTTTCTATTCAATAAAACGACGAGAATCATTTTTAAGCAATAGCTGTGTGAACCTCACATAGACTGATTAAAGATGCGACAATCCAGTAGATGGGGATAGAACTGAAAGGTTTCCGCCCAGTGATAGTCAGCGTTGACCTCAGAAGAAATGTCAGTTGTGTGGATGCAGTACAAACCAGGTTTACGCAGAATAAACGAGCTTTCTCGTATCGGAAAGACGCCTTTATTGGTTGTCATGGAGACAGCAGCCAGAGAGAACACGTTTGTAACCCACTCTACTCAACAGGGGCAGACGAGGAGCTCTGGTTGCCTCCCCCCTTCCAGTCCTCAGCCGACGTCAGCAGCACGTGGCCGATTAATTTGGAGAAGCGGAGATTAACGGCGATGCACATGCGCGAGATGGAGCCCCCGAGTTCCGGGGAGGCTGGCGGTGGACAGCAAGGGTCACAGCGCAATAGCATGCAGCATGCACTCGTTTGCATCCCAAGAGACTGATTTCGTGTCGGGCGCTCGCGGAAATTGGATGCCAGAGACAATCTCCTTCTTGTGCCAGTGACCAATGTTCGCCAGCGGAATGTACTTTGGCGAGAGCTCTGAGCAGTGCTCACTGTAGCACCGAGGGCGGCTTTGCCTCTTCCCTGGATACGGAAGTAAGGCGTCCCTCCATTCTGTAACCTCCATCACTTCTCCCCCTTCTCTCCCCCTCCCCTCCCTCTTCGGCTTCTGGTTGTCGTCATACGACATCTGCATTTTCCTCCCATTTGCCTTTCTGCTTTGATCCTTTCCTGTTTTGTGAGTCACTCCTACACACAACCTTTCTATGTGGTAGCCGCACAGGACTTTCTTTATCACTCGTTACAGTTACAGATACAAGTAGCTGTGTTAACTTGACTGTATGCTAGCAGCAACAGCAAACCTGTCTATTGTATTATCCTTCTTTGGGGCAACAGGCTTCTGTATGGAACCGTGATTTGGAAAAAGAAACTGAAAAAAACAAAGACGGATGTAAGAGAAAACTTTGCGCATATGTATGGATGGGTTTATGAACGTATTGAAATCTGTTCGATATGTGTGTCATCAAGACATATTACAACTCATTTCAGTAATCCCCAACATATTCAGGGATGTAACAGTGTTTGTTATTCTGGTAATAGAAACGTGGACACCTTTGGCTTACATGTAATGTGGCTATCATTATCGACATGAAAACAACTCATGTGATGTGTCAGGCGCCAGCAGTGTGCTCAACACATCAGTAATGGGCTCAACACATCAACAGTGTGCTCAGCACATCAGTAATGGGCTCAACACATCAACGGTGTGCTCAACACATCTGTAATGGGCTCAACACATCAACAGTGTGCTCAACACATCGGTAATGGGCTCAACACATCAACAGTGTGCTCAACACATCGGTAATGGGCTCAACACATCAACAGTGTGCTCAACACATCGGTAATGGGCTCAACACATCAACAGTGTGCTCAACACATCAACAGTGTGCTTCATAATCAACACTTTATCATTACATCAGCAGCGTGTGTAACACGTCAGGGGTGTGCTCAGTACATGTATTCATACATCAGCAGGGTGCTCAATTCATGAGTAGTGAGCTCAACACATCAACAGTGTGCTCAACACATCACCAGTGTGCTCAATACATTAGTAATGTGCTCAACACGTCTGCGATGTGCTCAGTATTATATTAATACATCAGCGGGGTGCACAATTCATGAGTAGTGTGCTCAACACATGAGCAGCGTTTGCGACACGTCAGCAGTGTGCTCAGTAGATGTATTCATATATCAGCAGGGTGTTCCATTCCTGAGCAGCATGCTCAACACATCAACAGTGTGCTCAGTGCATTAGTAATGTGTAACAAATCAACTGTGTGCTCAGTGCATTAGTAATGTGTAACACATCAACAGTGTGCTCAGTGCATTAGTAGTGTGTAACACATCAACAGTGTGCTCAGTGCATTAGTAGTGTGTAACACATCAACAGTGTGCTCAGTGCATTAGTAATGTGTAACACATCAACTGTGTGCTCAGTGCATTAGTAATGTGTAACAGATCAACAGTGTGCTCAGTGCATTAGTAATGTGTAACACATCAACAGTGTGCTCAGTGCATTAGTAATGTGTAACACATCAACAGTGTGCTCAGTGCATTAGTAATGTGTAACACATCAACAGTGTGCTCAGTGCATTAGTAGTGTGTAACACATCAACAGTGTGCTCAGTGCATTAGTAATGTGTAACACATCAACAGTGTGCTCAGTGCATTAGTAATGTGTAACACATCAACTGTGTGCTCAGTGCACTAGTAATGTGTAACACATCAACTGTGTGCTCAGTGCATTAGTAATGTGTAACACATCAACAGTGTGCTCAGTGATGTACAAAAGGATGATGCTGACTTGCACAAATAAATTGAAGAGCTATATCAAGCGATCCTACCACTCCTGATAATGATACTACTACTAGTACTACTAATGATAACTTTACCGATTTGTAGCGATTGGAGAAGACATAGTGCCGGATAGTCCCTATACACGGGTATGATTTGGTCGGGTGTATTAACTATTGTTACAATTAAATTTTTCGTGGTCTCTCTCGGGGTTGGGGACCTACACCAACACGTTTAGTAATGGCAGTAATTTTACTTGCTTCAAAACCTGGCTTCTCTACTGTCCGAGATCCTGCTTTCACTAAGCTATCTGACCAAAGATTACATGACTTCCCTGACATCTGACCTTTATAGACTACACAATCACTCCGCCATCTGACCTTAATAGACTACATAATCACTATGATATCTGACCTTAATAGACTACACAATCACTAAGCCATCTGACCTTAATAGACTACACAATCACTAAGCCATCTGACCTTAATAGACTACACAATCACTAAGCCATCTGACCTTAATAGACTACATAATTTCACTAAGATATCTGACCTTAATAGACTACACAATCACTAAGCCATCTGACCTTAATAGACTACACAATCACTAAGCCATCTGACCTTAATAGACTACATAATCACTATGATATCTGACCTTAATAGACTACACAATCACTAAGCCATCTGACCTTAATAGACTACACAATCACTAAGCCATCTGACCTTAATAGACTACATAATTTCACTAAGATATCTGACCTTAATAGACTACACAATCACTAAGCCATCTGACCTTAATAGACTACACAATCACTAAGCCATCTGACCTTAATAGACTACATAATCACTAAGATATCTGACCTTAATAGACTACACAATCACTAAGCCATCTGACCTTAATAGACTACACAATCACTAAGCCATCTGACCTTAATAGACTACATAATTTCACTAAGATATCTGACCTTAATAGACTACACAATCACTAAGCCATCTGACCTTAATAGACTACACAATCACTAAGCCATCTGACCTTAATAGACTACATAATCACTAAGATATCTGACCTTAATAGACTACACAATCACTAAGCCATCTGACCTTTATAGACTACACAATCACTAAGATATCTGACCTTAATAGACTACACAATCACTAAGCCATCTGACCTTAATAGACTACATAATCACTAAGATATCTGACCTTAATAGACTACACAATCACTAAGCCATCTGACCTTAATAGACTACATAATTTCACTAAGATATCTGACCTTAATAGACTACATAATGTCACTAAGATATCTGACCTTAATAGACTACACAATCACTAAGCCATCTGACCTTAATAGACTACACAATCACTAAGATATCTGACCTTAATAGACTACACAATCACTAAGCCATCTGACCTTAATAGACTACATAATCACTAAGATATCTGACCTTAATAGACTACACAATCACTAAGCCATCTGACCTTAATAGACTACATAATTTCACTAAGATATCTGACCTTAATAGACTACATAATGTCACTAAGATATCTGACCTTAATAGACTACACAATCACTAAGCCATCTGACCTTAATAGACTACACAATCACTAAGCCATCTGACCTTTATAGACTACACAATCACTAAGCCATCTGACCTTTATAGACTACACAATCACTAAGCCATCTGACCTTAATAGACTACATAATCACTAAGCCATCTGACCTTAATAGACTACACAATCACTAAGCCATCTGACCTTAATAGACTACATAATGTCACTAAGATATCTGACCTTAATAGACTACACAATCACTAAGCCATCTGACCTTAATAGACTACACAATCACTAAGCCATCTGACCTTTATAGACTACACAATCACTAAGCCATCTGACCTTTATAGACTACACAATCACTAAGCCATCTGACCTTAATAGACTACATAATCACTAAGCCATCTGACCTTAATAGACTACACAATCACTAAGCCATCTGACCTTAATAGACTACATAATGTCACTAAGATATCTGACCTTAATAGACTACACAATCACTAAGATATCTGACCTTAATAGACTACACAATCACTAAGCCATCTGACCTTAATAGACTACATAATCACTAAGATATCTGACCTTAATAGACTACACAATCACTAAGCCATCTGACCTTAATAGACTACATAATTTCACTAAGATATCTGACCTTAATAGACTACATAATGTCACTAAGATATCTGACCTTAATAGACTACACAATCACTAAGCCATCTGACCTTAATAGACTACATAATGTCACTAAGATATCTGACCTTAATAGACTACATAATGTCACTAAGATATCTGACCTTAATAGACTACACAATCACTAAGCCATCTGACCTTAATAGACTACACAATCACTAAGCCATCTGACCTTTATAGACTACACAATCACTAAGCCATCTGACCTTTATAGACTACACAATCACTAAGCCATCTGACCTTTATAGACTACACAATCACTAAGCCATCTGACCTTAATAGACTACATAATCACTAAGCCATCTGACCTTAATAGACTACACAATCACTAAGCCATCTGACCTTAATAGACTACATAATGTCACTAAGATATCTGACCTTAATAGACTACATAATGTCACTAAGCTATAAGTTGCTATATGAACTTTACAGGCTACATAATGTCACTAAGCCAGCTAACCTTCATCTAGAAGTTGTTGTAGCGCCAGTGCGGTGCTCTCCTCCTTGTCGTCTGCTGTCTCCTCTTGCTCGTCGTCGCTGTCGCCGGTGAGGTAGTAAGGTACCTCCGACTGTAAGGGGTCTCGCTTCTTCCGCCATGGCTCTCCTCGCTTGTCCTCCTCCCCAACATCTTCTTCGGCCTCATCGTCGTTTTCATCTCCAGTATCTTTCACCTCTTGAAGGGCCTCTTCAATCTGTATGGCCTCCTGCAGGGAGTGCAACTCGTCGGAGGATACCCGTCCATCCACCCGGGCAAGCGTGGCCTTGTTGAGCGCGTCAGTCAAAATGTCGTTCTCGATGTCCTCCAGGTAGGCCACGAGCTTCACCTTGTCCAGTTCCGCCTGAATAAACAAACAATCATCATCATCATCATCATCATCATCATCATCATCATCATCATCATCATCATCATCATCATCCAGTCAGCCACCAACTCAGCTGGTCCAGCTCCAACTAAGTGACAATTAGAGCTCAGCATCAGCAGGTATCTCACTAACAAAGCGGTGACTATTCAAAGTAATTTAATGTGAGTAGAATAGGGGTTGCCGTTACAAATATTAAAGATCATTAGGAGCAAAGGCTGAATTATATTAAATATTATTAGCAATGAAATGTTGTATAGCTCATCAACTGTACTAGGAACGGAATTGCTAGTAGAACTACCATCATTTGACCTGTGCGGCTAGGCACAAGTCTTTGCCTCACCTGTAGTTGATTGATTTTGTTGAGACAACCTCCCACCTGGCCAGATTTATCGCCAGCAATTAATCGTTGGAGCTGTGCGGCTGCGGGAGGGACAGGTTCCACTGTGTTTCGTTTCGAGTTCCTCTTTTTCCTCTTCTCTCCTTCGCTGTTCATGTAGTTGTTTAGGTACCTGTCGGTCGTTCAAACAAGGAACTGAATTATGTACTTGTCTCACAACGATCTCATTGTATATTATGTACGTGTCTTACAATGATCTCATTGTACATTATGTACTTGTCTCTTAATGATCTCATTGTATGTTATGTACTTGTCTCACAACGATCTCATTGTACATTATGTACTTGTCTCTTAATGATCTCATTGTACATTATGTACTTGTCTCACAATTATCTCATTGTGCATTATGTACTTGTCTCACAACGATCTCATTGTACATTATGTACTTGTCTCACAATGATCTCATTGTACATTATGTACTTGTCTCACAATGATCTCATTGTATATTGTGTACTTGTCTCACAATGATCTCATTGTATATTGTGTACTTGTCTCACAATGATCTCATTGTATATTATGTACTTGTCTCACAATGATCTCATTGTACATTATGTACTTGTCTCTTAATGATCTCATTGTATGTTATGTACTTGTCTCACAATTATCTCATTGTACATTATGTACTTGTCTCACAATGAACTCATTGTACATTATGTACTTGTCTCACAATGATCTCATTGTACAGTATGTACTTGTCTCTTAATGATCTCATTGTATGTTATGTACTTGTCTTACAACGATCTCATTGTATGTTATGTACTTGTCTCACAATTATCTCATTGTATATTGTGTACTTGTCTCACAATGATCCATCAAATGCACGACTACAGATTCCACTGGCAGGTGACAAGTTAGTCAACTGATTCTTGGTATGTCGTTAGTTTGGAATATTGAAGTCTTCCAATATTTGCAGAAATTCAAGCGATTTTAAACGGTGGCTACATTTCTAAATTATGGGAATTCGAATTCTGCATTGAGATCTTGTCTGGGTTTTGAAGTTGGATCCTAAAGTGTCTTTAGGAATTTCATAACTAGGACACATTCGTTCCCGTTGACGAGACAAATTTGCAGTTTTGACAATTGACAGCAGCAGTCTCGCTGATCAAGAACATGCGCTGGTCGGCTGCAAATTTTGTGAAATACTTGTTCATAAACTAGCCCCTTGATCTGACAAGAAAATAAAGCCACTGCTCACACAACACCCGCTGAGTAGGGAGAGAAATCTCCTCTCAACTGTAAGTGAAAATCTACTCGCCAGAATTTCTCTATTGACGAGAGCGTAGCTTTGCCCGGTACAGTCTCCACCTCTTTGACTTCTTCCTCGTGACCCACAGGCCGCCCCTCGCTATCCTTCAGCACTCCTTCTGTCTTCACAATGCTGCCAGTACCTGTGGGTATCACCTGAAACAAATGACCTGAATAATATCATAGTCAGTTTCCACCAACAGGTAATTCACATTGAACACACAGCTAACTTCACTAGAGTATAAATCCATCATCACTTGCCCTGGGTTAATTGGTTACACGCAGTTTACTAACCCTTGGATCAACCAAACCTTTGCTTTACGTGGTACAGGTATGTAACACCTGGTTATTCATTCATGTGACATTTAAGTAAGCAACTGGCTACACAAGTTAACAAGACATTGATAGAAGCTACCCAGGTAATTCACGATACAGGTAAGTAAACTCTTAATATTAATATAATAATATTAAAGGTTATTTTTATAGCGCCATATCCCAGCCCTAAGAGCAGGCTCATGGGACTTTAAAATGATATTAATTATAACAACAATAATCATGATAGGGAGAAAATGAAGAAACCAACCAAAGGGACAGGAAAGAAAAAGGGATAACGCACAGAAACAGGAATAATAATAATAATAATAATAATACAAAATTGTAGTGCTATCTGATAAATAACTTCAAGAATACGGTACTTCATTATCCAACGAGTCTATGAAATTAAAATAACTGCATAAATTGTTTTTTTTTAAGTCCTGGCGACAGAAGAAAACAGGAGACCAGATTTGTCTGGGGGGACTGGCCACACGTTTCACCGCCGAAGATTAGAGTTTAGATCTGCAATTGCTTGTCATCGGAGAAGTCATCAGAAAGAACAGATGAAGAATGCTGAGGATAAACCTCCACATGTCAAACAAAATGTAGACAGTTTTGCTGCCTCGAGTCATCAACAAGTTTAGCCACAATGAACATGTTTCATCTCGCTGTCGACTTCACAAACAAGAAACTGGACTGAGATGAAAATGGCGGCGTGGAAGGACGGACTGTTAGTCAGCGGATCAACACAAGCCGTAGAAGTGAAACAAAATGTCACAATCAAGAAACACAGCACATCACTAGGATGCCGACAGGTCAAATAATGGACTCGCACGAAAATCAAAATCAGCTTATACAAATAACAAAATCCACAGAAATCCGGAAAGCTAGTCCCCTCAAGCCGGTAAGGCGAAGGGACATCACTCTCCTCTTCCGAGACGTTTAGTCTCACCCTCCACTCACCTCTTTCGTTTTCTCTTCAAACAGGTTGTCCAGCTCTTCCTCGCTGACTGGCTCTGGTTTAGGGGTCAACTCGCTGGCGGCTTCGACTTTAGCCTCTTTGATGTCCTCCTTGATGTCTTCAAGATCCTCCTTGGCGTTAGTAACGATCTTATTTTGAAGTTTCTCCACCGCCCTTAGCAGCGCTTTGAACTCATCCTTCGTCAGGGTGTCCAGTTTCACCGACTCCTCAACCGTCGTCTTCAAGCTAGCGGCATCGCCAGCACCTTTCGTTTCCATGGCCAGTCCTTTACCCACATCGTCAATGATATCTTCGGGCAACATTTTGTCTTTCTTCATCTCTTCTTTAACCTCAGCGTCGGCTTCGGCCTTGTTGTCCGTCGTGTCATCCTTTTCGCCGAAGATGGTGTCCAGCTCATCATCAGTTGGCCTCATGACCACGGGAAAGCCTTCCACTGGTCCCTCCAGAAAGGTTCCAGGGGTGTCGTCTACTATTTCCTCATTCCTGTTATCGTCAAGCCCGAGCGTTTTCGCTAGCCAGGCCGCGTTCACTTCGCTGCCGCCCGTGGGGCTTTGTACCTCTGCTGCGGGCAGCTCCAGCCAGGGTTCGAACTCGCTGGCGGGAAAATGGCGGCCGCCGAGTAGAACCGACTGTCCGCTGATGTACTTATCTTCGTTATCAATGCGCCGGCGCTGCCGTTCGAGCATGCGCAGAGCGTCTGCCAAGTCTGCGTGGCGCGCGTATCGCCGTTTGACGGTGAAAGAAGTCACGTGACCCAACGTGCTCAGAACAAGCAGCAGACAAAGAAAACCTTTTGAGTCAGCCATTCCTGTAATCTGGAAATAATAATAAAAATATTATAATAAAAAATAAAAAATAATAAAAATAATCAAACATCGCAGTGTCATGTTTCAATCTGGATTACATGAAAGTAAGGCAGTAGTGTTTCCATGACAATAACGACAGGCTGCTTCTGTCAATGCTGTAATGTAATAAAGTGAAGCGAAAGATTGGGGACAATGTTAAGAGAAGATGAATTCACGGCCTGTCAGTTCAACTACCCAGCCAGCGGTCATCGTAACTGTTTAGAGATGATTAATGATCAACGATGGTAACTACTTACAGATGTCTTACAGATGTCTAATGTCAATGCTGGACTGAAAACTCGCACAGAGTAGACATACAACTAGAAATTATTTCTTGTACAGAACAGGCACAACCTCCTCATTATGAACTATAATTATTGTCGTTTGTTAATCATTCTGGCGCAACGGCTAGTGAGGATTACAAAGTGAGGACTGGCTGTCCTGGGTTCAGATCTCGTCTAGGGCACGCAACGTTTTTGGTTGCCTGTGGCCTCTGTTTACAAGGCTGGCTGCTTTGCCGTGATATAGTCTTAGTTGCTGACTCGGCGTGAAACACTCGATCCACCTACCTAATCAATCTTCTGTGGTTAATGAAAGATTCGCGTTTTCTCCAAACATACATAGCATACATGATGGTTCACCTTTAAATGGATCCACCCTTTATTTAATCCTTCATTTAATGCTGGACTTTAGACATCTGTCAGCAGAGTATAGCTACGGTATAGCTCCCTCAGTCACTCGGAAGTAACAGAGACTATGGTGACTTATCACAGGAAACTGGTTTGTCTACCAATTGAAGGATGGTGTGTCATGAGTTGTCGCCCCTGTGAGGAAGACCACGCGTCTTATCCTTTGTGTGTGTGTGTGTGTGTGTGAGAGAGAGAGAGAGACATAGAGAGAGGACGAGTTGTAGGGGTGGTGACAGGAGCCCGGTTTTGACTCATGCCGCAAGATAGAAACTAAAATGTTACAGGGAAGTAACCAAGTAGTTTGAGATGATTTTAAAACATCGATTCTCTCTCTTTAAACACTTTTGCTCACTACAAGTCCTACCCAGTAGAGCAGATGCATTGAAGGGCCGTGTCATCTTGAATCTATGTTTTAAAAAAAAACCAAAGAAAAGATGAATGTAAATAAAAGTTAAATTTACTTGCTATAATAAATATCTAATCACTTTACATTAAGATTCTATTAATAAGGGTAGGCCCCTATGTTAATTAAAATTTCACCAAACTTGATCAAATATTTGTCCAGAGTTGTCCGGGTAAAGAATGTTTATGCAGCTTTGTCATACGAACAGAACAACAAACCCACATCAGTGGTGAGCTGCTGAAGAGATAAGGTTTGGAGGAGATGATGACACGGCACGTGCATGTCAGAATAAATTAATGTCAGCATCTAGTGGACAGCAGCCCACGTGCCGACTCCACCTTTAAAACTCAGCACACACACACACACACACACACACACACACACACACACACACACACACAGATGGACGAGAGCAAGTTATTGACTAGCCAGGGGATTATAACCTGCAGAACAATGTTTCGGTTCCTCGTTCATTCAGTTCACTCCACAATTGCCCTCTCTCTCTTTGTGTGTGTGTGTGTGTGTGTGTGTGTGTGTGTGTGTGTGTGTGTGTGTGTGTGTGTGTGTGTGTGTGTGTGTGTGTGTGTGTGTTTCGGAAAAGAGTTTAGATGGCTGTAAGTGGTCCAAAAGTTTTCAGGACAAGTTGAAAGTTTTCAGGAGTGAGTTATCAGACATGCAAAACCTCGCACGTTGATTCCAGGAGGAAAAATGCCCGGATGATGTTCAACAGCCCACATCGCACAGACAGGTCTTGTTCTCGCAAACCTACGAACCTCCGGGCAATTAGAAGAAAATGGACAACACTGTGGGTAGATCTCAACAATTTCTAGTGGTGAGTTTCAAACCTCTGTTTTCTCTCCACATGAAGCTGATCAAAAATCTAAAGAAGGTTTCAGTGTTCAGTTTCACCAGGAAGCCAGGCTAGCCATGGGTAAGTGGTTGATACCCGGAAGTGAGAGCAAAGTTTGAGGTTAATAATCCTTTAAGTGAAGCCGACGTTTGCCGTTATTTTGGAAACGAGACCCGTTGAGTGCCGGTATGTTTTGTTTCATTGTGGAACCTCTATTCAACATGCCTGACCAAAGCTCTATGTGCCACTCATACGTCACCAACTTCATGTCACCACTACAACACCACGCTTGTTGGTCACCACTACAACATCACCACGTGTTCGTCACCACTACAGCACCACCACTTGTTGGTCAAGACTACAGCATCACCGCTTGTTGGTCACCCCTACAACACCACCGCTTGTTGGTCAAGACTACAGCATCACCGCTTGTTGGTCACCAGTACAACATCACCACTTGTTGGTCACCCATACAACACCACCACTTGTTGGTCAAGACTACAGCATCATCGCTTGTTGGTCACCCCTACAGCATCACCACTTGTCGGTCAAGACTACAGTATCACCGCTTGTTGGTCACCAGTACAGCATCACCGCTTGTTGGTCACCATCACATTGCCACCGCTTGTTGATCACAACTACAACATCGATGGGAGCTCAGCACGTCGGCGGCGTGGTTATCCCCGGGAGAGAGAACTCCACTCTGGAGGCTTAAGCTCGAGATAACGAACTGGCCGCTGCTGTGGGCAATGAAGGGATTTGACAAATCTGCCAGGCTGCTACCCTCCCAAATTGCCAGATGGTCGACAGGCGCTGAGGTGCACTAGCTGCTGGAGGTCGTACAGCTTCTAGCAAGAGCGGGGTCATGAAGGTGACGGGGTGTTTACAGCGAGATTATATTCCCTAAGCTGCACGTGTTATGTTTCCTGCACTAAAACCTTCATCTCAACTCCATTGTCTTAGTGCAGAAGCTGAAGTTGGAGATTACACTAAGCACTCAGAATACAAATCACAAGGAAATACAAAGTCGAGGGAATATCAAGCGATGATTATATCGACAAGGGGACTGTTAAGACATTTCCGACCAACCTCGCTAATAGACCTCGCTAATAGCTTATTTGCAGATAGCAAGTGGAGAACAAATACACAATCACGCAAGAACAAATGATGGAGTCAGTAAAGAACAAATACTGTAAGCAGTAAAGAGCAAATACAAAAACAAAGAGCAAAGCTTCGACGATCTGAGAACCTAAAATAGTCAGATGCCATGGAGACACGGAATAGTCACATTCCATAGCGACAAGCACACGAAACATCAAAGCACCCAGTTAAGTAGAATACAGTATGTATGTATGTATGCGCACGCAGAGTGATGACAGTATGTATAGTTGAAGTAAGCGCCCCATGTACCGCTCAATACACCCGACAGGCAAGTTTCAGATAAAAGGCTGTTAGCAGGCAGCCCCGCCCTCTGACACCCACAGAAGTAAAGTAACCTCTGACCTCCACTAGCAGCTTGTGCAGCAGACATGGCGGCGTCGGAATTAAAAGATCTGGCGGAGGGAGAAGATGGAAATGAGTGTAATCAGGCAGGCGGGGGTGTAGGGAGGGGGGGAGAGCTCTGTACCTGTTGTACAGACCCCTTGTTAGCCTCACCCCCAACGCAATCACATCAACTTTAGTCGTCAAGTCGGGTCTCCAAATCTCCAGTCAACCCCGGGCTGGTATCGATATGTAAATGCAGAAGAGTGAATCAATAGCAAAGTTCTTCGCAGGCGGCCCATTGTCGGGAGAGGGGCTGGAGTATTTGTATTTCGTACACGAGAGAATGAGAGAGAGAGAGAAGAAAAGGAGCCATGCGTTTGTACTCGCGCGCGTGTGTTTGTGTGTCTGTACGCTCGTCAGCAGTTGTTTTAATGCCAAAGTGTGGGTATGATGGTAAGTGGGTAGGGGGGTACTTTCTGTCATTGTTATCCATCAAAACGCCCGACCTACGGGTGTCGCTGTCGCTGGATTTAACTTCGTCCCTTCATAGTCCCCAGCATTCAGCCCCTGCAGCAAGGATTGATCGCCATCTCGCCTGTAAACAACACTAACAATCAATAACCTGATCGCCATGTTGCCTGTAAACACCACCAACAATCGATAACCTCATCGATCTTCTTCAAGTCCACAAAGACGGAGGCTGGACACGTGATCTGACCAGACGTGTACTTTTCCTAATGGCTTAGCACCGGGTACCCAGGAACAGCAGCAATAGATACTACAAAACAATACAACTACAGTTACGACAACAACAACAACTGTTGCTGCTGGTACTGGGGCATGGTAGACTCATAGACATATCAGTGTGGTCACAGTGATTCTCACAATATGGTGGTCATTCAATAACTAACACAAATATAAATGTAAGTTAAGATAACAGATTAGACACCGACGGTCTTAAAAATGGTCACAATGCAAATAGAATTTAAACAGTCAACCAGAAAGCAATCTCTCTATATATATATATATATAATTGCAATATTATCTATCACAAGAAGCGGCAGCAGTGACAAAGAACAAGACCCTAAAAGCTGTTTTAATCGAAGAACTATGATAGAACTTTTGATATAGGTTTGTTACATCGTCATGTTAACCGCCATATATATATAAACCCTCGTGTAAACCGCTTTGAACTTTGAAAATACCTTTCACATCACTTCTTTGACTAATTTTGCTGTGAAAAACTAAATAGCTTGTCCAAGAGCAAGTGAAAACAGCCCAACATATCAAGATGTACACCGAATTTCCTCCTTGTCACAACAAACTTTGTCAAGGCCGCCACATCATGTCCACCAAATTCCCTTTATATCACAACAAACCTTGCCGGGCCCACTGTAGTACGTTTAGCCAACCTGACCGAGCAAAACCAAGTCATTTGCGAAGTATGGCCGGTTAAGAAGCCATTAAGAGCCGCCTGACAGGCTGGCAGTTGTAGTCTCTCTGAAGAAATGACAAATGGCGGCTGGAGGGTCGTATGGCCAACACGCCAGCTCCATTTCCTGGACTATTCCAACATTGCCAATATCGCCAGCATTGCCAGTGTTGCTCTCAGGCAACTGCCGAGAACAGCAGTTGGTGATATCTCCAGGGACTGCAACTTGTCCGAATCCACATCGATCACACGCTGGGATGCTTGTGCAGGAGTTCTCTCCCGCTGCGTCAATACTTCTCAACGTCTACAGGCTGTGAAAGTTTGCGAAGCTGTGAATTATGTTGCTGATGGATGATGTAGTTGATGAATGATGTAGTGGAAATATAAAACCCACGCAGACCGATACATTCATGATGAAGCCGTAGCTGATGAGAAGTACAATTGTATTGTAATTCACGCCAGTCAATATAATTATTTTATATTATTTATTATGTAACACACTTCAATGAAGTTTCGTGTCCCAGTCCCGTTGGCTATTCAGGGTCAGTCAGTGAGTACAACCACAATAAACTGTCGACTGGTTGTAAGTTATCTGTAGTTTTATACTGTAGGAGGGGTGGGGACAAAAGTGTATTCTCTCAAAAGTATTTTGCCTCAATGAAAGTTAACGAGGTGATACCACGAGGGTTGTGCTATCCTGAGGAATGTTTGGTGTGCAACAGACCACATGCCCTCTCCTAACAATATTGTATATTGTCTTCTCGAGTCTGTACATCTGATGTTCTTAAGTTTGATAGCAACACACACACACACACACACACACACACACACACACACACACACACACACACACACACACACATTGAGAAAACTTCCACTCAGTACGAGATTGCAGTAAAGATCTGAAGTATCACTCAACTGTCAGTATAACACGTGAATGGGTTGGTAATATTTTGATTACCGCGTTGGTGTAGTTTGATTACCAGCACAGCAGACGTCACTAACCAATGGGTTCCTTGAAGAGCACCCGACATAATGTTACCTATAATGTTAATCACGTGACGGAGGGAGACCTAGTGGCGCCACACCAAGTGTCCGGTGTGTCTCCAGTCATCCATCGATTAGCAGCAAACAAAATGGACGTTTGTCAACACATGGGGATCTTAAGGTTTCGATAGCGACTTGCCTGCTAATGGCACTTAACCGTTTGCTGGCAGGCGATATGAGGGCGTTAATGTGCTGTTAGAGGACCGGCCACACGGCAATCAATACCCAGTCAGCAGGCGGCGGCCGTCCTGCCAGCTGGCCAGCCACGTGCTGCTCGCAACTGCGAAAGTGCGGAGATGTGAAATCCAGCATCAAGATGTGAAGGGTGAGCACACAGTGAATGAAGATCCATCATGTAATATGTCA
The DNA here is from genome assembly GCA_004794655.1 of Marisa cornuarietis. Taxonomy (NCBI): domain Eukaryota; kingdom Metazoa; phylum Mollusca; class Gastropoda; order Architaenioglossa; family Ampullariidae; genus Marisa; species Marisa cornuarietis. Next base: position 1,224,340 of record SMMW01000134.1, read on the forward strand.
AAGTCCAACCTGTCAAAGTCCGGTCTGGCGGTTGCAGTTGTGCAGAGAACACAGAGACGACAGAGACGACAGAGACGGTTGAGGTGGTGATGGTGGTGGCTGCGGGAAAGTGAAGATGGCAGAAAGAAATCCAGGGAACTGAAGGGATCTTTGTGTGAGAGTTCGTTTCCCAGGCGACAGCAGCATGACCAGGAGACTTTATCAGTATACAAATAACCAGAGCATTACTCACTATGAACAAACCTACAGGCGATTAAAATACATCAGGACATTCGTTGGCACTTATCTGGGATCTAATATCAGTTGAGGTTGCTTTTTGCCGAGTTTGGTGATGATAGATGTTTGTGACCTATAGACAACCATCTTTTTTCATTCAAATTTTTTTAATCTTTTGTTGTGTATGGGGTTAAACGGCTGTTTGCGCCATCTTTCTTCCTGTATGACATCAACAGCCTCTTTCCATTCACCAAATGTCCAAGATGTCGACGACCTTGAAATGATACATTCTATTTGTCCTCTCTTTGCGGAGGAGAGGGGAACTGGTTTATCCTAAACCAAGCCAGCAAGTAAGGCTTATCACAGAAAAGCAACTAGCCCTTTAAACAAATGCCACATGGAGAGAAAAATAATGCGTGCCCGAGACGAGATCTGAACCCAGAGCAGCCAATCCTCACTGTACTGGTGACAAGCGCTAACACTTACACCATCGGCTCGCTCTTTTTGACGTTTTGTCCACCATATTGCAAACGGTTGAAACACTACCATAGTACTAAACTGTCTTGCAGGAATATTGTTGATAGTCTGATGCTGAATTGCATGCAGACTAGGACTAGAGTGAGGAGCACAAAGCAAGACCACATGTGCACTGGCCGCGCAGGCAAATACCTCGGTGACCGAGGAGACAAACACTCCGCTAGTCAAACGCACGCCATCATCATGAATGTGCTCGAACATCCTCACCACTGCCTCCCAGTCACTAAACGACTTTATTGCCACTTCCACCTCCTTTCAAGATGCCACACTTTCTTTGAGCCAGTTCAAACATTGCTTGATACTTTTACAGCCTACGCCGATAACAAACCCACACTCGAAGTAAGAACTATTTTTAAAAACTATTTCTTGAAGGATCTATAACTGGTTTCCCTCGCCTACGCGTTAACGGCCACATGTGACGTCAGTGGAGTACCTCGCCAAGCCACGTTTCTAAATCCAATGATCCCTCCCTCCCAATTAACGACCCCATGGACAACCTCAGGTGGGCGGAAGAGAGGTGTGTGGGAATCTATTGTAGCGGACAGACTGGTGGGAGAGTCGATAGACAGGATGAGATGAAAGAGTAAAGACACGACTTCTGATGTTAAAGTATTTCTTTCCAGAAAAGTCATTTTTATTTCGAACTTCCACGTCGTCTATTTAAAATATAAAATAATCGAAAAACCACAACAAAAATACATTCCTTGTGAACAAAAATATTCCGTTCTTCATCGAGTCATTTTCAGAACCCACACTGGAGCTTGACTACCCAAAATAGACTTCATGGTGGAACTACATCAATGTCGCTGACAAACACCTGAGGGAGTGATGGCAAGGCGTAGAATCAATTGACTGTACAAGCCAGTAACCAGGTAGTATTTGCACAACAGAATTTACAATAAAACAAAAAAATGTAGCTGTGTGATAAGCTGTAAATATCCTCCACTGTAACACATGCGCCTCAGATTTATCGCCACGATGTTGACTGTTCAATGCACCTCTTTGTAAAAGACTATCGACTATCCTCTAGCACTTTCTTCAGTTTTGTTTCCTTTCGAACCACATCACAAAGGCTACACGGTGCTTGCATCAAATATAATTATTTTGGCCTGAAATATCAATGGCTTCCGACCTTGATCTTATCCGTTGGTTTTTAAACTACTGGACCTGACGTCACGAGCAGACATAAGATTTCTCCTGGCAACCTTAATACCCGGGCTTTTTTAACTTTAGTGAAGTGCGCGGTTGCCATTGGTTACCACTCTGAAGGTGAGGTGGTAGAGGATGAATGGCTATTGTGGACGCCGGTGTCTAAAGCCTATTGATGAGGAGAGGTTTTGAAAAAAGGAGACTTTAGCAAAGTTGTTAAAAGTGTTTGTGAAAAATGACATTTGTTATTAAATACCTTCCTACTCTCTCTCTCTCTCTCTGGCGAACAGCAGCGCACGTCCCCCACCCCCCTCAAAGACACATAAAAACCCATTTTGATTCCCCCAACAACCAGTCCATTCTTTCATGTTTGCCAGCCAGTCCTCCTCTCTCCATCTCGGTGTCAGCATCACCCAAAATTGGGTACCACATTTGTTCTGAATGATATGGGCCAACTAATTAATGTATAAACATAAAATTTGGTCAGAATGTGGTTAAGGTGTTGTATTTTTAAGATACTGACTTCTTGATGGTTTCTGGAATGAGGAAAAGGCTTAAAAAATTAAATAAATGAAAAATATACCCTCGCCACACTAATAAAACTAGCCTACACTTTAGAACTGGTCTAGACAAAAGTATCAGAGACTGAGCTAAAATACTTTTCTACATTTGGAGAAGATGTGTAGCTGTAGCATGAAGCACTGTCATTATTCTAGTGTACCTGGTTTGTCTATGATGTAAGACTTTAAAAAGTGTTAACATTTTGTCAAAAATACAGCTTTTGTGCCCTTATATCTTAGAAAGTATTAAACATAGGCAGGAGATTTTGCTTCATACCAGAGCCACTCCATCTGGGAGTATATGTGAAAAGTTTCAAGAAAATCTGTAAACAAATGTGGAAAATAACTGGAAGACAGTCAGCACCAAAGTAGATTTTCGTAAATGTTTGTCATACAGAAAATGAATGTTTTTCTACCCAAAAGCAGTCAGTATCCTCCAGGTTTGTAGGGATGACCCTCTCTCTCAGCTTCTTGCTCATCAGCACCCAGTCTTCTGCGTCTCCTAGCTTGGCAAAGAGCCTTGGAAGCCAATCTTGTGCATTTTTCAAACGCTTGACATCAGCTTCTTCACAGAACGTGCAACAAAACTGTCCCGGATGTATGTCCATCATCCTCAGAATAGCCATTGGACTAGTGCAGCCGTCATTGAACATGGAAACTGCAATTTCCACAGCTGTTTCAACAGTTTTTAGTCCATGATTCTTTGTTTTTGGGCACAACTTCCATATGCTGCTGTTGAGTGACTCATTTTGGTTTTGAGTGTAGCCACCTAGACACTTTGTTAGAAGCTCTGTTTTGGTCTTTCCATACAGGTCTTGTATAATTCATGATAGCAGAAGGGAGGTAGTTGTTAGTTTTATGAGTATATGGTTTACCATCTCTTTTAGCCTTCAGAAACTGGCACCAGCTAACATCACAAAAGTTGTGAACAGGCTTTTCATCAGAAGAACCCTTGTGAAAGTATACTGCAGCCTGCCTGTTCACTAAGTTTACAGATGCATTGCCTACAGACGTCTGAGGTGAGGAGGAGAAAGCAGGCTGCATATTACAGTTTCTATTGCTACAATGAAATACAAATGTACTTGCCAGACCCTTTCTTTGCATTTCAAACAACCTGACAGTATGGTGACAGTAACGGCACACCAAGTTCGATGAAACAGTTTCACTTAGGATTGCTACATCTATTATTCTATTGCCTTTTGGATCTTCAACAACAACATCCTGAGTTGTGCTATCTTCTTCACTTTCAGAAGTGTCATTTTCACAATCTGCTTCTTGATATTCCCCCTCTGAACTACAGTCAAACACCAACTCGTACAGATCTTGTAATTTCTGTTCTGATGTCCACCTGTTCACAATAACTTTCTGAACTGACAGTTGAGTTGCCTATATAACAAATGTTGCTGACAGCGCTTCGTATGACTTTTCCCACTGTTGCTTTCTGTTGAATACTGGTTACCACAAAATTTGCGTTTTTTAGACTTTGAAGGTCCTTACTTCCGATCATTAGCCATAGTTACAGTGTCACACAACTGTAGCCACAATATTCGGTCCAAAGTTGAATTAAAATGTCACTAAAAGCAATCACAAAGCCATGATGACAACGTGGCGGATGTGTAGGGAAGTAGGGAGTAATTATTATTTAGAAGTTATATTGGGAGCGGTTATTATTTGTGTGTCATGTTGCTAGGTGACTGAATGTTATTTTCCACCATTTTGGAGCATTCTGACATGCCACTCCTACCCTGTGTATATGCAATTATCTAATAAAAACTACATAGCTCTGGCAAAAGTTTAACTTACCCTCTGAAAGAGAAAAGATTTATGAATAAAATGACACATCTTAAGTTACTGTTATCGAAAAATATTTTTTTCAACCATTCTGGGTGATCCTGCCGCCTTAAACAATCATGAATGTGTCAGACAGTGTGTGTGGCAGGTTGCATGATCGAACCAGACCAACTTTCGCCGATTCACTCTTGCTAGAAGGAATGAGTCCAGCTGCCAGATTGGGAAAGGTGGTTCTTAAAATTGATAAGCTGTTATCTAGCTGTTCATGCAAATCTCGGCTTTGTTGCTGCAGTCAGTGTTAACCATGACCAGACTCTTTGTGCTTTGTCGAATGAAGAAGAAATAAAAAAATGCAGAACACATTTACAAAAAAACAGCAATAATTCACGAGATTTTCTCAAGATAAAAAAAGTCTTTGATTCTCGTGCAAAGCTCACCATGTGAGACATAGGACCACGCGGGTACACAGTCTCCCCTATGCAGTGTTTGTGAATTTCAAACTCCAGGTGTGGAATGAGTTTTGTCAACTACACACACATTAATAACTGAGACAATACAGGGCAGAAATGAACAGGAATCAAGCTGAAAAAGAAGGGAAAGAAAGAATCATGACTGAAGTAGAAATAATAGGATGGTCCAGAGTGAAAAGAAGGATAATGGGGGATTAAAATCGTAAAATCATTCAAGATTTGAGCAGATCCTCGCGCACGCACGCACGCATAACTGCCAACAGCAAAAACCATGATTTCCCTTGTGTGTGATGTGATCCTCCTGCAGACGACAGCCTTTTGGTAGCTCACCGCCTCGCTAAGCGGTTCAATATTTTCTCCTGATATGATGGTGGTTATGTTGATAACAATAATATCGAGGGTAAGATAGCGCCACCTCTCCCACCTGCATCAACGCAGCCTCAGATTAAGTGAAGGTGTGCGCTTGTTTATTCCAGAGAATTTTCCTCCTGATTTCTAATTTCTAGGGCTTACATTTCAAAGTCCTCGAGGTTCCAGACCAACTGTCGAGGACTTGAACTCACGGTGTTAGCGAGTTACTGTATAATTCTGACAGTTTTTGCGCTAACGTGGGGGTCACCTGAGGTAATAGCGGCGAAGGCCCCAGTGACACGTGACATCGAGACTTGCCGTGAAAAGTTCACCGAGCTTAGAATGGAACGGCAAGCGGCTTTTAGTCGTGGTATAACACACACACACACACACACACACACACACACACACACACACACACACACACACACACATGTTCGCTCGCTTTCTCTCTCACAGTCACTCTCACTCACCTCACTTTCACTCAGTCACCTGCTCTCAACCAATGTTTATTAATATTTTAGTTATAGAAATTATTTTATTGATTATTTTTACGCTAAAATGAAAAGAGTTCTAATTCTACAGTTTTAATAACTCATTAAAAATGATGTTTACGAAGAAATTAAAATAAAGCAATCCTTTGTTAAATAAATGTAATCGATGAAAGCATGTGACATCTCAGCGGTGTATAAAGGATTACATGTACATGTATAGATGAAGATATGACAGTCTATAGTTTGCAATTTCAAAAAAGCATTAGAACAAAAAAGTGTTCCTTGCAAATGACTCCTAAGAGCTGTGAATACGAAAGACAGAAATAAATATTTGTGGTCTGCATAACCTGCCTGCTTTAACTAAATTTTCAATTTGCGAACAACAAAGATTTTCTTAAATTCCAGAAGTAAAACTGATTTGAGCAGAAGGCGTATTGACAGAGACAGGCGCAGAAACAATTTGCTTTTTTTCTGCCGACAGGCTCCGCAAGGGAGATAACTAACTCGCACACAGCGTTTCTGGGTTGACAGAGGATCGACAGACCGAATCAGGCTGGGGACAAATACACATCACATCGACAGATGAAAGCAGCTTTACTCACCAGTAGCTTCATCAGCAATAAAAGTCGTTTCTGGCGCAAAAGTGTAGAACAGCCAGGTTGGTTAGTTTCTGAGAGACTGGCGAGTGTCCACAACCCTCGGCTGCCAAACGTGGAGCTGCAGTAATGGCGCTTGACAGCAGGAAGAAAATGGCTGAATATTCTTCCCAATTTGTCCTTCGCCAAGCAAACCTTGTCAATTAATTCTGAAGCCCGCCTACACTCATTAGTAAAGCCGGTTAATTAAGGGCGATGTGGGTTCTTCAACATCGCATTTAGCAGAAGACTGCGCCTCTGGGTGTCGTCGAGTGTCTGCGAGGTGTGGACTGGAGCAAGGAGTGGTGGTCAAATCTCTTCTACCCACTCACCTTACACAGTTACTGGATGCTTGCACGCGCCGTCTCGCCCCCCGTTGTTATCCTAGGAAAACTCAATCAGATAGGAAACTAAACGACCGACACAATCACAGCGCGACGACTGAGGACAACATCGATAACAAGTCTGCGACTAGAATGGCCGGTAGCCTCCCGCGAGCTGTGAATCGGGTGGAATGTCGCCCAGTCGCCGTCTCCGTGCCGCTGCAGTGCCGACTGATTGCAAGTCAGCCGCAGCCCCAGCCAGCAGCCGCTATATGCCGTGCACTGCACTCCTGCGGACATTCGCGCGCACACGCCGGCATCGTTAGCATGCGGGTAGGCACGAGCTGGCAGGACTGTGAGGGTCTGCTGTGTGGAGGGTATCATGATGAGGGTGGTACAAGCTTGGGCCAGACTCACCGCCTACACGTCCCCGTCCCAGTTTAGTTAAGTCACCGACATTTAAAAATACAAAATCCCGATGCAGCTTAACACATTGACATGAATTTATCTGTATTAAAAATAGCAACATAAAGTAGACTTAACAAAGTATAGCATACTTGTCTAAAGCCCTGAGAGTATGTTCCTTTGTTCACGTGATTATACGCCATATAAACCACACGCTTATTATTATAATAATTATTATTATTAGATAGAAGCGCGACTCTAGCATAAACTCATTAGAGAATAATAATAATAATAATAATAATAATAATGAAGTCTGTGCTCATTTCCTGACAGCAGTCACGTGGAGGTTTCTGAGCACAACTGCGCCACAGAATGAACCAGTGAGCATGCGCAATAGGCACTAGTCGAAATGCTTCCGGTGCAATAAACTACAGTGGGTAACGGATGTAGACCAACAAAAGAACACAAAGCAATGGCGTGAAATGTGCAGATCTTTCCATCTGGTCATGCAACGACGGCTGCCAGCCCACTAACGACGCCATGCGTTGCCGGACCCCGCCATTATGCGTCATTTCCGGCGTGACTTTGGTGACCCATCATTTGTGTTCCGGTGATTGCTTGTGGACAAGAGACTAGTGAACCAATATTGCTTAAAGCCAAGTACAGACAGTCGAGCCCCCCCACCCCCTTACATACACAGAAGCACACACACACACACACCGGGCCCACACTGAGGGCCAGACGAAGGGTTCAGATCACTAAATGACTGAAACAGTCTTATCGAAGCAGGAATTAGTGAAGCATCACTGGAAGCTTCTAGCTGTTTGACCTCAGGATAAACTGTTCGGCACGTAATTGCCCATTTCAGCAAAAGAAACAGCTTTGACCAGAGGACCAGTTTGTCACCAGTGTGACGTCAGCACTACTGATTCAAGTTGTCAGCTAGTTATCAATAAAATGTTTTCTGGCCTTACAACTGCTTGGTAAAAATGAAGTGTAGTCTATACATTATGAGTTGTTACTATGTAAAAATGAAGTGTAGTCTATGCATTATGTGTTGTTACTATCGAAAAGCAACATGTGAAATTACTTAGCAATGACTATTTTGGTGACTTGTGGGTTAGTAAGGGTAAGATATCACCAACAGACATGTTGAATCAACAAACGGATGCTGGAGTTTATACTACAGAGCAAAACTATAAATTTTAAACCGGAAGGAGGATTAAGAATCCCTTTTACCATTTGTCACGATTGTTGGTACACCCAATTCTGAAATCAATGTCGAACTCACTTTGTCGGCTCCATCTCAAAACAACAATGATGTGACATGTGACACGTGACATGGATGCTACAAACGACGTTGACAACGGGCGGCACTGGATACAGCGACAGACCAGGAGGAGGTGGCTGCACTCAGACTGTCAGACGGAGTCTGTCGATGCTGCAACTGTCAGCCTGACCTGCCCGACCGCCGGTCGATTCTCTGTCTTGCAACTGTTCCTGTGACAATATCCTCCCTCCCTCCATCACCCCTCTCTCTCTCTCTCTCTCTTCTGGTGTGTGGTTCATAGAGGCTAGAAGTCGCTTCTTCTTCTTTTGATCTGGTGCTATGACAGAAATGAAAGAACAGAGCAGTTAGAAGCCCGGTGCCTTGTTATCAAAGACACATTTTGGTTGCTTCCACACAAACGGCAAAAATGACAAAAAAGCAGAAGATAAAGGGAAGGAACTCAATGAACCATTGACGTCATCCGTTTTTGCACTTCGCACATTTTGTAAACACGTAGACCACCAACAGAGAGTAAACAACCCCTTCCTCCTCCTTCTCATAACAACAATAATAGCAATAATGATCATAAAACTATAGAAAATTAATAATTTTATTACCTTTGCTGGACGTCCTTGTCTCAGCTGGGGGCAGATAACTCGGTGACAAAAGTATGGGAGCGAAGAGCAGCGCGTGTCAGATGACTGACGGGATTCAACTGGCAAGAACTATTTGCTGTACGCCCCCCGGCAGCACCGTGCTGCCACCTATTGCAGTGTTAGGGATCACAAACAGGCCTTTACAAGGAGACTCGTGATGATAGAACACATTTCTTCTTCCTTGAAGTATTTGTTGGTCAGAGCACGCAATCCCCTCTTCACCCAGGCAACCCGCGCACAGACATACAAGCCTCGAAATGGATTTTGAAAGACGTGTTATACATTGAATGACAATGCTCCATATTGCATTAGAACATCCTCGAGATGTTGGGGAGGCGAGTGGTCTGGGGTTTTGTGCAAGGGTGGGGGGAGAACGTGTGTATTGTCCCGAGATGCAACTGTCTTTTCTTAGAAAAAGTAGGTTAAAGGATGAAGAGAGAGCGAGAAAGAGAGAGAAAGAAAATGAACAATTTTTTACGGGGATCGAATGATAGAAGAGATTGTGAAGAAGATTACAGCTGTCCCTCATGGCCAATAACCATGCTATTGGACTGTTGAGCGAAGAAAACAAACAAACAATAAATAAAAATAAAAATTTTCGAAGATAGCTGGACACTACGGACGAAGAGAGAAGCAGAAATATGTCGATCAAGCAGACGGCACGTGTAAAACATTGTAGAGTTGTTGTAAGAATAGTCCTACACAGCTCTCTAGCTTGTTAGCATAATATTGCCTCAAAACAACAAGTAAGTAAAACAAGTAAACAAGGGTAAAAGAAAGAAAGTTCAGCCAGCAGACGTGTACCTCAAGCATTACAAAAGAGAGGAGACCAAAGTCAAGGGTAAGAACCCTCGGGATGAACAATACATCGATACTGCCCCCCCCCCCCGCAGCCTCTCCCTCGTTATCGCCAGCATGGTCCTCGACTGGCGGTCGTAAGTGGCTCGGACATCCGTCCTCTCAATCGACGCTCGTAAGTAAGTGGTCCAGCCGTTAATCTGCCATTAATGAGTCCATAAGTCTGTGGCAACGAAGTTTAATTGTCTGCCCATAAATAAGTCTTCATCATGTTGATGTTGCTCCGATAATAAACCTAGTTTACGTGTCTGTTTACTCTGCAGCCATAACACAAGTTTCCAGTCTTGAGACCAGCACAAGAACAAATTTCAATCCTTGCTGACTCCTGGTGTTGTTTGTCCAGCAATGAGGTACAGAGATTATGACTGGGGGCACTGATACCGTTTCTTGCAATTCATCCATTAAAGATGCAAACAAACATAAGACGCACGGCATTAGCAGATTAAATTAATATAAAAATATAACAAATATTAAAATATTGCGTCTGTATAACTAAAGTAATTTAATGACAGGTCTTGTCAGAGGAAACTGTCTAATGCCATGGTATGCCGATATGTTGGAAGAGGCGTCAAGTCCTGCAGACATTCTAGTAACAGTGTGCCACTCATTCTTGTTTTTTCCAGGACAGTATTTTAAGACATGAAGACACTCAAGTGGACGGATTTTGACAGGAGTGTTTGTCCCTTCACTGTGTTTGCTACTACAGACATCCACAAGACCGGCGTCAGTGCTGTACGGGTTAATCAATATCCCTCCCCACCCCCACCCCACCCCACCCCACCCCACCCCATCCCCCAGTGTCTCTCTCTCTCTCGCTCTTTCATACCAACCATCTCACTTTCCTTCTCATTTGTATGTGCGCCGTCTGTGTGTGTGTGTGTGTGTGCGCGCGCGCGCGCGTGTGTGTGTATGCGCGTGACACGTGCGTGTGGGTGCTAGTATGAATGTTCTCTATTCCTGATGCTCTTTTTTCCAAGTCTATAAATCTCTGTTTTCCTCTGAGCGCACTTTACCCGCGCATGTTCGATGTCTGGTGTTTTGTGTTTGGACTCCAGTAAACATCAGCTCAGGTGATTCTCTCAACACGAAGAAGCCTTGAGAATGACGTCACTGTAGTACTCGTCTCGCATCAGGTAGACGACTCACCCTCTCGAGTTTGGTCGAGGACAAATGTTTATTTGACGGCCATGCGCAGCAGCATTTCTCTAAACCCTGTGTGACAACTCAGTGTCCCATGCACTACAAGCAATAAGTAAGAATCCAAGAAAACAATAAATTATTTTGGTGTTTATCTCGCTGGTGTTTATAAATGTGTTTGTCAGACACAGAAGACACTAAATGCCTATTTGTGATCACTACAGTTGAACTACCTGCCACTGCAATCCTGCCGGGGGTCTAGAGAAAATAGTTATTGCGATGTAAACCATGTCAGACTGTGAAGAAAGGGATAACAAGTTATCTTGGGTGATATCACATGACTGGTAGAGAGTCTCCATGGCCTGGTTTCAAGAGAGGACTAGATGTGGTGTGTGAGGACCCAGGAGATGGCCTACAGATCGTCGTCCTCAAGCTGTTTAAGGGATACTGTGCCTCTGTTATTATTTTTTCCTCAGTTTCTTGAAAACTATTAATAAACAGACATCAAGAGCACCATTTGCTACTGAAGCCTGTTTCTTGAGCCTGGACTTCGCGTGACCATGAGATAAGAGTCTTGAAACGAACAGCAAAACATTTGCTGCTAAAAAACGAGAATCTAGAAAACTTGTCTGGCAATCAATATCTCATTTAAAGCAAAAGTGACGACCATCGCCCGCACATTACTAATAGATTTGTGGATATATCATTTTAAAATAGATTAATGATGGAGTTTTTTGGAGGTTAAGTGCTTCCACCTAGAGGTGGTTTCGGGCAGGTGAGAGAAACCCCCCGACGGCCGGTCCTGTGAACAGGTGTCACAGTCAGAGTTTGTCCTGCGACGAGATCTGAACCCAGGAGGCGAAGATGTTTTGGATTCTGGTTAAAAATGTGCGGCAAGGGTTACCTTCAATGACAAGTAACCGTCACTCTGTCAGCAATGCTAGTGCCTCCCCCCATCCCCAGGTCTCTACCTCGCCTCCCGACCCAGTGCAGGGGGCAGTGCGGGGGGGCAGTGCGGCTGTTCTACATCGGCGATACCTCACTTCGACCGTTACAAGGTTTTTTTTCTTAAATAATTTGCCGTCGATAGCAACAAGAGCAGCAACACTGTGTTGTAGTCATGGCCGCCAGTTACGCCACCTACATCATCGCGGACATCGACACTCCCGCCTGCTGCTGTGAGGAGAACAACTGACGGCAACACACGAGATAAAGAGAGAGAGAGAAGAAAGTCTCCACGTGTTGCACTCTGTCCAGATTGGGACTCGCTTAGCGCCACTTACTTTCGTTTTCTTTTTTTTGTGAGAATTTCCTGCTTATTGTGTAGATAATATCAAATCACTTTCAACGAAGGATTTAGTTACTACTCCTTAATAATAATAATAATAATCAGAAGACAAAAATAATTTTTGTTACTTGAAAACGTGGTAGTACGCCGGACATGTAGGTAAACAAAATGCAGTTGCTGACTAGAGTACAGACCCTCTGACACACACTTGTTTCCGTATGAGAGTTGACAGGTCTGACATGGTGAGCAGACCTCATCCTCTGTCTTCACTCGAACACATTTGCTGTCAGACGAGCCGACAGGTCTACTCACACTTTCAAACATCAAACGTTTACCATCAATGACTCAGGTTGGATGAGGTACTTCCGGCCTCAGGTATGCCAGGCATGATATTGCAGGTCTGGAATATTTTATGTCGTAGAAGATCGATGAAATTAGCCGTGCATCCCTCGCTGATCGATGGGCCTTAAAAAATTCCTTTAGCAAAGGATTCCTTCTCCCACATCTTTTTATAGCAAAACTGTTTGTAGCAATGCACCCCAAAACATGACCACCAGCAAACAGACGGCGTCCTCGAGCGACCTCGTCAACTGTCATCACTGGCAGCTGTGTGGTTAACGCACATTAACCCTTCCTGCTTCATGAGCATTTTAACCACAGTAATGCGCATGTGATCCCAGGTGACGATGGAAGATGAAGCCAACCATGACTGTCACACGGGATGCAGTGTGTCAACAGTTTAGTATTTTATGTCAGTAACGGATGTTACTCATAGGGTTCCAACATTTTTTTAGGCTCACATCCACACACAGGTCACGTGGACAAGACCGAAGGAAGAAAAACCAAAATCACGTGCGTGGCCCGAGTAGTAGTCAGTGATTGATACAGAGGCGGGGCGGGAGTCAAAGGAAGTCGGCATCTATGTTTACCCTCACTCATTTACACACACACACACACACACACACACACACACACACATTTATACAAATATATATATACACACCATTAACACGCCACACTAATATAGAACAAAAATATACAACAGACACAAACACGTACGTGCACACACACAGCCTTCACACACACACACACACACACACACACACACACACACACACACACCCTTCACACACACACCCTTCACACACACACACACACACACACACACACACACACACGAGGTACAGTACTTTATGCAGTTGTTTCGAAAATATTCTTTTTTCTCTCCCCACGCTTTCCAGACTCTGTGTGTATGTGTGTGTGTGTGTGTGTGTGTGTGTGTGCGTGCGTGTGAGCGTGCGTGCGAGTGTGTGTGTGCGTGCGAGTGTGTGTGTATGTGTGCGTGCGTGCTTGCGTGCGTGCGTGCGTGCGTGTGTGTGTGTGTGTGTGTATGTGTGTGTGTGTGTGCATGTCTGTTTCTCATCCTGTTTTTGTGATCGTCGAGTCCGGCAGAAAAAGAATTGCTGTAGTGTGCAGCACCCAGAGCAGGTGCACTCAGCAGTGTGCAACAAACAGAAACGGACTCAGTGTCAGTGATATAACAGCAGGAGACAGCAGTTACAGCAGGAGACAGCAGTTGGAGCAGGAGACAGCAGTTGCAGCAGGATACAGCAGTTGTAGCAGGAGACAGCAGTTACAGCAGTTACAGCAGAAAACAGCAGTTGCAGCAGGAGACAACAGTTTGAGCAGGAGACAGCAGTTGCAGCAGGAGACAGCAGTTGTAGCAGGAGACAGCAGTTTGAGTAGGAGACAGCAGTTACAGCAGTTACAGCAGGAGGCAGCAGTTACAGCAGTTACAGCAGGAGGCAGCAGTTGCAGCAGGAGACAGCAGTTGTAGCAGGAGACAGCAGTTACAGCAGTTACAGCAGAAAACAGCAGTTGCAGCAGGAGACAACAGTTTGAGCAGGAGACAGCAGTTGCAGCAGGAGACAGCAGTTGTAGCAGGAGACAGCAGTTTGAGTAGGAGACAGCAGTTACAGCAGTTACAGCAGGAGGCAGCAGTTACAGCAGTTACAGCAGGAGGCAGCAGTTGCAGCAGGAGACAGCAGTTGTAGCAGGAGACAGCAGTTTGAGTAGGAGACAGCAGTTACAGCAGGAGACAGCAGTTGCAGCAGGAGACAGCAGTTACAGCAGTTGCAGCAGGAGACAGCAGTTACAGCAGTTGCAGCAGTTGCAGCAGGAGACAGCAGTTGTAGCAGGAGACAGCAGTTACAGCAGGAGACAACAGTTGGAGCAGGAGACAGCAGTTACAGCAGGAGACAGCAGTTGCAGCAGGAGACAGCAGGAGACAGCAGTTGTAGCAGGAGACAGCAGTTACAGCAGGAGACAGCAGTTGCAGCAGGAGACAGCAAGCGATGATAACAGATGCTCATCATCTACTTGTGACTGATGTGACCTCAGCTCATCACCATACTCGTCGTGCAGTAGTCATTCCAGATGACATTATCAATAACATTTAATGTCGTTGACAGATCCACGTATGTCGCCTGCACAGAACTGACGACAGTATCATCATAGATGATCGGCGTCCTCCTCGACACAAAACCACTTTCATGCCACGTCACAAGTGTGTGTACCGCACTGCGGGCGGCCATGTCATCTGAACGTTGTCTGACGTACGTACCCGGGGGGGGGGGGGGGCGGCGCGGTACCCAGAAACACGCTTCCTGCCTATTGATTTCGTCGTCATGGAAACCATGCCGCCAGAGTGCTGAGAAGCCCGAGGGCTCGACGTGCATGTACGAGTGCGCGCGTGCGACGTGCATGCCTGCTTGTGATCTTTGTGTTGAGACTTACAGGCCTCCTCCTGTACGGGGCCCCAGCCAGTCACCACAACATTCATGTATGTACATATATTGAATATCCATTAATACTACTGGCATTGCTGACTGTCATCCATATCACTTCATCATCCAAAGACATTTTAAAATCGAAAAAAAACCCAAAATCTTTGAGTTCAAAGTCATTAACGAGCTCATGCAACACAAGCTGCTGTAAAAATTGTGTTCAAAATTTCTTATTGTCAGCCCTTGTTAGCTTTCCGCAAGGTTTCTGTGTTTGTCAAGAATGAACAACTTTCTGGGCACATTCTTGGGTTCATTTATTCGTTCGTTCATTCATTCCCATCCCCTGCACAAGTGACGTGTAACATGTTTAACCTGCTGTTAGGGGGAAAAGACTGGAGATCCCGGAGATAAAACTGTTTAACGACACGTTTTTTCTATTACCCATCTTTATTTCCAGCAGGAGTGAGTATTGTAATCAAAGTTCTGCAAAATGTCAGTCGTGACTGCTACGTGCAAGTCTCTTTGCTCTTTTTTTTATCTAGAAATCTGTTCTTTGTATCTTTGTTGACAAAACAAGTTCACCTGGGAATATTTACGAGCGGCGCTGGCCTGGGCCAGACTGTAACGACAACCACACTTCAAATAAAATCTCCAGACAGATCTTTTTATTGCCTACAGAAGGAGGTTACCGGCAATCATAATCCAGCTTCAGTATTTTTCAAGGTAGACACAAATATCACGTGACCTTTTGAAATGTTAGATCAGGTGTGCAAATGAAATACATTGATTTCTTTGTTCACCTCCCTTCTGGTCTACGTAAACTCGTGTCACCACGGCCGTGTATAGGTGGACTGCTGTCTGTCTGCCGAGACCAACACTGAGCATCTTGCGAAGTTCTCCGCTGTTAGTCTCGGCGAGCCTTAACAATGAATGTGAATAAACCGGAAGCTATATCGTCCAAAGCCTCGTTCTAGTAGTTAAACTGAAACGTGAGTAAACCGGAAGCTATTTGTAACCAGCCTCTTCTATGACTTCACTAAAAAAATCCTCTGCAAGCAGTCCAGTCATGCAAGTCCGCGAACAAAACACTTTTAAATAATTTTCAGTTGAATATTAAGGGTAATTATAATAACAACACGCACACACACGTACACATGCACACACACACACACACACACACACACACACGCACACAACTGTTCTCTTGCCCGCTTCAAGTTCGAGTTGTTCCCTTGCCAGGCAGGATCACGTGATCTCTCCTCACCTTTGGCGCTGATGTGCGATAAAAACGTTTTGTCTACGCGTGTGTTTTACTGGTCGTGACCCTAACTCACTGCCTCTGATAGGCACATTCCAGAACTGTACGTGGGGATGGTCTCCACCTCCAGGTAGCCAGAAGACTCCATGGCTACAAGGAGCGCAGAGCTGTGCAGGGTGTGCTGGGTGTGCTGGGTGTGCAGGGTGTGCTGGGTGTGTGAGGGTGTCCTATGTGTGCTGGGCGTGCTGGGTGTGTGAGGGTGTTCTATGTGTGCTGGGTGTGTGAGGGTGTCCTATGTGTGCTGGGCGTGCTGGGTGTGTGAGGGTGTTCTATGTGTGCTGGGTGTGCTGGGTGTGTGAGGGTGTCCTATGTGTGCTGGGCGTGCTGGGTGTGTGAGGGTGTTCTATGTGTGCTGGGTGTGCTGGGTGTGGGAGGGTGTCCTATGTGTGCTGGGTGTGCTGGGTGTGTGAGGGTGTCCTATGTGTGCAGGGTGTGCTGGATGTGTGAGGGTGTTCTATGTGTGCTGGGTGTGTGAGGGTGTCCTATGTGTGCTGGGCGTGCTGGGTGTGTGAGGGTGTCCTATGTGTGCAGGGTGTGCTGGGTGTGTGAGGGTGTCCTATGTGTGCAGGGTGTGCTGGATGTGTGAGGGTGTCCTATGTGTGCTGGGCGTGCTGGGTGTGTGAGGGTGTTCTATGTGTGCAGGGTGTGCTGGATGTGTGAGGGTGTCCTATGTGTGCTGGGTGTGTGAGGGTGTCCTATGTGTGCAGGGTGTGCTGGATGTGTGAGAGTGTCCTATGTGTGCTGGGTGTGTGAGGGTGTCCTATGTGTGCTGAGGGTGCTGGATGTGTGAGGGTGTCCTATGTGTGCTGGGCGTGCTGGGTGTGTGAGGGTGTCCTATGTGTGCAGGGTGTGCTGGGTGTGCTGGGTGTGTGAGGGTGTCCTATGTGTGCAGGGTGTGCTGGGTGTGTGAGGGTGTCCTATGTGTGCAGGGTGAGCTGGGTGTGCTGGATGTGTGAGGGTGTCCTATGTGTGCAGGGTGTGCTGGGTGTGTGAGGATGTGCAGGGTGTGCTGGGTGTGCAGGGTGTGGAAGGTGTGCAGTGTGTGCTGGGTGTGCAGGGTGTGGAAGGTGTGCAAGGTGTGCAGTGTGTGCAAGGAGTGCAAGGTGTGCAATGTGTGCTGGGTGTGCAGGGTGTGCTGGGTGTGCTGGGTGTGGAAGGTGTGCAAGGTGTGCAGTGTGTGCAGGGAGTGCAAGGTGTGCAATGTGTGCTGGGTGTGCAGGGTGTGCTGGGTGTGCTGGGTGTGCACGGTGCCCCCTCTAGCCGGTCCTTTACACTGAGTCAAGAGGAACTGCGCACCTCTGTCTCGGATTGCGCTGTTCGTCATTTCCGGCGGAAGCCAGAATTATCCGGTCATTACTGACAAAGTGCGCACCCAATTTACTGTGCCGTGGCATTATTGTGCAGGTAGTGTCTGCTTAAGTTAATGAAAGGTTTAGATTGATTGATGTAGAGCTTGAATCCCACTATAATGGTTCTTTGTAGCGACGGCAGACGGAGTAACAATGGCGCCTACAACCCTCCGTCATCATCCTAAAGGACGACATGCAAGTTACAGCCGGTGTCAGCACAGAATACAAAACAACCCAATGCAGTCATGGCCTGAATCTTTGAAAAAGATGTATAACTCAAACTCAAAGACCTAAATTACACAGATAAAAGGTACACACAGTAAATAATGGGCAGATAAACAAACCACTGATGTAATAAAACTATTTTACTGTGTGTCTGTGTCTTTATTATTCAGATAAAGAGAAAACACAATAAAGATTATCAAATAAAAACATGATGGAATAGAAAAATATTGACCCAATGACAATCCTTGACTAATTTCTGACTTATCTTTCGACGCTAGTCACTAGCCTGACGCCTTCCTCAGTCTTGGTTGATGTAGCTCAATTTACTGTAATTGGTCACGAGAAATATTTGGTGCATGACACAATTATCTTTAATAAATTTCATTTTCTTTATCACTCATTTGTGCCCAGTGCACTGACTGCGCGAAAGTCTGATAAACGCTGTGTTCCGCTACAGTTCGGCCACATCGACAACTACTCTAGTCACGTGATCATTTATAGAGTGGGGGGGGGGAGTCAGAAGAAATATCTAAAGTCGATGGCGAATACCGACCTTAGCAATCAGAGAGAGAGAGAGAGATGTACTGAGAGAAAAGAGACAGAAGGTGGTGGGTATAAGCTCACAGAGAGAGAGAGAGAGAGATGTGTGGCCATGTTGTGATCTTCTCTACCAGAGACAACCAAACAGGGATCTTGAAGGAAGCGTCAAGTATCAGAGAGACGGGCGTCAGCGAGAGTGTGTGGCGCCATCTGCAGGATGTCATCAGTACTGAAAGTATCGAAGAGTCTATGGGAACATGTAGTTGACAAAAGTATGGGAGAGTATATAGAAACATAAAATTGACAAAAGTATGGAAGAGTATAGAAAAATAAAGTTGACAAAAGTATAGGAGAGTATAGAAACATAAAGTTGACAAAAGTATAGGAGAGTATAGAAACATAAAGTTGACAAAAGTATAGGAGAGTATAGAAACATAAAGTTGACAACAGCCACAAAAGACACCATATCTCAGGCCAGTGAATGAAAAGTCTCATGTGGGAAAAACAATTCCGCCTGTTCCGCCTCCCGCAGAGGCTGGTGGTACCTCTAGTCCAGTCTATTGAAGGATGCTACCAGCTAGTCGTACCTCTAGTCCAGTCTATTGAAGGATGCTACCAGCTAGTCGTACCTCTAGTCCAGTCTATTGATGATGCTACCAGCTAGTCGTACCTCTAGTCCAGTCTATTGATGATGCTACCAGCTAGTCGTAGCTCTAGTCCAGTCTATTGATGATGCTACCAGCTAGTCGTACCTCTAGTCCAGTCTATTGAAGGATGCTACCAGCTAGTCGTACCTCTAGTCCAGTCTATTGATGATGCTACCAGCTAGTCGTAGCTCTAGTCCAGTCTATTGATGATGCTACCAGCTAGTCGTACCTCTAGTCCAGTCTATTGAAGGATGCTACCAGCTAGTCGTACCTCTAGTCCAGTCTATTGAGGGATGCTACCAGCTAGTCGTACCTCTAGTCCAGTCGTGTATCATAGCAACACAACTGGTCTTTTCGTTTCAACGAGTGTAGTCGTGCCGCTGGTGTCGCACAACAGTCCGCCTGTCCGTCGCAGCTGCTGTAGTCTTGTGGCGCATCACGTGAATGCAGCCAACGGAAATCAGACACAGGAGGGAGGGAAGGGGTGGGTGGGTGGAAGAGATGTGAGAGAGGGGGTGGGAGAGGAAGGGCACTGGAATTAGGTTTTTATGATGACGTCAGTCATTGATAAACTCGAACATCACATGATGTCTACCCACTTTAGCACGATGTTAGTCACCTCACATCCGGTAGATCGACCAACACCGCCAGCCGAGACAGAATGATGGTTACATCAGCGTTCAGTTGCAGCTGTTCCTCGAGTCGACAGTCACATAGTCAGATGGGGAGGGGGGTAGCTTTTTGCCACAGTTATTGTGATGGAAACATTTTCCGTAAACAACTCAGTTCGAGGTATTCCATAAAGCAAAATCGATTGCGTATATTTCTCCCACTATTTCTCTCTCTCTATATATATATATATCTCATACAGCGGTTAATACATTCTGTTCGCAGCGTCTCTTGCGTTTAACTATATAAATAAAAATAATAGTAACAAAACCACTGTTTACAAATATATCTTGCAAAAGTAGGGCGCTTTTCAATAAAGATCATTCACGAGGAATGAAAACTAAATTTCAGTAAACCGGAAGTGGGTGGACTATCGTGTCGTTCCGCTTTTTCGCGCTCATGCGCAGTGAAGTTGCACATGTCGATGATATTAGGTGCCTTTGTCAACCGAAAAATTAATGAAACACTTTTTTATTCTGTTTTATTTTCAGGAAATGTAATAGGAGGGGCGAATACAGGAAAAAGAAATGACAAGAAAGCACAAACAAGTTACCTCCGGGACCAACATTCCAGTCCTGTAAGTCGATTATAAGTCGTTATCCTCCAGCAAAATAGGAAAATCAAGGAAAATGCTTCCTCTTCGTTGTTACGACCCACTTTCCAATCACGTGGTCGTTTCTAAGTTTCTGTTCACCCAGAAAATCTGGGATTTGCCTGATTTATAGCCACTGGCTCATGAAGTAAATCAACATCCGTGGAGTCAAGGGGTCACATCATAACTGATTTACCTGGACGGCGACTTACCTTCGTTTTATACATACGACCCCTGGCTTTTTCCCGCTGCCCTTTGTTACTTACACACACACACACACACACACACACACACACACACACACACACACACACTTTGCCGGCCACGCTGTCTCATCAATGTGCGCAGTTATTCTTAAATAAGTCATTGTAAGATAAATCCATCGTTTGGTGTCAGTAGTTAGAAATAACTTCAATCGATTTTTGATTTTCTCGCGAAAACTGTTAAACAATCAAAAGCCCATTTTCTTCTAGAAGTCTTGACAGCTGTACATTCTCTTGATCCGTGGGCAAGTTTGAGCTTACTTCCATGTGTAACACGAGTTAGCCTTTTAAAAAAACATGAAGTAGTGGGCTGGCTGGCGACTCAGTCACAGGCACAGAGACCTGGGATTGGAATCAGATCCTTCATCATTATGGTATTATCACATAAGTCCTTTCCATCAACTTAATGCGCATGTTTTTTCGATGACATCCACTTAGCAAGTGGCGGCTACATTGCAATCAGTGTCTGCTCCGGGCCTGTGGTCCACCCTTAGGGCCCATAAGCCATCCACAGTGCATTCTCACTTTTCCTCGCTGCTTACTTTTCACACAGCCGATTCAACCATTAACAGCCAGTTCTGTGACCAGCTGAATGGCAAATGTTTTTGTGAGACTAGTTTGTGCTACTAACTCCTCTACAGGACTTGGGGGATCGTGGGTTGTAAGTGCAAGTGTTTAGAGGGGGGCCACCATTTTCACTGAATCAGTATCAGCAAAAATGATATATTATAATGATTTGTAAACTCGGCCGATTTCCTTCCTTACACATTCAGTCTGGCAACCAATTATCTCCCTTAGCTCATCAATGCTGGAGTCGCACCTGTACTACTAGTGACCATAGTTCACACTGTTCTATTAATAGTATATATTACCATGCAATTGGTGTTGTTTGAGTATTGCATTTATTGTTTGATGTAGTTTGATACTTTTCTACATATTTTTTCCTGGTTCACTTCAAGAAATGACTCTTACAAGTCAGCCAGATTTATGGGGGGGGGGGTCTTTTATTTTCAGGAAAGAATGCAGTGGTAATTTACAAAAGAGTGAAACAATCTGTCCTCTGATCTCACAAGTCCTATGTTCACACACCAAAGCTTTGTCTGCAACTGTCAGTCAACAACAAGATCAGTCGGTTTGAACTTCGTCTGCCTGCACATATCCATATGTTTATTCTGTACATCTACAGCTCTCTCTTTCTTTTCAACACATAACCAATAGCTTCGATATTATTTACAGATTCCTCTACCTATTTCAATAATTAACTTACTGACAAAACAAATTGCAAACGAAAAGGTGTATCAAATAAATATTTAGATTACTGGAAGAAACTTTGAACAGATTAAAAAAGAATCACATGGGCTGTCATGAGCTCACACATATATATATATATATATCTCACGGAAATGTCTGCTTTTAAACATCAGCTTGTCTGCGCAGCTTCCTCTGTGGGATTTTTGTGTTGGTTCTGTCCTTTAGTTTTCTTTTTATGGTAACTGAAGGTGGTGGAGTAGACTTTGGCAGTTTTTCCTATTAAGTCCAAATGGCGGCTATTCCGAACTCAAATTCTGCATCTGAAATATTGACAATCAGTCACTTGAACCACATTTAAACTATCTCAACATGATCTTCAACTCACAAATTCTGCTTTGTAACAGACCTAAAAATGCAAGATTACAAACAGCATTCATTTTACTGACATAAGGTGGTGGTGTCCTGTAATATTCCTGAAGCAAATAAGATAGAAATGAAGAATTAGCAAAACATTTCCATGGTGTGGGTCTAAACTGTCACCACAAATACCCCTTGTGTTAGAAAAACAGAAACAAAAGCAGAAACAGAAAGATACACAAAAGGAAAGATGAACACTATATGTGCTGTCTTTACTTTCCTATCGTAAACTTCTAGCATGTGTCTGCTTATTTAGTTTATATCATCAAGCACCAATCCACCTCCCCGACCACTGATGTCAAGTGCTGACAGATAAATCCTCAGTTTCTAGTCTGATCGAGAATACAAACATAAATAAAAGGCCTTTAGTTCTTATAAATCACGTGGTACTGAAATCTCCAAACTATCAACAAATGGCGCATATTATACATTTTAACTGTGCTACTATTTTCGGTCGCATCTTCAGATTTTTCATCCCATCATCTCATCCACGTTTACGGTCACGTTTGGATACATCGATTAAATTACAATATTGCTTTGTTGAAATCTGTAAATAAAATATTACTCACCTTTCCCTTCTCAGACGCAAATCTGAAAAATGATAGTTCTGTTCATGTTTCTTTCTGGCCAACATTTGTGCAGTTAATTGCACTGCGAAAATCGCCCCCAGGTCTTCTCTTAGCCTTGAGCCTGATGGAAAATAGCATGGAGGAGCAAAGGGAATGAACTCTGATCTCGTGCTTACGGAATTCCCCAAACTGGGTTGTCTTAGTACATAAAGTGGTTTGTATTAGTACCAAGCATACCAAACTGGTCCTACTTCGCATTTGCACTTCTTTGTCTTACATCTGCAAAGAGTTCTTTGTTACACAGCAGACAGTATACACAGTCTTATTGCAGCTCTACTTTACACATAATCTGACAATTAAAGATCACGAACAAGAGATAAACTCAAAGGCAAACATTTTCTGTAAATAATTTATTTTACCTCGAGTTTGAGTAACTGGCTGAGATAACAATGAGCCAATCAAAACCCACGGAGAAATATTGTACCAGTGGGAAAAATGATCCCTAAAGATGCATAGTGCCACTAACCACCAATAAGAACCAATCAGAAGGCAGTAAACAGTTGTTTACAAAGTCACATGAGGCCAAAGTGAATAGAAAGATGTTATCGATCCTTCGGAGGTTAAAGATGACAAAACTTGAGGACCAGCCTTGAATACATACTTCGTCTATGCCTTCATTTTAGTATTTAATCACTAGGTTGTCTGCACTGTTGTCAAGGATGCTTTTCTATGGAAATATTAAAAGTTGGATTATTGCTCGGGAACTTCTACCATGATGTAGGTAAGTCACAGCACTAACCAGTCTGACACTAAGTCGAGAAAAACCTCCGACTATCTCAGGAAATTGTCAACTTATCGCTAGACTCTATGATGAGTTACATTTTGTCAGGCATTTTATTGTTGTTTAATAACAATATTTGTGATGTTGACAATACTCCAAAGTCATCTGAACTGAAGAAGCATCTAGTGAAGATTATAGCAGATAATACAGACATTAGAAGTAAAGGTTAATCACTATGAACACAATCATCATCACTAAACTAAAGTGTATACAATTCTCCGCAATCACTCACGCAGTATTCAAAATGTCTTCAAAATAAAACTGTTATTGATATTAATCAGAAAAATAAGTCGCAAACTAAAATGAGATTCAGCATCAAACAAATTATCAGCGACTAAAAAGATTTTACATAAAAATACTATGTTACAGGCCATCACAGATGCTTTTCTAGTGGCATGCACAGCGGTGTGAGAAATCAAGTGAGGAGGCGTGTAGCTGACAGATATCAACTTATCAAAGTACGAGACTATACTGTACATTATCATGTATGTCCAGTTTATTGTCTTTGATACTGACCCCTTCAACCCTAGGTTTGTATCAACATTTCTATCTTCTCTCCATGCAATAAGCTGTATAGTGATCGGCGCTGTTAAATATATGGAAGCTTAAAGAGCTCGTGAAGCTCACAAAAATCATCTGTAAATATATCAACGGAGACAAACATGAACTTTCAGATTATTCAAACTCGATTTCTCTCTTCGTTGTTTCCTCTTTCTCGCTCTCTCACTCCCACTTACAGAATACAAACGACAGGCTACCCTTATTAAAGATATGAAGTTCATTACAGGTAGTTTGCCACTAGTATACACGGGTACATCAAACATTCTTCTTAAACTAACATTTCTGTACAGTGACTGATGCATGAATCGCTTTGTAGAGTTTGTACAACAGTGATCGGAACTCAAGGTAAGAAGACATGAGACATCTTGTCACGACTTCAATGTCAGAACTTCAGGTCGGCAACAGAATTGTTTGAAGACATTCATTATCTTTGAGAGTAAATGCAAATATTGAAGTGGAAGGTCAGAGGTCGTCAGCAGACACTTTCGCCGGCCTTGTTGAAGAAGCCATGTTTGCGTCTCATCTGAGCGTTCATCACCCAGGAGATGTGTGACATGACCACATCATCCAGATTGTGACCCTGAGGTGAAAACACGACACAAACATTAGCCACCCGTCGAGACCTGCAACTAAATCTGAAATATATTTTGTAACCCATTAACAAATCTCTGTTGAGTTAGCCTCAGGATCTAGGCTTTAACTTTCAAACAAGGTCTCTCCTCCAACTGGACTGGATGGACACATTTGTGAACACGAGATGACCAACTGTGTTTATCAACTTTGTCCACAAGTTTACTATGAGAATCTTTTGCTATTTGGAACATGTTTGTCTTTTGAATTTTTAAATGTTTTTTGTGTAAGCTCCATTAATTGTTTGTTATATTTTGGTGTTCAAAAAAGACGATTTGTAGCTTCGCAATGGAAAGGGAAACCAGCTGAGTGAGGCTGTAAAGATCAATAGAGATTTTGGAAAGAAAAAACATAGGGAAAGTGATTCTCCTTAAATCAAAACCTGCTGGTAAAGTGACAGTGCGCTTCATGTAAATGAAGAGAGCATTAGACTGACCACTGTGGTCTCGAAGAGAATCTTAGTTGGTCCATTGTCCATGATGATGAAGGTGAACGAGTTTTCATCAAAGGCCCAGTTGGGAATCTTGTTGAACTCATACGTTCTTATCAGCTTCTGCCAGTCAGAGATTGTATGAGAGTTAATTACAGGGCTCACTCACTCACTCACTCACTCACTCACTCACTCACTCACTCACTCACTCACTCACTCACTCACTCACTCACCGTCAAAGAAATACAAGTAGCCAACAATTCAGCAGGAAAACTCACTCATTTTCCTTCTGCTAGGAACATCGTTTCGTAAACAACATTTTGCTCAACGGTCCCTACTTTCCATACAGATTATAGATTATAGATATGCCAGACATATACATCATCATGATAAGGCTATCTTCCTTTTCTCGTGCAGACTTATGGATGATGTGAGTGGGCAGAGCTAATTCCCTTCCACTAAGACTTACTTTTGTCATAAGATCCATGATGTGTACACCTTCCATGTTGACAGCAACCAGACAAAACTTTGGCAAAGTCTTAGACGCCTTTTGCTGAAAAAACATCGAAATGTCCTTGTTAAAGGTTTAGTGGGGCGAAGTTTAGTTTCTAATGTCAGGGTATATCTCAGGGCAGTATACTATCCCCCTCGATGTAGGGACTCTTGTTCTTGTGATTCACCCGACGAAGATCACCAAGCACAGGAAGAGGTTAACACAAACAACAGTCAGGACTGTACATCATGTACATCGTCAAGCCCCCAGCCAGTGGAATAATGAGAACTCACAGGTTAATGAAATGTATTTGTGCAACAGCGTGAGCTCACGACTTACACCTTTGATCGTTTTGTTGTGTATCTCGAGAATGGAAAGTGGATTTCACCCAGATTTTGAAAAAAAGTATCTTGTTCTGATTTTTACCCATTCGTTATAAAAACTTACACCCTGACAGGCCTTTAAATCCAAATGTACACAGCAAAACTTGCGAAGATTTGTAATTAACAGAGAAGTTTCAAGAAGTTTCCTTTCAAATCATCTTCATGCTGTCGACATCTTTCATACCTGTGTAGACAACAACACTAAATGATAACTCTTCGCATTCTGTACATTATATGAGAACTGCTCCATCGTCTGCCTGTATGATTTGTGGCACTGACCTTCATCTCGAAGAAGACTGAGCCGTACGTAGGCCACGTGCTGATGACCTGAAGGAAGCGGAGGCGAGCCTCTTCTTCGCTCATACCACGTGTTTTCTGGTAGTCTTCCTCTACTGCCTGCAGAATAACAACATCGCATATGTAGCTATCAGCCGGACCTTCATCTGGTCTACACTACACTGTATTTTTGAGCAATGCTTTCGCTAATGAGACTCATCTGTGTGAAGGAGCCATCTTATTGCGAATGACATGAATGCGTCTTCGTCGACTCGTTTTCGTAAAATGCGACAGCGCATTCATACAGAGGTGTGTAGACCGTGTTCGTGAAGCGAGGGTAAGTCGTTGTCCCCCTGGTAAATCAAGGCCAAGAATAAGTAATATCTGCACGGTCAGCACAGTCCGCCGAACTACGGGGTCGAGAAGTCTCCCCTCCCCCTGATTGTGATACTGGGTAACGACTTACCTTCGTCTTACGAATACGGATTCGAACCGAAGACATCCCTAAGAGGTCTCCTCTAGAGGTTTGTTTCACAGGTAAACTACGAACTTCGCCCTGGAGTAAATGTTAACTCACAAACTACTCACCTTCTTGACATAGTCGAGTGACTGGTCTGCCGGAAAGCCACGTGGGAGGATGCTTGGAGCCAAGGAACTGAGGATGACAAACCGACATCAATAACTTTTTATGTAGAAATCATCTCTGAGTTGGCTTTATATCAGATCTTGCTGGGGAGTCGACGGCCTAAAGTGCAAGACGACTTTGCTAAGTTTAGTCTGAACAGTCGACCTGCCGATAAACTTGGGATTAAATCTACCCCCCCCCACCCCCACATACACACTTAACCAGGGTGTTGTACAAGCTCCCTAAACTAAACCAAGACAGTCTTCAAGAAAGCTTCTAAGACCTGCAATGCCCGATGTTGCCAATTTATTGAGTAGATGTTTATTATGTTTATAAACACATATTTCACCGGCGCTAGCAGGTGTCCTCACATATAAAACAATGCTTATCACGTTTATTTATGGACAACCAAACCCTATTCACACATACACGTGTTTATCAAAACTAATGCAATGCATGTGTACAATGTTTATCATACATAAACATGTTTATCAAAAGGAACATTCTGTGATGATGATGATGATGACTGTCTTGTATGTATGTATGTATGTATCGCCTTTACTCGTTTCCAGCATCCAACATCAACTTCCTCGCCCCAACCACTCGAGCAGGACAAGCACACACCTGAATTTTTCAAAATGCTTTTCCTCAGCCCCGAACTTCGCTCGGTACAGAAGAGCGGCGAGATGAATCACCTGCTCGGCGGGGCAGTCGTGGTAACCGCGGAGAAAGTTGGGCACCTCCTGAAACACAGGTGACTGATTACAACCCTGTACCTGTGAAACCTTTAGACAGTATGATGTGGATAATACCTCAAGGTCGAAATAGTCACAAATTAACTTAGTTTGCTGCTGTCTCCATAGTTACTGTGAATATTTAAAGATGGTGGAAGGGTTACCTTTAAACCTGGTGTGAAGATAAAAATTTAAACATAGTTGATCATGGCTTTATATTGCCTTCATCGCTTTTTTAGTTTTGAAACAAAACTATAGTTTGTGGGAAGTTTCTGGATGTTGGCTAACTGTTAATGAAAATAAACAACATTTAATACAAGGATTCAATGTAATCCTGTTGTTTATTTAGGTGCACGTTGCTCGTTATGTAATAAAAGTAATGACTAGCTAAATGAAGCAATGTGAAAATCTTTATATTAACCTATACAAACAAACTTCTCGGGCAATAAACTTCAAAACGTGCACTGAGCTCGTCTTTATGACAGGGAAGCACTTTATACAAGTGACTCTTATTACTTTAAAGCGCTTAAAGAGACTTAATTCCTATTACTGGAAAAAAAGTATACAAATGTTGTTGATGTTGTTGTTGTTGTTGTTGTTATTATTATTATTATTATTTAGCGATGTAGTTGACAATAAAATGTTTGTGCCTTGAATGAAACTATGTAACTAACCTGGGGAAAGTGGAAATACTTGTCAGCTTCTTCATCGTCGCCCGGACTTGCGTTTACCCAAATTTTCTTAAGCATGACAAGACCAGGTGCCTGTGTCCTGCCTGCAACACCCAGATATTTAGTTGACAACAACGGGCAAGAACTAAAATATCAGAACAATATAGATGATACTAGCGAGTACAAACTGTTCAGTAACACATGTTTGTCGGGTACGTCACGGAAATCTCAGATGTCTGCCGGATATTCAAACTTTAAAAATACCTGTAAATACTAAAACACAGTCTTTCTTTACGCTTCCCACTTGTTAACCCTTGGCCAGCCCCCGAGTACACGTGGTTTTTTGACTCCACCATTTTGAGTGAGCAATAAAGAGTTAACTCACGTTCTCTCGTGACGTTTTCATAGCAGGGCACGTGCCAGTGACGTTCGTGCATACGCCAGTGTTTAAATAGTTCTTCCCCAATTCCACAACATTAGATAATGTTTCTCACGTGACATTTCATATTTCTCATTTATTTCATTCTATCATTCATTCCTGCCTTCCTCTTTCTTTTTTGTGTATCTTTTTCTAACACACACACACACACACACACACACACACACACACACACACACACACACATACACACACACATGCAGCATGAGTGCTACTCACTGTCTCTGTTATTGGAGGGCTGTCGCAGCCAGTAGAACTCGGCGTGGGAAAGACAGTCAAAGTATATGCTCCGATCCGGCAAACTGTGCACTGCAAGAGACAGCGAGAAACTGCGAGAAACAGCGAGACACAGCGAGAGACTGCGAGACTATGACCCCATCAATCACCCAAACTGTTCTCATCGCTCACCCTGGCATGCACACACTACTCACTCACTCACTCACTCACTCACTCACTCACTCACTCACTCACTCACTCACTCAACAAAAAGTCAAACTCACTTCCGCCTGCAGAAGATAGAAAGAGGCTGTACTCCGAGGAAGTTTTGATTTGGAGCCGATTAGCCACTTCCTGTTTAATGTTTGACACCTTTGTTCTGCTGCCGACCTCTAATGTCTGTAACAGAACTGACACTAAATAACAACAAGTCTTCAGTTAGTAGTCACTGTCATCCTTCACTGACACTAAATAACAACAAGTCTTCAGTTAGTAGTCACTGTATGATCCTTCACTGACACTAAATAACAACAAGTCTTCAGTTAGTAGTCACTGTCATCCTTCACTGACACTAAATAACAACAAGTCTTCAGTTAGTAGTCACTGTCATCCTTCACTGACACTAAATAACAAGTCTTCAGTTAGTAGTCACTGTATGATCCTTCACTGACACTAAATAACAACAAGTCTTCAGTTAGTAGTCACTGTCATCCTTCACTGACACTAAATAACAAGTCTTCAGTTAGCAGTCACTGTCATCCTTCACTGACACTAAATAACAACAAGTCTTCAGTTAGTAGTCACTGTCATCCTTCACTGACACTAAATAACAACAAGTTTTCAGCTAGTAGTCACTGTATGATCCTTCACTGACACTAAATAACAACAAGTCTTCAGTTAGTAGTCACTGTCATCCTTCACTGACACTAAATAACAACAAGTCTTCAGTTAGTAGTCACTGTCATCCTTCACTGACACTAAATAACAACAAGTCTTCAATTCACGTCCATTGTATAAGCCCCGAACTGCATTTCAACAAGCAAAAACTAAACAATTGTTTTAGCATCCATTATGTGACCCATCAGCTACATTCTAAACAAATAGTTAATTAGCGCCAATTATATGAACCTTCAACTACACTATGAACAAGTCTTCAATTAGCCTCAAGTATCTGAGCCTCTGGCGACACTTTAACCAAGTATTCAATTAGCCTCAAGTATCTGAGCCTCTGGCTAGACTTTAACCAAGTATTTAATTAGCAATCATTTTATAAGTCCTTCAGCTTTCTACTCCCTTCCTCTAGAACTAGACTCACTTTGTTGTTCATGGAAAATAAGAAAACGAGCAAAGAAAAGCGAGGGACATGCAAGACGAGTGACAAGCCCTCACCATCGTCGTCCCAGACGGCAACATCAGCTGCACCCGGATGTTAGGTTGCCGCTTCACCACGATGTCGTGTTCCAGATAATGGGGAGGATACAGCCGGCTCCCCCACCTGCAACAACAACAGCCTGTCGTCGAGGTCAAAATTATTTATCATTAAACAAATCTTTATAGCCAAAGTTTGACTGCTCAAGCCTAAAACACGTTGAATAAGGCTAGAAATGTTGACGTTGTTTACAATGTAAATAACAACTTCTGTGAAACATCGTTCAAACCTCCATCTCCGTTAAGGTGAGGCACAGAAAATGTTTTAAATGATTGGAAAGGACAAGAAATATTTTGAGTGAACGTGGATAACAAGTGTCTCATGACAGTCAATCTGAAATGCGCTCCGGAGAATTTGCTGGCCGACTGTCTGGTGTGCAAGGGATGCTGGGTGTTGTTTACACCATTCAGCCAATAGTTGGACTTTAAGGGCGGTGAAGTCTTTTGATGTTGTTGGCCTCTGTGTGCATATACATGTGCAAACTACACTCGTGTGTTTTAGAATTGCGAGAAAGGAAGGGAATGAGAGAGACTGAGATACTTGAGTAAGTGACTAAAGATGGAGACGCACTGAGAGTGAAGTGTGTGGCTATAACCGTTGAGACCGTGACCATGGAGACAGCAGATGGAGGCATAAGCAGGTAACAAGACTGAGGATCAAACTGTAGTAGAAGGCGACCAGATATATAAGCACAGGGTAATCTGAGTCACAAAAATCACATCGAAAGCTCAAGAAAATTCTAGTCCTGGCTCCAAGGCTAATGCCGTCTTCTCGTGCATCTTGACATCTCACCAGAGATTCTACAAATGTGAACAAATTGTGCTGCTTAGTTCCGGCACATGAGACTATTGCTCAGTTTCAAGGCAGCCATTTTGCCGCACATTAAGTCAGCCATTTTGTATCATACATTGAACAGTGTAAACAGGAAGTGGAAGTTGTGTAGCTCTAAACATTTTGAAGTTGTGCACGAATGTGTTGTCTGTAGTTATCGACTGTTACGGGTACTAAAGCCAAACTAAATGGATGTTTCCGATGCAGAAAATTTGCAAAAATCAAACCGGAAGTTGAGCATCATAACAATATGAAGCAAACCAGCAACATCACAAACACATTAAGGTATTGTGAGGCCGTGGGTTCAGATCTTGTCTCGGAACACTGCTATTTCTCTCTAAATGTGGCGCCTGCTATCGTCTCTCCGGGGATTTCGTCCACTTTATTGGCTGTCATGGGGCGAGATGACAGCAACGTTAATGCGCATGTCTATAGCAGACAGCAACAGCGAGTTACAAGAGTGGATACAGGATGGACCTCAGCACGGACATCAACACGGACATCAACACACGACATCAACATGGACATCACCACATGACATTAACATGGACATCAACACCAACATCAACATAGACATTAACATGGACATTAACATGGAACATCAGCGGAAATCTTCCTGAACGGACCACAGCTCGATGAAGTACAGATCTTCAGGTACTAGGGCAATATGATCTTCAAGTACTAGGGCACTATGATCTTCAAGTACTAGGGCACTATGATCTTCAAGTACTAGGGCACTATGATCTTCAAGTACTAGGGCAATATGATCTTCAAGTACTGAGGCACTATGATCGTCAATATGATCTTCAAGTACTAGGACTCTACGATCTTCAAGTACAGGGGCACTACGATCTTCAAGTACTAGGACTCTACGATCTTCAAGTACAGGGGCACTACGATCTTTAGGTTCTAGGGCACTACGATCTTCAGGTACTAGGGCAATTTGATCTTCAAGTACTAGGGCACTATGATCTTCAAGTACTAGGGCAATATGATCTTCAAGTACTAGGGCACTATGATCTTCAAGTACTGAGGCACTATGATCTTCAGGTACTATGGCACTATGATCTTCAAGTACTAGGGCACTATGATCTTCAAGTACTGAGGCACTATGATCGTCAATATGATCTTCAAGTACTAGGACTCTACGATCTTCAAGTACAGGGGCACTACGATCTTCAAGTACTAGGACTCTACGATCTTCAAGAACAGGGGCACTACGATCTTTAGGTTCTAGGGCACTACGATCTTCAGGTACTAGGGCACTATGATCTTCAAGTATTGGGGCACTACGATCTTTAAGTACTAGGGCAGTACGATCTTTAAGTACTAGGGCACTAAGATCGTCAGGTACTAGGGCACTACGATTTCAAGTACTGGGGCATTACGATTTCAAGTACTAAGACACTACGATCTTCAGGTACTAGGGCACTACGATCTTCAGGTACTAGGGCACTACGATCTTCAGGTACTAGGCCACTATGATCTTCAAGTACTGGGGCACTACGATCTTCAAGTACTAGGGCACTACGATCTTCAGGTACTGTGGCACTATGATATCCAAGTACTAAGGCACTACGATCTTCAAGTACTAGGACTCTACGATCTTCAAGTACTAGGGCACTACGATCTTCAGGTACTAGGCCACTATGATCTTCAAGTACTGGGGCACTACGATCTTCAAGTACTAGGGCACTACGATCTTCAGGTACTGTGGCACTATGATATCCAAGTACTAAGGCACTACGATCTTCAAGTACTAGGGCACTACGATCTTCAGGTACTGTGGCACTTTGATCTCCAAGTACTAGGGCACTACGATCTTCAGGTACTAGGACTCTACGAGCTTCAAGTACTGGGGCACTTTGATCTCCAAGTACTAGGGCAATATGATCTTCAAGTACTAGGGCACTATGATCTTCAAGTACTGAGGCACTATGATCGTCAATATGATCTTCAAGTACTAGGACTCTACGATCTTCAAGTACAGGGGCACTACGATCTTCAAGTACTGAGGCACTATGATCTTCAAGTACTGAGGCACTTTGATCGTCAATATGATCTTCAAGTACTAGGGCACTATGATCTTCAAGTACTGAGGCACTATGATCGTCAATATGATCTTCAAGTACTAGGACTCTACGATCTTCAAGTACAGGGGCACTACGATCTTCAAGTACTAGGACTCTACGATCTTCAAGTACAGGGGCACTACGATCTTTAGGTTCTAGGGCACTACGATCTTCAGGTACTAGGGCAATTTGATCTTCAAGTACTAGGGCACTATGATCTTCAAGTACTAGGGCAATATGATCTTCAAGTACTAGGGCACTATGATCTTCAAGTACTGAGGCACTATGATCTTCAGGTACTAGGGCACTATGATCTTCAAGTACTAGGGCACTATGATCTTCAAGTATTAGGGCAATATGATCTTCAAGTACTAGGGCACTATGATCTTTAAGTACTGAGGCACTATGATCGTCAATATGATCTTCAAGTACTAGGACTCTACGATCTTCAAGTACAGGGGCACTACGATCTTCAAGTACTAGGACTCTACGATCTTCAAGTACAGGGGCACTACGATCTTTAGGTTCTAGGGCACTACGATCTTCAGGTACTAGGGCACTATGATCTTCAAGTATTGGGGCACTACGATCTTTAAGTACTAGGGCAGTACGATCTTCAGGTACTAGGGCACTAAGATCATCAGGTACTAGGGCACTACGATTTCAAGTACTGGGGCATTACGATTTCAAGTACTAAGGCACTACGATCTTCAGGTTCTAGGGCACTACGATCTTCAGGTACTAGGCCACTATGATCTTCAAGTACTGGGGCACTACGATCTTCAAGTACAGGGGCACTACGATCTTCAAGTACTAGGACTCTACGATCTTCAAGTACAGGGGCACTACGATCTTTAGGTTCTAGGGCACTACGATCTTCAGGTACTAGGGCAATTTGATCTTCAAGTACTAGGGCACTATGATCTTCAAGTACTAGGGCAATATGATCTTCAAGTACTAGGGCACTATGATCTTCAAGTACTGAGGCACTATGATCTTCAGGTACTATGGCACTATGATCTTCAAGTACTAGGGCACTATGATCTTCAAGTACTGAGGCACTATGATCGTCAATATGATCTTCAAGTACTAGGACTCTACGATCTTCAAGTACATGGGCACTACGATCTTCAAGTACTAGGACTCTACGATCTTCAAGAACAGGGGCACTACGATCTTTAGGTTCTAGGGCACTACGATCTTCGGGTACTAGGGCACTATGATCTTCAAGTATTGGGGCACTACGATCTTTAAGTACTAGGGCAGTACGATCTTTAAGTACTAGGGCACTAAGATCGTCAGGTACTAGGGCACTACGATTTCAAGTACTGGGGCATTACGATTTCAAGTACTAAGACACTACGATCTTCAAGTACTAGGGCACTACGATCTTCAGGTACTAGGGCACTACGATCTTCAGGTACTAGGCCACTATGATCTTCAAGTACTGGGGCACTACGATCTTCAAGTACTAGGGCACTACGATCTTCAGGTACTGTGGCACTATGATATCCAAGTACTAAGGCACTACGATCTTCAAGTACTAGGACTCTACGATCTTCAAGTACTAGGGCACTACGATCTTCAGGTACTAGGCCACTATGATCTTCAAGTAGTGGGGCACTACGATCTTCAAGTACTAGGGCACTACGATCTTCAGGTACTGTGGCACTATGATATCCAAGTACTAAGGCACTACGATCTTCAAGTACTAGGGCACTACGATCTTCAGGTACTGTGGCACTTTGATCTCCAAGTACTAGGGCACTACGATCTTCAGGTACTAGGACTCTACGAGCTTCAAGTACTGGGGCACTTTGATCTCCAAGTACTAGGGCAATATGATCTTCAAGTACTAGGGCACTATGATCTTCAAGTACTGAGGCACTATGATCGTCAATATGATCTTCAAGTACTAGGACTCTACGATCTTCAAGTACAGGGGCACTACGATCTTCAAGTACTGAGGCACTATGATCTTCAAGTACTGAGGCACTTTGATCGTCAATATGATCTTCAAGTACTAGGGCACTATGATCTTCAAGTACTGAGGCACTATGATCGTCAATATGATCTTCAAGTACTAGGACTCTACGATCTTCAAGTACAGGGGCACTACGATCTTCAAGTACTAGGACTCTACGATCTTCAAGTACAGGGGCACTACGATCTTTAGGTTCTAGGGCACTACGATCTTCAGGTACTAGGGCAATTTGATCTTCAAGTACTAGGGCACTATGATCTTCAAGTACTAGGGCAATATGATCTTCAAGTACTAGGGCACTATGATCTTCAAGTACTGAGGCACTATGATCTTCAGGTACTAGGGCACTATGATCTTCAAGTACTAGGGCACTATGATCTTCAAGTATTAGGGCAATATGATCTTCAAGTACTAGGGCACTATGATCTTTAAGTACTGAGGCACTATGATCGTCAATATGATCTTCAAGTACTAGGACTCTACGATCTTCAAGTACAGGGGCACTACGATCTTTAGGTTCTAGGGCACTACGATCTTCAGGTACTAGGGCACTATGATCTTCAAGTATTGGGGCACTACGATCTTTAAGTACTAGGGCAGTACGATCTTTAAGTACTAGGGCACTAAGATCGTCAGGTACTAGGGCACTACGATTTCAAGTACTGGGGCATTACGATTTCAAGTACTAAGACACTACGATCTTCAAGTACTAGGGCACTACGATCTTCAGGTACTAGGGCACTACGATCTTCAGGTACTAGGGCACTACGATCTTCAAGTACTAGGGCACTACGATCTTCAGGTACTAAGGCACTACGATCTTTAGGTTCTAGGGCACTACGATCTTCAGGTACTAGGCCACTATGATCTTCAAGTACTGGGGCACTACGATCTTCAAGTACTAGGGCACTACGATCTTCAGGTACTGTGGCACTATGATATCCAAGTACTAAGGCACTACGATCTTCAAGTACTAGGGCACTACGATCTTCAGGTACTGGGGCACTTTGATCTCCAAGTACTAGGGCACTACGATCTTTAGGTACTGGGGCACTACGATCTTCAAGTACTGGGGCACTTTGATCTCCAAGTACTAGGGCACTACGATCTTCAAGTACTAGGGCACTACGATCTTCAAGGAGCAATCGTGACTGCACAGCTGATATTCACCTCCGAATCGCAGCTACTACAATAGCGATGGTCAGAAAAGTCAGCCTTACCACCAGTTACACGACAGAAAGTGTTTTTCTATTCTCTCTCTCACTCTCTCTATCAAGGGTATTGAGATATGCAGGCTGTACAAGTCCCTCTTCCTTCCCATCCTGCTGTGAAACGTGAACTTTGCTCACCGACACACAGAGACGGATTCAAGCATTTGAAACCAAATGGTTTAGGTGGCCCCTCCTGCTCTCTGACAAAGACCACACAACCAACGACTTCGTAGACAGGGACTGCAAGAAACACCGGTCACCACCGCCAAGTGGGGGAACACTGGCCATGACACACTGCCAAACACGGTCCTTCAGGGATGAGAAGAGGGCGGGCGCCATAGAGGCTAAGGAGAAAATATTGGCTGGCGATGTGAAAGACTGGACAGGCGGCCACACGAGAGACTTGGTAAATGTAGCACGTGACCGGCCCCCAGGGGCGGGGTCGCCGATGTTGTGTCTCATCGGATCCCCCCAGTTCTCCTGACAACATGTACCGGCATGGGTGGGCCGGCTTGCTTCTTCTTTGGCTGGTGCCAGTTATGGGAGTGATGATGATGATGATGATGATGATGATGATGATGATGATGATGATGATGATGATGATGATGAGGAGGAGGAGGAGGAGGAGGAGGAGTATTACCTAGCAAAGTAGCCAAGCACTTAACACAAAGCAGTCGATAAAGTTTAACTTACATACATTAATTTGGTAATGAAATGCGAAGGGTTTATATATTTAGTAGATTTACGAAGGTCTGTCTATTTAATACATTATAAAGGTCTATATATCTGCTACATTTATCAAGAGCTGTTGTGTGAAAAACATAAATAACAGTAAGAGTTGTCCTCACATTTTCTGGTTCGTCAGCAGGTCGGCGCAGCTCCGTGCTAGCGGGTGTTTGGATCCGTTGACAAAGCCGAGAACCTGATGGTAGAGGTCGCCTACAGGCACCACTGTTATACACAACAACTGCAGCAGCTGCCAGCCACGATCCTCGCTGGACCTGCAGTTATCATGTTACACAATGTAGCAGTGGTGTAACCACCACACAGCATAACCAGTGTATTGATACTAGTGTATTGATACCTCTAGGACATGTCACACCAGGCATGTTATACCTCTATGACATGTAACACCAGACATGTTATACCTCTAGGACATGTCACACCAGACATGTTATACCTCTAGGACATGTCACACCAGACATGTTATACCTCTAGGACATGTCACACCAGACATGTTATACCTCTATGACATGTCACATCAGACATGTTATACCTCTATGACATGTAACACCACAAACCCAATACTGTACCTACAGACACACATACCTGTCCGGATTGTTGGTAAGCTGTTTGATCAGCTGACAAAAGATTTCTTCCCTCAGATATTTCTGAAAAGACACGATGTTAAGTCAGACTGGACAAATATTAAAACCATGTCAGTTATAAATCACAGAAAACACACTGCTTTAAGCTCCAGACAATCTAATTTTATAATTTCGCAGTGCATTTGTAGGAAAACATTACAAAACGAGAATTAGGAAGTTACTACTACTACTAAACTTACTACTACTACTACTAATAATAATAATAATAATCATAAAAGTAAACAGCACCATATTCCAGTGCTATGTCAAGCTCATGGCACGAACGCACGCAACAACACGTGAAATTGTTGTCTATAGAATGCCATTTGTAATGAAAGTTATGTAGCCACAAGTTGCTCTTAGTTTTTACAATTCATTTGAACAACTATAATCCAAACTCCAAATACTTCTTTGTACTTCACAAGGTCCATTCAGAGAATGGATGTAACAGTTAGAAGCCTTTCTTGCTGCTCACTGGGTGTCTGCAGAATATCTCCTTGAACACCCAAAATGAGTTGACAGGTCGTCGGAAAAGAAGCAGTTTAACTTTAATATAATAATGTTCTGACTGATGCCTAGCTGATTATAAATAAGAAGAACAATACCAGTGTGAGGTTATCGTGTAAAGTCTGTGGTCTTTCTTGTTCCCAGCTCACAGCCCACGTCTGTGTTTAGGTTGGTATGTTGATACTGTCATCACTAAACTCATTTCGCCCCAACATCTCTCTCAAGATCCTGCTTTCCGAAATAACAGTTCTTATATTTCTGTTTGTTCCCAAAACGGGTGGATGTCCGTAAGATCTGAAGACTCTGCTACCCGCGGCCTGGTTAGTTATTGATGACAAAGGGAGATAACTTACGTTACGGCGAGCTGGCTCTATCACCCACTCATTGGCCAGCTCCATCTCTGTCAGTCCTTGTGAGATCGCCACATCCTTCATGTACTGCTGGATAGCTGTCTCTTCTTAAGGCCAGAAATCGCGACAAAGTGAACAACATAATGATAAAAAAATACCTCTGATACAGGAAATAAAAAAAACTTTTCAAGAAGAAAATGAAGCTATCGCCCTTACGTTAGCCAACTTCCACACGACCCCTCACCCTTGTACACTCCCCTTCCCTTGGGGTCGCCTGCCGCTGATGCTCAGTCTATCTGACAACTCGACTTTTCGTCCTTTCGGTGTAGACCAGTGGTTTTCAAACTTTTCCAGACGAGAACCACTTTCAACAATTTGAACTGACCGAGTACCACCTCTGAACCCTACATACAGCCCCCGTCAAATATTATATGCACATTCGTTTATTTTGGCGCATGGTGCTCGCGTACCACCCGTACTACCTTCGCCTACCACAGTTTGAAAACCTCTGGTGTAGAACACATTGTTTTCTCCTCAATGTCCAATAATTCTGTATTTAGATGTTCGCTCTCTGCAGGACTTGATCAAAACATTGCAAGACAGCACAGAAGTCCATTTCATATTGTTGTCCTTCCTTCTCAAGATGTACTGTGAGTTCTACTACCATTTTCTGTCACTTTTCGTATCACAAAGCCCCTAGCTTTACGCTTTTATGAAGTATTCACTTCTGGCAGTAAATATTTCTGGGAAAACTCTCTTAAAAAAACAATGTATGATTAGGTTCCTGAAGATGACACCTGTCGTCCACATTATCAGCAAGAAAGGATACCAGAGAAAGCTCTGCAGGCCGGTCGTCTCAGGTCTCCACGGCTGCAGGTGCGTTTTAACAGAGGTTTCTTCAAAGGGTCACGTGTGAACTGCCACAAGGTGTCGCCTCGGTCTCGCTTCAGTGAAGCCTTTTGTAGCAGCTTCGTCACCGTGTTCTCGGAAAATGGACTAAGAAAGAGGTGAGGTGAGGTCTCGTGATTAATGTCATAATAACATCAACGTCAATCGACTTCAACGCTAGCTTTCCGGTCTGACCAAGTCAACTGACAAAAGACCGATGACCGAATGAACTGACAAAGGCCCTCGACCTCCGGCATTACTCACTACAAACGGCTTTTGTCAGCAAAGCTTTTGTCGTGTTCAGTGTTGCGAGTGTAGCCAGCAACTATAAAATGCTCCAGTGTGTCTTCTTAAAGTATATTAGCAATGATCGATAATCTACTTAAAACAGAACATTTAAT
Source organism: Marisa cornuarietis (assembly GCA_004794655.1). NCBI lineage: Eukaryota > Metazoa > Mollusca > Gastropoda > Architaenioglossa > Ampullariidae > Marisa > Marisa cornuarietis. Next base: position 1,264,445 of record SMMW01000134.1, read on the forward strand.
AAAATTTTCAATGTCACAGCAGTTGTCTTCTCTTTAAAACATTTGACATTTCGGTTTCCTTATCAGTAACATCAGTCACTGGAACTGTCTGAAATTGAGATCTCCAGAGTAAAAGGCAAGTCAGCCTACCGGAAGTACTGTTTGGAGTACAACTGCAGCGTGTGAGGCTTGAAGTCAAGATCACACATGAAGGTTGTGGAGTCCTTCTTCAGCTGCACCATCACACAGCCCTGAGACCAGACATCAGAGACATGTCACAATAATAACAACAACGAATGTGATTGATAAACAACTTATTTTTAAATCGACACATTCAATCAAATCTGATTAATATTCAGAAGTAGATGATTTTTTCCACACTTTTGCATTTCAAGTTTGACATGAAAGAAACTGTCGTGTTTACATACACCGTCATAGAGGGCCCGCCATCTTTGTTGGATTTCCCTCCCCTGTCCAAGAGACGTAACTCTTCTGAAAAATCTTTGCCCACCTTGACAGTTTAATCAGACTTTTTCGCCGCAGTACACTCAATGCTCGTCCTTCTTACCCTCCCCTTCTGCTCTTGCTACTTGTCTCCCCATCTTTCACTGCAGAATCACTATATTCTCTGTTCCTGTTACTTGCTGTCTTTTTGTGTTTTCCATCTTTGTTTTCTGTTTGTCGTCAGTACTGTCGTTTATTTCTCCGTCCCTCGTGTTCTATCCATGTAGTCCACGTCTCTTCCTCGTTTTAAGCGCTAAGAGCATGCTCTCTATGAGTGTCAATATGCGCTATAAACATCTTCGTTTATTATTATTATTATTAATAATGTTTGCAGTCTACTTGTTTGACTGACTGACTGACTGACTGACTGACTGACTGACTGACTGACTGACTGACTGACCAACTTTATTTATCCCAGTGGGCAATTTGAATGTGGGCATGTGCTCTAGTTCAACAGTGAGTGGCAAAAACAAAAACAAAACATGTATCTCTATATAGATTTAATAAAAAAAAAAAAAAAACTTACAGGGAAATCAAGTATACACATACAACATCACACACGCGCACACACACCACTGACAGCTCATCTAACATTAAGCAGCTGGACTGCAGATGGCACAAATGATTTTAGGTGTCTGTTACTCTTACATATAGGCATGGCATAACGTTTACCTGAGCTTAATAATAAAAATTCTTTTGTTAATACATGATCAGGTAATGATAAAATGCATGAGGCTTTCCGTACTATTTGCTGGTTACAAAAAGAGGCTAAATCCCTCTGTCTGATACCAATTATCTTAGAGCAGATGTTAACAACACTGTTCAGACTATTCCTATCATGGACAGAGAGATTGCGAAACCAGCAGACAAATGAGAAAGATAGAAGACTCTCAATGAATGACTGGTAAAAACGGCCTAATATTACTTGACTAACTGAAAAACTCTTTAATTTATGCAAAAGATACATTCTTTGTTGGCCACGTTTAACAATGTGTTCGGTGTTTAAGTTCCATTTGAGCTGGCTATCAAAAATAGTTCCCAGATACCTGAAGGAGTTAACAACTTCAACAGGTTTACTATGAATCACACTGGGAATAACAAAATCCTCTTTGATCTTCCTAAAGTCTATAACTATTTCTTTAGTCTTATCTACATTCAACTCTAAAAAGTTATCATCACACCACTGTACAAAATTCGTTAAGGCATTGCCATGATCTGTTGTGTGTTCCTGTAAAAGAGTCAACAATGCAGTGTCATCAGAGAACTTGATGAGGTAGCTATTCTCCTCCATGCTTCTGCAGCTGTCAGTGTACATGATAAATAACAAGAGTGACAGACAACAACCCTGTGGGGAGCCAGTGCTTGTAAAAACTGTGTCAGCATAATTACTATTAACATAAACCCTCTGCTGTCTACAAGTCAAAAAATCCACTATCCATAAACCCAGTTGATGTGGCAGGTCAAAATCAAAAATCAGTCTCGAAGCCAGAAGGTGTGGTTGCACTGTATTGAATGCAGAACTAAAATCTGCGAAGAGTAATCTGGCATGTGACTTGCTTGTGTTTGCTTGTTTTTGTTCATTCTCTCTGGAACCTTACATACAGTGAGTTTTCCATTATGCTCGTACTCAGTATGTGTAACTCTTGTGTGTAAAACACAACATTCCGTATCACGTGAAGAGGGAAGAATAATTATATTTTTTAGTTTTACAAAGTTTGGGGAAACTTTCCCACAAATATTTGGTTTATGTGAAGGGGGCTATAAGCGCTAGTCAGGTGTAGGCATGTACTGATCGTGTGTACCTCACTGACACTCTTCCTCACACACTGGAGATTGTTCTTTGTGTCAACTCAAGCGTTTGACCTCCTGGAGTCTTGGTACTGAGTCCAGAACTAACTGTCAGGACTGGACTCTTGGGTAGCGTGACTACAACTAATGTTGACTTGACACCTCTCACTACAGTCGTCTGCCTTTTCTGTCCAGAGTCTTACCATCATGTCTGAAGTAGGTTCCTCCAGGGCTGCTATGACGTAAACCTTGTCACGTGACACGCTGGTGACACTTCCGGTGCGTTTGCACGTGCCCTGGACTGGCGTCCCCTCGCCAAACTCAGAATAAGGCTTGGTCAGGGTTAAAAGGTCGCCTCGGGTCAAGGCCACGGAGCCACCTCCCCTACCTTTTTCAGAAGACAGTCATGTTCAATACATTCTACCCGGTTTTGATCATTTTTTCTATTAGAAACTGAAATTAATTTAAAATTGTTTTCCTGTTTAGCATGTGTCAGAACTGTGGATCACCATGCATGCGATGTGATCAAACACTTATTACAATATAATTTCGTTTTTATTCATCAACCAAGTTGATTTTTTTCTCGCCTATCTTGCTAACATTTTGCTCTGATGTAAACGGCACTTACAACACCATTTTATTTCCTTTAATCGTGAGTCGATGGTTGTTGGCAATATTAAACTGTATGACATTCTTATAAGAAAAAAACTCCTTACATTTTCTAATTGGGTTGGATTGTAATGTTTCCTGTCTCTTGAATGACACAGTTTTCTTGTTTTTTTGTTTTGTTTTGTTTTTTGGTAAGGGACGTACGTTATCGTTTGACCAACTCTGTAGCATCAGAGGTAAACAGGTGATTTAAAAAAGCTGACTGCACTGTTTAATGAAATAGTACCCGTCTGTTTGCCATACCTTGCGATGTGACATCTTGAATCACGACACAGTAGTGAGAGCGCATGCGCAACCCGTCGACAAAGGAAGTCAGTACGTTGTAGAAGTCGTCGGAGTGGTATGTGGACACCAGGTAATCGTCTGCTTTTATCGTCCGAATCGTAGCATTCTGTCTGCCAGATGACAGAAAACAAACTCTCTGACATGTAGACTAGACAGTGGGGCTTGGTATCAATGGTGTATTGAGAGTGTGACAGGTATTGTCTGCAGTCGTGTAAATATTACACCTGTGGGTACAAGGATGTCAGCTGGCAAACAATAAACAGGCACACACACACACACACACACACACACACACACACACACACACACACACACAATGTAACCTACATCCGAAGACCCAGCAAAACTCAGAAGATCGTCAGGAAGAATGATTAAGTGGAACCGATGAGAGTAAATAATGGATGACAAATCGACAGACTGATGGAATGATGCATAAGCCGCACGCAGGTGGAAAGATGCAGAATGGGGGGAGCTACCTTCCTTTGATGACCGAGACTATCTCCCAGAAGGCGATGTGCATGCGGATGGTGTCAGCCTCGTCCAGGATGTACAGACCTTTGTTGTTGAGGGCAATGACCACAGTGGACAGCGCCACACCCGGCCCCATCACCTTAGGGGCATCATAGAAACGAGAGAAGAGGAGGAACCACTTGTCCCTGGCGAATGTCACTGTGTCCTCCTTCAGAGACTTCAGGCTCGGGCGGTTTACAAGCAGATTTTTTTGAACTGCTTCCTTTATCTAGAAGTAAGTAAAAAAGGAAAAAAAATGGAAACGATTGTGATTTCTACACACACGCTTTTTACCTCGCACCATTTGTTAATTATGACAATTCTCTCATAATGTTATTGTAAACGTTCATAATATCAGTGGTGATTAAAAAATTAATAATAAATACTTCTTAACCAACATGTCTTCTATCTTTTTAAAAACAAGATCAATGAAGCCGCATGCTGTTTTTAGAGAAATTATAATGAAGAAAACCCATGAGTCTAATCCAAAGAGTTGTGATAGTTTGTTATGTTTGGAAGGGAAAAGTGTTTGGCACTGTGATTAGAAAGGGGAATGTTGGGAAGAGGAGGACGGAAGAAAGGGTAGGTAGGTAGGGAGGACAGCCGTTGCTCTGTGATGCCGCAGGTGTTGTTTACTGTTGCTGGTGCTGTTTGTTGTTGTTGGTGCTGTTTGTTGTTGTTGGTGTTGTTTGTTGTTGCTGGTGCTGTTTGTTGTTGTTGGTGTTGTTTGTTGTTGTTGGTGCTGTTTGTTGTTGCAGGTGCTTTTTACTGTTGTTGGTGCTGTTTATTTTTGCCGGTGTTTTTTAACTGTTTTCTGTGCCCTCTTGCAGTTGTTTCCTACCTCTTAGTATCCAGGAGGCCAGCCAAGTCCGCCATGGCAGAGTAGTCTTCTGGTTAGCAGATCACTTATGTTGCCCTATTTCTATATTCTAGAGTTCTATTTAGGTTTTAGTACTATATTTATCGACACTGTTTAATACTTAAATAGATTTTAGTTTGTTCAAGTTTTTATATAGATTCTGTGAGATATTACAATCCCTGTTATAACCCCCAAAGTTGGTGAGTGTTATTCATGTGGAATTTGTCTGAGGGACACGAGAAATCTCCCACAAGGAAGGTCTAGACTATATTAACCACGTGTACTCAGTCAGGGAAGGTTTGAGAAAGCCTCATGTACAAGCTGTCAGAGACAGTTATGTAAGACAACCGGCCATAAGTGGCCAAAGAGAAATCAAGCGAACAGCGAGTTTAATGACACCACCGGAGTGTCGCCTGCCGAGAGAGGACAGGTGTGAACCTAGACTAGAGTAGAGTGGCTCTGATGGCATTTGCCACCTCGGGCAGCTAGAGTCGAGTGAAGGGTGTGATGGGGAACCAGTCACCACAGTTGCTTATGACACTGGGCAAAGAGAAAAGACACCCGAGGTGATGTCAACCTGAACGGTGAAACCTATTGCATGGACGGTGAGAGAAACATGATGGTCCATCTCCCCCTCTCCACCACATGTAAGACAGGACTAGATTGGTGACTTGTCAGTGGGGGTGGTCCTCCTCTCCGTTTGCTCTGGCTAGCTGGTGAGTGGTCAAGAATACTGGTTGTGTTTGTTCACTGGCATTCCCGTTAGAAGGAGATGTGTGAATGTATGCCATCATAGTGCGAAGCCAACACTTCTTGCAGTTCTTGGAGTGGAGGTCGACACCTCCTCAATGTTTCTTTTAACACCGAGGAGCCTTTCTTAAGGCCAGAGGTTTGACCCGAAGAGATTCGGAATGATTGGTCTGGAGATGTAAGGGGCCAGTCAACGACAACGGACAGTCGGGGCTGCCAGCCGGGACTTCGTCACGAGGACACCACAGACCACTTGACCAGAACCTGAGCTACCTGTGAGAGAGCAGAGGTGAACGGTTGAACGCTGTAGCCGGTAGGAGCTAGAAGTCATCTCTCAAAGGAGTAGAAACCGTCTCGCTGCCTTCCGAGGAATCGTAGTTGGGATGAACACAACGCATCAGGTGACTGTTTGTTAGGCATTGGTCACCTTGGTTACAGTGTAGTCACGTGAACAAGCCGTCACCGGAGAGACCTGTCTGGACTAGGACAGCACTCAGTATGTGGAAGATTGAAAAATAGTTTACATGGGTGGTCAGAGTTAAGTTTGACCCACGGGGCCAGTTGCCCGGAGTCAATGTATCGGGTTTTACTGAAAGTGCTGGAATATTTGTAACAATTCTATTAAAGATTTATTATGAAAATAGGGTGGCTTTGAATTAAATCTCAAACTCTGACCTTTTGGACAAAGAAAGCGACTTGGTTCACTCGAACAGGGTCTTCTGCAAGAAAGTTCTGCACGAAGGGCTCCAGCTTCTGGAAAGTGGTGTCGTTTTGGTTGTCGATGTAGTAGAACTCAGCCGCCAGCAGCACCAGCACATCATCCTGAACACAGCGGGAAAAGACACGGGAAGATGAAACTATAAGACATGCTGAAATATTATTTTAAAAAAAACACTAAAACACACGCAAGCACAACTAAGCGCACACGCACACGCACACACACGCACGCACGCACGCACGAACAAGGAAACAAACCATTTCTACTTTGTTGTAGCATCTGTAGCAATACTAAACATGTATACGGGAATCTCCACGTAAGTTTTCTGAGTTTCTATATATGCACATATATATATACATATATTTCTTCATTAACTTCCTTTAATGTTTCGTATGAAGAATTGCCTTCTCCTTCAGTTCATGTTTTGAATAAAGAATGAATTTCAACCTATACGCAAGCTCATAAAACTGTTATGTTAATTTTGCCCTCATGCATTCTGACATTTACGACAAGGATAAATTTCTCTTTTCTTTAATAAATCTTTTTTTCGTTTTACGAGCCTTTTGTAGAACGAGTGCTTAAATCTCATGACCTAAGAGCAGCCGACCTTTTCACACTTGTACTCGCCCAGGGCCACGCCCCTCATGACCTGCTGGTAGATGAGGTCAGTGTTGACCACATCTTCAGGTTCCATGGGTCCGGGCGGGAAATACTCGCGCCGAAAGAAGAGCCGCCACAGGGAGCTGCTCTCGCGCATCCCCATCTTCTTGGTTTGCTGCTCGCATTCCGAGATAGCGTCCATGACCCGGTGAAGGCCGTGACCCAGACACGAGATCTGGAAAATATTTGTAACAGCTGTCACGTGACTTCTCACGAAGCCATCGCTAACGCAGCCACACAAACAAAATGGTTAGGGTTAGCGGCGGACTTTGACAGAGTCAGTCCAATGAATAATTTCGTGCCCTGTGGCTACAGCTGCTGACGACGGTGCTGGACAAGTACCGATAGCATTCACCACGCGCTTAGTTTTAATTGCAATACAACACTAGTTTATATTTGAGAGACAGTTGACTTACAAGTAAAGTTACAATGTTTAAAATACTTCGTGTACACAGACATCCTAAACCTTCAGTGAGAAACCTGTTAAACAATACACAGACGTATTAATGGAGTGGACAGGTCTCTCTCTCTCACACACACACACACACACACACACACACACACACACACACACACACACAGAATGAGAGAGACCAGAGTATTAGCCACACTGGCAAGATCAGAGCAAGTCCAAGAAGGATTGCAGGAGCGAGGACACAGAGAGACTGGACCTTGGTGTGAAGGGTGATGTAGATGGAGTAGCCCGTGCAGTCCATCAAACCAATTTTCTCCGATATGTTTATGATGAGTTCCTTCACCGTCGTGGCGGCATCCACCTCGCACAGTGTCCGGTACCCGTTCATGAAGGCCACGGGTACCAGGAGCGGTTTGTTATTTTTTGCAGCCTGCAAACACAGACTTCACGAACATACTCTAGTGACGTAATGAACATACTCTAGTGACGTAATGAACATACTCTAGTGACGTAATGATCAACCAGCATGCATCCCTACACACACCGAGGCGCATTTTGCTGCTGTCCATAACATCGACTTTTTATTAAATGGCTGCTGTTTCCGAGAGGAAAGATGATTGGTAATAACATGGCACAAGAAAGGCAGAAGGATGGCTACCGGTAGAAGCCTGTTGTTACCAAGAGTAAAATAAAGACAGGAAACGGTCTGGAAGACTCTTCTGACCTGGAATTCCAGCCAGCTAGGAGGATAACCCCTGGTGCCAGCAGTGCACGTGCGCCTGAGAAGAATGTCCACTTTTTGAGAAAATTCTGGCGGTCCCTCGCGGAGGAAATTGGTAAAGCAAGCGGCGAACTGAAATGTCATGATATTATACATCAGAGGCTCACACGTGGTCCATACATGTCACGATATTATATTTCAGATAATACGATGTAACCTTAAATGACGCACATAATTTACAGAGAAGGGAGATTACCCTTTCTGAAGGGGCAAAACTTCCGGCGAAAAGAGTCATCAGTATCCAGCCTCTGACTGTACTGTTGCGAGAGGGGTTGTTGGTCAGCTGCTTGCACAGCTGGCAGTACAGCTCGTCTCTGTGGGACAAATAAATGTTATTTGAAATTTGGGTAACGTGATCACGTAGCGCGTAACAACACGATATACTAACAAATCCTAACTACAGATATAGATAAAGATATATATCTTGATTTTATACACATTACCACAGTAGTTAAAATGTACTAATACCCGCAGTACCTATGTTTCACACACATGTGTATAAATTGTGTACCTGTGTAGCCACCTTGTGCTCACATTGCGTACCTGTGTACCTTAACATGTCAAGAGGTAAGACAGGTGTACCTGAGCTCTGGCTTGTAGATGCCCAGGCTGCACACGTACTGCACCTTGTGTAACATCGTGTCCGTCTTGTCCGGCATGAAGGGCAGGGTCCGCGTGTCCACTCCTGTCGGATCCTTGAACTGACCAGACCACGTGACTATAATGTCGTCCTGTGCTATAGTCTAAGTTATTTCGTCTAACACTGTCAGCTGACATTATCCGTGTACCTACCAGTGGTACAACATTATCTATGTACCTACCAGTGGTACAACATTATCTATGTACCTACCAGTGGTACAACATTATCTATGTACCTACCAGAGGTACAACATTATCCATGTACCTACCAGAGGTACAACATTATCTATGTACCTACCAGTGGTACAACATTATCCATGTACCTACCAGAGGTACAACATTATCCATGTACCTACCAGAGGTACAACATTATCTGTGTACCTACCAGAGGAACAACATTATCTATGTACCTACCAGAGGTACAATATTATCCATGTACCTACCAGAGGTACAACATTATCCATGTACCTACCAGAGGTACAACATTATCTGTGTACCTACCAGAGGTACAATATTATCCATGTACCTACCAGAGGTACAATATTATCCATGTACCTACCAGAGGTACAACATTATCTGTGTACCTACCAGAGGTACAATATTATCCATGTACCTACCAGAGGTACAACATTATCCATGTACCTACCAGAGGTACAACATTATCCATGTACCTACCAGTTCTGAGTATTTCGCTTGAGCCTCTTCCACGTCCTTCTTGTTGTATTTCTGCCGGAAGCTGTTGCGGACTCGACTGACGATGGGTGGTTGGTCCTGTTTACAGAAAGACAAAAGCAGTTACTACTGGAGTGATCTCCCGTACACATCCGTATGCTGGTCTCAAAATAATGACCGTTAAAAAAACCTTTACCCGTACACGTGTTAAGCGTCTGTACATCTCATGGGAAAACATGGACTGCTGATATAATATGAACAGTGCCGCTATAGTCCATAGTAGAAAACATCGGAAAGAACAGCTGAAAGTCCAGCATTGGTATTAATGTACTTGTATGATTTACAGTTATGATTTAAATTTCGTTCATATAAAAGTTAATATCAACATGTCGGAATTTGAAACTAAAGCTTCACTAATACCTCAGAGAACTGGGAGCGGTTCTCTATTTTAAATAAATCTCAATCTGAGAATTCCCCATATCCCAAATCTACATTTTGCTAAAACTATAAACCAAAGATTGTCATTTTCAGTATATTTATAAATACATTTCTAATGAGATATTTTTAGTGCTAAGCACTAAAGCAAAGTAAATGACAGTGAGACTTACTCCTGACAAGTGAATTTTGTCGCCCATGTCCACATCTGGAAGGTCTCCCATAATTCTGAGTATAAGAACCCAGGCAGCAAGGGACGCCTGTGGAGGGTTAACGAGACAGTTTTCTGGATTAGAAATACCAGGTCAGGAGTCAAAGGAAACTCTGGACCATTACCTTCGGTAAAGAAACTGATATCTTAGAATGTAAGGGGGTCAGAAAACAGTCTTATAGGGGATAATAGGCTCTTCCCCCCTCTCTTCTCTCTCTCTCTCTCTGCAGCTTTATACACGGACTGTCTTGCTGTCCATGGGAAGAAGAAGATAAACATGGATTTTTATAGATTGTGACTGAACACCCAGCATTGACCTAAACATTTGGTTGGTTGCTACATAAATCCTACTTACCTCATACAAATTCATTTTCTTTTCTATGAGTGAGATTCACCTTACAGAATTTACTGAGTTCTTCATAAATCCTATTGTATGCAAGCTTCAGTTTGTCATTACTCCAAGAACTTTAAATATGCATCATATAGTTACAGGTTAGAAACAAGTTTACAAAACCAAGACATTGTCAGTAATATAAATAAGACATTTGGAAAATTGTTTGTTTGCTATAAAAGATGCTCTCTTTCACAGTTTTGTCTTCAAAATTATCACCCTTTTGTGTTTTAAATAACCACAAAACACAAGACTACCTAAATGAGAGATTTTAAAAAGAAGAATCTAGAACTATATCTTGTTTGCCAGAATTCTACCCGCCCTCTAAGACACGGGTATCCAGTGTGTCACAGGTTTTAACGCCTTTTACGATTTGGAGCCCCACCTGGGTAAATATCTTAGTCTTAACACGACTCTGGGAGGGGTTGGGTGCTTCTATAAGTCCAAGTTAAGTTTACATCCTGTGCACAGTCCAGTTTTACTGAGTTGTTATCTGATATACGGTCCAGTCACACGTATGTCAGCATTTCCATCAGTAAAGCTGTTCTTTTCTGACATCAGTAAAAGAGACACGCAGAGAGATTGTTCTAACCTCTTCTGTCCTAAGAAACTTATCGTTATATCAATATCAATATCAATGTCAGTGTCAATATCAATATCAATGTCAATATTAATATCAATGTCAGTATCGATATCAATATCAATGTCAGTGTCAGTGTCAGTATCAATATCAATATCAATGTCAATATTAATATCAATGTCAGTATCGATATCAATATCAATATCAGTATCAATGTCAGTGTCAATGTCAATGTCAATATCAATATCAATATCAGTATCAATATCAATGTCAATATCAATGTCAGTATCAATATCAATATCAATATCAATGTCAATATCAATATCAATGTCAATATCAATGTCAATATCAATGTCAGTATCAATATCAATATCAATGTCAATATCAATATCAGTATCAATATCAATGTCAATATCAATGTCAGTATCAATATCAATATCAATGTCAATATCAATATCAATATCAATATCAATTTCAATATCAATATCAATGTCAATATCAATATCATTATAAAGGCTTTCGTTTTGCTTTTTGCTTTTGAACTCTGTTCCGCTTGCACTGTCATGGCAGCTTCATGTCACGTGTTGGGAGGCGCAACAAAAGATTTGTTCAGTATTTCTCTGACAGGTGTGCTTTTTAACTTCAAAATTATCGTCATATTTTATTTTTTAAGACAAGGTGAGCAAAAACAATTAGTTTTTTATGAGAAGAATTTATATTGCTGGCAAACCGGTTTGACTTGAAAATAAAGCGGGTCACTCTGTCATTCATCCCACCATCTTCCATCTGGCGGGTGGGGTAGGGGTGGGACCGGTGGTACATCAGGATCCCACCCAGTAGCTGTTCATTCAGCCAAGTCGCTGATTTCCTTCTTTGGGTATCACACTATTACAGGTAAATACACCTCTATAAAATAATCAACAATTCCAATTTTGGGAACTAACAAGGAAAACTTCTTTGTCTTGGTTGGCATAAATAAGGTATATTAACATTTATATTTTTATATTTCTCATGTGTGTAAGTGTGTGTGTGTGTGTGTGTGTGTGTGTGTGTGTGTGTGTGTGTGTGTGAGAGAGAGAGAGAGAGAGAGTGTGTTTCAGAATTTCCATTACTTATTTCTTTCCATCATTTTCTTATCTGAATCTTCTCTAACGAGCTCTCTGCGTGCGATCATGTTGATTCGCATCAACTGTTTAAAAGAGTATAACATAAAGTAACTGGCTTTAATTTCTATCGAAAATCTTCACCGGGTGCGATACCTGTCACCGACCATGAGGATATGGACATTGTCCACACATTTAGGTACCCGGGCTTCATCGTCGACAGAAAACCGCTGGGATACCAACAATGATACTGTTTTAAAGAAAGCTTAGCAGCTAATCTTCCTTCTCCAGAAGCTGAGGTCTTTCTCTTCCTACCGCACATTTCTCCAGCGGCTCTACAAATCTCGTATGGAGAGTATTCTGTCCACCTCCGCCATTTGTTACCCCAGAAACTTACCAGTTGAGAACAAAACAACTGCTTAGAAAGTATGGGGATGAGCCAGAGTGACCCTCAGACGCTCTATAACCGACAGACATTGTCAAGAGCCACCACATGATATAGGGGATGACATTATGTTCTGTCGGCAGACTGTTGTCAGCTCTTGTCAAGCCAACAGGAGTCTGTCCTTTATTGTTTCAGCCTCACAATTTCGGAATAATAGCATGTGTGTGAATGGATTGGGATTTTATGGGAGTCTGGCTGGTGAGATGGGTATGAATATGCCATGAAATTTCTTATTGTTGATGTTGTGCTATGCGGTTCTTGGTTGTTAGTTAAAACTGCTTCCTTTTACACCTGCTTCGTCATTGCCATGTGGAGAAAATAAAACTGTATTGTATTATATTGTATTTTATTGTATTGTATACTAGTTAGCATTGTATTGTATTGTATACTAGTTAGCACTGTGTTGTATTGTATTGTATACTAGTAAACACTGTATTGTATTGTATACTAGTTAGCACTGTGTTGTATTGTATTGTATACTAGTAAACACTGTATACTAGTTAGCACTGTGTTGTATTGTATTGTATACTAGTAAACACTGTATTGTATTGTATACTAGTTAACACTGTGTTGTATTGTATACTAGTTAACACTGTGTTATATTGCATTGTATTGTATACTAGTTAGCACTGTGTTGTATTGCATTGTATTGTATACTCGTGCAGGTCAGGTGTGTAACAGATATGTCAGCAAAGTCTCGAGCACATCCATAAAAAAGAAGAAAAGAAAGTTATCTACTTGCTTGTCAGACAGAGCACAAGTGTAAAGGTCGTGACATGTCACATTCAATGTTTCATCTCACAAGCTGCTTACGAGAATGTCGGCTCTCTCCGATTTGGTCAGGAGTGGCTGTGACAAAGCTGCGCAGCAGTAGGCATGAGTAGTTTTCAAGTGGAACTTGGTTTTGGCGAAGAGGGCGAAGCTGGAGGGCAGGGGCTCTAACTCGTCACTCTCCGTGCTGACGTCAGAGCCAAAGACATCTAACGGCGCTTCCGGCGACACGTCTGACGCATGGTCGGCGGGTGCACTACCCGGATGTCCGTTCTCGGCTGAAGAAATCTGCGAGTTGCTGCTGGTGCTCGTCCGTGTTTCAAAGTCTTCGGCGTAGGACCGCTGGCAACAGTCAGCAGGGTAATGAACAGTCAGCAGGGTAATGAACAGCCAGCAGGGTAATGAACAGTCAGCAGGCTCAGATCGTAATTATATTTTTTATATAGTAATGATTTTGTATTGCTATAATTAGTTAGGATAGCTGGGAACATTTGACACTGTCAGATATTAATTATATACAGCGGAACCTCGATTATGCGGTCTTCAATTAACCGTGCAGTCGGTTATCCGGGATCCTCTTAAACAAAAGAACCCTGCTACACATCACAAGACCACCATGATTTCGTCGCCAAGATTTCCGACTACAGGAATGTGCACCACGTGTGTCACAGCTTACCTTTACTTTGTTGATGGGTTTCTGAGAATTATTCTAAAAGGATTGAAAGTATAGTATCTGTGCACCAGCCAGGGGATCCCCTGATGTGAACAACCATGAGACTGAATCTGATGCAGAGGACTCGCTCCGAATGCTCCCTCCCCTTTTTCCAAATTCCGACGACTGCCACCTGCCAATAAGTTTTGACATTTGTCCTGCTTCAACGCTTTCCTTGGAGAAGATTGTGTCTACAGTGTGTTGCACCGTCCAGGAGGAGGGGGGGCCACACCTTGTTCCCAGTTCATTCAGTCCGCACCTCCAGGGTAGAAAGCGGCTCCGTGTAAGTTGGGGCCAAAATGTCGGGGTCCGGTGCGGGAGTCAAAAGAAAAAAAGTTGTTTTGCCAGTTTCTACACAACTGTAAATTGTTGTCAAAAAGGCGGAACAACTGCTAACCTGTCATCTCATTTAAACATCGAAAATCAAACAGTGCGTGATATTGCATCTATTCTACTAATTGCAATTTTTTAGAATTGTTTTCAATTATCCATGATTTTTGATTATCAGGAAGCCGGTCACTAAACCTGATAGTTGAGGTTCCACTGTGTTATGTATGATTATAATTTTGTATTATTATTAGTTAGGAGAGCTGACAACAGTTAAGATCAGATCGTAATAAGCTCGGACCGCTACAATAAATATCACCAATCATCCAGCCAAAACGACCCAAACTAAGGACAAATAAGTCACTAGTCGACTTATCAGAGAACAAATAATAATATCAGGTACTCTGCACACAGCGCGTGATGATATAAAGAACCAGAAACAACAACACACACCCCAACAACAACAACACACCCCAACAACAACAACACACACACCACCAACAACAACAACACACACCCCAACAACAACAAAAACAAAACACACCCCAGCAGCAAGAGCAACAACAACAAAAACACACACCCCAACAACAAGAGCAACAACAACAACACACACCCCAACAACAACAACAACAAAACACACCCCAACAACAAGAGCAGCAACAACAACACACACCCCAACAACGACAACAAAACACACCCCAACAACAAGAGCAACAACAACAAAAACACACACCCCAACAACAAGAGTGACAACACCAAAAACACACACCCCAACAACAACACACACCCCAACAACAGCAACACACACACCCCAACAACAACAGCAACAAAACACACTCTAACAACAAGAGCAACAACAACAACACACACCCCAACAACAACAACAAAACACACCCCAACAACAAGAGCAACAACAACAACACACACACAACAACAACAAAACACACCCCAACAGCAAGAGCAACAACAACAAAACACAACCCAACAACAAGAGCAACAACAACAAAAACACACACCCCAGCAACAACAACACAAGCCCCAACAACAGCAACAACAGCAACACACACCCCAACAACAACAGCAACACACACACCACCAACAACAACACACCCCAACAACAACAACAACACACACCCCAACAACAACAACAACAACCAAGCGAAATTCAACAATAATGCAAAATCACCACGAGAATATAAGGCAACTGACCAGCCTCTCCAAGCCAGGGGGCGCCCTGCTCAAGGTCGTTCGAAGAAAAATCTCTTTGTTGCCCGCCGCTCCCAGGCCAGCCTGACCCTTCACCCTCTTCGCTCGTTTCTCATCCTCCACGTGCGAGAGCTCGGACACGGAATACTGGTCATCAGCGATGTCTTCGCCGAAAGCCAGGGCGCCACTGTGTGTGCCGGCAATGACCACACTCTGTGGACGATCCCTGGACATGACTGGTGCCTGCACAACAGACAGAGAGAGTAGAATGTCTTACGACAAAACATTGCTGACAGACGGAATAAACAAACATAATGTTAATAAACAAGCATAATGTTAACATAATGTTAACAGCGCAGACAAACCAACTGGTAAAATGTCTCCTAAACATTTCTGGACAACAGGCAACGTAGACAAGTCACACGAACAGACATCTCGGTGCCTGAAAAGGCCGCACAGGTAGGTCTTGTGAAGAAACACTCCATTGTTTGATGGAAATAAAGGATTCCTGAAGCTGAAGAGTTGGTTAACATCCTGAGGCAGCAGGAACGATGACAAAGGTTTATTTAGTAATAAAGTGATGATGTGTGCAACGCATCACTCGCATGATGTAAACATTAGGCTTGATGGCACTCCTAGTTTTTAAAAGTATTTTTAATTTTATTTCATTTATTCATGGCTTGAGGTAAATGAGATATAATTTTTTTAAACAGACGCAGATATAAACCTATATTGGTATGTATATATATATGTGGAGAGAGCTAGACATAGAGAGAGAGAGAGAAGAGGAAAGTTTCAATTCAACGTCGGAATCGAAAATTTTTTAGTTCGTTTTTTTTCTCAGGATCAACCTCAGAGTTTGTGTTAATGCAAAAGATTTTAATTCTCGTCCTTAGTTTGTTAATGAATTAGGACAAATTCGACATTACAGAGCGTTTGTATTTTCGTAGCCAGAGTTTTGTTACCTTGATGACTTTTCACTTTTAAAATTAATCGGTAAATAAAACAAAATTCTGGACTTGATTCAATTTTATATAAAGAAAGCCTTGAATTTTCTCAACTGTGCTTTATTGTAGACAGTCCCGCATGTAGGGGAGACAAGCGAAGTTAGTGACAGCCACACAATATCCATCATTTGCCTGCTGACACAGCACTGAAGCCAGTGAATTATTCACAGATTATGTCAAATATAAAAATGTCGACAGGTGGAGCTAACAGCACGTCGCCGTAAACGAGAATCGAAACTCGATCCTTTCTTGTGTCACGTGACGGCAACGTCGTTGGATGATACTGGAAGTGACGAGCACGTGTCAAGGACGCTGGTCTGAGGTAACACTAAACTTTCCTTTCAGCGATTTTTGTCGAAGAGACCCCAGAATACTCGTGATCACATCGTTACCGTCGTTAATAATTCTGTTCGAGAAGGAAGTGGCTGCATCTCGAAATCTGAGGGCACGAACAAAAAAAAAAGAAACAAAATCTACCGCCGTCTAAAACATCTCAAAAATGTTATTGATCAAATTATATTTAAAGTGGTGTAACAAACTTTCTTTGTTTTAATTGGCCTCTATAAGCCACACCGACTGTTGGTTGTCCGTTGTGTCCACAGAAGAGGAAGATATGTGTCAGTCCTTTGTGTTTGTGGCCTTCTCACGTGACTTCGCAGAAAGCCACAGACAACTGCATGCATCGACCACCCCCCGCCCCGAAAAAACAAAATAAACCTCATCTGCTAATTTACTATTAATTAATCAAACGCTTATTTTTGAACGGCCGCCCAACACATTAGAAGAAAATAAAAGTAGAATTCAAAAGGTCAGAAACACTTAAAACGAGAAGGTAATTCTGAACTGAAGTGAAGAACCTGAAAACATCTGGCGATTCACGGAAAACAAATGCAGTCTGTTGTACTTCTGTCTTCCAATGTCTTCTGTCTTCTAATGTCTTCTGTCTTCTAATGTCTTCTTCTTTTAATGTCGTCTGTCTTCTAATGTCTTCTATCTTCTAATTAATGTCTTCTATCGCACATACTTCTTAAGAAAGCCAGAAGGCGGAATAACTCTTCACCTGTCAAAATTAATAAATAAATATAATGTGATAGCACGAGAAACACACACCAAAGTTGGAGCAGGGTATGTCGTGTACAAATCTTTCCAGGCCAGCATCCACCCGATGTTGCGGACTGTCAGTTGTGTATCAGTGCGACTTGGCAACAGCAGGCGTGGAACTCCCGCGGAAAACATGTTTTCTCATAGTCCTTAATATCTTCACAAATGTCGGGGGTTGTCGGCAGACATTAGCATTGATGGCAGAAAAATGAGCCTCATCGAGATGTCATCACGATGTATTGATGTACTGATGTATTGATGTATTGATGTGAAAACTTCACAATAGTGGACAACATCTTCAGAGTAGGTGACGATCAGACGATGCTAGTAAATGTGAATGATCTGTAGTGTAGTATAAACTGGAGCATCCCAGCTACATCTATGGCGTATCTATGTTATCGTGCCTAGAAATTATTCTTAAAAAATGGTTTTGCTTCTTAAAATACTCTTCATCCGTTGCCTGTTGCACATCTTGCTTGGTGCGGTGATGACTATTGCAGTTTGGTTTGGTCGCTGACACAATCTGCTCCTTGACAGGGACTGCACAACTTGCTTTGTTTTCTGACACCTGTTGCACAACCGACTTTGTTGTCTGTGACACCTGTTACACAACCTACTTTGTTGTCTGTGACACCTGTTGCACAACTTGCTTTGTTTGCAGACACCTGTCGCACAACCGACTTTGTTATCTGCAACACCTGTTACACAACCTCCTCTCGACCTCACCTTCAAAAGAAATTTGCCAGACGAGCAACACTTACATTAATATCTGTTCTAAGATCTTAAATCAGGTTTCGTCTCACAAAACAGCGAAGTCAGCGCCTCTAGCAGCTCCCCCTTTAAACCCAGTTCTCGATCTTGAGATAAACAGTGACGATCTTCAAAGGGAAACATTATGCAGCATCCGTGACTTGGTCCCACTCAGGTTGTAGGCAACTGACAGTAGTCGCATCTCATGTGAAGATGTCCTGCCAGAACAACTATTACTGAAACTAACTGCTCCTCTGATGTTATTCAGTATTCACTATCTCAACACCTGTCCTCTTCATCACAGTTCGTTGAATAAATATGATACCGATATATATTTAAATATTCAGAAAAGGAGAAACCAGTATCAGATCACACACAACTTGAAGTCGTATCAGGGTATGATGGCCATGGTATCTACAGATGGAAGGAATCTTCAAAGGTACACTCTCACTTCTGTGATTGCACTCTTCACATGTGCCCGTCAAAGAAAGGTCTGTCCTGAAAAGGCGACCACTTGTAGAAGTCTACTGCTGTCAGAAAAGCTCTGAACCACAGGACACAGGAGGCAGCGTTTAGAGAGCAAACAAGCGAGAAGCTGGTGAAATATTTGCTTCATGAGACTTTCCTCGGGACACAAACCAACCAACCAACAAAAGTGACATCCAGAGAGAATGCATGGCACAGAGAAAATGTTACTGGCGTGTAGAAAATGTCATAGAACATGTTGTACTGGCGTGTAGAAAATATGTTAGAGAACATGTGTGTACTGGCGTGTAGACAATATGTTAGAGAACATGTGTGTACTGGCGTGTAGACAATATGTTAGAGAACATGTGTGTACTGGCGTGTAGAGAATATGTCAGAGAACATGTGTGTACTGTCGTGTAGACAATATGTCAGAGAACATGTGTGTACTGTCGTGTAGACAATATGTTAGAGAACATGTGTACTGTCGTGTAGACAATATGTCAGAGAACATGTGTAATGTCGTGTAGACAATATGTCAGAGAACATGTGTACTGTCGTGTAGACAATATGTTAGAGAGCATGTGTGTAGTGTCGTGTAGACAATATGTCAGAGAACATGTGTACTGTCGTGTAGACAATTTGTTAGAGAACATGTGTGTACTGTCGTGTAGACAATATGTCAGAGAACATGTGTAATGTCGTGTAGACAATTTGTTAGAGAACATGTGTGTACTGACGTGTAGAGAGTATGTCAGAGAACATGTGTGTACTGACGTGTAGAGAGTATGTCAGAGAACATGTGTGTACTGACGTGTAGAGAGTATGTCAGAACAAATGTGACAGCAGGGAATATGTCAGAGAAAATGTCAGGGAATATGTCGGCTGTCAACACTCGCTACTTCCTGTAATAACTGAATGGCAGTGCCTGTCATAACAGTTGTCGTCTCCCTAAACTGACAGACAGCTTGTGGCACTAGATAGCTGTGTTAGCAAATATTTCACTAAAATTATTTTAAACAATTATTTAAGCGTACAAAGTTATTGTTGTCTTAAATTATTCATTTGTTAATAATATTATAAATTGTGAAAGATATCGTGAAGTTTGATGGAAACAATCTTAAAACATTCCGTAGACTTTG
This sequence comes from Marisa cornuarietis, assembly GCA_004794655.1. Lineage (NCBI taxonomy): Eukaryota > Metazoa > Mollusca > Gastropoda > Architaenioglossa > Ampullariidae > Marisa > Marisa cornuarietis. Next base: position 1,284,320 of record SMMW01000134.1, read on the forward strand.
TGACTAAACACGTCTTTGCTAATTACACCAGTTTCAATCAAATTATTCAACAGAGTTTTCTGCTTCTATTTCCCCTGTTTTCTTCAACAACACATTTTAATGGAAAAAAACAATAAAAATTGATTAGTCCTTGAAAACAACAATTTCTTCTTCCATACTAAAACTTTAATTAACTGAAAATTTATTTCCCTAGCATCGTCAACGATGTACACGCTCGTGACCTCGGCAGAGCAGGGTCAGGGCTATTTATAGCCATACATAGAGAAAACTTGGAGGGTGGACTGTGCAAAAAAAAAATAAGTCGCGAACCTGGTAACCTAAATTTTTATAATTAAAGGTCGTGAACTTTCACCTCTGGTCTTAATCTATCAGAAAAGAAAATTCTGCTCTCTGTTGAAAAAAAAAGGTGAATCCAGTCCCATCGCCAGACGCCGGAAGTGGGAAATGGATGGTTAGACGGGAGAAGTGAAGACAGCAGACAGCTGTTGGTGGCCCAGTGGCTGAAGTGTACATACCTCCATCTGGATTGTCACAGGCCTGACCGTCTGTTATCTCTAGTTTCCCCTACACTGAGAGAGACAGAGAGAGACAGAGAGAGAGGGAGAGAGAGAGAGACAGAGCAAAACTCACTGATGCCTTCGTGTCTACTTGTTTGTAAAGCGCCTTGAGTCCGCCTTCAATGGCTGAGTAAGGAAACGTACTACTACTGATAATAATAATAATAACAACGAAAGCAACCTAGAAAAGATGGCGAAGTAACATAAATAAAAAGTACAACGCTTGCACCTACAATCTCTGTTGGTGTCAATCATTGCATTTTAATATAAGGAACTGGAAGTAATGTTATTTTAAGAACAAAAACCACTGTCATTGAATTGCTGACAGCTTGTTGTTAGCCATGCTGACTCTTATTTCCCGATAGACTTCCCCCACAAGGTATGGGCAGCAGCCTGTTGACCCTGGCAGTCCTGTGGCTTGTGGACTTTCTCCCCTCGGGTGACCACACATAGTGCATGAGGTCGCACGCTCTGTCCACAGACTAATATTGACCCGCACCTTGTAGCAATTGGCTGCTGTCCCCTTAACACGATGTGCCATGGCTGTCGTGTGGGGAATAATACAGGTGACCACCTCCTTCCTCCCCTTTCCCTTTCTCCGCATGAGGAATTTTCATTTCTTATTAGTCATCTCCATGGTTGGTTGGTTGGTTGGTTGGTTGGTTGGTTGGTTGGTTGGTTGGTTGGTTGGTTGGTTGGTTGGTTGGTTGGTTGGTTTGGCGTATTTCCACCTGAAGATGATCTCGAACAAAGAGGGGAGAGGGAGGGTGGAAAGCCAGAGTATCCTAACAGGTGTCATATAAAGAGAGTGTCCCGAGACGACATCTGAACCCAGTGCCTCTCACTGCAGTGGTGAGAAGCAAGTGTTTGAACCACTACACTGCCAGGCGCCTCGTGTGTTAAGAACACTAACAGTACAGAGACAACAATGATGAAAACTTTATTTAAACAGGCGAAGAAAGATGAAAACAGCTGTTGACAGGGAGATGAGTGTCCATCAGTAGGTAAACCTTCCTTTCTGTTTGCACAATACTGTGTAATATTTGTAAAGCAATGCATAGCAATGTAAAAAAATTTCTAGCAAGTGTAAGCACAGGTTCACATGTATGTTCACAATCTATGTACAAAATATACATTAAATTCATCTATAAGACGGTAAATGTATTTTTCAGGAGGGGGTGGAGAAAGAACACCCTTAAGTCATTATGCAAACAGCGTCCGGACCCTAAAGCACACACGCTGGGTTCGAATCCCATGTCACCCACCTCACAGCTTACCCAGCTGTCAGGAGTGGGTACCTCCCTCCGTGGAGATTGGTACGGGAAAGGTAGCGATGGAGAGGACATTGGCCCCGAGAACAGTCAGGGCTCGAACACCTCACTTCCCTACGACCGCTTGGTGACGGGACCACAGACATATTTACCCATTTCATGCCGGCTTGTATACAGCATATACACAGGTATGTGCATGATAGTAAACAGGTCTTCTTTCACCATACAAAGTGGACCATCCTGTCCATCCACACAATGCTCGTCCTTCTTACCCTCCCCCTCCCGCTCTTGCTACTTGTCTACCCATCGTTCTCTACAGAATCACTATAATTTTTATGTTCTGTTACTTGCTGTCTTTTTGTGTTTTCTATCTTTGTTTTCTGTTTGTCGTCAGTATTGTCGTTTATTCTTACTCCCCTCGTGTTCTATCCATGTAGTCCACGTCTCTTCCTCGTTTTGAGCGCTTAGAGCATGCTCTCTATGAGTGTCAATATGCGCTATACAAATCTTTATTTATTATTATTATTATTACTATTATTATTACTACTATTATTATTACATGCCACCAGCGTGTTCCATTTTAGTATCATGTAATAATCAGATATTAAAACGTGCATTGAGTAGGTAAAAATATTTTTTTAAACTAAAGATAGTATTATAAAAGTATTTATATTACATTTTATGCCGTCAGGGCAATTAATATATATATATACATACATCTCTTTATGTTTGTGTGTGTCTGTGGTCTGCCCAGTCTCTGTTTTTCAAGCTCTGAGCGTGAGACTTCCGCCTCACAGAAGCCGAGTTTACGATAACATTTACATTTCGCAGGTAAGTTCCTCAGCACGTGACCCCGACAGGTAAACGCGACATTTGGCGACGACTTTGTTCTCGGATCATCTCACCTACTCTCGGCCGCTTCTTGGGTCGAGCTGCTCCGCCACCTCCTTCTCTCTGGACACGAGACTGAGAAGGCAGACAGGTGTGCAGGTGTACAGGTGTACTCAAACGGCTTCTTCTTCTGTGTGCTGCAGAGATTGCAACAGCTCCCGATGTTCTTTCACTAATTTGACTGACATTTGAAGCTTTCTAAGACTTTATCATGGCGGCCCTCCTTCTCCTAGATGTCATGATGGTTGTCAATAGCCTCTTACGTCTCATCAAGACTGTCATTTACCTCTTAAGTGAGTGCAGAAGAAAGTAATGTAGATATGATTTTTAAAGGTTTGCTAAAGTATTTTTTCAGTTTCAAACGGAGACTATTGGATGCCAGTCTAAAAAAAACTAATCGTATTAATTATCTCCCCCTGTTAATTCCACAAAACCTGAATAGCAGGACAGTACAGATGGAAGATAGAATAAAAATTCGCCCTCTCTCTCTCTCGTTCAAATTAACACTAACCCATGTTTGCTTTCCCAGACTTCATGGTCTGTCCCTGCTTTGGCTTGTATCTAACCAAACTTCTTGATTTTCTTGGAAAACAACTCTGCTCATATCTTGTCGCATGTGATTGTAGTAAACACCCTTTGTCACCTGGAGGCGCCAGTCTGACGAGCACCTGGCGTATGGTGGCCACCCGGATATCTAAGGACAGTGTGAGCAGAGCCCCACATTGACAGGTGAGGACCTAGAAGACACTTCAAGCCTTTTGTCACAAGAGAGAAACACTCCTCTCATTTCACCTCGATACTCTTCTTATCTTACATCTGTGACCCGAGCAACGCGTGAACACATTAACAAATCCAACCTGACTCTGCAACATAAAGAACAGAGAAGGCAAGATAGACTAGCAAACTATACAGCAACCCCCCAGAACTGTTAGCAGGGGCGGCCTTAAGCACGTGCAAACCTTCACACGACCGCCAACTCCCAGGGACCGCCAGGCCAAGTATATTGAATATAAAACAGAAAGAGAAAATAACAACAGGCGATGCCAATTCGGCCGGACGATAAGGCTACAGGTTTATAGCTTCATGCACCGACTCTAGCAACATTAGTCAATGTAGTCACTGGCAGGTAGTCAATGTAGTCACTGGCAGGTAGTCAATGTAGTTACTGGAAGGGGCCACCAATTCTTTCTCTGCCCAGGGCCGCCACGAGACTAGAGCCTCCCCCCCCCTGCTGTGCAAGAAGCTAATGGTAACTAACACATTTTCCTGATCCCTTTATACTTGTTGTACCTACTGCCAGGTAGATACAACATTCTACTGTTGGTGCCAACTTGCTTTATCTTGCTAGTCACCACCTGAAAGCACAAACACCCACACACACGGGATCTACATGCGCTCTTACATGGAGCGGACTGATCGAGATCACAATACCCTCTAGCTTTACACAGACTGGAACACACAGACCACAATAACCTCTACCTTTAAAATGGTCAGATAAACAGGAGAAACAAATTGTGCTTCACGAGAAAACAGTGACAAAACACCAAGAACACAAATTTGAACAAAATTAATGTTGAATTTAACGAGTATCTAGATATCTAGACTATTCACTACGAGAAACAGACTCGTCCAGTACAACTACAGACCATCCGAGGTGATAACACTTGTTCTCCATTTCCCTCAAAGGCCCGCAATTTACCTGACCAAAGATAACTCTGTCATCCCTACAGCTGCTTCGAGTTGCTGCTGACACGACACTTGGTTCTCAATATTAATTCATCTTCACACCTGACCGTGTGTTGGTATTCCCTAACCACACATATGTGACATATCGGCAAAAACCTTCTTGACAGTCCCACTAACTTCCTCACAGATATTTTATTGTCACTACTTCATACAGAATAAATGTTTCTTGTGTACTTCATACACAAATATTTCTTGTGTATAATGGGTAATGCTGTTTCGTGTTAGTGTATGACTCCTTCACACAAAGAAAAACAAAAACGAGAAAAGCTGCCACCAGTTAAAAAGCCTGCCCAACTGTAGAGCCAGCCATGCAGACAAGAACCTCACGGTTGAGCTCCCACAAACGCCTTCAGCTCCCCCGCAAACCAATCTTGTGTCACGAGACAGCCTGTGCACGAGAATGCTCAACCAAATACCTAATTAAGATCAAAGCCGGAAAGTCTCTTTCAAATATTTATCATCTTCGCTCAGGTTTCCAGCTTTGGCTCTGTTTTAGATGAACGATCACATAGCAGAGAGCGCAGACCTGTGGCTGACCCCAGGGTTCATGCAGCCCTCACTACCACCATTTCCCCGCCATGTAAATACCCAGAGGCCGCCACAATCGCTCCCTTAATTGTCGACTAAAAGCGTATAATGCATCCTTTCACTCGGCCCTCGCCCCTCTTTTGCATTGCAGACCAACATTTCTTCCTGACAGCTGCTGGTCAGTGGGGACAATGACTGGTTTTGACTACAGCCTGCAGTTTATAAGCACGTACACCATGAAGATCTACTTCCCGACATCTGACGCCTGTGGTTGCCCAAGTCTGAAGCCTGGTATTCGTCAGACACCGGTAGTCAAGACTCGAGCACATCCCAGATAACTCTTGCTGCCAACCACAGCCAGTCTGCAGCTTGTCACACCATCAATGCCATCCTTCATCAGGTCAAGTGTCGATCGACCAACTGCCAGCCCTACTTACAACAATACATATCACATGGTTACCATTGATAGCAAGATATATCAACATGCTAACAGCTAACCGATGGAATGTCAGGTTGATTAGGCTACAGTTGGCCAAGTCTGTTACTTTGTTCTGCTCTTTAGTTGTTGACTTTATGCTGCTAACTTTTTACAAAGCCTCCAATCATTGATGTATGAAATCATGGAAAATTATTACAGAAGTGGGTGAGTACTCACTTAACCAGTTTAATGGGATCAGAACCATTAACAAGAAAATTATCTAGAGGATCTCATTTATGGTTCTGATCTCTTTAAACTGGTTTTAATTTTCATTCATTGATTGAAGAACACTTCACTTTTGTGTTCTTCAATCAATGAATGAAAATGAAAACTGCAGGGCTTTCAGTAAAACTAACCCGGAAAATGATGTAAATTTTTTCTTGCCTGGGGTATTCACACTTCAAAAGACAGGGCAACTGATAACCAGTCGAGTGTCACACTCCTGCCATTTGCACAGCTTTTGTGAGGCTCTTTGAACTTCCGAACTAGATAATGGGTGGTCTTGCCAGATGTCGGCGACAAACGCAGCTCAACTGATAATAAATATTTGTTATCTCACTCTTTTGCTGGAGGCTAGAGGACCCTGCTTGTGTGACATGAAGAAAAGATGGCTGGCTTCGTGTTATTCGTGACAAGAAAATTTGGTATCTAATCGTTTCCGTTGTTTCATATTCACACCATTTCCCATTCTGTTACACGTACACACGTGCGTGTGTGTTACACATACATACACATATAGTTCTACGGGTTACCACCTCCTCGTGTTTACCACATTGTTTGTTCATCCCTTCACCTGTCACTGGCTCTGTCTTGCACACGCGCCTCATTCTTCTTCCAGCCTCATACGTCAGCAACCATACGATTTGCTCTTTACACGTGGTATATATATATATACACACACCAATACACACACACACACACACACGCACACACAAATGCACACCCCCGCACACACACACACCAATACACACACACACACACACACACACAAATGCACACCCCCGCACACACACACACACCAATACACACACACACCGTAGTGTGTAGTGCAGACCCGAGGAGTCGGGTGGCGCTCTTTTCTCATCCTGACTTCGCTTCCCTACCCCCACAACTTTACCACACACATCACAACTTGTCTTCCAGTCCCCAAAACACGCAGGCACGCGAACACACACACACACACTCCTGTCTTGTATGCACAGATCCTGTCCTACATACCAGCTCATGTCTCGCGCACATTCATGGCACAAGGGTCACGGCGCCATTTTGCCTGCAGTTACAGTCGCTTTTCATCGGCAGGTTATTTCTGTCGCTTCTAACCCACCCTACACACCATCCGCTCTGCCCAGCGCCGCTCTAAACATTTATTAGCTCATTCACCAACCAACTCAACTTACCCCCCAAGAAAAAAACCTGTGTGACTGATAGTAAAGGGTGCGGTCAGGGCTGGTGTTGACGAACAAAGTAGCAGACGACACTGCGGCTCCCTACAACAGCTTTACCTTTGTCAAGGAGTGTCCCCCACCCTGGGTTTAAACACGGGTACATGCACAATCATGTCTGTCTGATTTGCTGCTTTCTGGTTGAGGTGCTACTGGTGAAATCTTCTGAGCGGAAAAAATTGCCTGCTGAACAGGTATTGGTTTATGAAAAAAAAACAGGAAATCACAGCCGCCGAAAGGTGAAAAAGAGAAATAAAACCGACTTGAATGAAGAAGCATAAAAAATAGTCGAACAGAAACACGAAGAATGGAGGACAAACCCGACATGCAAGACCCTCCTGCCCCGCCCATCTTCAACATGTCAGGAAGACCAAGATGCCATGTAGTCCCCTCCCCATCATGAGCATGCTTCAAAAAAGCAACATGCGACTTCCTCAACACGAATACCGAGTGTAAAGATAGTTGTGCACAGCTGTGCTATCGCGAGTCCCATGTGCCATCCTAAACACCACGAAGACCAACGTGCAAATAGTCCTCATGAACACGTCACGACGACCAACGTGCAAGTAGCCCTCATGAACACGTCACGAAGACCAACGTGCAAATAGTCCTCATGAACACGTCACGACGACCAACGTGCAAGTAGTCCTCATGAACACGTCACCAAGACCAACGTGCAAGTAGTCCTCATGAACACGTCACCAAGACCAACGTGCAAGTAGTCCTCATGAACACGTCACCAAGACCAACGTGCAAGTAGTCCTCATGAACACGTCACCAAGACCAACGTGCAAGTAGTCCTCATGAACACGTCACCAAGACCAACGTGCAAGTAGTCCTCATGAACACGTCACCAAGACCAACGTGCAAGTAGTCCTCATGAACACGTCACCAAGACCAACGTGCAAGTAGTCCTCATGAACACGTCACCAAGACCAACGTGCAAGTAGTCCTCATGAACACGTCACCAAGACCAACGTGCAAGTAGTCCTCATGAACACGTCACGAACAGCTGTGGTGTGGCCAGTGTCACATGGCGGGGCGAATGTGAACAGTGAGAGTCAGCTAGCCGCCATGTGACCCCAGAGGTTGGGCTGTTGTTACTTGACCTCTTCAGTAAAAATGATTTCCACAAGACTTGAGATTGTGTTGGTGCAGGACGAGGATGTCTACAGGCCGCCCCTCGTTACACAGCTTCACGCCGGAGTCTCGCCCTCAGCAGTCAAGGGTCCTCCACAGGTACTGCAGTCAGTGAGTTTGTGCTTCTGTCGGCTCATCCACCCATGATGGCGATGAAGTGAAACTTCAGACAACAGTCACACTTCTCTCGAGACAACGTGAAAACAGTGGGAGATAGTTTGCCACTAGGCGTGCCCCTCAGCCTTCCTCACTTATTTAGTTGCAAAGGCTGGCGATTGTTCTACTGTAAATGTCATAGACAAAATACTATAAATAAATTGAGAGAAGGTGAGAGAGGGAGTACGACTTCCAAAGAGTGAGAAACGGGGGGAGGGGGAAGAGGAAAACGAGAAAAGCCAAAAGACTTTTTTGTTATATTAAACTTATTAGTTGTTATGTTACACTTAGTTGTTATGTTACTCGAAGTACATCGTGCACACCCTGTATATCCTCCTGCTCCTTCCCAAACATGACTACATATGTAAATGTGTTTGTGTATTGATGGTTGTCTGTGTATAAACAAGTGCATGCCAGTGTGTTTCCATGCTTGTATACTTGCGCGCGCACAAAATCACACACACACACACGAGCAGAAGACCGCATTTCGATTTTTTTGCTGAGGACAAAGTGACGTGTCTGCTAGCTGCAGTGCCCTGTAGTTTGTACAAGAAACATAATTCTTCCTCCTCCTTGATCCTCCTTGATCCCCTCCCCCCTAAACGCGCCTCCGTTTTGCAAAGCTCGCATTAAAGGGCGCCGCTCTTTCTCGACTTGAGAAGCTAATTAGAGCCGACGGAGACCTTCCGCCTCGGTGTCTTTCTTCTTCTGAGGGCTGCAGCCTTGTGACGTCACGAATGGGCGTCTAAGATGAGTCTGAGATGTTCTTTCACTCAGAAGACATTTCCTGTCTGACACCCATCACTTCCCACGCATCGCCGTCAAATGCCTCTCAAATGTCAGCAGACATATTTCACAAGAACTGACCGGTGACTGGATGGTGATGTGTGGCGACTCTCTTTACTGCTAACTAGTTGAAAATGGAGGCAGTCCCCTGGTAGTCACACCACTATGTTACAAGGCCAGGAGCTCACGACACACCTTAAGGTGAGATGCAAAATAAAACAAAAAGTTAAATGTGTTTAGTTGACATGATCGGCGTCACGCGCAATAAAGTAAATCCTCTCGCTGCTCTGGTGAAAAATCAATCAAACGAATATTGAGTTGCTTTTATCAGTCACGATAAAACAAATTAGTAAATTAGTAATCAAGTGCGAGTATCATAGTCACGTGAAAACAAATTAGTAAAATATCCAGTCAACGGTCACGTGACAGCAATGGTTGCGGCCTTGACCTTGTGAGTGTTACGTGTGACGGCCAGAGCGTGACGTGACATCACGTCCCACAAAGAGTCACCACCCGCGTTGTTAACCTCATCTACCCGCATTTCAGTGCACCAGCGGTCGCCTCACTTGATCCCCTAATCGTCTGATGGGTACTCACTCTATCCTGGCGGAGTCTAGTCACCTCAAGAACTTTATAAACCTTTTTCAAGAAAAGTAAAGCTGCACCAGGAAGTCACGTGATTAACTCACAGCTTCAAAATATCTTTCAAGTTAAAATACACAAAACTGGAACAAACTGGCCACGCCGTGACACTCAGAACAGGAAAAGAGATTGAGATATCATCTGTATCTCATTCACAAGGTAACAATCGGGAAATAACACGTGGACAACCAACCAATGGTCAGATGAATACTTGCACGTGCACGTGATCATAGTGACGTGGAAAACACTTAGTTGTGAGCGAGTGAGCGACTGAGTTGAGGGTTAGTGACAGTGGATGATGGGATACCACACCTACACAGGTCGTAAACATGAAAACAGGGGGGGGGGGAGTGGGCGATAAGATACCGGCGGACAAAACATGGGGGTCACAAAACATTTGCGAATCTTGATTTGACACAAAGGTATTACAGGAAGTGTAACTCTCGTTGCTCGGTTTGCAACGGAGGGTCCGCGTGCTTGAAAAAGTGGGGTCCACGGCCACACCCTCATTCCAATCAGGTCCACCCCATGTTTTGGGACCTTGCTGGTTTTGATAGCACTTATCATCACCTAGCAACACAGTTGCTGTTCCCGCGCGGATTTCAGGGGGGCCGGCATCACGAAGATCGCGACCAGCCGGTAGGCGGGGGGGTGGGGGGGGGTGAGTTGAACTCAGTCGATGCTAAGTCTTTTTTACAAAGAACCCCGGTTAGTCAAGCTGTCAGTCAACGATGATGGAGCCACGCCCACCACTGACCGTTGACCTCCCTTGAAACAGACGGCTGCTTACTTACTGACATCAATGTCTGCGCTGCTGTTGAATGTTGCAGCCATCGTTTGACACCTGTCCTGGGCGATGTACTTCTCTCGTGTGCACGAGCATTCTAGAAACAGTTCGTCCTTTGCAATTCAACGATCGTTTACAATCAATATAGTTGATCTAGTTGGCCTTTGAACTCTTGCAGTATTTATTTGAGGAATGTACGTGATGTGGTTTTCAACTTGTCTCGTGCATTGACTAGGACCAGCCTGCTGGGAAAAATACTCCGAGAGCCAACCACCGCCACATGGCAGATGACTGCCGTTCACAAACGGTACAGTGGAGCAGCTGCCCAGGCCACTCAATGCTCATGCAAGCGACTGCAGGCTGCTCCCTGTGTTGGCGGGGGCCACGCCCACTCGGTCTCCCGCTGTTTTCCGCTTGGACGAGCTTTTTGCTCTCGATGCACGCAACCCAACGGGCGGGCCTGCAGCACTTCATCGTCGTCACTCCAGATCTCTTCTGATCGATTTGTCTACTTGTCTGTTGTTCTGGAGCCACAGTTAAAGCACACCCACTTTCATGATATACCTTGTCTACCATTACTGCCCTAGCCTTGTAACACGCCTGCAACTTATCATCAGCGTTATAAACTCCACAAGGCTAAAGGATGCAGAAACCACGTCATCACTGGTAACCGGCCCGGTCAAAGGTCAAAGGACCAGTGACCAGAGGGCCAGCGAGTAAACAAAAACCCTAAGACGGTTTTCCTGACCAGAGGTCAAGGTCGTAAAGTGTCTGCTGTAGTGGCACGTGCGCCAAGATAAGACACGAAGTCACTAATGTCACACGATGTCAACAACAGTCCTAACAACTCTAACGCCTCTAGGGCCGGCGCACGGCCAACCCACATGATCTAAGACCTGTGATGCTCCACGAACATATATATATATAGTTGCTACAGAGCACCACATGCACAACAAACCTACCCGTGGTAAAAGTGACTTACCTTACCCCCTGATGACTGAGACATGGGTGACCCCCTCTTCTGTCCAGGCTTGCTATTCCTCCACCATGCAAGTCTTCCTCACACATGCAGACACAAGTGCACTCAGTCCAACTGACACAGCGCACAATTCTTTTTACTACACGTAAACTCCATCCAAGATGACCGAATATTCCTGTGTGTGTGGTCCACTGCTTCTAGCAAACACCCCAAGCACATAGATTGTACCTTCGACAGAATGCACTCCCAGGAAACTGAAGCTGTTAATCAAGATCCGCTCCGTGAAACACAGTGGATATACAACACGCAACCCAAGACAAAAGAGTTGACAGGCTGAGCACGTCCTGCAACTTGATACCTGTCAGGTGTGCAACACGACGCCGGCTCAAAGGTGTGGCATTCTGTCGTGTCACAGGTATTTCACCTGCTTCTCTCTGCCTTAGTGTGGAGACACCTCCTATGTCCTTCTCTAGCAAAACACATTTGACAACTTATTTCAACGCATTCCTTCTGGAAACAACACCTCTGAGCACAATGTTTTACACCTGGGCGGGCAAACCACAAGGTACTACGTCACTTCATGACAGTTTACAATTAAAAAAAACGGGTCTTGTATCGATCTTGCACGTGGACTGTCGGGGAGCTAATCACCGGACTACCTGCATGTCATGGAGCAGGCAGCAGGCAGCAACACTTGCAACTTTGGCAGCAACACGCTATTGTGGGTGAGCTCATCGCTAAACTCCAGACGGGTATGTTGGGAGCGGGGTGGGTGGACTGGAGGTAGAATTGAAATTCCATGCCAGGAAAAAAAAGTCTACCCGGAGGACATGGTTGGCAATGTGACCCAGATCACAATGTTCCGTGCAGTAGCTGCTATCGCTGGTCGGCGAGGGAGAAACACCGCGAGTACAGCAGGGAGGGTCTTTGTCGGTCAAAACACAAAGTTACGTTTGTAAGGCGAGGCTGGCTTAGGTCACGTGATGTAGCTAGTACCAGGTATGGCGCTAGAGACACGCCATTCATTTCTGCTGTGACTGATATGCTCAAAGTTGCTCACATTTCTCTCTCGAAATTTCTGTCAAATAAAACGAGTATTTCATTCTATGCTCAGCCGTTTGAGATTGCCTAGAATAGCCTTTGACCTCACGCCATGTACTAAGACTTGATTGTGAATAAGGCTTAAGGTTAGAGTGAGGGGAGCATACTCTCTCGTTCACACACACACACACACACACAGGAACACATTTAAACACATTCTTATATAAACACATTCCCTCTTCCCATGATACACACATTCTCCCATACACAGTGAAACACACAGGGACGCACGCGCGCTCTCACACACACACACACAGGTGGAAACACAGCAAGTGTTCAGCCAACGGCCCCTCAGTGCACATACCTGTGAAGTATGACGGACAGACAGGTAAGAGGCCCTAAACATGACGGGGCCTAAAGCAGTGACACCTGGCGGCGGTGAGCAAGTACCCAAGTGTTGCATTTCTGTTACAGTTACAAACATTCAGGGGGCAGAGGATCGTTACAAGAGCTCTCGGGGTCTAACAATTATCATTGAAAATAAAGCCATTTTATGAAAATCACAGAGATGTACGAAGCTTTCCCTAGTTAAACAGTCACTAACAGTCTTTAGGTCTAACTGTTGTAGAGTAAACTGTCTGAAGACCACTCTAGCTCTGGCTTATGGGAGATTAGGGCTTGCTATCCACTCTGCCCCGCACACACACACACACACACACACACACACACACACACACACACACACACACACTCATTCACTCCTTTATTCTACGTGTTACAGACACAATACTGACACAAGCCCTTTCATGTTTCTAGTTTTCTGAATTTCGCATTAAATATGTTTTTACTTGGATTTCGAGCTTCATGTTATAGCACCGCTAATAAAAATGTAGAGTGCGATATTTTTTTCTGTGACTGACAGTTGACTTGGATACTGTGTAGGAAGGTATTTACTTTTATTTCGTCGATCCTGGCTGCTAATACTACAATATTTGTTTGCTGTTATTAATGTGTTGTAGGTACAGTCTACTCTATAGAGTGTGTAGTCTGTGCTCACCTGGCAGGTGTGACAGTGCCAAGGGTGATCTCATGCCTGTGTGCGATGTCAGCCAGACCTGGACACACAAGCAAGTTCAGTGGGTCCCACAAGCTGGCAACTGTTTCATTACAGCATGCCCAAGCCCAGCAAAGTGTTTTCTTGTAACATGTTCACAAAGGTGTTTACTTCCAGCACGCACAGCAAGGTGAGTTTGATTGCCACCTCCCTCCACTCATTTATCTCAGTAGTTCCTTGATGTAGTCCGCATTTCGCCGCTACTAACCTGACAGGTAATTACAGATTGGACTCTCTCTCTCTCTCTCTTTCTCTCTCTTTCTTTCATCCGCGCACACACACACACACACGCAGACAAATTACAAAAGTAAATACAAATGTTTGGAGTGAAGCGAGTGACGGAAGGGAGAGAACTCGTTCGAGTGCAGTTGTATATCGAAGCTACGTCCCTTGTCTGTCAGTCAATGTGTTTGTCTTGTTTACAAGGCTACTTGCCAAACACGATTTTATTGAAACAGTTCCTGAAACAGCCTTGTTTTCCGTGTTTGCTGCCTGACACTTACTACAACATGTTTTGTGAATCTGTTTGGCAAAACCTGTTTTAAATGGCCACCGAGGCCTTTGAACTCATTGACAGTGTGTTGACAGGAGTTTTGCTCATATTTAGTTACAATTTTGTAGAATCACTAGGAAATACAGATTTCTAGTAGACCAAAATATTGAAACAATTTAAATTATGCCGTTGTTCTCTACTCTAGGAGGTGAATAGAAGACTAGTTTGCAGTTTTTGTTGAACATTTGAGGTTGTTATTTTGTGATTGTTATTATATGTTATGGTTAAAATTGCCCCCTGGGCTTATAGCCAATAAATAAATGAAAACGAGTTCACAGAGAACCTGTTTTGGTTTGCAGTATTGTTTTTCTAGCATTTTGGAAAACGCCGCTTTGAGAAACACATTTGTAAAACTTGAAAAAAAAATATTCGGCGTGTGGCATTGAGTGCTTTGACTCTCCCGTAGCGCAAACTTGACCCTCAAACCCCTTCCCAACAACTACCACCCCGTAAAATTACAACAACCAAATGTAAAAGTCAAGGGCACGAGGATGGGGTTGGGAAGAAAGGAACAACTGACAAAGACCATCCTCTAATGAAATAAAAACAACGTGAAGTGGAAACATTACTTTATTTACTAGGTTTGTGCTCAGGAACAAGACATCAATAAACAAAGTTAATAGTTGAACGCTTTCAAAAAATGTTTTCCTCGCTACCAAGAGAACATTGAAACTGTAATATTTTCCTGGTGGGGTTTCCCTGAAGAATTGTGTTTGCTATGGAATCACCTGCCAGGTGTCTAACTGACAAGGGAGATGACTGCAGCACACAGGTTGATTCCATAAGGAGCAACAATAAAAATGTTTGTAGGCGGCTGCTGTTCCTTACTCTGGCTAGTGAAGCAGAACCAAGTCTTCTGTATGCCAGCGTTCCAGACTCAATAAGGCCTGCGGGTGTGACACCTGCACGGAGATGACATCACCAGCGTTGAGCCTTGCTGAAGTCATCAGGAAAGAGGAGAGCCCATCCCAGTGTCTGCTGCTGACAGTTTGATTTCTCTTAGCCAGGGTTGTCGTCTGCCTGCTCATGGCGTCATAACGGCTCAGTTGATGAAGGACTGGTGTGGCCGTCACTGCCTGCAGGAATGAAGGAACGAAAGCTGTTACACACATTGAAGTAGGTACAGAAGGAATAAAACAGACCAGATATAAGCTAAGAAGCAAACAGATTATCAGCATCACCCTGTGTTTGACCTGTGACCCTGACGACAGTCTCGAGGGTGAGATGGTCGACCCTATAGTCGGATCGCCTGATGCTTAGTCTAAAAGCTAACAAGCCTACAAGCGAGCCAACCAACTAACCAACCATCCAACCACCGAACCAGCCAGTCAGCGGACTGTGTCTTCTAATAAGGATTACTTCTCTTGTAAAAGCAAATTCACTTCTGTTTAACTTTCAGACTTCATGACAATGTTTCGGATTATTCACTATGTTCCTGAGTTCATGTATATTTCTGTGTTTCTTCTTTCTACTCTCAAAATTGATAAACTAATTACTATGAAAGCAAAGTTCTATATGGTATTTACAAACAGAAACTAAACTAAGAGTTGCTTTTGTAGGTTTAGCTTTTATGCTTTGTTCAGTTTTCTTCAAAAAGTTTTATATCTTGATTATGAACTAGAAATACATTTGGTTTGACGAGAATGTCTCTGTCTAAGAATTCACCCCATGTTTTCTTACCTTCATTCACGATGTAACACTTGTGTGTGGTGTCAATGAAAAAACATTAGAGTGTCACCGACAGTGTCGTGTTAATGTGTCATTATTAGTGTCACAGTTGGTAATAATGTCACATAGAGTCACCATTAGAGTGTCGCCGTTAATGTGTCTATTAGTGTTACCCTGGTCACCGAGAGAAAGTCAGGACAGAAAGCCATCATTAATCTGTCATAATGTCTCCTGGTGCGGTGTAGGGTTTTGAATGAGCAGAGTAAGAGCATTTCCCACCTGGCTGTCCGTTAGAGATCTGTTGTAGTGGAAGTAGAAGTTCACCGACGAATGGACCCTGTAGGTTCCGTTGACAGAAGCCTCCAGGCCCCAGGTATGTCTTTTGATGTCGCCGACACTGATAGTCCTGTATGGTTCACTGCTGGGTGAGGCGTTAACTGCTAGGACTAAGGCATCACCCGCCTTTCTATCGCCTAGATACACAGAAAAAAGCTTTGTCACAGTTTGGTCACAGAAAGAAAATTCTTGTACAGTTTGCTAGTCACAGAAAAAAAACTTGTCACTTGTCTGTGATGGTCACATCACTAGAGTCACACGAGAATGTCACTCTTACTGTGGGTGGTAGAATGTTTTGCTCCTGACGACTCGTCAAAAAGAAACTTGTCACAATCTATTTGTCACAGACATGCTGAGACTTGTGCCGCAGTCTGCCGACCACTTCCTCCCCCAACTCTCTCTCTCTCTCACTCACACACACACACACACACACACACACACACACACACACACACACACAAACGAATGTGATAGTCACAGAAGAAGGTTATAGCCTTAATGGTGGTCAGCAAAAGAAATACCAAAAAGGTAAACAGTCGTATAACCTAGTGGCCAGAAGGTAAAGAGATCTCAGAGACTGGTGGCCAGAGGAGCGCCGTAACTGTTAGTCCTTCTGTAGGAAGCAAAAGGTAACCGGTTCGAAGCTCGGAAGGCCTTGAGCTGGAAAACCATTCCAGCCCACCCAGCAGGTAAGTCGCTGATTAATCAAGGAGGATAAGAGGTGTCGGACAAGGGGGTCACAGTGTGTCTTCCACACGGCGTGTTCTTAGTGCAGTGAGCTACTTATGATGTCTTCCCTACGGCCGTTACACGTTATAAAAGCCACTTAACATTATTTTATGAGACCATCTACCATTAGGTTACAAAGTTACAAGGTCAGTTACCATTAGGTCATAAGGCAATCTACCTTTAGGTTATAAATCACTTAACACGGGTTCTGACACAATCTACCATTAGGTTATAAGGCTACATATAACATTAGTTCATGAGACCAGCTATCATTGTTATACAGCCGCTTCCCAATATGTTAGGAGAGCACCTTCTGTTAGGTTACAATGCCACTTGCTAATAGACCATGAGACTATTTACTATTTACTATTAGACTGTGAACCCTCGAACCATTAGGTTACAAAATGGCAAACAGTAGTTTGGCCATCAGCTAATAAACTGTCAAGTTTACACAGACACATGTTGAAACTTACCACAGCCTAGAACCAAGTGGTTTACCTGAAGGATGGTAACAGACAGACAGGTGTCACTCTAGGATAGTGACAGAAAGATGTGTCACTCTAGGATAGTGACAGAAAGATGTGTCACTCTAGGATAGTGACAGAAAGATGTGTCACTCTAGGATAGTGACAGAAAGATGTGTCACTCTAGGATAGTGACAGAAAGATGTGTCACTCTAGGATAGTGACAGAAAGATGTGTCACACTAGGATAGTGACAGAAAGATTTGTCACTCTAGGATAGTGACAGAAAGATGTGTCACACTAAGATAGTGACAGAAAGATGTGTCACTCTAGGATAGTGACAGAAAGATGTGTCACACTAAGATAGTGACAGAAAGATGTGTCACTCTAGGATAGCAACAAACAGAAAGGTGTGTCTTTCTAGGATGTGACATACAGACTGCGTGTCACTGATGTGACCAGTTGAAGTTGTTTACCTGCGCTGCTCACTGCCCGAAGTCCAGTGATGTGCCCCAGCGGCTTCATGGAGTTCGTTGTAAACATGAGCCCGCTGACCTCCCCTGGTGCCTCCGTCATCTCAGAGAGGACACCCCCTAGGGGAAATAAATCATTTGGGAAATTTACAGACCGAGCAATGCACCTGAAGAAATAACCTTTTTACTTCTGACAGCCGAGAGCAGTGCACATGGTAGAATAAAGTTATTAAACTCCGGCATCCCAGCAATGGAACTTGTGTAAAAGAACTTCATCAAACTTAGATAACAAAGCACTGCGCCATATCGAACAACGCCTTTTTTATAATAATGGGGCGTCTTTCAGTAAAACATTCACAACAACTGTCACATGTGCCCAACAACCTCTATCAAGTTTGAGTTTCTCAATTTTCTCATAAAGTGGAGACGTACGTTATTTTTTTTTTCTTTCTGTCTGTCTGTCTTTTTTTTCTTTTTTCGTTCTTTCTTGCTCACATAGGTCTTGCAATGTGATCTTTTTTGGGTGATAAACGAAAGGAATTATTGTAGCGGTACACTGTGACAAGACAACCTACGTGGTGCAAAATACACAGAATATGGATACTTGCACTTACCATTGTCTGAAAGTTTCTCCCTCAATACGTCACTGTAGAGCTAAAGAGATAAAGTGACCACACACACACACACACACACACACACGCACGCACGCACGCGCACACACACACACACACACACATACACACACACGCGCGCGCGTAAGTGACATACTTAGGATTTTCTAATGAGTGCTAATCATTAATGGCGACGAGAATGGCAACAAATCGATGCCATTAGCTCATAAATTCTTTCACAACAAAACAAATTTTCTTTTGCAGGTCAGCGACAACTCCAAACACAATGATGCTATTTCTCATCAGTCAACTAAAAAAATACATTCACGAATAATACGTTTAACAAATGTTTACACTCTTTACCAAAAAGAATTGTATAAATTTCGTATGAAAATAATTAAGTACAGTATTCACTTACGTGAAATGAAAAGTTTAAAATTAGCGTAAGTGGGAACAGTATCACAGCTATAATGCTAAGCCTTCAGAATCAAAATCTCCCAAACTGCAAAAGATAATTATAATTTACAATTAAATGATAGAAATCCTGATAATACACCTACAATATCAGTCCTATCCCCTCAAACGTCTTCATGTGTGCCATTAAAAAATCTGCATGGCTATTTTGTAAACCCGAGAATGTTTCTGAGAAACTGCACATATCTCCCCCTTCTCCTTTTATGTGCGTGAGAGAGAACAATGAGAGAGAAAGAGTGAACAAGGAGTGATGGCAAGAAGAAATCAGTCGCTGTGACTCGATCCTTTCTCTTTGTTCCCACTCACTCTTCTATTCTCTCTCCCCGAAATCCACATTCCCCCACACACCCGCTTAACATATGCCACACATATAAGTTACATACACACCATCTATCCATGCAACTATACGTGTTTGGAAAACTGTGTGTGTGTACATACTATGATTCTGTTATTCCCATGACATTCAGAAGCTCGTTCCCTGTGTACTGTCACTAGTCTGATTGTATTCATCTTGCCTTATTCGTGTTTTGCTCGTTCACACATATAATATGATGCCATGTGCACGCTGTTATCCATACATACCTGCATGTAACGTCACACGAACGACCATTTTATCCACACGTATTAACGTGTGGCGTCACATGCGTGTTTACCATACCCACCCGTACTATCACATCACGTCACACACACACACACACACACACACACACACACACACACACACACACACACTGACCTCATCAACCATGTCGATCAGTGCGGAGTAGCTTGTCGGGCAGCACACCTTTCCCCCGTTATCAGTGTCATCAAACGTCACAACCCCTGAGCTCGTCATGACCTCACACGGCACACACAGTGGCGCCACCACCTCGCCCTGTTCCAGTCCAGACACGTGCGACCCCCTGCACCTGGAGGTTATCATGTGCGGCAAGACCACACTGAGCACGTTGATGGCCAGGAGCGTGAAGACGCCAAGAACAGCGATGGCGGCTCTGACAGTCGGCCGTTTGCAAGCACTGAGGGTCGCGTGTAAAGGTGGAAGGTCAGTGTCAAACGTGGACCGATGGACCACACCGTGGGTAGCCCAGGGAACATCACCAAATGAAGACGTCTGCATTGTGTTGAGTAACTATATGGTTCTTTAACAGTCAGGACAAAATCCTGCAACAATCAAACATATTAATCAATGTCGTATCATTAACTGGTATATGCAAAAATTTGAGACTGACCAAAGTCTCGATAACAACCTCTCCTCATCATTTTGGTAAAACGCCTTCAAAGTCAACGGTGTTTCATACGTGGGTTCAATAAAACAATTAAATGTCGATTGTAATATTACGGCTAAAATCAAGATTAATAAGTCGAGATGATTGAAGTCAGACGTGCACAGTGATTAAAAAAAATAAATTAAGATTGTATATTCTCTTTTGAGAAGCGTGAGAGACAGGGAAGTTCAAGCAAACGGATAGTTTGAGAGTAGACCTGTCATCAGTACATCATAAAGCACCATACAAAATCAAATATTACTGTAAACAAGAAAAACCAAGAAAGACAACGTATTTACGCAGGTGATACCTACCGTCTACCTGTGGATCGACGAATCACTTTAGCATTTTTGTCCTTTGCTTTCTTTCTCGGTAAAACGTGTTCTGAGAAATCGGGAATTCCCCATTTCAGTCACGCGAAAGGCCCAGCATCGTGTTTCGGTTTCTGGTGTATTTTTAGTTCGTGACCTCACTCCTCGGTGAAACCTTACTTCTCGTGTTACTATGGTGACAAGCATCACGTGGTTACGAGATCACAGCTTTCGTTTACTTGCACCAGGAATCATTGTCCGTGTATGCGCGCGAGTGATGAACACTTGGTAACAAAAAATTTTCTGTCAAGAACCGCAAAGAATCAATTTCGATAGAATCCTTTGTTTTTGTTTGACGTCATCGGTTTTGCGGTCTCGTCTGCTAGCTGGGCGGTCGCCATTTTGCGCAGTACACTAACCACGTTCTACATTGGTCACGGTAATCTGTCTTTTGTAAACATGCCAGGTTGTGCTGTTTTCAAGTGTTTTAATAATTCTGGAAAAAAATAATAATCCATCGGGACAAAGAATTATTTTTTATCGTGTTCCTGGTGTGCGGTTAATTAAAAGAGGGAGAGGAAGCTAAAGCCCTTAGCGAGGAGAGAAGGCGACTATATGGAAGGCAGCTATAAACAGGAAAAACATCACGAGCGAAGAGGTGTGGAACAGAACATATATTTGTTCTCGACATTTTGTTGACGGTGCCTTATGAAATTAAGTGGAGAACACCAAAAGAATTGCTGGTGTTAGAGTTCA
Organism: Marisa cornuarietis; assembly: GCA_004794655.1. Taxonomy (NCBI): domain Eukaryota; kingdom Metazoa; phylum Mollusca; class Gastropoda; order Architaenioglossa; family Ampullariidae; genus Marisa; species Marisa cornuarietis. Next base: position 1,305,517 of record SMMW01000134.1, read on the forward strand.
TGTTGAGCGTGTCATAGGTAGAATACGTCGTTTATTTACTATTTTGCAGAGCACGGTACCCATTGAGTATACGAAACTTAGGGAGAAAGTGATCCCACAATAGATAAAATAGTAAAAGTCTGCTGCTGTTTGGTAAACTTGCACGAGTCTGTTATACCATTTGAATAGTCAGCAGACTAGACTGAGCTTAATATCACAGCCATAACATCATTGCTGTTTTGTGTTGCTGATATTTGCTTTTCCACAGATCAGATTTTTCTGACAGTTTTATTGATTTTGACATTGGTTCAGTACCTTATTCTTACTTGCATTTCAAACGCTAGATGTATAAGAGTATGTGCAGTTAAGTAATAATTTTCAAAATTATGGTGCAATTTTTCTGGATCCTAAAACAAATATAAATTCTTTTACATATTTTGAGAAACATTTTCAGTGAAAAAGAGTGCACTGTGGAAACTTTATGTACATTGTCATCTGTCAAGTTTTGCTTGATAAATTATAACTTCTTCTATGCCAATACCTGTAGGCAAATTCAGATTCAAGTTTTTCTACAGTACCAACCAGGCACTTATTTTCACAATATTTTTGCATCCATAATGTTAATGTTGATGTTTGTAGACAACCAATCGCTACCGACACTAACTTTTGAAGTCGTAATCATTGACCGCCGATAGACATGAATGCATTAGATGACTGCCCTAATGTACTTGTAATGAATATATTTGTTCTTATACCTATTTTTTGGTGTATTTTATGAATATTTTATGAATATTATACCCATTTCTATAGCAGTATGATTGAACCTGTTTGTATCTCTATATGATTAGGTGAAATGTATGTTTTTCTGTATCAATAACAATGACAATTTCCTTTATTCTGTAGGCTCATGCCCATAACGGATGTTGAGGGGGGGATCAAATTAAAGTACAAAATACACAGACACAATGCCCTTACTTCATTAAAATTACAACATACATTAATTTGTTATTAACAATATCAGTAATTTGCAAATTATTTTATCTCCCTAATCTGTAGGGATTTATACAGAAAGTAGGCAACATTTTGGATTGATTTTAGACAGTTACTTGCAAATAAAATGGATAAATGAAACTGAGAAGGATACTTATAGAATTTTTCAGGAATGTACAACTGTCATATTTCTTTGTATTTTGGGCACACAAGCACAAAATTAACTCCATCTCTTCACAATTGCAGTGGGGGCATTTTAATGAGGCAGTGGACAAATTTTTGTAATGCTACTTATGGCAGTTTATGTTTGTAACTCCTAGCCTAAACCTTATTAATGAGTTTCTAATAGCAATATGTTCAATGTCAAGTAAGTAAGTACTTAGAGCTACAGAAGACTTAAATGAGCTGTAGAATGAAAATTGAGAACTACTAGATATTCTTCTATGCCAGTTTTGCTCAAAACAGTCTATAAGTAAGTCTCTGCTTAAATACTCTTAAGAACTGGCTGCCCAATCCTTAACATTCCCAAACAAATCCAAACTGATATTGATAAAGTGCCAACATAATGTTAACCAAGTGATCTTGTGTGTTTTTAGCAACATTTAACACTTTTTTTCCCCAATCATGTAAAAGTACATGTGCAAACTCAATAGATGGCCATAATAATCATGATTTTAATTTTCCAAAGATGTAAATGCAAATTAAAGTTATGGCTATGATGATTTTGTCATTTTTACCTTTATGTGTATGCAATTGTGAAAGTACATGTGCAAACCCCAATGTATTACAATACACGACATCCATTAAAAATAACAGCAGAACACAACTGATTTCTTATCAGAAAAATATTTTCTGCACATTTAGCAGACTTGATTTTCTAAGCATTCAGGTTTTAATTATGCAAGAAGTACACGAACTGAAATGCAAACTTATAGTCTTTCTTTAACTGTAACATTGCAAAATAAAAATCGTGTGCACACTAAACCTTACAGCATATCCTCGCTTGGTAAAGCCACAGAGAATTTTTTATTTTATATCGTTCTTTTACATCGCTATCTTTAAAAAACCATCCTCGCTCATGCTCAGAAGTACTAGCAGCTGACGCCATTTTCGTCTGCTTAATGCGCAAAATGCCGGACGCCGGTGTGTGTATCACGTGACTTGTTCGTCGTGAAAACAATGGATTAAGGGCAGAACTTTCATATAGGGGTCTGACTAGGTCACGGCGGGCTATGCTATTTTGTGGGAGGGGAGAGCGGGTAGGATCGATATTTGAGAGGGGTGTGAGGTTGGGCGTTGGTTGGTGTGTGTGATTTATGAAGTAGGGTGACTGGGTGAGGGTTAGGGTTAGTTTTATGGGTGTGGGTTAGGGGTAGGAGTAGGGTTAGGTTATATTGTAGTAAATTGACAACAAATGTTTAGGACTGGTCGAGTGACGTTATGGTGATTGACATGGAGTTGTGTGAAATTATTGGCGGGTTTTAGTCATGTGATATTTGGTGCGGGGGGGGGGGGGAAAGTTTGTTGATTTCATTTCATGTTAGCAGACGATAGAAAGTCGAGAGGATTGAAGATGGCGAGTGTGCATGGAAATTTGGTGAAAATTTGTGCTGCAATTGTGGATTTCAAGGAAAAGTTGAGAGGTGCAGAGTCTGGAAAGTACAACAAAAAGAAGTTTAGAATGGATGGAGAAGTGACAAGGTTGTTTGTGTTTAGTGGAAGACTTTGATTTGTTTGTTTGTTTTTTTTTAGTTTTCACGCAAATGTGGATTGATTAAGAAGAGTAATACGTGTAGGAGTTGTGGTGATATTATTTCTCGGAAAAAGTGGAGGAAGGATTCGAAGAAGAAGGGGAAGGCGACGTCAGGAAAAATTTTGTTCATTTCTGGATATTATTTCTCGGAATAATTGGAGGAAGGATTTGAAGAAGATGAAGCAGACGATATCAGGGGAGTTTAGCGAGGAGAGAGCAGAAGATGAGTGACGTAATAGTGACGTCACTATTTTGCATAGCTCCGCCTACAGGTAAGCCATTTTTGTTATGGCGTCGCGTTACCCCCCCCCCCCATAAGAAAGCTGTTCCGAATTAAGAGTTCGTGTATGTTCAACACGACCCTAAGCGAAGATCGCTGGAAACAGAGCACAAAGTATCATAAAAACATGTTCCGGTGGTCTTTTATGACAGAGAGGCATGAAAGATTTTATACTAAATTTTTTTCTCTAAACCAGACCTGGATTTGTCGAGAAAACAGGAAGTGACGAAACGAACGTATTTCTAAAAATAGCGCCGTTTGCACAAGCTGAAGTCGAAGAGAAAAGATGCAATCCTCGTTAAAAGAAAACTGACCAGGACACATTGTGCTGTTGCTGAATGTTCTCTTCGACACTCAGAGGGAGTTAGTTTGTACTCATGAAGGAAATCCTAAAGATAATGGCAGCACACGCCAGTGAATTAACTTTGTTCAAACGTCCCATGCGAACTTTGTCCCCACACCGTACTCATAAATTTGCTCAAAACATTTCAAAATGGATTGTTATCCAGTCACTTATACAGTACAAGCAAGTCTTGGACTTTCAGTAAAACGAAGAAAACTTATTCTTACAGCAGTGCTTACTATACACGAACTTAACCCGATCATAAAGAAATAATGTTGCGAGCAAGTTGACCTTTAAACTGGCTTGCCAACCAAATGTTTAATAAAAATAATAAATTTAGCTTCATCTCATTGTCCCTTCTCCAATATTTCTCGTTCCGCATGTTTTCCAATGGCTGGTTCATTTGACCGAATAATGTACTTCCATCTGGCAGTGATTTTCAATGGATATGCGTTACGGTGTGGACAAAAAGTCCTCAGTAAACACTTCCTCGAGGACCAGCAGCTGGTGCTACGTCAGCAGTGTCCCGAGACGAGATCTGAACCTAGAAGCGATGCTAGCGACAGGCATTCACTTGACCTCTTAGCTAACACAACGCCCCCGTCTTCATTTATTTTAATCCCCTCGGCAACATCTTCATAGAATGACATAGATAGTAGCTTTTGTAGACAGACCAAGGGTCTTAGACTTCTCGGTGAGAGCCTTCTTTTCTACCTAGGGCCATTTGGATATTTATAACAATATTCGCGGGACAAATTATTTTTCTATTATTGGTCAAGCTGTAGTTTCACCAAATTTTAGCAATTTTGAAATGTGTACAATCCCACCCTGACTGTCCTTTCACAGCAGTATAGGCAAATTGGTTGCAGGCAGCAGACGAGCATACGTGTCTGCTCCACCTCATATAATGGATGTTCCTTGCTCGTCCCTCAGAATTTACGTTATTAATATCACTTGAGATAAATTTTTTTACATTGCTCCTAAATTTATTGAATTTCGAGTCTCGCCTTCATTTGCTCTTTCTTCTAAGTTTCAAAGTTTTATTGATATAAGACACAGTAGGGGTGCCACTAAAAATATAAGCTTACCTTGGCAGGGCCAACCAAAATTGATGATTTGGGTGGCCTCATATGGCCTGGACGTTCACCACCCCTGCTATATGGCAGAATAGTTTTGATTTTGGTATTAAGAAATTGTCAAATGTCTAATCTCCATTTTCAAGGCAGTTTCTTGTGTACAAATATTAGCAATCACTCCAGCACTTTGGAGGCAGACACAAACAATGCATGAAATGCCAAACTTGCATTCACTATCAGCCCTACAATACTTTTCATGGCTTTCAGCAGTGTTTTACAGAGACAAACCAAACTATTACGCTTAATGAAACTATTCCAATTATCTCTACACAAAAGTATGCAGGTACATTATAGATGTTTAAGTGCTTCTGTGAACTCTTCAACTGGTGAGCACACTTAGAGTTCTGAATTCACACCAAATGTTTGTAAATTTTTGTTACCTTGCTGATCTGTTGAAGTTTACAAACCAGTGTGCCCCCACTTTAGGATGCCAGTGATCTAATCACTAAGCTATCCACTTCCCCTAATTACATCATTATGCTAATTATCATATAAACTTATGTTATTTAATACACGGCATTGTTTTGCTACTTCTACTCCAGACTTTTATGGCTGACTGAACTGAACGCTTTCTGTTCCATGCTGAAAAAAAAACACAAAACGTGACTTAAGTCCCAGCCAGTGTTTTATTTACTCATAACTTGACTGGGATAGCATCCTTGTAGCTGTTTCAACTGGTCTGCTAGCCTGCTAGTCTGAATCGTGTTTTCAGCTACTGAAGTATTATCAGCATGTCTCCCTTGATCAGTCTCCCTGATTCTTTCCAGCATCGCAGGCTGGTGGAATGTATTCTTCTGCAAATAGAAATCAGGCAAGTAAGACATTTACTGCTCAAGTAAATATTCTCAAAGCTAAAAAAAAAAAAAAAAAAATAGCATGATATACTCTGGGTGGGTGAGGCTTGTGCAGAACTGACTACAACTAATTATAAATTTGAAGGTTACAGCATCATTAAAAGCTCACAGCTTCATCAGTTTTAAGAAATTGTTCCAAGTAATATATCTTTTTTAAATTATGTTTTTACTTCCAGCAAGAATGCCTACAAATTAAAACTCTGTAAAAGAGCAAGCAAAGATTTCAAAAGAAAGGGCCTTGTCCATTCCATGCTGGACAAGCATAAAAGATAAAGAAAAGCCTATTAACTGTAGGGGCTGTCAACTTTAAACAGTTCAAAATGTCAAAGAAATGACAAGCGGAAGAAAGTCCCACAAACAATCTTCTTCTGGGACCTTTTACCTCCCCTGTTAAACAAAGGTGCGGGCACACGAGAAGCCAACAGCGGCTTGACAAGCCTGGCTTTCGAAAGCAGCGGTTTGCCAAGCCCGCTTCCGAGCTGCTTGACAAGCCAGCTAAAGAGACCACAGGTCACACACGAACGCTATTTCGAAGCAAGAACGAAGCACTGTGCGAGAGTAGCGTCCTTTGTTCACTACAATGTTGGACACAATGGACGCTGATATATAAGATACAAGATACAACTTAATTTATCCCCAAAGGGCAATTCCAGTAAGAGCACCAGACGTCGCACAACCAAGAGCAGCCATTTTAAAAAAAAGGTGAACTCAAAGTGCTATACACAAAGAACACACATACATGATAAGTAATAGCGGCATACAATCGTCAATTCTGGAATCGAGGACGTACGAGGACAAGTGTTTTTCTACTTTTTAGTCTGACCATGATAACTTACACATTGAAAACACCGCTACTAGCTTATGAGGCCACCCACCAATGACATGGATGTGTTTACAGTTGTGTTGGGTTAGTTTTAGAATAACTGAAAAATAGACGAATTCTTGTAGTAAGATCATCAGGTTAGTTTTACAATCACCATAAAAGCCAGATTCTGTTCAAGAATTTGTGGATTGAACCACTGGAAGCTATTGCTGTGTATTAAAAGAAAGGAAAAGAAAAGAAAGGAGAGACAAAGAAGGTGGTGGGTCAGACCATGGATCCAGTGAAGGAGATGGCCGCTGATGATGGGGAATCGTACCACAATTGTGTGCGCATGGATCATCATCACTTCGAACTGCTGCTGTCACGAATTGAACCGCACATCATATCGCCTAGAGAAAGGCTTGCTGCGACTTAAAAGGTTTTTAGCCACAGGTGGGACATTGTTACCTGAAGTATTGCCGCATGTTAATATTAAACAGTACAAAGCCCTGATGACAGATTGTAAATTTCTGTGCTATATTGTGTATAACACATCATATTTAAATGTCACATATTACAAAAAACTAGATTTAGTCATAACAAAATGATGCACTATTTTAGATGAAAATATGTCCTAATGTGTGTTTTTCAACACTTTACAGAAGATAGCTACCATTCTTTATCCTTTTTTTATGTAGGCTTGTGTGAACAACAGTGGGAAAGATTATCCCTGAAACCTGTGAACCAATAACTGCTGCTCTTAGAGATCAATATTTGAAGGTAGGTTTGGTTGCTATAGGTTTTCACTGAACAGCAGCTAGTGAACACTGGAGAGAATGATCTTGATGAAAATTTGTTATACTTTTTGACATTAAAACTCACAAGTATTAATCCTAGTTTTATTTCTAATGGCAGTCATCAGGGGTTAATATTTTGGATAGCATGTGCATGTTTATATATGTTCTATTCAGTTTCTGTTGGGTGCTTAATCAGTTATTCTATTTAAGAACTGATTTTTTTTTTTAAGTAGGAGCCCATCAGTTGTACTCACTTCAGCAGGGAAAATAAAATGCCAAGTGACACTGCACTGAATGATGAAGCACTTTCTGGTCACCACACACTTGCAGTTGCACCATTAGTTTGTGTACTACCTTATGCCTAATACACTCACACACACACAAAATCACTACCCATGTTTCAGTCACGCCAATACTTGCATGCACCTGGAAACATTTTCTGCACCCAACACATACCCTCACACAACTGCACTATGTAGAAATGCATACAAGCTCAAACTTTTATTAAGTAGGCCTGAGCCTTTCAAACTGAGCGTGAATAACAGCAGCCATCATCATTCACATCTTCATAAATGGAGTGTGAAAAAAAAGACAATTAACTTTTATAAATGCAACTCTCATGCCTATATTGCTAGCCTGGGATTGTGAACAGACGTACATTTTCAGTTATGCTAATGTCTGCATTCAGACCCCAGATCTCCGAGGCATATCGCAGTACAGGCTGGATCTGAGTATCAAACGTTATTAAAAACAGGGATGGACTAAGATCATTAAGAGAACAAAGTAATTTTAAGTATACCTATGAGACCAATGTGAGCTTTAGAAGCAAGGTCATGAAGTGCATGGGTAAAAACACAATGCCTGGACAAATTTAACCCCAGATATTTGTGCATGTTGACATTCTCAAGTTTTCTCCCATCATATAACCAGCTTTCTCTTCTTGCAATAAAACCCCCATTTCTGAATAAACTACATTTGCACAAAATGTTTCAACCAGCAAAGTAAAATGGAATTGACTAATGTTTTCCCATACATCAGAGTCATATATGCATGAAAATCCTTTTATGCTGTATGATAAAAAAACTTTACAGTTCTGTTTCTATTGGTTGCTATTCTGTTTACCCCTGGTATCTGCGTGCAAAATACCCTCAATATTGTAAGTACTTCCACTGGCACATTTTCTGCCTTTTTATCACACCGTCACTTTTACCAACAGAGTCAAAAAAAAAAAGAACATAGCATCATTTTAGAGTAACATTTTAAACTGTAAAGGATAAAAAAAATAGAAGTAAAGAATGCCACAAAAAAGGAATAAATTTTAGGATGTCTAATATGTGACGAATTTATTTACCACGGATAAGAGGATCTGGGCTAACTAGCCCGAGGGGAATGGGACTCTGCTGGCTCGCTGTACCCACTGTAAGCCCCTCACACCAAATCACCGTGGTTCGCACCTTCCACACGCTTACGTACTATCAGTTCCGTTCTCCCACGTGTGCACACACAACCAACAGACAAGGTTGGCAAACATATAAAATTATAATTACACACAAAAGTAAAAATCAGATTGAGCACAATAAAAGATCATAGGATAATAATGACATTCCATATAGATACCAGAGTTGAGCTACTCCCGCTCATACACAAACAACATCAGATGTTTACACTAGAATACATACGACACGGACCCGTAGTCCGTTCCCTGACCACCAGTCCTTGAAACCACTTCTTGAACTGCTTCAGCCCTTCACACTGGGATGGTCCACTGAACACACGCTGTATTCTTGACGACTCGTGTCGCCCTCTTCCGCAGTGGTTCTGGCTGTCTCTTTGGCCTGCTTCCCCGGGAACCCTGTCCCCAGACCTCTGGAACGTACAACAGGTGTAGTTCTGTCTCTTGAGACCGGTCACCTTCACTCACGCGGCTGCATACGCTCTTGACTCAGAGCGGGCGTTCTTCCTCTCCCTGTCAGGCTGTTTTCCGTGACCCCGTTATCGCACCACTAGACCCGAGTGGTACTAGCTGGTGGAAATACAGGCCACTGTAGATAGAGATGGACTAACGCCGACCTCTTGTACCCGGCACCCACCAGGCGGTACACACATCTACCTCCCTCGAGGGTTGGAGCGAAAAAGCCTCTTTCCTTGTCTCTTCTCAGCATCCACGTGCTCAGGTGTGTCAGTGGTTTCCCATTGGTTCTTGCACTCTCGCATTTGCTTTCGACACATGCGCTTCTTTACTAGCCAATCGTGCATCGGTCTACAGGTTACCCACATGGTCTGCCATACACTCTCGCTGGTCAATGCATAACCTATCATAACCCTTGCCTAAGAACCACTTTACCGCGCCCCATCGTCTGCCTTCTTCGCTCGTCACAGACGGCCCGTCTACAGCAAGGAAAACAACCGCCATTGTCCGGGCTAAGTGTACAGGGCTCTCAATTAGCGGTCTACCCCCTAGGCGATACTCGGGTCAGTTCTTGCATAACCGGCCAGTTCCCAGGCCCTACCGATACTAGAGGTCGACCCTCGGTTGTAAAAACACACTTAACTCTATTGTTCCCTCACCGCTTAGTATTGCTGAAGGTCCTACTTTTACTTAAATTTAGAGCTCGACCATTTTGCTCTGACCTTGAACCAGCTGGTTCATGACATAATACTAAATAATCAATTATTGCTGGTGGTCTGGCTCCTCAAGCCTTCTCTCAGACGCTTAAAAACCATTTCCAGCATTTCAAATTTCAGCAGCTCTTTTTTCCGCTTCATTTGATATTTTGGAAATGGTATGGAAAAGGTTCAATACCCATACATGATCTGGGTTGCTCATTACCATTACATGGTCTGTGTTCTCTTTGTTCCTTTTGTGGAAATACTGTAGGACACAGTCAGTAAGCTCATCAGAATTATTTTGTTTTCTTTTTTTATTGTTTTTTACACAGTTTTGCTCTGATCTTTCTGTTTCTGCAGTTGCATTTGCCCTTTTTATGGAAATATTCCCCACTCCTTCCGAACTTATTTCTTGGTTTTCTTCAGCCAGGCATTCCTTTTTGTCTTCATCTGTCCCCATCACACCTGCAAGCAACTGGTGTACCCTGAAATGCAAAAGTAAGGGGAATCAGTTACAGAATAATTAATTTATTAGCAATACACACATTTTTGTCTAATGGCTTCATTTATCTAGCAAGTGATCTTTTGTAATGTTTCCATGTTCCCAACACCACGGAAGAATGGCAAGCGATTGCAGCGATTTTAGAAGAGAAATGTAACTTCCCCAACTGTATTGGTGCCATTGATAGGAAACATGTTGCCCTTAAAGCGCCACCAAAGAGTGGTTCCATGTATTATAACTATAAAGACTGTTCTTTTAGCTGTTGTTGATGCTTTATATCCGTTTGTGTGGTATGGATCTGTGTCATCACAAGAAATAAACTGTATTAAAGCATGATCGTTTGATGCTGATGGAAGGTCACTAGTAGTGATGACTTTTTTTTTAATATGGCACATTTCCAAACAGTGACGACAAAACAAATAGCATAATGAAAGAAATGCAAAACAATTCACAAAAATATCAATCGTACACATTTAGCATCATCAAACATTAGTGCAATTTTGTGACACAATCAATTTAAAAAGAAATCGGTGCATACCTGTGCATTGAATTTTTGTACTGCCCCCAAAGGAGAATTTTAGCGAGGTCCACATTCCGCTTTTAAAATGTTTATGTCTATATTTGGGGAGTCTTGAGTCCCAAAGCTCGCTATGCAAGTTTATTAACTCAATTAAATGCACCGTCTGCTCCTCGTTGAGATTTGCCAGAGGTCCTGTTGCTTTCGCAGCCATGATGCAAAACTCGAAGCACGCGTGAAATTTTAGAACAGGTTCTTAAGCAGCAAGCAGGCTGCAAGCTAAGGCCAACCAGGCTTACTAAGCCGTTTGGGGACAGCTTGCAGTGTTGGCACACGGCAACCAGGAAAAGCAGGGCTGTTTCAGAAAAGTTTCATGCTTTTGGCTTCTTGTGTGCCTGCCGCTTAAGACATTAGCACTGGTGGGCAGAAGAAGCATTCCAATAACAGACCCAGATAAGCCTTGAATGCACCATGTGCTGCTCTAGCATTCAGTGCCCTAACCACATAATGGTATCTTCCTTGGCAAGTTTAACTCAAGTTCAGCTCTCTCAATTTCAAAACTATAACCTCAGACCTCGCCCACTATAAAATGCTGCTCAGTTTCTTGTAAAACATTAATTAAAAATTATTTCATTGCCTTAGGAGTAATTAAAATTAATAAAAAAATTTATACAATTCTACTCAAGTATACATTTTTTTAAATATTTGAGTAAAAGAAAGAGAAAGATGAGGAAAATGGGGAGAATGAAATTATTTGTCTATACTATGCAGCCACTAATTGTGACAAAGAAATCTAAGCAGAACTTTTGTTTACTTCTTATGATTGGTAGTGATAACTTCTAACATCACATAGTATTTTCCTCAAGTTTTTGTAAAGAGTACATTCTCATTTAATTGTGGTTGTGCATTTAGAAATTTTATTTAATTTAGAAATTGTTTTTTTAGCATGTTTTGTCTCAATCATTAATGTGTCATTATGATTTTTAGATGAATCCTCTCAGTAGCAGCCCAGTATACAAAAAAAAAAATCAATTAAAATGTTAATAAAGAAACAATTTAAAATTTCCTTTAAAAAAATTATAAATAAATATTTATGTGCTAAATTTTTTAGTCTGAGGCAGAAGACATTTCCCCTCATGCTACTACATTTATAATTTACTTTGGTAATAATACCAAATATATCAAAACAAAATAAAAATTTGGTCTTATAGATTTCATTTTCTATCATACACCTTTTACTTTTCATGCCATCAAATTTTAGTTTCTTTTCTTTAGTTTGCTATGAGCAAGACTATATTATCCCTTTGCATTTGTGAAGACATTTATTGTGTTACAACCCAAATGAAATACAACAGAATTAGCATCTCTGGACAGCAATATCTACAGTAAATATGAAAAAAAAATTATGAAACGCGAATGATTCTAAAAATAATTCAATGCACTTGAGCCTTTTTTATGTTAAAATTTATTATTTACAGCAGGGGTGGGGAACATCTGGCCTTGTTACTCTATTCTTTGTCTCGTCTAGGAACTTTCTAATTTTAAACATATATTTTCCAGACTCCAAACAGTTGTTTCTCTATACTTTGATAGGAGCAGAGTCTATTTTTCCCTCACCTAATTACAAAAAGCCAGATTGTGGTGACTCAGAGAACAGCAGTGTCAGGAAAGCTTGGAATGTAAACTTCCAAAAGTGTTAACACACTGACACACTGTGGCAGAACTACAACTGGACCAAAAAAAAGGCTCATTTCTAAGCAGTCAATTTCGTATGGCCCACGAATAATGCTGTAAATATTAAAATGGCCCTTTGAGAAAAAAAAGGTTCTGACCCATCTACAGGCATAAATATTTTTCTTCTTAGTAATGTTTATCACGTTTATTAGGTTTATAGTCTACTAGACCATGTCAGAAATTATTATTAATAATTAAGTCGAAGATAATTCAATTTCAGAGCGTTTTTTTACTTTCTCTTTTTAGTACCATAAATTGTTATTCATTTTACTTTAGTTTGGTATACGACTTTACTTTTGCAATAAATTTACATTTGATCAGTGAGATTTGTAACACAATCCAAAGCAAAGAAGCAGAGCATAACCAACAACCCCCCCAGTATAGTAGGAGTAAATAGACAAATTTTTGATCCTCGAAAGTTGACATGATGGTAGCAAAATGTAGCAAAGATATAAGATCATTTGAGATAGAAATATAGTGGATAAATGCAGAAAAACAGAAAAAAAGGCATCCGGTAAGATTAAAGTCCTTGTGAGGATTTAGATGCTGGAGAGCTCCAGAGTATAACTGTTACCTTTAAACTTTGTAATCCTGTCACTCGCTGCTCTTGCCAATATATCAACATGGTTCTCTGAATCTGTCTCTTGCGGGTGTCTAGTTGAGGTAGAATATATTCTGTTGATGTAGGTAATCATGAGTAAGCAACACCAACTAACTGCTGGACACCTGAGGATTTACAAATAGTCTACCCACAGCAAATATACAATAAAGCTTTTATAATGGCAGCTCTATTAACCCACACCCACACACTCTCTTGATATAAAGATATAGTCTTACTTAAAAGGAGAGTAACTTGTGGCCTTCATCTCTGTCTCATCACCTAAAGGATTACAACTATCGGTTCCTTCTTCCTTTATATCAACTCCCATTTCATTATTTCTGCAACTGCAAAATATAAAGATGGCATCTCATTTCCTCAAAACAAGAAGACTCAAGTAGCTTAGTGTTCTTGCACTGTATTACTACATTAACCTTCACTGGCTGGTAAAATGACACACAAGTGCACAACAAAGATTCACTTTGAATATCTCTCTGGCAGCCATATCACTTGTGCAAAGAAAACATGAGACGCCTTTTAACAAGTACAAAGATGTAAATGACAAACAATTAGATGGCTTTAAGTTTTACACCAAGACTCGCTCATATCCTCACTTCCTAACACAAACATCCCCCCTTCTCTCTCTGCTGTTAATTCGTTTACCTGGAGAGAGAGTCTGAATCTGACTCCTCTTGCTTGATCACCCTGATCACTTCTTGGCCATCATAAAATTCATGGACTGGTTGTACTTGTTGTATTAATTGTACTGGTTCATTCTTTATCTCAACTTTGAGTACTTGCTCACCTGTCCTGTCGAAACATCATGCACAAACATAGGTGACATCAAATAAATCAGAAACATCAACAGGATGAAAAAACACAATGATTACAGAAAGTTTGAGCAACAATATAGCATAGATTTGCACAAACTTCCGCTTCACCTAGATATGTTAAGTAAGCTTAAAGTTTGCTCTTGTTGAAGATTTTTACTATTGTGTGCATATTTATGATCACATTATAAAAAAAAATTTGGGACTTCTTGTAGAAGTATGTGGTTATGAAAACCTTTAGGTTAACAAAGCTTTTATTCCACTAGGCTAATTACACCTCTAATTTGTTGAAAGAGTTTCCCATTACTGAAGGAATAAGTGTCAACTCTTTGAAAAGTCACAGGCAGAATATAGGAACCTCAGCTACAGTACTCTCATATGTTAGAAACAATTGCCTCTCTTTAGAATTGCTTACCGCTCATGCTTTATGATGGAAAGAGGAACAATCTCTTCATGATCCTGTGGCAAAGATTCCTTCCTGGCAGTTGTTTCTTTGCATCTCTCTAGCTGAGGATAAGGGTTGCCTCTCTCATCACTAGTTCACCAAACAAGAAACTTACATGATTTCTGGTAGTTGTTTTACAAACTATTTTTATAATAAATGAAAATACATAATGTCGCCTGCATAACGCTGACATTTACAATGGCATGAGAGCAGCAAATCCACACAGACATCTTGGAAACCCAAAATAAAACTTTTTGTCTAGAGGATAAATGTCATGAACCAGCTGGTTCAAGGCCAGAGCAAAATGGTCGAGTTCCAAAAATAATTATCAAGGGACTGTGATTGCCTGTGGCAATATCATACCAAGGTTGATTATTGGGCGATGGGGCCATGTGTTTTATTGTGGTTGTCGCCCCTAGTATTAGTTGGGCTTGGGAATAGGGTTGTTTATGGCAGGATGGACCTGGCGCAGGGGGTTAGGTCAGAAGGAGGGACAGCCGTTATCATAACAAAGGATCGCTCTGAGAAGAAAGACCGGTCGCGGCCGGAGGCCAAGAACCACGTGTTAATTCAAAGACCAATATCCTTAGTGCGGAACAATAGCGGTTGTTTCATTGCTACCGACTGGTCGTCTGCGCTGAGCGGTAAATCTAGATGGGCGTCGCGACAGCATGGCGCTCTTGATGACTGACCGTGAGAAGATGGTTTGGGTAGGTACTTTGGGTATTTTAGTCAAAGATTGATAGGTCAGAGTAGACAGATTGGGTTAGATGGGTCACATGGTTTAGTAACATATAGGCTAGGACCGAGTTGTACTCAGGGCCTTTCCTCAATTTTCAGCAGAGACGTTGCACTCTGGGTGATTGTCAGTCACATGCAGCAAGTCTGGGAAAGGAGGGCCCATTCTGTTAGGACGTACATCACTACTTGCTGGTACTTGTGGTCTGGGTTGTAGAGAGAGAGGAGAGTGTTGTACAATCAAGAGATTGGGTTCTCTGACGACGAGAGAAGCAGACGACTGGGTACCAGCAGCAAGAGGCATGAGTCAACGACTACAAGAGTTTGTGCCATCAGACCAGCTTGTACCATCTGCTGAGTCAACGGATTATCACCGCAGTTCGACGGATCATCGCTGTTGTTCAGTGCCTGGGGCAGCGAGAAGCGGCAGGGGTATAAAGAGCCATCCCAGGAGATAGTGGTGTTGTGAGATTAAATGTGCATGTGGTGTATATTCGAGGACCCAGAGCAGGTAGCAGAGGATACTGCTATTCTTCAGCGCGACACTGAGTGATCGCGACTAGGAGGTGTACCAGAGTGACAGTCCGAGAGTGGTTTTGCAGACGGTGGTCAGGAACGGACTATGTCCCCTCATATGTATACATGTGTATATCTTTAATGCTGTCCAATTTTGTATTGTACCGGCCTTTTGATTGGCTATTGCATATGCATTAATATTGGATAAGCTGATTTTAATGTCTTCAACCTAATCTTACTTTTTCTGATTACTTATAATTTTATATGTTGTACGACTGTGTGTCGGTTTTGTTTGCACACGCGGGTGAATGTGAGAATTAGCAGGTGACTGGGTGTGAGAGGCCAAATGTGGATGAGACGAGCCAACAGAGTGCTCCCTTTACCCCTCAGGCTGATTAGACCAGCCGCTTTACCCCGCTATATGTGTATATATATGAATCCGAAGCAGTTCACACTGAACTAGATTTATTCTTTGTTACAGCAGCAAGAAAACCTAATAAAACTGCAGAAAAAAAATTAATAAGATATGTTGTCAAATCAAGGCTCATTTGCTGTTCACACAACAATGTGCAGCAGCTCATCAAATTTCTGTTTTACAACAGGATATATCTACCAGCCAGTTGTATCTGTACATTTTTTTTACCACAAATGTTTGTATCTTTTGTTTATTTATTGCATTTGGAAACAATGTGCTGCCTTATGCATCTAATAACCGTAAATGTTGTAAGCAGCAGATATCTTACCTTCTGTAAGCACAAAGGCTTCAGCTGCTCAATGATAAATGTTAACATAAAACAATGCTTTTAAACATCAGTTTCAATAGTGCTTCCTTTTGAAAATAGCATGTACATACTAATAATCTTCAGAGCTTAATGTTACTTTGGAGCTATGTTGGAGTGACTTTCAAAACTCTTAAGTTCTAAGTACAGACACAAACTCCCCACCATACCTAGTGACTGTAAGATGTAGTTTCGTATCGCTGTTCTGTGGCGGGGATGCTCTGGCACCAGCTGGTACTTTTGGTCTAACAGACTGCACATCCTGTGAACTTTGAGCACTCTGCGTAGCATAAAAGCTGAAATAAATTTTGAAAAAAAATCAGAACATTTAAGTTTATTTTAAAATAATAAAGCTGAAGTTTGTTGCCTCATAACTGTAAAACAGTAATAGCACTTGTGTCAGTTTTGGTCATTAAAATTAAGCATCTTATAAAAAATAGACATCCACTTAGAGAAAGAAAAAAAACATATAGCTGTAATATGTCATGTTCAGCACAAAACAACAGCTTCAATGTACATGCTTAAAAATCAAAGGACATACAGCCTATCCCCTTCCCAGCACCACCAACACCAGCCATTAGTCATCAGGGTCGATTCAACCACCACCAAAAGCCAAACACATCTATCAACTAAACCATGGGATGATCATGAAAATAACAAAACTCTGATCAGTTTCCTTTCTTGCTTTCTGTATCTTTTAGACATAAAATGATCACATTTGTGTTCAAGTTCTTGTAGTTTAACATTTTTCTTCTTTTTGTTTAGGTTGGTACCTTGCATTATTACTACTGGTTTACAGTAGCCTATTGAGATTTTCTGCATATCATGCAAAACTGTACCAAAACTTGAAACATGAATCTATCCACCATGCACCCACCATGTGATGTGTCGCTTGACCAACTGCACTGCTTCTTCAGACATTAAACTAAGCAAGCAAACATTTTTTCTCATCTGTTCACACACACACACACACATACAAACAGCCCTAGCTGAGGTCTGATGGCCCCATGGCTATGGTTGAGCTGACTTACAAGAGCAGTTAAATCCATCCATTCATTTCTTCCTTCCTATTTTCCACCTTTAAATTACTAGCCCCTATAACTTCCTACAATTATAATGATGATATCCAGAGAAAATTTTTACATTATCAGAAGATAATGTTACAAACCGAATAACTAAATTTAGTTGGGGTGGGGGGAGAGAAACTAACATGCTGGTTTTATTAACCAGATTAACAAAAGAGATAATAGAACACCTTCAAAATACCTCTAAGCAATACTTTCAAATACCCTATATTTCAAACCATTGGTGACCGTACTCAAGAACATACTGCCCACCTGTCCATCTGCAACTGTGCAAACTGCTCATCTTTATCTATATTAAGGATTTTCTTGGTTTCTTTCCATCTCTCGATCTCAGAAGCAATGCACACCCGTTCAGAAGTCTGTTCCATCTCCGATACTTTGTGAATGGGTGACTCCACGTGTTCTTTTTGGTTTGTTTGTATTTTCTGAGAATTCAGCTGCACTTCTTTTCTTGTACTAGTTCTAGACAACTGCTCTTCTATTTAAAAAAAAAAAAAAGACCAAAACTTTTAGTAATCAACTTCATTGTTCAATTTTCGCTGTGGCTGTGGTACGCAGCTAAGAGCAGTAACTGCTTAGCAGTCAAGAAAGCAAGACTGAATTTTGAATACAGAAATCGAATTTCTTAAGGAATAAGAAAAGCATTCAATGTGATTCATTTTTATGACTAATCATGGTCGAGTTCTGTATAGTAAACGCTTTTATAAACTATTTATTGAGTTCACAATAGTGAAGATTTAGTAAAACTATTTTCCTAGTCCTTGTTACGGCGCGAGTCTTCGATACGACAGATATTTTACAATACCTCGCAATTTGTGCGATTCAAACGGTCTTCTGGTCAAAGAGGCTCCCTTTTTTTTCTTTGTTTTTTTCTTTAATCTGGAAAGTGCACAAATCGTAAAAGCAGCTAACGCTAGAAACTCATCATCACTACTACTGTCACAGAATAAGCCCGCCATTGTTGTGTACTGTAAAATCTCGAGAACGCGAGATCGTAAGAAAAAACAAAACTCCTCCATTTCTTTTTTTTTTTTATTTCATAAATTAAAACATTGCCTTACAAGATCAAATAGCTAAGAAACAGTCCTATGTTAAAATACTATACTTTTTCTCTTTTTCACCTGTTGGGGATGGATGGGCAATAACTATAAATTTTCCACGTAAGTAATAAAAGTTCTTGGTGTGACACCTCTGTTCACAACAGATCTTTCTTTTTTAATAAGCTCGTAGTATAATCTGGTGTAGAATGTATGGTAACTAGTTCCTAAAAGAAATCTCCACGGTTGCACAATATCAATTAAGGAGCTGACGCATGTTTATTACTTAGAATTATATATATATATATATTGAATAAGTCAGAATGACATTCAGACTGGTTGTGTGCAGCTTTACGAATTAATTCTTACTAACTTGTTATGGGAAAAGTTATTTGTGTTGCTTCAAACATCTTTACCTTGAATTTTGAATTATATGGTTTTTTTCACAGCTTTGCTCTGACCATTATCATTATATATATACAGTATATGGTCTGTGGCCTCCATCTACACTCAATACCCTTTACAATAAAACTTTTTAAAAATCCAAGTATAAATTAAGCAGTTCTATAAGGAAGCATGCAGTCAATATTCATATAGCACAACGTGAACAATCAACAAAGCAATCAGACATTTATGTTTGTCACACCAGTTAGGGCCGCCCGGTGGGACAACAGTTTAGCGCCTGTCACCAATTAATGAAGTGAAGGTTGGCTGTCCTGGGTTCAGCTCTCGTCCCGAGCATAAGCTGTTCTTTCTCTGCATGAAACATCTGTTTACAGCACTGGCTGTCTTACCGTTATATAACCCTAGTTGCTGGCTTGGCATAAAACACCAATTCCATCTCACCCACCACCACTCTTCACGCCAGGCAGACCTCTATTTATTCACAATTCAGGCCTATTCTCACAACTCCCAGTGTTGACAAGATGCATGGCCGAAACGACTTGAGGACAGTGTCAACATGTTGGTCCATCCTGCAGACAAACACAGCAGCTTTACGAGATTTAAGAGAACTTTTTGGACAAGACATGCCTGTCATCCCGTATAACTCCAGTGACTTTTGACAATGTCTTTGGCTTATAACTAGTCCTTTTTATTTCAGAAGTCTGAGTGGCCCAGTTTAAGTCATGATCTAGTTCTTTAATTCTTAGTTGTAAACACCTTTCCAAACACTTCCTTCTCCGAGTATTGTCGATGTTTGTATTTATGACTTCTCTTATCACACTGATTTTATTAACAGCTTCTGAACTATTACGATTCTATATAGCTCATTTGTGCTGTTTTTTTTTTTAACAGTATGATTAGCGTCTTTTTAGATCTTCTTCGGTTATTGGATTACCTTTATTAAGGTGAATGAGGGGACGTAATCAGACGTGAATGAGTGGACGTAATTAGACGTAAATGAGTGGACGTAATCAGACGTACGTGACGGAGTGGACTGGTCGTCCTGTGCAGGGCCTGCTCACTATCGCTCAACACAGGTGCGAGTAGAGATCGAGCCATGTCAACTGCCGTGTTCATGCATGTGCTTCCTCCTACAAACTGTACGAGTCAAAGGACGAAGGAATGAATCGACGGCTTGGGTCACTTAGGCTACGTGATGTTGTTATGAGAACTGATTTAGGGATCATGCAAGTCCCAGTGGTGGGCGGATCAGAGCCCAAACATCTATCGTCCTTTACGCATACGCACTGCGCGGCTGATCTTCGATCCAAAGCTGTTGTCTACAAATTCTCGAAGATTCTGCTGCATACGTCAAGTTCCACGTAATCAACAAAGAATTTTCAAGGAACTGAGAAAATCAGTTTGGTTGAAAAAAGCAAAATAACTCGATGAATGCTAGGCAGATTCACTATGCACGCACAAACCAACAATTGATATTGTGTACTTGTGCGCTGAAGCCTAATGGCTCTTCTAAAAAAAAAATGACCATAGACCATAGACCATAGTCACAGCTATACATTGATTGATGGTAGGCACGGCTATACACTGATTAATAGTACACACAGGTATACATGGGTTGATGGCAGACACAGCTGTAGTTTGAGTAATGGTTGACACAGCTATATATACATCGATTAATGGCAGACACAGCTATATACCACCACCAATTGGTGCAACTTACCTTGTAGTGGTGTGGTGGCTTTTGTGCCTCGTCGATCCACAGAGCTATGTCGGCGGGAGCCTTGAGCTCCTGGCAGGTCCAACCAAGCCGAACAGGTATGTCAGGGTAGAGGCCAAACTAAAATGTTGCACCCTGGCCCTCCAGGTTGGGGGTTTTGCTTTGGGCTAACAACCCATTCATGTAAAACACAAGCTGTTACAGAAACCGCAACAGTATCACAACAGGGGCCTGGTCGGGAAGATTCCTCTCTAGAAGAGCTTATGACGCAGGCTGGTGAAAGCCCTAGGGAAGCCAGCTTGCCGACTCATCTTCTGACGACCAAAGCAAGAACCAGGATAGGGACCTGGAACATCAGAATCCTCTATGAAAGTGGCAAATCAGCTCGTGGCAAGGGAAATGAGAAAATACAACATCACAGTCCTCGGATTCTGTGAAACCAGAGGGAATGGTAGTGGGCAGACCAGGCTAACATCAGGAGAAACCATCATCTACTCTGGCCACAAAGACCTGGACCATGACCATACCCAGGGAGTAGCACTGCTGATGTCAACAGAGGCAACAAAGGCGCTGATGGCCTGGGAACTAATCTCACCACGGCTCATGTCAGCAAGATTCAATTCAAAAGGAAGGAAGATTACCATCATCCAATGCTATGCACCAACAAATGCAGCAGATGAAGGGGAAAAAGAATAATTCTATAGCTCCTTGCAGTCTCTGCTTGACCGCACACCAAGAAGAGATCTGAAGATCATTATGGGAGACCTAAATGCCAAAGTGGGAGATGACAACACCAACAGGGAGCTCATCATGGGAAGACATGGCGTCGGCACCTGCAACGAAAACGGGGAGCTCTTCACAGACTTCTGCGCTTTCAATGACCACGTCATTGGTGGCACTGTATTCCCACACAAGAATATACACAAAACAACGTGGACTTCCCCAGATGGCCAGACAGAAAACCAGATCGACCATATAACGGTTGGTCGAAAGTGGAGAAGGAGTCTCCAAGATGTCAGAGTGAAAAGAGGAGCAGATGTTGCATCAGACCACCAGCTCCTAATAGTAGTCTTCAAAATCAAGCTGAAATCCTTCATTGATACAGCAGGCAGACCACACCACAAGTTCAATACTCAGTACCTAAAGAACAAGGAGACAAGGGAAGTTTTTAACTGTGAAATTAAGAATAAGTATGAGGCCCTTTCAGGACTGACAGAAGAATCAGCGGAAGAACACTGGCCAAAACTCAAGAGCATTTGGAAGACAACCTGTACAGATGTTCTAGGGAAGAGGGAAAGAAAACATAAGGAAAGGATGACTCCAGAGACTTGGGCAAAGATTGAATCAAGAAAAGGACTGAAACAGAAGCTCAACCAGTGCCAAGACCAGCAAGAGAAAGATGGTCTCAGAGTAAAATACTGGGAAGCCAACCGCCAAGTGAAGAGGTCGGTAAGGGAGGACAAGAGCCGCTTCGCCCATGAACTGACAGAGGAAGCAGAGACAGCACCCAGACAGGGAAACATGAAGCGATTATACGAAATAACACGAACTCTGTCAGGCAGGAGCATAAACCCAAACAAGCCAGTGAAAGACAAAAATGGCAAGACCATAACAAACGATGCAGAACAAAGAGACCGCTGGATGGAGCACTTCAAAGAGATGCTGAATAGACCTCATCCACCATCCTTACCTGACATACCACCAGCAACTGCACAACTTCACGTCAACACCAGCCCTCCCACCAAGACAGCAATCATCAAAGCTATAAAAAGCATGAAAAATGGCAAAGCAGCAGGCCCGGACGGCATACCCCCAGAAGCACTAAAAACAGATCCAGAAACAACAGCAACAATTTTACAGCCCCTCCTACACAAGATCTGGGAACAAGAGCTAGTCCCAACAGACTGGAAATTAGGTCACCTGGTCAAACTACCAAAGAAAGGAGATCTCTCCCAATGCAACAACTGGCGGGAGATCATGCTGCTGTCCATCCCCAGCAAAGTCCTGACAAGAATAATACTAGAGAGACTGAAGAAGGCACTAGACAAGAGACTGAGACCAGAACAAGCAGGGTTTCGACAGGATAAGTCATGCACTGACCACATTGCAACCCTCTGTATCATCATAGAACAGTCCATCGAATGGCAATCCTCCCTTTATATAACTTTTGTGGATTTCGAGAAGGCCTTCGACAGTGTAGACAGGGACATCATCTGGAGGCTGATGAATCACTATGGTATTCCGCCCAAATTCATAAACATCATCCAGGGATTGTATGAAGACTCATCCTGCCAAGTTATCCATAACGGCAAACTCACTAAACCCTTTGTAATGAAGACTGGCGTAAGACAGGGCTGCATATTATCACCGACAATCTTCCTGATGGTCATAGACTGAATTATGCGTAAAACAACCCAAGACAACAACACCGGTATCCAGTGGACCTTCACCAAACAGCTAGAAGACCTGTACTTTGCAGATGACATTAGTCTCCTATCTCATCGGCAGCAGCATGCACAAACCAAACTGAGCAAGCTAGCAGAGGAAGCAGAGAAGACCGGCTTAAAGGTCAACAGAAAGAAGACCGAAGTGATGAAAATCAACAACAAGCAGGAACTCCCAATCCATCTTCAAGGAGAGAACATCCTAGAAACAGACCGCTTCACATATCTGAGGAGCACCGTCAGCAAGGACGGTGGAGCGGACGACGACATCAGAAGCCGCATAAACAAGGCCAGGCATGCTTTTAACACCCTACGCCCCATCTGGAACTCCCGAGCGTTATCCCTCCACAGTAAGACCCGCATCTTCAACACCAATGTAAAGGCAGTCCTACTGTATGGCTCTGAAACCTGGAGAGTGACAAATACCATCAACAACAAGCTCCAGACCTTTACCAACCGATGCCTTCGCCATATTTTGGGAATAAGATGGCCTGAAAAGATCTCCAATAGCAGCCTGTGGGAAAGAACTAACCAGAATGCCATTAGTCAAGACATCAAAAAGCGCAAGTGGGGCTGGATAGGACGCACCCTTCGCAAACCAGCTGACACCATTGCCAGGCAGGCACTTGACTGGAACCCTCGGGGGAAGAGGAGAGTTGGGAGACCAAAACAGACTTGGAAAAGATCAGTAGAGAGCGAGGCAAAAGATGGCGGAACCACATGGGCCCAACTGAGGGGGGCTGCCCAAAACCGGGTCCGCTGGCGAGGTGTTGTTGCGGCCCTATGCTCCTCGAGGAGTAACAAGGAATGATGATGACATATATATATATATACATCGATTAATGGCAGACACAGCTATACAATGAACGCGGTGGATACAGCTAAACATTGATTGATGGCAGACACGGCCATACTATAACAAATGGTAGACATAGCTACATTTTGACTCATCATAGAGCTATGCACTGCGAGGGGTAGACAGATCTATATATGCACTGATTTGTGGATTTCATATGTTTGTGTACGCGCTTGCTTTAGTATGTCTGAGTGTTCACATGCGCAATACATATAAACAAACTGAAAACAGAACTCTCCACTTGAACATTTTTTTCTTTTTGAGTCACAGATTTATTTACCTTCTCTTTCAGGCTTTGTGATCGTTGCTATACATAGAACTCTTTTGCAGTTAACGTGACGAAAATGACATAGTGACTTTTACGTGTCGACACTAGAGACACTTTTAAACAGCTCTCAGTGTACGAAGTTTTAATCTCTTTGAATAATTATCGTCTCCAGGTTTAGCACTAAAGTCTTCCCAGCTCGCCCACTTTCAGTTTCTATAGAACTGAGCATGTCACGACAAGTCAAGGGAAAAAACCCTGAGTTCCTTTTGTCCCACCCTGCAGGCAACCAGCGAAAGTGATTGTAGACTGAGGTCAAACAATCAATCAATCCTCTTCGTGCTAGTTGCACATAAGTCCTCAACCAGAGCCCTCCACTAATGTCGATCGGCTGAAACTCGCTCCAGGCGACCCCATGTCCAGCCCTTTCCTTTCATCTCCCTTTCCACTGTTCTGTAGACGGAGGTGCCTCTACTTTATTGTCATTAATATTCTTCTACTCTTACTACCACATTCACCATTAATGTCGTTTTACTGTTGGTGGTAGTGTCGAGGTTAGTTACCATCATCATCATCATCATCAATGCTCTTCTTGTCAGAAATTCGTAAGTGTAAAGTTCACATCAGCACAAATCCTTATTTTATCTCACCTGCCATGAACTCCTTTTCATTAACAGGAACAGATGTTGGTCTGTTTTATTGGGGAGAGAATAATTAGGCCAGTCGTTTGAAATCTTATTTACAAGCTGTAAGGAATGTCACCATGGCATCATCTATATCTTTGGACCGGGTGGTTAACCATCCGAATGTGTTGTCACCTGACACACGACAACCTAATCTATATATTATAGAAACCGAAACCAAAAATAGAAAACGTGTTAATTCCAGCGCAATAGCCAATGTGTGTGCATGGTTATTTAAATGTGTGCGCCTGAGTTCATGGTCACTAAGATGCATTTCTTCTACGCGAAGAGTAAACGTTCTACAAAAAAAGCACACAGCTGGAAAGTGAACTGAAGCTGAACTGCTGATAAGTGCTGAAGAAATCGCAAGGAAAAACAGATCCTCGCATCAACTTTCTTTTTCGTGGAAGCAAGTAAACTCTTCCAGGAAGAGTTTGATGAGAATCAGTCAGGAAAAGTCGAGACAGCGCGTGATCAGACTGCGTGCACAACTCCGCGCGAGCAGACGTGTCTCATCTGCTGAGGTGTGAAAGGCGAGCAGAACCTGGGAACCAAGGTAAGAAACTCAATTTTTCTGTCTTGTGTGATTCCAGTTTAGTGTTCATTGCCAGGCAGGAAAGAATGCGCTATTTATTATGTAAGTTATTAAGTATTTTACAAAGCTGCGCACGATAAAACTGCTCTCGCACCATCTCATTATCTCCACATCCTAAATCATTTCAACTAGTTTATGGAGATCTTCCCATGTTCCCACAAATTCCTTGCGACTTCTGGACAGATAGTGCTCTTTAAAAATTGAAGAAATAGACGGTTGATCAAAGTTGGTTATGACAGCAAGTTTCAGCTCCTTTTTGCAAGCAGAGGTGGGCAAAGTCTTCTTGGGGGCGGGCCGGTAAAATACCAAAAACTCAGACCAGGTGACTTCACAACAAACCCGGTGATAATGGAATGGACAACAAATGAGTAAACAGTGGCGTTCACTTACTGAATTTATTGTGTAAAGTAAAGCTGTTTGAATTTGCTCACAATAAGACTCTAAGAGCAGCCTCTCCTTTGTTTTGTTTTGTTTTTGTTTTTTGTACTTTCTGTGTGTCAGAATATTACGGACTGCCGATTTTTAACACTGCTGTACTTGATAAATTAAATTTCAATCAAAGTAACTTAGGCTGAATAAAAAAATGAAAACAAGTGGACTTCACATTTCAGCAGACGGCCCGGTCCAAAGACGTCCGAGGGTAGCTTATCCACCCCGGGTCTGTATAAGTGAGCGAGAGGGAAGGTAGTATATGGCCATTTAGATGCAAGACGTCTTTCTAACTGACTTTTCACCTGACTTGAACACCTGCGGCATGAGCACCTTATGAACCATTTGTTCCGTACATACTGAGAGACCTCACCCTTTTAAACACCTGTAAGAGACCCCACTATACTTTTTCCTTCTAAACACTCTAAATATAGAGTCTACTGTCTCTTTGTAAACACCTTCTATAACAGACACCCACCCTCTCTTCTTTCTCGACCTCCCCGCCCTCTCCCTTCTCGTCCTGCTTGCTGTTTGTGTGTCACTGTCACTGTCATTGAGAACCGCTGCTGCCCTTTTGTGACTTTGGAGAACTGCCACTGACCTTATTGTGACTTTGGAGAACTGTCACTGTCCTTATTGTGACTTTGGAGAACTGTCACTATCCTTATTGCGACTTGAGAACTGTCACTATCCTTATTGTGACCTGAGAACTGCCACTGTCCTTATTGTGACCTGAGAACTGCCACTGTCCTTATTGTGACTTGAGAACTGCCACTGTCTTTATTGTGACCTGAGAACTGCCACTGTCCTTATTGTGACTTGAGAGCTGCCACTGTCCTTATTGTGACCTGAGAATTGCCACTGTCCTTATTGTGACCTGAGAATTGTGACCTGAGAACTGCCACTGTCCTTATTGTGACTCCTGGGGCCAGTTGCACAACACATTTCTAATTTTAAACACTATATTAGGCTTTAAATCTATTTAGATAATTAGTTTAAAGTGCACACCTGTCAAGAACGCACGGAAAGTGTGGACAGGTCACACACAACACACACTGACCTCACAGCGTTCTTCACGTGTCCTTTCACACAACAAAATACAAAGACCTGCACATGGGCTCGAACGTTTCTATTAATCGGGTGAACGTAAATATATACTTTACTAAATAACAACAGAAAACTTCAGCACAAATATTCTACACTGAGTTTGCACCGAAACAAATATATCTAAGCAGTTTATATTAAAGTCCTTCAAGTTCTCTCTTCTTCTGTTGTTGGGGGGGGGGGGAAGGGGTCGACACGGCAAACAGTTCCCCTCTTTCAGTCTTGCTCTCTGGCGTTGATCATACGGACAGCCTACATTCACCAAATAACTCCAACAGTCTAACGGCAGACAAATGATCAAGTCAATAAAAATTCCACAGTAGGTAAATCCACACAGTTCTACGATCTTCTCAAGAGATCACACAGCAGTTGAGAAAATTAGTAAATCGAGGAACCACACAGATAATATTTCTCCACACAGTTCTACGATCTTCTCAAGAGATCACACAGCAGTTGAGAAAATTTATAAATCGAGGAACCACACAGTTAATATTTCTCCACACAGTTACTCTTTCTCCATACAGTTAATATTTCTTTACACCGTTAATATGTATCCACACAGTTGCTATTTCTTCACACGGTTAATATTAATCCACACAGTACTATTAATTCCAACCTCTGTACCAAATTCCTCTTTCTCCCCAGACTCTCACGTCTGCTTCCTCTTCCAATTTCTAAACAACGCCCCCTATCAACATTCAAACCAGGGGTCATAATCGCTATTCAATCAAGGGCGACAACCTCGTTACTTCGACGTTCAGGGGTGGTAACACATGTTCATAACATTCCTCCCCTCCTACAAAAAAAAATGTTCACATTTTTGCCTAACTACAATACAACTGTTACGTTGTACGAAAATATTATCTTACAGCCCTATGAAATTTCTTGATCCATTTCAGCCCTTGATAAGGTCTCGGCTAATTTATTAGTGGTCCCCTTAATCTGCTGAATATCAAACTTAAACTCCTGGAGGGCTAAAGCCCACCGCATCACTCTGGCATTCTTATAAGGATTAGATGTGAGGAACGATAGGGGCTTGTGATCAGTATGTAGGGTAAACTGTCTCCCATACAAATATCTAGACAGCTTCAGAACAGACCATACTATGGCTAAACACTCTCTTTCTACTGTGCTGTATCTCCTCTCTATCCAGTAATTTTCTACTCACATATATGACGGGTAAGAAACTGTTCTCAATGTTGTAGGTGAAGAGGGCTGATGGAACTTCTGCACGTCGAGGGTATTGTTTTAGCATGTTTATGTAGTGGGTCTTCTGGTTTAATCATTTCCTTGAATATATCGGTTACTTGTTCACTTTCTTGCGCTTCTTTATAGATTTAGACAACTCTCTGCTGTGGTATCCAGTTCACGACGATAGGCGATCAAAGTGTGTTTAAAGTTTTTTTTTTTTACAAGAGCAGATGGTGTTGCTGTTTTTCTTTTCTTGCGAACTCTCGTGATTTTCATCCTTTTGTTCTTGCCTACCAGTTCGAAGCTCAGCAGTAGGTATTGTAACTCCTTGAAAAGTGTTACATTGGAGTCCTCTACAAATGCCTGTTCTTTCTTGGTTGTCCCCAGCCCTGTTATGGGTTCTGTGAAACTCTTCTGATGGATTTCACGATCTTTTGACAAGATGCCAATGAGTATCTTCTTCTCTGCTATGTCTTCTACTAACTGGCGTTTCAATCCCAGATATTCCTTTTGAGTTTCTCTCCTATCACCAAGTCTTTGTTCGAATTCTCTCATTTGCTTTGTCAAACGTTCCACGGCTCGGTTAGCCTCCACACTGTTTAATTTCTCGACTTCCAGAGATCCTTCCAGGTCTCTAACACGAAGCTTTAAGCTTTCTGAGTTGAATTTCGTTTCCAGATGAGCTGTTCTTTCTGCCTCGGTGTTTCCTTCCAGAGAATTCAATCTTGTGATAGTATTATCAAGATCTTTCCTGAGTCTTTCCTCTCGTTCCTTGAAGGTTCTGATATCTGCTGAGGCTTTCAGTAGGTCATCACACTGATGCTTACGTCTCAACTCCAATTCATGAATCTTTTCTTTCAACTCACCAATGGTCGACTTCTGTTGTTGGCACAGTACAGCCAATCGATCTCTTTTCTTTTGGTTAACATCCATCTCGGCCTTGAGTTGAGCAATTTCTTTGTCCCTGATCTCTAACGGCAGTCTACACTCACGACCTTCTGCATCTTCTTTTTTGTTCTCTAGTGAGGAATCGCTTTGCTGTAATTCCATTCGGTTGTTCTTCTTTATATTCCATTGAACTGGTGGTAGAGTTAGGCGTTGAGGTCCCTGCATCTGGCGTTGGAATTGCGCGCGTGTGGTAACCGCTGCTGTTGGTTCTGACTCTTTCTCTTGTACATCAAATACCATCCGTTTTGTACCTCTCGTGTTTCCAATGATTAGATCGACAACTGGATTTTCGATGACACAACATTTCAGGTCTCCATTGAAGAAAGGTGTCTCTACTGGAACACGTGCTAGAGGGAAGGTTTCAACGTTTCCACCAAAGGTAATACAAGATTGTTTCCCGTTCAGTCGGTCTTGAGGTTGAACCAAGGAGGCTCGTATACCGGAGATGGTTGCACCTGAGTCGCGTAGCACCTTAACTTGCTGTCCCCTAATCCGTCCTGGATACAGATGTAGTTTACCCAATTCCTCCTCGTCGGTGACTGAACACATAATAGCAACATTGGCTGGGGTTGGGTTGCTCTCATTTTTCCAATTTCCATTTGTGTTATCTTGGGGTCTATAGCTTGGACAAACCTTCGCTATATGTCCAAGTCCTCCACAGTTGAAGCAACGTCGTGGTGGTTTCCAACGATCAGGATGACAAGGACTGTTTCGATCATATATGGTCGTTGGTGCTTCCTTCGGAACTGTTCTTATTGGTGGGGAGTGGGGTGGAGTCCTCCATGATTCATTCCTTCTGTAGGGAGGAGTATTTCGTTGTCTTGAAGATCGAGGAGAAGTAAATTGGTGTCTGTCCTGCTTTGGGCGAGCTGGCGGTGAAGAAGGAGAAGTGGCTTGTCCCACATTTGCGAACATGATAGTTTCTGTTCGTCTTGCCGGAGATTTCTGGGGGTGTGCTTGGCGATAACGTTCAGCACTGTCAATCATTTCATTAGCGTTCTGAAAATCTCTTTCTCTCAGAAATACGGCTAAATCTCTAGATACACTTTGCAGTATTTGTTCTCTGACTAGCAGATCATGCAATCCTTCATAAGTTTTTTGGACTTTGGATAAGTCGATCCACCTGTTGAACAATCCGATTAGTCTGGCTTGAAAAGAATGCATTGACTCTTGAGATTGGGGTTTCACCGATCTAAATTTTTCTCTGTAACCTTCGGCTGTGCACTGAAACTTGAGTAATAGTTCTCTTTTGAGCACATCATAATCCACGGGGCCCTGAACACATAGGTTATCATATAGCTGGAGGGCTTCTCCGTGAAAAGAAGTGGCGATTTGTAATGGCCAGATATCTCTGGTCCATTTAAGGGACTGCGCCTGAGCCTCAAATCGATTCAAAAATGCGTTGATATCGTCTTCGTCCTCTTTGAAGGCGGGGAGTTTATGTGTGAGTCCTTTTGGGGTTTGGTTCCCATTACTCCTCGTCGCGCTGGAATCGGTCTCTCTCTCTAAACGTAGTTTCTCTAATTCGAACTGACGCTCGGCCTCTCTTTCTCTTGCGGCCCTTTCAGCTTCTTTTTCTTTAGTCAGCTATCCTGTCAGCTTCTTTTTCTAATCTTTCTGCTTCTTTCTCTCTGGCTAATCTTTCTGCTTCTTTCTCTCTGGCTAATCTTTCTGCTTCTTTCTCTCTGGCTAATCTTTCTGTATATCTGTCCTGCCTTTCAATGCACTGAAATACATACTTTGTAAGGGCTTCTTCTTTCAATCCCAACAGTTGTCCTTCTTTCATAAAGTCGGCTACCTCCCTAACGGATTCAGCCATGGTTAACACCTATCCAACACAATTACTCTAGTGTGTTTACAAAAAGGGAGCACCCTACTATCTAAGCTTCTAATAAGGCAGAAAATACAACCAGAATTGCAATAAGTCTAAGCTACTGGCATGTCAACATCAATCAGGCAAAAAAAAATTATCTTCAAGGAATGCAACTGGGTTACAAAATAACATCAATAGCAGTCTTAACTTGTTCAAAACTAGTCACTCAGATTTCTAGATCTATTAACAATCCTAAAGTACCGTACGAGTACATCAAAATAATCCAGGGGCGACAACTTATTCAAACATCCAATGACTTCACATAAATTAATAACGGAACACGCAAGGCCCAGAATTATTTTTTTTTATAAAAATAAAACAAGACAGATAACTACAGGATAGAGAACATCCACTCTCACTTTCGGTTTCTGCATACACTTTCACACAGAATAGTGAGCTTGGAAAATAAAGACGAGAGGCAAAGTAGAAACAGAGGCTAATTCCTTACTACGGGTAGAACTTTACACACCCGTAGACCCGTGAAGCTGGAGACGGGGAAACTGCACCACGCCCAACATGTAACACTTAAACACTGAGCAAATATAAATAAGTACAACCGCTTTGCAAAATTCTCAAAGATAAATAATTAACTGCCAACCTTCTACCACTAAGTCCCAGGGGAATCACAAACACTGAATCGAAGACCCACTTTCACCCGACTCTGTACCAAACGAAACAAACCCACGACAGATCACGTCGGGGTCACCAATGTCAGGAACGCACGGAAAGTGTGGACAGGTCACACACAACACACACTGACCTCACAGCCTTCTTCACGTGTCCTTTCACACAACAAAATACAAAGACCTGCACATGGGCTCGAACGTTTCTATTAATCGGGTGAACGTAAATCTATACTTTACTAAATAACAACAGAAAACTTCAGCACAAATATTCTACACTGAGTTTGCACCGAAACAAATATATCTAAGCAGTTTATATTAAAGTCCTTCAAGTTCTCTCTTCTTCTGTTGTTGGGGGGGGGGAAGGGGTCGACACGGCAAACAGTTCCACTCTTTCAGTCTTGCTCTCTGGCGTTGATCATACGGACAGCCTACATTCACCAAATAACTCCGACAGTCTAACGGCAGACAAATGATCAAGTCAATAAAAATTCCACAGTAGGTAAATCCACACAGTTCTACGATCTTCTCAAGAGATCACACAGCAGTTGAGAAAATTAGTAAATCGAGGAACCACACAGATAATATTTCTCCACACAGTTCTACGATCTTCTCAAGAGATCACACAGCAGTTGAGAAAATTAGTAAATCGAGGAACCACACATATAATATTTCTCCACACAGTTCTACGATCTTCTCAAGAGATCACACAGCAGTTGAGAAAATTTATAAATCGAGGAACCACACAGTTAATATTTCTCCACACAGTTACTCTTTCTCCATACAGTTAATATTTCTTTACACCGTTAATATGTATCCACACAGTTGCTATTTCTTCACACAGTTAATATTAATCCACACAGTACTATTAATTCCAACCTCTGTACCAAATTCCTCTTTCTCCCCAGACTCTCACGTCTGCTTCCTCTTCCAATTTCTAAACAACGCCCCCTATCAACATTCAAACCAGGGGTCATAATCGCTATTCAATCAAGGGCGACAACCTCGTTACTTCGACGTTCAGGGGTGGTAACACATGTTCATAACAACACCACAATTTTAGAATTTGTAAGACTAAAGCTGCTATAAGTAAGATAAAGTTGATTAAGCCTGTCAGTACAATTGTTTGTATGTTCTTGTGCAATCATAGACAATGAAGGAAAAGACAGCCGAAACTGCGCATGCGTAGTGGGCCAGCGCTGGCTCAACTCCCGTCCCCTGAGCGCTAGCAGTGTATACAAGCTGAACTTATTGACAGGCAGAGTCCAGTCTCTTTGTGGTGTATTCGCGAGTATATCATGGAATATTGATATTAAAGAGATCCTCTTAGAAAGTATGCATTGAGATATATATATATATTTTTAATATATGAATCATAATGTAAAATATATTTGCTCAAAGCCTCAAACACAGCGTTGTATCGTAGTCTATGTATTGATTTTAAAGTCCAGAAGATGGTTATGTCAGCTCTCGCTCTCTACCTCATTGTCTTTCTGAGTGATTACAGAAAACGGTTTATAGCGAGTTTATCGTTTCTTAATGAATTTAATTCTGCATTAATTCAGACCAAGGCTCTAAGGACCGTACCTTAATAAACTCCATTTATTCTGTAACACATTTAAATCCTTATTTAGTGATTTTTTTAACATGTTGGTTTGAACACATTCACATCGTGCGTTGTGTTAGCTTATCTTATCAAATTATTTAACATATTACAACATACTGCATATCATAATAGATCACTTATTATCTTCACACACACACACACACACACACACACACACACACACACACACACACACACACATATTTCAAAATAATTACGACAGTAGCTCTGTGACACACTGTGTAAAGTGAAACCGGAAAAAAACGAAGCAATGGCATAGTCCAGCGCATGCGCGACGCAAGTTATCTGTTCCCGTGCTTGAGCTGCTAGTCCTTCTCTCTTTAAAGTCTATGGTGCAATGGCAAAGAAGAGATTTTGCTTCTTTAGAACAGTTTTAAGGTTTAGAAACATGTTGTGCAACTGGCCCCTGAGCGCTAGCAGTTTTCGTCTACTAAAGTGTCTTAAGACCCTAGCCCCTCTTACCGCAAGGTCAGGTATCGAGATTGAATTATGACGGCTTAAGTACAAACTACCTACTTGAGAATGTTTCATCTCATAGAAGCTTCTTAACAGATATCACTCACTAGGCAAGGTTTTTTTCAAACATTTCGATATGCGTTTGTGCCTTTTCATTATTAGTAATTGTTTTCAGTTAGTTTCTTAACCCATATCTTCACAAAGTATCCTGTCCTCTCCCTCATTCTCTCTTTTTGTGTTTCTCCAACAACGACTGAAAGACTGTTTTGCCCAGAACTGGCACTCCCATCTGGAGAACAGTCCACGCTTAGAAGTGTATACATCGTATGAACACAGACCTGTATAGGGTGGACTGCTGTCTGTCTGCCGAGACCAACGCTGAGCCTATTGCGAAGTTCTCCGCTGTTAGTCTCGGCGAGCCTTAACAATGAATGTGAATAAACCGGAAGCTTCTTATACAGCAGCCTCGTTCTAGTAGTTCAACAGAAACGTGACTAAACCGGAAGCTATTTGTAACCAGCCTCGTTCTATAAA
Source organism: Marisa cornuarietis (assembly GCA_004794655.1). Classification (NCBI taxonomy): domain Eukaryota; kingdom Metazoa; phylum Mollusca; class Gastropoda; order Architaenioglossa; family Ampullariidae; genus Marisa; species Marisa cornuarietis. The sequence goes on from SMMW01000134.1 coordinate 1,339,589, forward strand.
ATCGTCTGCAAGCAGTCCAGTAATACAAGTCCGTGGTATAAAGGCTCTCTCCAGCCCGAACGATGCATTGACCTCTACCAACTGAAATGTTTTACAGTAGCTTATATCCGCTTTAGGTTTGGAGTATAGGGGCCGATCTGACAGACTATTTTCAATGTCCTAGGGGTTTGAAGCAAGGGGAAATATGTAGTCCGGTATTATTCTCACTATTTATTAATGAGCTTACAAACAAAATCCGCACAAAAGGTCTACATGGTATTCAGATCAGTCCTGAGTTAATCCAGTTATTTATCCTTTTATTTGCAGACGACATTGTCCTATTTTCTGATACAGTGATTGGCTTACAAAACCAGTTGAATATTCTATATAGAACAGCAAAACACTTGGACCTAGTTGTAAATATGAAGAAATCTAATGTGGTTATTTTCAGGAACGGGGGTCATGTTGCTAGAAAAGAAGAATGGTATTACGATGGTACAAAACTGGAAATAGCTAATAGTTATTAATATCTAGGAATACTTCCGTCAACACGTTGTGTGTTTCTCATGCCTTTAATGACTTAGTAGCGAAGGCACGCAGAGGAATAATTGGAATTATAAAAGTTCTTTGGCGCCTTCCTTTTTATTTTTCAAATTATTCGATTCACAAATTCAGCCAATTCTTCTGTATGGTTCTGAGGTGTGGGGTCTGTGTGCGGAAAACAAAATTATTGAGAGAGTCCACTTATTTGTAATGAGACGTTTCTTGAATGTGACAGTAAGATCTCCAAATGGAATGATTTACGGTGAATGTGGAAGGTACCCATTGTTTGTAGATGCTTATGTGAGATGTATTGCCTACTGGCTGAAAGTTGTAAATCTACCCCCTAGTAGACTTCCAAAAACAGTGTTAACCATGTTGTCAAATATGCAGAGTAATAACAAGGTCACTTGGGTTAACAACATTAGAATTCACGATTTACAGTTTTTAAATTGTGTGATACTGGTTTTAAACAAGATGTACACAAATAATATTGATTCTTATACAACGAGTGATGTTTTTGTGGGTACGTTCACGCACACACGTATTCTCTGGGGCTGCTCATTATTTCTGTACCCTACAGAGAAGGCTTTAACACTTACTATGTAAGCTCATGACAATGGTATTTAGGTGATTGTATTTATATAACGAGATACTGACTACATATTTTCAAAATCTTAAATGTTTAATGACCCAATATATCTGTTTGAATATTGGATGACTTACCCCTTGACAGGAACCCAATGGTGGTGTCAATAAATGGTCGAATCTCAGATCCCCGTGTGTGTGTGGGGGGGGGGCACTTAAGTTTGATTTAAATTAGACATACAGCCTTGCATAAAGCTTCACTTTTAGTACGATTTGTATGCATTATATAGTAAAAGTTTGTTCTAGTATGATATGTAATCAACTTGGAAAGAGTTCTAAGCCCGAAGAATATGAGTAAACAAAAATCTTGTTTATTGATACATGTGTATTATTACATGTGTATTTACAAATAATGGAAGAAACCGGATATTTACTTGCACTGAGATACTGTAGTTCATTTACCATGCAAATACCCAGTAGTCTCTAGAATCGATCACACTTATATGTCACATGGTATACTAAAGTTATATGGCGATAACTTCATCATCGTTTGATTTATTATCTATAAAAGTCACCCTGATGTGTCTGATTACGTAGGTGCACATCACTCCCGTCATCGTTATTAATATGATCTGAGATCACCAGCGAAACCATAATTATATGTTAAACATCAAAACATTTCCGTACGTGTCAGAGAAATAAAGCTGATTGCAGATTGAAGATTATGCTCCTCTTTCGAATCATCGTGCTTTAAAGTACCGCTGTTAAACGTCCGTTAAAGGCGTACTACTGAATTAGCGAGATTTATATCGTGCAAGAACAATCCACACACACACACACACACACACACACACACACACACACACACACACACACACACACACCTACACACAAACAGTTCAAAACTTACAAATAGGAAACCGGAGTACCCACGGAAAACCATGGACGGTCAGCCGTGTAAAAATGTGTCACATTCAGAAAAGGTATGGCAGATCAGAGATACGAACCCACTACTCCCGATTGTCATTGTTGTGGTGACAGATTTCTTAGCCACAGCGCCATCAACTACCAGATGCACAGAATATCGAGGTCAAAATCGTGGCACATTTAAACAATGCGAAGGGGCATATAGCCGTAGATGAATCGGCCTGTCTGCTTCGATGTCCAGAGGAGAAAAAAACTGATGACCAAGTAGTTAAAGCTCTTGCGTCCATAGTGGGCAACCTGATGGCCAGGTAGTTGGAGATTTGGCGTCTGAACCAACAAGTGTACGCGCGGCACAGCCAACACCCATCTCCTTCCATCCAGTCGAGCTAGTTGTGGGGAATAGGTTCCTAACCCCCAGACCAGTGGTGGGGAACACCCGGACATCGTTTGATCCGGCCTACCAAGGCAACCACAGATTTCAGTAAATCTTTAAGCTTTTATCATAGCAACATAAATGTATATCAAGTGAATAATTAATAATATTAATTTTAATTTTGAGGGACAATCAAGGAACGTCAATTACATGACAGACGCAACACATCCGGGTACATGACGAAAGTGACACGTCTGCATGTCGTTGGCTTCCCGCGGCCCATGTGGAGGATTTCGGAGAATTATGCATGCATGTGACCTCACCCAAAGCCGATGGTAGACTACTTCCGCTTTAATAATTATTAGCTATTTATACATTAATACATGTGACTCACAGGACAGCGGTACGAGGCAGGATTGTACTCTTTGCAAAATTGTTAACACACCACGGACCTTCATTACTGGATAAGCGACTCAGGTCCATGTCCTGTGTAAGTCTCGGCTTTCATTTAGACAGGCCTCGTGTTTCCGGTTCTTTGTTTGCATTCCATAAAGTAAATTCTTAGATTAGGTGCTTTGTTTTCGTAACATAACAATCTATACAATTGTTTCAAAAAAATCAAAAACATTTTTTTAATTGTTAGTAGTAAAACAAGTCAATAGCATTTGTTGCAACGATGTTTTTATATTATAAAATTGTCGAAAAATCTAAATGCATTTTCTATAAACAGAATACATTTTACAGAAAATATTGTTTATTTTGCAATCAATCTCCTTGCAATCAATCAATCAAAGTTCTGATGACAGAAAAGCTTAATTACTCACTTCTAAAATTTCTTCAACGTTAGGAAGATTCGCCATTTTGACAGAAAACGGAAGCGAAAGCCCTTCGTTTATAAGGTTTGTTACGATTGGTCACTCCTATGATAGAGCAAAGAGGCAACAAATTAGAGACACTTATCCAGTGAATGAAGGTCCGTGAACACACCGTAGCGCAACTACAGCTTCAGCAAATATGGCAGACTAATTTTTAGGTAGATAATGTTGTATGGACCACGAATGATGTGATAAATATCTAAATGGCCCTTGAAGGAAATATGGTTCCCCACCCCTGTCCTAGACAGTTAGGGGAGGTAAGACACCACCACCACTTGTTCTTATGACAGGGAAAAGCTAAAGACAGGGTTAACCCTCACCCATTCTTCTGTTCCTGATATGAGTGTACAAACATCATCACGAACAGCAAGAGGTAAAATGTCAGATCTGTACGTGCATATGTTTGTTATGTTTTTAATGTTAAACATTGCAGCCAACCTGAGATCTAGGCCAATATGTTGACCAGGCGTATCTGTGGACAATCTGATGACCTCTTTCTGAGCATGGTGATTTTCGGAAATAGTATCTTGCATAGAGTTTGCTTAGCATGTAGGGGAAATGAGTCCAGCTAGACATAAAATATTTATCAAGCAATTTACTTGCTACCCACTGCTACTTTTATTATGTTCCTGTGTGTGCCTGTCAGGAATGCTTTGGCCCTTCGCATGAAGGAACGATGGCCGATTCTCTGGATGATGTAGATGACTTCGACTTCAACTACCATCAAGCAGAACCTCTAACGACACGTCTACGCAACCTTCTAGAAGATTCCTACACTGACGGATTCTCTATCCCAAAAGAGCTCATTCAGAATGCAGACGATGCTGGCGCCAGGCAGGTCAAGTTTCTTCTCGATGAAAGACAGAATGAAGACTGTCGAGAACATCTCATCCACCCAAATATGGCGTCCCTTCAGGGGCCTGCACTCTGGGTGTTTAATGATGCAACGTTTTCTGACCAGGATTTTGCCAACATCATCAAGCTTGGAGCAGGCACCAAAAAAGACGATGCATCCAAGGTGGGGAAGTTTGGTCTGGGCTTCAATGCCGTCTACAACCTGACAGATGTTCCTTCTTTTATCAGCAGGAATTCCATTGCTTTGTTCGATCCTCACAGAACACATCTACCTAGAGGAAATCCTGGAATGAGAATAGACCTTAGTCGACCTGCAAATCGAAATCGTCTTCAGGCAATGGCATCACAGTTTAAACCATTTGAGGATGTTTTTGGCTGCTCACTACAACGAGAGCCTTTTTCAGAATATCCAGCAACACTTTTCCGGTTGCCATTCCGATCAGAGAGAGAGGCAACAGCCAGTGAAATTAAAAAAGAATATTATGCCCCAGAGAAGCGCAGAAAGCTTTTGTCCATGCTGATGGAAAGAGCAGGCAACCTGCTGCTGTTCACACAACACGTGGAGAGTGTGGAAGTGTTCTACTTGCCACAAGATGCAAAAAGTCCCACTTCCATGATATGCCTGATGTCAGTAACAAGAAAATCAACACGCAGTCTTCATCTAGGCATCCAGGACCGCACAGAAAGTATTCTCAAGTCATGTACAACGGAATTTCAGGACTATTTCAAAAGAGGGTCTGGGGTTCCAGACATAAAGATCAGCGAGAATGTGTCTATATCGCTGGATGTCAAGCCACAGGCTACAGCAGTATGCAGTGTAGAGCAGTGTCAACAAAACACTGTGTGGCGTATAACATGGGCGAGCGGAACAAACCAGAGTGCAAGGCTGGCTTTAGAGAAAAAGAATCAGGGGTATATTCCTCTTGCAGCGGCAGCTGTACCACTTGATGCCAACAGAATTTTAAATATTAACAACTGCCCCTTTGGATTTTATAGACAAGGCCGTCTGTTTTGTTTCCTACCACTCCCAGAGCAGATAGAACAACCCTTCTTGCCAGTTCATTTGAATGGAACATTTGCGCTCGATTTCAGCAGGCGAAATCTTCTGATACATACAGAGGAAAACAGTGACAACAAGGGAGGGGACTGGAATGCTGCTCTCATGTCTGATGGTGTATGTCGTGCTTACTTGCTCCTGCTTGAGTCCCTCCAAGACGCAGTCACTGACGACTACTCATCCTATTTTGAGCTTTGGCCGAGGTCTGAAAATATCCTTTCCTTACTCGACAGCTTCTACACGTGCCTGATGAATGGAAACTTCCAGGTCTTTCCGTGTCAGGAAGGTTGGTTGTCTTTTCATGACGTAAGATTCTTTGACCCTAGCTTCCGACAGTCTTCAGTTGGAGGTCTTGCGCTGCCTGTTGTCCTGGAGCTGTCAGAGAACAGGAATATTTTCTGTGACGTTCCTTATGAGATCTGTCAAATTCTTCAAAAATCCCACCAGGGAGATGATTTTCTGAAAAAGTGTCTGACCGAAGACGCATTTTACGAAGATGTTTTCTTTCCTAACATCAAGAGCGACTTTTGGAAGACTCCGGAGAATGTAAAGTTGAGAGACACTCTCACACTGCATGCCATAGTAAAGGGGACAGATAGAGTGAAAAAACTTGTGACGATTTACGCCTGCATCCCTTGCCAGGCCTCTCATGAACTCAAAACGCCAGATCAGCTTGTGGATCCACAGTGTGAGGCAGCTGCTTTGTTCTTGCCAGAGGAAGGACGATTTCCACAAACAAGAGACGAGCATGGAGCTATTGACTTTTGCCAGTCTGATTGTCTTGAAAGTTTGAAGCAATTAGGAATGGTGTACAATGACATCACACCAAAAGATGTCATCGCCAGGGCCCGTTCTGTGAAGGAGCTTCTTAAACGGGATAAAAATCTGTCGTTCTCCAGAGCTCACATTCTTGTGGACTATCTTGCATCCACAAGCTCTTCCAACAATACTGCTCGCATCTCATCGTTTTCTCCTGAAGAAATAGAAGAGCTGTCCAGGACAGAGTTTCTTCCCGTTCTCACAAAGCCAGATGATTGGCCTTTCCCGTGGTTTCACGATAACCTTAAATTTGAAGTAGCCGCTCCATGCCAGATGTACCACAGCAAAATGACAAACCTTGTAGCATGTACGCAGAAGATATTTGCAAGCACTCCTCCCCTCCCTTTGCGTTTAAAGACCTCTGAAAATTCTCGTCGGGAAGTCCTCCACACTCTAAAGCTCGTTACTCAAGAAACAGCAGCTCGTGACGAGACTGCGATCTCTGTTGTCAAACAGATACAGATGGTCGCCGAGTTCCATGAATCCCACCAAGAAATCCACAGCATACGGGCGAAAATAAACGAAGTTTGCCGTGCAGTTTATTTCTTTCTCCAGCGATGCATTGAGCCTAATAAACTTGGAAAGAAAGAAGAACTTCTTTTAGAACCATTAAAGCATGAACGGGTTATATGGACAGGTTCGCAATTTTGTCAGCCATCGAAGCTGGCATTCACAGTTAAGTTAGCATGTCCTCCATACCTGCAGGAGGTCAGCGAAATTGACAGAACTGATTTCAAAGCGCTTTTTCAGTTCTTGGGAGTTAGGGAGAAGTTCGGCCCTCAGGAAATCTTGAGAATGATGGAAGAAATGAAAGACGATGTGGGCGATTATCAACTATCAGACGAACAAGTGGAACTCTTTTGCAGGGGCGCACAACTTTTGTACTCCGCACTTAGGGAGTCATTAGAGATTGGCTCTCTCGATCTACAGCAAGTTTCATTGCCCGACAAAGGCCGTATTCTGCGACACGTGAAAAATCTTTGCCTTCATGATTCTTCCAAACTAGAGCTAAAGCCTGGAATATTTTTTATTCATGAAACATTTTCTCCTGAAGTGGCAAAGACTCTTGGAGTAAGTTCCAAGAATAACACTATTTTCAAGAGCCACATGAAAGTAAAGAGTTTTGGTCAGTCAGAAAAGCTGACTAACCGCATCAAGCGACTGTTACAAGGCTACACGTGTGATGTTTCCATTTTCAAGGAATTCATACAGAACGCCGATGATGCTGGGGCGACAGAGATTCGGTTCATCAAAGATTTCCGACAGCTGGGAACAGACAGGGTGCCAGACGGCTGGAAGGAACTTCAGGGCCCAGCACTGTGTGTGTACAACAACGCCGACTTCACCAGCAAGGACATCGCAGGCATTCAGAATCTGGGAGAGGGAAGCAAAGGGGAGGAAATGATGAAGACAGGACAGTTTGGAGTCGGTTTTAACGCCGTCTACCACATCACTGACGTCCCCTCCTTCTGGACTCGACGAGATGGCGCAGAGCAGGTCATCTGTGTGTGTGACCCTTGCAGAATCATCCCTAACGACTTTCACGAACCGGGCATGGAACTTGAAGACATCGATACCTTGAAAGAAGAGTACCCTGATTTGGTCGATGGTTACCTGGGTAGTACATTTGACAAGTCTCAGCCTGCAACGCTATTTAGACTGCCTCTGAGAACTAGGTGGATGGCAGCAAAATCAGCAATTAAGAAGGAAAACATGACACAAACTATTCTTTCAAAGCTTCTTAAGGATTTTATGAAAGACGCAGGCATGTGCTTGCTGTTCTTAAATAATTTACGAAAAATTGGAATCTACTCTACTGAAGATGGCTGTACTCTTGAGAAAGAGTACGAGGTAGAGATGGTGATTGACAAGGAGAACTCTCGTAAAAAGGAAGCTCATTACGGATTCCTTAAAAATGAAGGAGATTCGCTGATAGACGAAAACTTAGGTTCTGATGTACGAGAGGTGGAATCTATGGAAACTGTTCTCAACGTTACTCTCAAGGATAGCCAAGGAATTCAAGAGGATTGGATTCAGGTCAGCAGAGCGGGTTTTCTGGATTCATCGGAAGTGCCAGGGAAACTGCAAGATGACTGGAGAAAAGAACACTTCCGGTTACTACCACGAGGAGGGGTTGCTGTGAAATTGAAAAGAACAGAATTGCCATCTTCGTCCAGCTACATGCATCCTGAAGCACACAAAACCCCTTCCCGGGTATTCTGTACTCTTCCTCTTCCTGTGGAGACTGATCTACCGATGCACATTAACGGCCATTTCGCTCTTGAGCACGAGTCCCGCAGGGACTTATGGAATAGAAAGGGAGACAGCAGGACCGCTTGGAATGTAATGATTTGTCGCAAGGTCATCGCTCCCGCATATGTCAAGGCTCTTCAACAGGTCAAACTCGCTTGGTTCGGACAGAAACAGCGTGAAAACGACACTCCTGCTATGACTGCTGCAAAAATCAGGGGCTTTTTTCATCTTTTTCCCAAAATTCCCATCACTGAGTCAACATTCTGGAGCACCTTAGTCGAGGCGCTCTACCAGCAAGTCATCAATGGTCGTCAGGCACTGTTTCCTGTCACAAGAGTTAGTTCACCCACCCTCACCTGGACTTCCGTGTGGAAAGATAATGGCTTCGCAGGTCATTTTGTAAGACCCCTTGGCTATGTATGTTCTAAGTCGCGCAAGAAGTCAGAGCAAGTTGAAGAGACAGCATCCAACCCAGATCTTAAAGAATTATTGAAACATGTAAACATGAAGATAGTTGATGTTCCATACCATGTGTTTGAGGCTCTCAGGCGTTTTGGAGATAAAAAAATGCGAGAGGCAATTCCAAGTACCGTCCTTCAATTTCTGAGGTCATGTACGGCAACAACACCTGACAGTTGTGACCTGAAGAATCTCCCTCAGCCACTGGCTGATCTTGAACTCAATGAGAGCCACGTGCGTCTTCTCGCGGATTTTGTTAGCAAGTCGCCATCTTTCTCCTCAATGATTGGCGGTCTTCCTCTCTGCCTTCTTCAGTCCGGCACCTTGGACATTTTTTCTGAAGACCGACTGACCTTTGTTACCGCGCACTACGACCTGATTCCTAAATGTTCTGAGGAATTCCTTCATGGCAGTCTGGTGGACATTTTTGTCAAAGTGGTAGACGATGTTCCAAATATTTTAAGAAGATTTACCATGAAGGATCTTGCTGACAGGATGTCTCGTTGCCTTGATCACAAACATTTCAAAACAGGACGTTCATGTTCATTGAACATTGCTCTGCTTCCTGATGAAAAATGGCTACAGCGTCTGTGGGATTTCCTTCAGAATTGTCTTCACCATGAAGATGAGAAACTCCCTGTCAATGATGCTATTTGCTGCTTGAAAGAATGGAGTCTTATACCATGCAAAGTAGCCAAAGAAGAAGAAGGCCTGCTATATCCAGTTCAGGACAGAGAAAAAGTTTTGTTTTTGCCATATCTGTCCTCAAAAACATCGGGGCAGGAAGGGGATGAAGCAGTCAACATAGTGCTGGAGAAGCTTCCCTTGCCAGTCGTGGACAGGTTAATTATCTCTCAAAGTCTCGCTGAAAAACTCGTAGCCTCTGTCAAAAACCCTACAAGCATCTTGCATATCCTGAGAGCTTTCAGACACAATATTGTACTCAGCCAGTCTGATTCGATGTGCTTGCTGAATTATTTTGCACGTCATTTGAAAAAAGAAATACAACCTTCTGCTTTGCATTATCTACTTGAGATTCCCATTTTCTCCACCAGCAATGGTCGCATCATTTCCCTTGATTCTTATGAATTTCTACTCTTTCTACCCAAAGATATTCCACAAGATGGCTTGGAAGTCTGGTCTCAAGCAACAAAGACAACTCTCCTCAGTCCACTATTTTTGCCCCACGAACTGCATGAGGTTCTTCATTTAGACAAATCGTCTAACCAATACATGGTCTTCTGGAGGAGACTTCTGACAACACTGGACCACTTACCGCAAGAAGCTGTTGATCCTCATATACACTACATCAAAAAGACATACCGTGATTATTTGAAAAATGAAGCTGATAACATATTCCAGATTCTTTCACACACAACCTTCATCAGAGTTGACTCGAATCGAATGTGCAAACCTTCTGAGTTTTACAGCCCACACGAGAGCGTTTTCAAAGTGATGTGTGATAAAAGCCAATTTCCACCCCCACCGTATTGTGATGTTGAGTGGTGTTTTTTCCTGGAGAAAGCCGGGATGGTGAAGGAGGTTACGGCTCAGATGTTTCTCTCCTTTGCCAGGGAACTGGAATCAGACGGCAGACACACGCTGTCCGAGAAAACGCTTGAAAGATCAAAAACACTTGTGAAACATCTGTTTGGGAGGAAAGATTTGAGTTCTTGTGGACTGTTGAATGGGGTTCGTGATATTCGATTTGTACGACCTTGGTCTTTTGAATGCGCTCAAGGATGTGAACAATTGGCGAACATCTGTCATCCGTTTGTAACCAACCGTTTGGTGTCCTTCTCCGAGAGTTGTCGTTCCAGTTACTGGGCGTTGCTATGGAGTACAACCTCCATTTTGCATCCACGAGATGACCCAAACATGTATTTTCTGAATCAAGAACAGCTTCAGCATGTTGTCGGGGAGCTAATGTTTGAGCGAAACGTCCCTGTGGAACAATTCAAGAAACATGTAGTGAACGTTTGTCAGGCCTTGACCTCATCACCTTGCGACCTTCTGCACTCTAGTGAGGGTCGAAATAAAGTAGAGTGGCTCTTTCGCCAAGTCTATCAGTTTCTTACAGTCTCGAAATCTGACGTGATTGATTTCTTCAAGAATATGCCTGTGGTGTTCGACAGTAACAACTGTCGTCTTCTGAATCCAGAACAAGTTGTTATTGATCTCAGATCAGGTGACGCTGTTGAGGGCTGGCTGTTCCGAGCGCCAACGAACTATGACCAGTTTTATGACCTATTTAAAGCTCTAGGAGTTGCCGGCAGCGTGACAGCTGATCACTACACCAGAGTTCTCATCAAACGTCATGCAGCACAGAAGAATCAGCCATTAGACGACGACATGCTCCAGGCTTGTAAGAAAGCTGTCCAAGGCTTATTTCGCTGCCTTGCGGTTTCTCGCGACCTGAACGAAGAGGTAATCTACTTGCCAAATGAACAGTTCTGCCTGAAGCCATCATATTTTCTGATCTTCAGTTTCAACGACAGTAGCGACGAATGGCTGAAGAAAAGACTGCACAGCTGCTCTGAAAGATTTTTTCCCGATTTAGCCCATCTGGGAATTCAAAGTGACAATCCTTGGGATACGATTTCCCTTCTTCCCGAGGGGCACAAATTGACACGGCTTTCTGAAATAACCACTGAAGTAGTTCCAGAATGGGGTCTGTCGATCAAAGAGATTGGCCCACTTGCTCGCGCTTTGAAAATGAAGCTGACTTCTGTAGATTTTGTGAATGGCATCACTCGACTTGTCTGCCATAAACACGTGACAAAGACCTTACCAAAAGTACCATGCAGTCGTCAAGAGGTACGAAACATGTTGACAAACATCGAAGTCTTTGAGATTAAAGATTTCCATACAGTGCTGGTCATCGACAAACAGGAAGTGACAGGCAGCCAAGCTAAACACACGGTTTTCAAGGACTACAGATATGCCCGCTGTGTATTCGTTGACTGCAGCACGAGCATCAGTGACGAGGGTGTTGCCATGACTCTGGTGGATGTCGTCATCGAGACAGTGGACGAGGACCTTAGTGAGTTCAGATCCCTTTTAACGGCAATACTGACCTGTCGAGATATCCAAGATCTCCTCGACCAACACAATATTTCTTACTTCCGTCAGAGTGACACGTGCAGACCTGGTTGTTATGTCAATATTGATGACCTCTGCTTGCTAAACAACAGTGTGACGAGTGTCTATGTGGATGGGGAGTACGTGGCTATGGAAGTCTACGACCCTTTGATAGACAACGAAGAACTCGAACTCGACGGCGAAGAACGAGCAAGTGAAGGACAGAAGCTATCAACGCAGGAACTTACGGAAGAAAACTCCAGCTACGAAGACATGATAAAATATTTTGAGGACCCTCAACGTGACAGCGATGTTAAAATAATGAGTTCGCGGCAGGTTTTTGTCTATGCACGTGTTCTTGGGAGAGTTAATTACAGTGAAGGACAAACTGTTTGTCATCCATGTTGTATGTCCTATCGACTTGACATCGGTTATGAACGTACTATGGTTGTGTCGGCTATCCGAGTGTACAAGATTCCCGCCTATTACGATGAAGATAGTTTTGTCGTCACAGAAACGTCCTCAACCCAAGCTTCGTCTTATGATCCAATAACAGACGAGGCTGTAGTAAGTGATGTCAGGGGATGTCTGGAGGTTGCCTGGCCTCTTCTGGGAGACAGACGCCCACAGTTAGTTCTTTTTAAACGTCTGTGTCTGCAGTGGCATCTAGGCCTAAACATCGAAAATGTTTTTCCCGAGGCTGTAAGAAGTTTAAAAGCCACACCAACATTCTTTCAGCGACTGCATGAAAGGGGCCAGCTGTATGATGCACAGATTCTAACCTCCAGGGGAGACAAGTCAGATCCTAGTGATCAACTAAAAAGAAAAAATCCACAACCAGGAGAAGCTCGGCGCTGGCTTCGTCAGGCTTTAGCGGATCTCTCGACAGCCAAGAACACTTCAGGGGGAAACAACTGGCATTGCCTCATGTGCCACCAGGTAAGAATGTGTGATGTGAGCTGTACATCTTATGTCTTGACTGATCGATTTTGAAAAATATATGCATATGGAAAATATATGTCATGTATTTGGCAAATAAGTCACATGCATATGGAAAATGTGTACATCTCATGTGAATATATGTAGGTCACATATACACGAAGGTAAGACAATCTACATATGCAACCGAATCGTGGCTAGGACAGATCTTTGAGTGAAGGTTCTCATACTGCTTATTGCCGTTCTCGGTCTTTCTTTTTTCTTCTTTGTTGTTTTCATGTTTATATTTAATGTCATACTTGAGGTGTCATGTAATATATGATGTACTATGTAATAGTAACCTTGGCAGACAATTTCCTAAAAGGTTTAATAAAGATGTTTTATATTTTGTTTTTGTAAGAATGTTGTTTCCGGCTGACAACAACCCATGAATTACCCCTGATCCATGACCCGCGACCCTTTCTGTCCTTCCTCCATTTCTTTGGCGCCCTCACCATCTTTTCGTCCTCCTTGTTCTGTTGCTTGTCTTCGTACTTTCGTGTCTTTGTCAGCTGGTCTGCTGTCCTGTCAGCACATACACTTGTACTTAAACATGGTTGTCTTTACCCAGGCAGTCGAAAAGGCGCTGAAAGCTGTGCTGTTCCACCATGATGCCGAGGACAAGTTACTCCATCAAGTTACTCCAGACAAAACAACACTGACGACCCTCGCTATGGCAGTCGGCAACCAGGAGTTGATGTGTGCAGTCGAGGACTTGGAGCGACTTACAGGGGAAGCACCGAGGATGTTGTACCCGTCTGTACAGTGGGGACCAGAGATACCCGCCCAACTGTACACCACGGACACTGCCACTGCAGCACACAGTCAAGTGGAGACGATTCTGACCATCGTGTTTTCTCTCATGAAATAATCTTCCGAGTTGATGGACATGATTTAGTTTGACTGCAAATAATTTTTAGTTTCTGACTATCAAAATAAAATGACTTTGCTATAGGCTTACAGTGCGAGTGTGTAAATATAACTATAATCTATTTCATTTTTAAAATCCATAAAAGTAGACACAATAACTATTACAAAAAATCACTTCTGGTAAAATATGAATATAGCTAATAGCTGTATTATTCTTAACAGCAAATGAGTATGCACAATTAATACTATTCGTATTCACTTGTGATATAATATAAGTAGAACTTAAAAGTTTCATTTAGAAAAGCCATATGAGTATATATAATATTATACTTAATACTTTAATATTCTATCCCAAGAAATTGATAAGGTCCCTAGGAGTAAACACAATATTACATGTTTTTGCTACCAAAATAATACTCTAAATGTAACTATAACTATATCATTTTTCTATATCATACAACCCATGTGATCATACACAATTATTATTATACGAATTCACCTTTTTCAGTTACTTGTACTATTTTTGTCTCTGTACTACATTTACTTTTCTTTACACGGCAACTAAGCTTTGTTGACTGTTATTTACATAATTAATACATTTTGTTTGTTGTGTTTTTTAATTTAATGCTAGCTTTGAGAAACATAAAAGCGATTTCATTAGAATCTTTTCCCCACTGATTGCAGAATTATCAGAAGTTTCCTTTCATTGTTTTTCTTTTTACTCCTATTATAACACATCAAATTTAGAAATGTACTTTGCATAACATTTACTTTAAAATTATGGTCCTTTTTGGACGTTGCACCATGTTACCTAGTGTAATGAACATTTGCAAGTAATAAATGTATCATATAGTATCTGAATACAACATTTGACTGGGGTAGGATGACTGGTGTCTATCGCTAGTAGTTATATTTGTTGCTTTAGTTTATTTGATAACTTTGATGCTTTTTCATTCACAATTCTTGTTAATGTTGGTTGAAATCGGTAAACTGTCAGAACAGGTACATGTCATTAATTGATACTGTATGTGGCCGGTATAAAGAAGGCCCACTCAAATAACATGTTCTTAGTTTTCTCTGCTTTTGTTATTCAGCTTTTTTATCAATCAATATCATAAAATGATCTTACTAATGCGAATGTTTGTAACTAATCTTTGAAGATGTAAAGTATTTCATTTGATTCCAATTGTTACTGTCATTCAGTGTGGCCATGTGATTATTATTATTCTCAAAATATGTTCTAATTCTTTCATTATTATTGCGACTTGAATATTATTTGTATCTTCGTGCAAAAGTGTTTAATTCTAGGTATTGATGATAATATACTTTTTTCACTGATATGATTGTGGACAATTTATAAAACAGTTTATATGCTTACATTGAATATCTATGAGTTTTCTTAGTTGTAAAAGACTGTGTGGTGGTGGGTTGCTATAGTAAAGCCACAGTACTCAGCATTTACCATAATATAAGTAGATTTTAACAGCTGTGCATATAACTTTCTTTATCATGTTTGTATATTGTAAATATATTGCAAGACCAGCTAACCTGTTCCTCTGGTTTGTCTTTACCTTTCAATTTCGATTATATTGGTAATCTGTAAACGTTTTTCTCATTTAATTGTGAGATTGTTATATTTTTCATTACAACTTCAGTAAAACAAATATTTTGAATCATATAAAATACAAGAAGTGTATCGACTCTGGTATTTCGTGTCAATCTTTTTATTAACTTTCATTTACTAAAATTCATCCGTCAATCTTTTGAGTTATATAAGGCTAATCTGGCATTCAAAATGAACTTTTTTCCTTCAGACTATGGTTTAATATGTGTGTGGTCCCTTAAAGTTTCTTTAATTTTAGTGTCTTAATTAAAATTATGCTTTGTGTGTGGTGTTAGATTATATAAATGTTATTCACTGCATAGTTTAGCTACAGTCGTGTGTGGTGTTCAGGTGTAACCTGTACCAAACCATAGCAGTGCTAGTAGCAAGTAATATTTTCAGTGTTCATACTGTAAGAGTGAAGCTATTTTCATGTAGTTAAGTAGTGTTACTGTAGTTTGATATATTTAATAGGCTTCATGGTGCTCTGAGGCTGAGTATTGGTAACAACGTGTGCGACATGACATCATGCGTGAGGAAAATAAAAGCTTACATAATTCATTAACAGTGTTTTGATTTTTTTTTAAAGCTGAGCTTATTTGTCAAAGCTTAATATCTGAAACTATATCAGTGCTTCTGAGTCCTCACTGAATGAAGTCAAAGGAGATGTCATTAATATTTTGAACCGAAGCAAAACATGAGCACATTCGTTAATGCAAAATCACACACTACAACTATTTACACTCGTTCTTGCACGCGCGTACGCACGCACACACACTAACACACACATACATATACACATACATATACACATACACATACACACACATATATATATATATATACAAATACACATACATAGCCCGATTTGTATATAGTGACAACTTTACTGCGTGTCAGTGATGCAGCTACAAGATTAAACTGGCTTCACAGGATTGTGCACAGGGTCAGCGTGTACTTGGTCTTGCAAGAAAAACAAGCTTCTAAGTCTTGAAGTTTTCTCACACACAAACAAACATGAAAACATCTTGAAATCATATCTATAAAGTAAATATGATGTAATATTCCCATCCTTGCAAACAATCGTACATGTACATTTATGAGGATGATGGGCGTTATCCTGTCATTTTCCTTGGCAGTGTGTGTGTGTGTGTGTGTGTGTGTGTGTGTGTGTGTGTGTGTGTGTGTGTGTGTGTGAAAACGTTAAACTTGAGAATCTCTTCGGTTTCATATTACTCATCCTTCAACCTTTCGCTTCTTCTGAAGCATAAACTTTATTTTGTGATTGTTCATGTTTCTATGGATCATTCAAACACAAGACCAGGTGATTCACGACTGGGTGGCAGAAACGGGTGTGTTACAGACAGCAGCTGTTAATGACTAGTTGACAGACCATCAATCAGTCCTCCAGCACAGTCGCCTTTGTGATTTTTTGTTTAGCTTTAAGAACGATAGGTGGAAAACAGGAGGCCATAAACCTAAGTTACTTTTTGGTGAATTTTACAGGATACCCGTGCTGGCAATCAAAGATTGACATTTTACCTTTACAGAGAACTGGCAAACGACAACTGACATTTTCTCACCTTAGGACTGACAAATGACTAGCAACACATCATTTACCCGGAATGATATGTGAAGATAACATTTGATGAGTGGGATAAAAAAAATCGTGATTATGAAAATTCTAACAAAATCCAGACCGTCTCATATTTAAGTCTTTCTTAACCTGCTTCTTAATCATCATTTTGAGTTTGAAACATTTCAGAGCACACTTTAATGCTAGGATGTGTGTCGGGGAGAGATCGCATGTATGTGTGTGAGTCTGTGTTTACTTTCGTGTAAGTGTGCCTGCAGCATCGTATATTTATCAAAAGACGATGGAAAGTAAGATTATGGGATACATGTGTTCGGAGGTAAAGAATGGAAACCGAAAGTAGACGTGAAAACAAAAAGGTTCGTGAAATCGACTTAAAAATTCCCCTTTGCTGAAAAGCCCAGAATTGTATAGCATGACTGGAACTGTCACGTGGTACTGATCTAGCCCCACATCACTCTGTATCCACAGCTTGGTGCGGGTGGATGTGGTGGTCTCTGCGCCGCCGACACCGTCAGCCTTAACCTTACTGCAGAAGTCAGGGGTAAGTACTTTGGTCCTGTTTCATATTTCCTCAGCTGCTACAGTCGACACAGGATGCAGTAGTAGTTGCCCAGTCGTTACAGTCTTTCTGACAAAATAAAAAAATGAAAGAGAAAGCAACAACGACAGAAAGCAATACAAGATTGAATGTCACATCACTTTGTTGATATTATTGACAAAATGTTATTATTCTGTCGCCTAAGGGGACCCGGGTAGTGTAGTGGTTAACACACTCGCTTGTCACTGCAGTGAGCGGCTCAGGGTTCAGATCTCGTCTCGGGACACTCTCTGTATGTGACACTTGTCCACAGGGCTGGACACCGTGGGTTTCCTCCCGCTCCCTCCCCCCATAGTGCGAAATCACCGCAAGCTGAAAGCACTTTCCTACCAAATAAACCAACCAACCAACCATTATGTCACCTTTAATGCTAAAAGCTTTGTGTATTTTGCACTCTTTTACAGAGTGTCCTTATCATTTGACTAAATTGTATTTTTGTGACCTCATGTCTAGTTACCGCATCCCAAAGGCTTAATTTTTATATTAATCAATTTATTATAATTAATGTTGCTTTTTGTATGTTTTTAATATTCAACCCACTGAAGGTGCTTTTGGAGCGTCCACCTTCTCTTTTGAAAGATTGATTTCTTATTCAAACTGTTTGTATTTCACATCGCATATATGACCATTTTGGACTTCACATAAAATAAATAAGCGAGTTATCACACAGCAAAAGTATAAGTTCAAATACTAAGAAATTCAAATGATCTCATGTTTAAAATTTCAGCTGATTTAAATTTATAGTCCACTGTCGAAATCACTATTTATGTAAACAAAATATTTTCAACATTGACTTTAACGGCACGACTTAACTTTCGGTTTGATTGTTGAAGTTCTCAGGCTGTTACTATTATTATCTCGAGAATTCTCAGGAAGGTCTCAGTTTCACTTTCGATAGGTTCTTTCGTTGTTTTCATTGTACAGCTCGGGGTCTTTTTCTCAATGTACTTATTTTCATGCAGTGATCTGAACAATTACTTATTGAAAACTTTGTCTTTTGAATGCTTCTGTAAATTCAATGTTCATCTTTTGCTATTTCATGGTATGTTACTATTTTGCTTCTGTCAAGTAAAATATTCCTGACACAGATCATACAGATAAGTTCTGTATGAAGTACATGAAAAACATTTATCAGCAGCATATCTTCCTGACAGGATAACAGTGACTGTGGACATCATCATCGCTTTTCACCTTATAGGTTGTCTTCCTCATCATGGGTAAGTGAACAGCTTATAGTTATTTATGACAACTTCGGAGGTAACAAAAACTAAGCAAACCAAATAAACTATTATCTTCTAATCTGCTCGACAATTCCGAACTTTTTGTCTTTTACCGACTCTACTTTATCACTAGTAGAAACGTCTCTAGAATCTGTATAGGTTGCTGGATGAACGGTTTCATTTTTAATAGTAGAACATCATACATGATACGCACAGATCTATCCACAAATGATGGGTGTATGGGATGGAAAGATAAGACTGGCACATCTGGTGTGGTAGCTTGTCATGTGTTTCTTCGGGTGGCTCACGGGTCTTTGGTTTACATCTCCCACCCATTTCTCACCAGTACCTCCAAGAAGCCGCGGGCCAAACCTAGTGAAAGTAACTGGTGGGTCCCTTACTTCTCCCCAACCACACACTAAACAAAGTTTGAGTCTGTCTACCCTAGTATGTCAGAGTTTGTCTACCCTAGTATGTCAGAGTCTGTCTACCCTAGTATGTTCGGATCTGTCTACCCTAGTATGTAAAAGACTAGAGCTGCCAGACTGTGTGAAAGCCACTGGGCCCAAACAGACGAAAGCCACAGTAGCTGTGCATGGTGGAGTGCACCAAGGGCATGGTGAGACACAAAGGACAATGCATCTCGTTTAAAGGCGTCGTAACCTTGTAGCCACGTGACCCAATAGGTCAGCGCAAGTCATGACGTCACTGAATGGCAACCGTCAAGCCTTGTGGTGACGGGGGAGTGGTGAACTAGCAAGTATGGTACACTCGAGCTGCAGTCAAAAACACAAACCTGCACACAGGTGGCTCAGGACATGAAAACTAATGCTCAAGCTGATGCCACAGGGAGACAAAAAAACAAGGAGGCTCATTGTTTCTAAACTGCAGATAACAGAAATACAGAAGAGCTCTTCCATCCCATAGCCAGAACATCTCCTATGCCACCCCCTGCAGTTGAGAAGAAATGAAAACACTTCCGAGATACAATCTACTTAGCTACTCTAGAACACCTCGGACTGGACGAACGAATGACAAATGTTTGTCTCTACACAGATTATAGTATATAACTAACGATGATAGTATAATGATTTAATTAAAATGGTATATTACTATATTTTTATATATCTGCCTTGGGTGTCTTATTTCAAGAAAGCAGGATTCCATGAAGTTACTATCGTTACATAAATTACACAACAGAAGATGACGCTAATCACCAAGAACATGTGAACAGTTTTATGGCAAAAGATTCTATCTCTCTGTCTCTCTGGCTGGTTGTTTTAATTAAAATTTTGCTACAGACTCTGAATCTGACTCGGAGGGAGAGGAGTTGGGAATCATCCGCCCCACCCTCATCCGAGAACTTCGCAATGTGCTAGAGGAGTACCCTGATGATGGACAGATCCTTAAAGTGAGTAAACACTTATCAACTCTTTCTGCTGATGTTAAAGGGCACGAACACCTTTGAACACTACAGACATATTATTAAATCAAACAGTTGCAAAAATGCGATGAAATGGAAAGCATATGCCAAAGAGAAGTGATCCTATCTTAGAACACTCTGGGTAAGAATGCAGGTGCAAAGGTCATTGTGTGTTAGCTCGTTAGCAAGAGCAGTGTGCATCTAGGGAGGCAATGAGGGGATAAAAATTAGTCGAGTTGTTTTCTTGTTATCAGTTTCAGATTAAATAATACCGGTGAAATTATTGTCATTTAAATGATATCTGTAAACATATCTGTATGGCGAAGGATAGGATATAATTTAACTTTTTTTATTACACACAGTGCTGTTCAAAGGAAAATATATGTTTACATCGATATATTTTGCTGGTCCAAAATTTCAAAATGGAAAGAAAACTGTGTATATATATATATATATCTTGGAATATTATTTATTTTATTGCCAAAAGTAATTGCCAGTTAAAATGTTCTTAATTTTTAGCTACTGCATTTTCTGAAAGAAGTACATGTTAAATTAAGTGCAAAGTTAATAAATGAAACTGGTTGTGATATGATTACTAGAAGACTTACCCCTCGTAAATGACATGAACTCGTCACGTGATAGCAGAAAGAAGAATCACGTGATAGATTTTTCTTATCACAAAATCTTATGAGCTTTAATAAAATAAATCTTAACATACATTTTAACAACACCAATATTGCCATGACACAAAACATCCGGAAAAAATTGAGTGGAAAGCAAAGAATGCTGCCAACAGTAGGGCACAGAGTGACTGGGGGAGCACAAAGTGCACGTCTACAGATGCCAGGCACACAGCAATCACATCTCATTTCTTGTCGGTCTCATGGAGAATGAAAGTTTGCCGGAAAAAGAAAAATGCCTAATATTTGCTGAAGAGTAGAAAGCTGCACGTTTGCGACACTAATGAAAAAGTGGATCTGCAGTTTGCCCTGCTGTCAAGCAACAGGCGACGTGCCGACGGGTCACATACAACACTCACGGTGTTCCTCACCTGCTATTTCACGCAACAAAATACAAAGATCTGTACGTGGGTTCCTAAATCTCTATAATTTCGGGGTTCTTACTTGTCTTTATAGGGAAACAGCAAAATCAACCAATTTTAAATACTTTTTCAACTCTCAAGAATATCAACAATTTCACATCAACATATCTTTCCACTACTACTGACTAGGTACACCCTCTCAATAACTTGAGTTACTATCTCTCTCTCTCTATATATATATATATTAACAATCAGGCATGAGAATCAAATCAACGGCACATATAACCCTCCCTTCCCCAATCCTCCGTTTTCAATAAAAGTCTCTTCTTTATATGTCAAATCTTCTTCCAATGGGTACACCAACAGTTTCTTAGAAAGTAAAGTAATGACCAAAACACAGTCAACGTGCGGTCAGAACACACGCACTCACAGATACACTTGCCTGTAATACTCCTTCTTGAAACTATCCAGATGATTAAAATACACAGCACTGAGAATCTCTCCAAACACACAGCAATACTCCAATTATCAGAATCCTCCAGCAGACACACAGCAATACTCCAATTATCAGAATCCTCCAGCAGACACACGACAACTGGGGATCTGTCCAAGTACTCCGTAATACTCCGGACGCAGACGACCTCTTCTTTTTGCACAACTTTCTCTAACCGCCCGTTCTCACACTCTTAAACAGACGACCTCCACGTCATACCTCGTTTTACGTCACGCGTTCTAAACCATTCTCCAAACGTACATCCAAGGGCCACTATCCCTGCTGCTTCAAACAAACAAGGGGGCTAACTCCATTTTCTACTCTGTCACGGGTCGAACCGTGACACCTGCTGACATCCCAGGTGGGACTTTCATGTCCCCCTTTAGCATGCAACCTGGGTATTTGGTTTCTGAGTTTTGTTACAGCTAATAGAGATTCAGTTATTTACTGAGCAGCCAACATCTTAAATGTTAAAACTAGAGATCTTTACATGTGTAAGCACTTTACTGTAATCTTTATAAAGCTAGCTAGATTCTTCTGAAATTAGAGATTGTATCTTAAAGAGTTGTTTACAGTTTTGATTGTGCCGTTTACGAGGATTTGTTTTTTCACAGGAAATGATTCAAAATGCTGAGGATGCAGGTGCCACCCTGGTTAACTTTGTGTCAGATACCCGAGAGTTTAACCACGACGTTAGCCCCACAGACATCAAAAGAACCCCCTTTCTTAAGTTCTTCAAGGTACCGGTGGTTCTTTTATTCTTTTCTTCACCAACCTGTCTATTACGTTAGAAGTAAAGGTAGGATTATTTTCAATGGCTGTGAAAGCAGAAAAGTTGTTTATTAAATTATTTTAATGCGATATGAAATATCACATGATGTCGGCATGTCAATATACTCTTGTACACCTCTCCCGTGACAGATATTTGTTCTTCCGTCTGAGCACCCGTCCATTTTAAAGTTTTAAGGATAAATTGATAAAAACACAGGTTGAAATTAAAAGTGCAACATTATTGAAATTGAGTTTTAAAAATATAAAAGCTCACTAGACTTGTGGATATTATTACCAAACTGCTTTTTAATTTGCTGTAATTTCATACAGTGATGTCCTCCAATTGGCTGTATTCCAGTGTCCAGTGTGTACCCAGTATATTAGTGAATGTTATTGGGTTTAATGCAGGGGCCAGCTCTGTACGCCTTCAACAACGCCATGTTCAGTGACAGGGACTGGCAGGGCATCCGAATGATTCACACCAGCATCAAGGAGGCTGATCCTCTCAAAGTCGGGCGTTTTGGTCTCGGCTTCAAGTCGGTCTTTCACATGACAGGTTAGACTGGTTGCCTTATTACCCTGTATAGTGTGCTTGTCAAGTGTAGAGGTACAATTATACTCTCACTGTACAAAAAACTTATTCATTGTTGTTTGATTTGTTATCACGTAAAAATATTTTTCTTCAGATTGCCTGGCTATCATAAGTGGAAACTATCTTCTGTATATGGACCCATTTAAAGGAGAGAATCGGTGCTGTGTTCTCAAGAAACTCGCACGGATTAAGAGTCAGGAAAGACAATGTCTCCTGGAAGGACTATCTGAGATATTTGGAGTTGGCGAGGAGATGTTTCAGTCAGGCCACTTTCCTGGTACAATGTTCTGGTTCCCTCTAAGGCAGAAAGCTAGTGAACTTTCAAACATTATTTACACAGCTGATAAGATAAACGATCTTTGGAATGCCTTCAAGATGGAGGCTTCTGGAATCCTGCTGTTCTTGAAGAAAATCGAGACTGTGGGGTTGTACACGAGACGGCAGGGCATACAACTCAGTCTAGACTTTCAAGTGGGACTGGCTGCCAGCTGCCTAGAAAGTGTTCGCAGAGAAAATTCTACTTTTATTGAAGCCATCATGGCGGCTGGTGGTCAGATACCAGACAGGGAGGTATGGAACAGCCTCATTAAAGAAGTGGAGATGTCAGATGATCATAGCGGACAGTCTGTGATTCAAAGAGAGAAGTGGCTGGTGGTCAACTATCACCCAGGTCAGATGAACCTTTCTCCACAGCTGGCTGAGCTGTGTGAAGATCCCCAGCTGTCTTACAAGCCCTACGTGAGCCTGGCGGTGCCCATTGAAGGACAAACAAACTTTCAGGTAATTTTCTCTGGCACTATTTATTCTAGGGTAGAAGAAAAAGTTTTCTGCCTTTCTTTAGCTGCCGATGATTGGTACAAACTTGTGAAAGTATGGTGATATTGATAAAGACTTTGATATGTTATTATATTTAAAAAAACACTAAAGCTCAAAATGGCTACTTTGGTTTATGGGATGTAATGTTTTTATTACAGAGCCAGATCTTCTGTTTCCTTCCTCTGCCCCTGGAATCTCGCAGCCCGACAGGACTGCCGGTCCATGTCAACGGCTTCTTTGCCCTCAGTCAGAACCGCCGTCACCTCAAGTGGCCCACGGCCGACCAACTGAGCCACCAGGCTCACATGGAGCCGTCTCTCCGCTGGAACCGATTGCTGGTGGAGCAGTTGTTGCCTGCATGCTACGCCATGCTGCTGACGAAGTGAGAGTTATTTCTACAATCTCAGATGTATATTCTAACATATTACTAACATCTTTAGTATGCACCCTCTTAGCCCTGGATAAAAATATTTCTATGTTCAAAAACATGGGCTTAAAATTTACGATTTTGAAGACGAACTGCAGAGCCACGATCGTGGAGCACGAGCCACCATAGTAAGCGTATCGTTGTTCCTTGTGTTCTGCCGGTAGGACCAC
The DNA here is from genome assembly GCA_004794655.1 of Marisa cornuarietis. Lineage (NCBI taxonomy): Eukaryota > Metazoa > Mollusca > Gastropoda > Architaenioglossa > Ampullariidae > Marisa > Marisa cornuarietis. The sequence goes on from SMMW01000134.1 coordinate 1,363,995, forward strand.
AATCGTTGGCCCATCGTGCAAAAAGAGAATCACGATCGTGGAGCACAGCCTCCATAGTTAGTGGCTCATCGCACTGTGCCGGGTAAGTCAGTAAGCTGACTCGTCGGACTCAGAGGATTACATCGCTTCGTCTCGTCTCAGATCTTTATTGACTTTTGGTTTCCAACTGATCTGTGATTTGTTGCGCCGCTTACTTCTGTTCTGGATAGTCTGCGATACCTGTGCCAAGTAATTTCTACCTGTAGACATCTTCGTCTTCTGATGGTCTCTGAAACCTTTTTCCGTTTGGCTATTTCTATTTCGTCTGCAGTTTTTCTGTTTACTGGATTCATTGTCTCTACTTCATTGCAAATTTAAAGGTACAGTAATAATGATAACAATAATGGAAATTTATATAGGGCATTTCTCCACTGTACAGTAGACTCAATGCGCTTTACAAATACTGTTAGAGGTAGGCAAAAAGAGATTCGTGAGTTCATATTTTATGAGAGTTGGTATGTATGAACCCCAACAGTCAAGTGCAACCTGTTGATAAAATATGCATGTTGGCTCTGTTGTTGCACGCGTTTTATATTTTATGTTTTTTACGCGTAATCTTTCATATGTAAACAGGTGATCGTCTCTTCAGTTTATTTACTAAAACTCATGGTTGCTGCTGAAATCTTTTATTCGGTCTTAGCCGAGAAATACAAATAGTAGTCATTCTCAGACAAACTTTTACTTGCCATTCGTAGACAAATTATTCCATGATTGTGATCAAAAGTATGTTTCATGGGCTAAAACCAAGTTGAAACGGTGTTTTCACCCGACTAGAGCGAGAACCCTTTCTTACCGGGTATCTGGGTGATATCATCTACAGGTGTCTGCGTACCAAATGTTTTCTTTCATTACAATCGCTAATATATTCATGTCAAACGTTAAATTCATGATACATCACGAAACAACAGGGCACATTCTTCCCCAAAACAAACTTCTTGCATTGTGTTTTGATGTGTGGAGAAAGTCCCCAACCAGTTTGACATGTTACAGCGAAGAAGGACAAAGCCGCAGTACACAGAAAGATAATTACAAAATACTGTACCGTTATTCTGATACTATATTTCCAGGATTTACATGCAGTTTGAATATCAGCAAAGCCTTTGTTATTTATACTTATCTATTTCATTATTGTTATTTTTGCCAGACGATGACCAGTACGCACCCTCATGCAATTATATCAAACTTAATGTTTAGACTTTGTTTTCTTTCTCCCAAAATGTTGACGCACAACAATATGTTCACTTAAAAAATTCAATTTTAAATAATCATGCAATGCATAAAGACAAGGAATACTACTTAAAAAGAAAATAAGTAAATTTCGTATGTTATATATGCATTCTTTTAAGGTCAGATTGATTTTACTAGCTCATTAATAAGAAACGAACCCAGAGCTGACTACCTAAGTATTTTAACTATTGGATATAATTATCTTTATTTTAATAATGTCTACGGTATCTCTACTAAATTTCCATATCCTGCTACAAGCTGTATTATTTTTCAGAGATTGTTGTCTTTGGTGTTTTTGTTAGGTAGGCAATTCACAAATTCACCCAACAGATTTTAAATATGTAGGGAAGAAGATGAGCAGGTGATTGGAAAAAGTGAAATCAACATGTTTATATCTCTAGTAAGTTTCTTTTCAGGGCGAGAGAACTGTTTGGTGAAAATCCAGTCCATTTCTACAGCACGTGGCCTGACTTGACTAGAGTGACCGACAGATGGCAGCCATTAGTCCGACCTCTGTTCGTCTCCATGGCAACAAAACCCGTCTTTTACACCGAAGGTGGACAATGGGTGGAGCTTTCCAAGGCCTTGCTAAGCACACTTCCAAGTGATATCACTGATGATGTCAAGGGCACAGTTCACAAAGTTTATGTCATGTGTCAAGAGAATCTTATTGTCCTCCCCCAGAATGTCCTCGAAGGTCTCAGTCTGTCAGGTTGCCTGTCAACAGTTGCCATAACAACACCACAGCGACTCAGTCGTCTGCTGCAGTCATGTTTGTCACAATTTGAAGGCCATGAAAGGTGTCACCTCCTTGCCTACCTGTGTGATCAGAAAGATTTCTCGCTGCTGGAAGGTCTCCAACTTCTTCCTCTTCAAGATGGATCCTTCGGGGCTTTCACTACAGAACCTTCCCCGACATTCTTCTGTCAAGACTGTGACATCAGACGTTTCCCTGGACTGGAAAATCACTTCTGCTCCTGTGAACTGCCCCACGACCTCCGACAACATCTACATGACATCGCTGTGTCAGGTGTGCATCTGATTTCTTTGTATCAGAAGTAAAGCAGCTGTTATGTGCGTATACAGGTGTCTGCTTATTAACCTGCATCTAATGATCCCAATTTTATGTCACCGAATCCCATACATGGCCAATGCATTTTCAATTATTGTAATCCCAAACCCAGATCTCTGCTGCATACACAACTGAAATATTTAAGCAGGTGCATAATAGTCCGTTTTGTTATATTCGTTACTGTGATTGTACAGCCTGAACATTGCTAGCGGATAAAAGTGTCAGGTGACAAGTGTTTTAAATGTTTCTCTTTGTGTGGCTGAAATTTTAAATGTTTTAAATGTTATTTGTAGTTTTGAATGGTCTGTAATATTTAAATGCACTATTTTATTTGTCTTTAGGGTTATTTTCTGTGAGGCAGATGGAGAAGACAGATGTGTGTCACCTCCTGATTAACAGCATTCAGTTAAGGTTTGGACAGCAGGAGCCTTGCGTATCTGTAGACGATCATTGGCTTCAAGATGTCTGGCACTTCTTAAATAACAACTTCTCTGATAGCCTCCAAAATTTTTTATTTGTACCACTAATGCCACTACTTGAAAACTGCAACTTTATCCTTAAACCTCTTCTGGGAAGTTATGTCTGTGGACAAGTGAATGGTATGGACCCTCTTACCGACAGCCTTATCACCTGTCTCAAGAAACTCGGCATCACCGTCCTCTCTCACCTGCCAGATTATGTCATCAGGCATCCACAGGTACTCGGTCAGTTAGTACAGTGGCCTTCACCTCAGGGCCTTCTCTTACTTCTGTCTCATATCAGCAAAGGCGAGATCACTCAGCGTGCGATTGTACTCTCATTCAACGGATCAAGCACAGATGAGGACCGAGCCTGTCTGATCAAACTTCTAGACGACTGTCGAGATATTGTGTTGAACATCAACCTTCAGAAGCTGTTGCAGCAGCTGAACTTGTTCTCGTGTCTTCCTGACCGCACAATCACAAGTATTGCTTGTGTAAGAGCCATAGCACCCGAACACTTGCCACCAGTTCCTGTACCCAGACAGATGCTTGTGTGTCAGGAGTCACGTGACAGGAGGGTGGCGCTACAGCTTGGGGGACAAGTAGAGAGTCTGCAGGATATCAGTCGTGAGATCCTGCTTAACATGCAGCCAGGGAGGGAAGGATACTCACTAGAGCAGAAGCAGGAGTTTATGAAATTCTTCGTGGATGAGTTACTGAATGAAAAATCGTTGCATTACCTGGCAAAAAGTGTCAAGTTCCTTACGACCCTATCTATGGAACTAAAGGCAGTAGGGGATCTCTATGACCCGTGTAACAAACTGCTGAAGGAGGTCTTCAGTGATGATGCTTTTCCTCATGGCGAAGACGACTTTATTGACAAGCTGCGAAAACTTGGTCTGAAAGATGAAAACCAAGTAACTTCAGAAGAATTTCTACAAGTAGCTGAGTTACTGAACGCCAGTCACGATCATCCTGCCTCCATCAGACGGGCTCAGTCGTTGTGGACATTGCTGACGTCACAGATATCCCGCCTTGACTCACGCGCCCTGCACGAGCTGTCACACTTCAGGTGTTTACCTGCTCTTCACGCAAAGTCAATGCCAGACAGTTATCCGTGTGAGCTTCCAGCAGCTTGTCCTGAACCTGCTCTAGTCAGTCCTAGAGATGTGTACCCTTACCACTACCTCGCCCTCGTAGGATCAGTCGCACCCGTCGCTGATGAAAAGTTAAGCAGCCACGTGGTCATGCAAACAGTTTTTAAACAAGAACTTTCTGTAGAGACTGTTTTGGGACATTTGGGTAATATTATCAAGTATTATAACACATGCAACAATTTAAAATGTCGGACTCAACTGAATGCTATCTACGGCTACTTTAACAGTAACAAGGACAATGGAGAATTACTCACAGCACTGAAAGAAACTCCTTGCCTGCTGGTTGAAAGCGAAGCCATTTTCCTCAAACCATCATGTTTCTGGATTGAAGACAACACTGATGACATTGTCCTAAGACCATACAGGTACAGAATGTCACAAGAAATGATTTTGTGGCAAAATCTGTTTGCTGCTTGTGGTGCCAGGGTTTGTCAGGACTCCAGCTTATTGCTGGAGGTTTTATCAGAAATTCAGAAAAATCATCTCCATACGACTTCTGAGAAGCAAACAAAAAGAGATTTGAATCTTGTAGTTCAGATTTTGGAATCTTTGAAAGACTGTCCTGCTGAATACCGACGAGAGGTTATTCTGCCTGTTGCACATTGTGAACAGAGTGGTCTCCGATTCAGACCTGCTGTAGAATGTACTGTTGGCGACACCACGTGGTTGATGACACCTGAGTTTCAAGTGGAGGATGACGATGAAGTGACTTTTGTTCATCCTAATGTACCTGTCAGCACTGCCTTGGCACTTGGCGCTCTAGGGATGATGGACAGAGCCCTGGATGAAACGGAGGACATTGATTATGACTATTATCAGGGTGAACCACTCACTACACGCCTCCACAACCTTCTAGAAGATTCCTACACTGACGGATTCTCTATTCCAAAAGAACTCATTCAGAATGCAGACGATGCTGGCGCCAGGCAGGTCAAGTTTCTTCTCGATGAAAGACAGAATGAAGACTGTCGAGAACATCTCATCCACCCAAATATGGCGTCCCTTCAGGGGCCTGCACTCTGGGTGTTTAATGATGCAACGTTTTCTGACCAGGATTTTGCCAACATCATCAAGCTTGGAGCAGGCACCAAAAGAGAAGATGCATCCAAGGTGGGGAAGTTTGGTCTGGGCTTCAATGCTGTGTACAACATCACGGACGTTCCTAGTTTTATCAGCAGGAACATCGTTGCTTTCTTTGACCCTCACAGAAAGCAGCTGCCCAGAAAAAGTCTTGGAATGAAGATTGACATTAGTCTTGCTAAAAATCAGCGTCTCCTAAAGACTGTGCCCTCACAGTTTAGACCTTATGAAGGTGTTTTGGGGTGCTCACTTCAACGGGAAAACTCTTATGCAGGGACACTTTTTCGGTTGCCATTTAGGTCAGAGGAACAGGCGGCCCTCAGTGACATCAAGAAAGATTCCTACTTCCTGGAAAAACGGAGAAAATTTGTAGCCATGCTTATTGAGCGAGCAGGCAACCTTTTGTTGTTCACACAAAAAGTAAAAACTGTAGAGGTCTTCTACTTGTCTCCAGATGCGAAAAGTCCCAACTCCATGACATGTCTGATGTCAGTAACAAGAAAAGAACAGTTGGCACAGCAAAGACCACATCGGGGCCTTGAAGATCACACGGAAGGAATTCTTAAGTTTTGCACACAAAGCTTTGAAGAGTTTTTTCAGACAAGATCTGATGCACCAGACATAAGAATCACTGAAGATGTAGCCATATGTGTTGAGGTGAGTCCAGAGGCTAAAGCCACGTGCAATGTCGACAGTTGTCAAAGTCAGACTGAATGGCGTATCACGTGGGCGAGTGGAACAAACCAGAGTGCAAGGCTGGCTCTTGCCAACAAGGATCAAGGATTTGTTCCGCTTGCATCAGCAGCTGTACCAATTGATGGCACCAAACTCCTGAAGATAAACAACTGTCCCTTTGGATTCTATCAACAAGGCCGTTTGTTTTGCTTCCTACCCCTCCCAGAACAAATAGAACAACCCTTGCTGCCAGTTCACTTGAATGGGACATTTGCACTGACTTCCAGCCGGCGAAACCTGGTGACGATCACAGAAGAGAACATAGACAACAAGGGAGGCGACTGGAATTCTGCACTCATGTCTGATGCTGTGTGTCGTGCTTACTTGTTGCTGCTGGAGTCGCTCCATGACACCGTCGGCAATGACCACACATCTTATTATGAGCTTTGGCCGAGGTCTGAAAATGGCCTGTCATTAGTCAGCAACTTCTACACATGCCTTGTAAATGTACAGTTCCACGTCTTTCCCAGTCAGACTGGTTGGCTGTCTTTTGAGAAAGCAAGATTCTTCACCGATAGTTTTCGACACTGTCCAGTTGGAGATTCGGCTTTCGAAGTTGTTCTCGAGTTTTGGGATGACCAGACCTCCTTTGTGGACATTCCACATGAAGTCTATAAAACTTTCTTAAAGACACCCCAGAAAAAAATATTCATTGAAAAATGTTTGTCTGAAGATGAATTTTACGAGAAGGCTTTCTTTCCTAACATAAACAGTAGCTTTTGGAAAACTCCGGAAAAAGCAAAGATTAGGGACTCTCTCACCCTGCATGCTATTGTAAAAGGGAGTGACCGAGTAAAAAAACTTGTGTCGATTCACGCCTGCATTCCTTGCCAGGCATCTCAAGAACTAAAGACACCAAATCAGCTAGTTCATCCACATCGTGAGGCAGCTGCCTTGTTCTTGCCAGCTGATGGTAGATTTCCACAGACAGGGATTGGACTAGTAAGCTTTTGCCAGCCTGACTGCCTTCAGACATTAACCTCCTTGGGAATGGCAACCGATGAACTCGAGTGGAAAGACATCATCCTAAGGGCCAACTCAGTAAAAGATTTGCTGGCACTAAATAAAGATAAATCCTTTGAAAGAGCTCAAACTCTTATTGACTATCTTGCAGGGTCTTCTATTAATAAAACTCGCATGTCTCTGTGCCCCACAGATGTGATACAGGAACTCTCTGTAACAGAGTTTCTTCCAGTTCTCAAGAAGCCAGCTGACTGGCCCTTTCTGTGGTTTGATGACGACCTTGAACCTCGTCTAGCTGCTCCATGCCAGCTCTACCACAGTGACATGACAAACCTTGTATCGTGTACACAGAAAATATTTGCCAGCAGCACAGCATCCACTTTCCGTTTCAAAAGCTCTAAACGATCCCGTCGGGAAGTACTAGAGAGTCTCAAGGTCGTAACACTTGATCAGCCCATTTATGATCCAGCAGTTGATGCAGTTCTGAATCAGCTGCTTTCGGTCGCTGACCATTATGAATCACACTCACAAACCTTTATCGTAAGCAACAAAACGGGGAAAATTTGTCGTGATATTTACTTTTTTCTTCAAATATGCATTAGGAGTGACCAGGCAGAAAAATATAAGAGACTTATTACAGAGAAACTGAAATCCGAAAAGATTATCTGGACAGGCTCACATTTTTGCCATCCATCAGTGTTGGCATTCACAATGAAATTGTCATGTCCTCCATACCTGCAGGAAGTAAGCGCACAGGACAAAGCTAATTTCAAAGATCTTTTCCAGTTCCTAGGAGTGAAGGAAAAGTTCGGAACTCAGGACATGCTTGGCGTTATCGACAAAATGACACAAGATGTAGGCAACAGACGACTGTCAGACGAAGAGGTTGAACTCTTTTGCAGGGCCGCACAACTCTTCTGCTCCGCTCGTCAAGAGACACCTCAGGTCGGCATTTTGGATTCAAAGCTTGTTTTCCTGCCCGACAGAGAAGGATGTTTGAAATGTGTGGACAATCTTTGCCTTGATGATACTTCTAGACTGAAGCCACTGACTGGTATGTACTTCATCCATGAAAAATTTTCCCCGGAGGTAGCAAAGGCCCTTGGTGTTAAAACCAAAAACAGCACCATTTTACAAAAACACATGAAGATCAAGAGTTTTGGTCAGTCAGAAAAGTTGACCAACCGCATCAAGCGACTTTTATTAGGCTACACGTGTGATGTTTCCATTTTCAAGGAATTCATACAGAACTCTGATGATGCTGGGGCGACAGAGATTCGGTTCATCAAAGATTTCCGAAAGTTGGGAACAGACAGTGTGCCAGACGGCTGGAAGGAACTTCAGGGCCCAGCACTGTGTGTGTACAACAACGCCGACTTTACCAGCAAAGACATCGAGGGCATTCAGAGTCTGGGAGAGGGAAGCAAAGGGGAGGAAATGATGAAGACAGGACAGTTTGGAGTCGGTTTTAACGCCGTCTACCACATCACTGACGTCCCCTCCTTCTGGACTCGACGAGATGGTAAGGAGCAGGTCATCTGTGTGTGTGACCCTTGCAGAATCATCCCTAACGACTTTCACGAACCTGGCATGGAACTTGAAGATATCGATACCTTGAAGGAAGAGTACCCTGACATGGTCGATGGTTACCTGGGTAATACATTTGACAAGTCTCAGCCTGCAACACTTTTCAGACTGCCTCTGAGAACTAAGTGGATGACAGCAAAGTCTTCAATAAACAAAGAACAAATGACACAGCATAATGTTTCAAAGCTGCTCATGGACTTCATGAAAGAGGCGAGCACGTGCTTGTTGTTTCTCAACAACTTAAAAAAAATCGGAATCTACTCCACTAAAGACGGTCGTACCCTTGAGAAAGAGTACGAGGTCGAGATGGTGATTGACGAGGAAAATTCTTTTAAGAAAGAAGCTTTCTACAGGTTCCTGAAAGAAGAAGGAGAGAAGATGATTGATGATGATTTGAACTTTGACATCAGACATATATTATTTCCAGACACTGTGTTAAGTTTTAGCCTGAAGGACAGTCAAGGCGTCCAAGAGGACTGGATTCAGGTCAGCAAAGCCGGTTTCCTGGACGCCAACCTCGTATCAGAGAAACTCCAAGAGGACTGGAGAAAAGAGCACTTCCGGTTACTACCAAGAGGAGGGGTAGCTGTGAAGGTGAAGAGAACAGAACAGCCAATATCCGGTCTTTCGCTACTTCAAAACATAGTCAGGTCCCTAATTTGTAAGCCAGAAAAACTGTGTTCCCGAGTATTTTGTTCTCTTCCTCTTCCAGTGGAGACTGATCTACCGGTTCATATTAACGGTCATTTCGCTCTTGAACACGAGTCACGGCGCAACCTATGGGCTCAACAAGGTGACAGTAAGACCGAATGGAATCGACTGATTTGTACCAAGGTGATTGCACCTGCCTATATCAAAGCACTTGAACAGGTCAAGGTCGCTTGGTTTGGACAGAAGCAGCGTGAAAATGAAGTTCCTGCTACAACTACTGCAAAACTACACGAATTTCATTATCTCTTTCCAACCATTCCCATCACTGAATCGCCGTTTTGGAGTCCTTTAGTGGAGGCCTTCTACCAGCAGATGCTTTCAGGGTGCCATTCACTGCTTCCCATGACAAAAGCGGGTTCAAACAGTCTCAGCTGGACATCCGTGTGGAAAGAGAATGGTTTTGCAGGTTACTTTACAAGGCCCCCTGGATGTACATCTGCGCCACCTTTTCAGTCCGTTCAGCCACAACAGAGCCAAAGGGAGGAGACAGTTTCAGATAAACATCTTTCGGAGTTGCTGAAGCGTTTAAACATGAAGATTGTCGATGTTCCCTGCCATGTCTATACTGCTCTCACGAACTACGGAGCTGACAAATTTCAGGAGGCGACTCCAAGTGCTGTTCTTCTTTTTCTCAAGTCCTGTACATCCAAAACATCGGACAGCTGTACTTTGAAGAACCTTCCTCAGCCACTGACTGACCTTGAACTCAATGAGAACGATGTGCTTCGTCTTGTAGAGTTTGTTAAGAAGTCGCCATCGTTTTTGTCAGAGATTGTTGGACTTCCACTGTGTCTTCTTCAGTCTGGATTTTTACATGCCTTCTCCCTCCAGCAGCAGCCTTTTGTGACTGAATACCATGACTTGCTACCTATGCTTTCTAAAGAATTCCTCCATGGCTGTCTAGTGAAAATTTTTAAAAGTTTTCTCAACAATGATTGTGTTGTCGTAAAAACATTTGATATTGAAGATCTTGCTGAAAGACTACCCCACTGCCTTCATCCGACACTTTTCAGAACAGGACGACCTTGCTTACTGAACAAATTTTCACTTCCACATGAGACATGGCTTCATAATCTGTGGAACTTTCTTCAGAGCAGACTGAAACATGTAGACAAGGATTCACAGATCAGCGAGGCTCTAAAATGCTTAAACGAGTGGAGCCTTATTCCTTGCAAATTAGCCAGACAAGGAGAATGTTTTCTGTACCCTGTTAGAGACAGAGAAAAGGTTTTGTTCCTGCCGCATGCACGATTGATATTGTCTGATCAGACTCTGGAGAACACAGTCATGAACATACTGCAAAATCTTCCTGTGCCTATTTTGGATGACTTTATAGTTTTCCAACGAAGTTTTGCCGAAAGACTTGTAGGATCAGTCTGCAAATTTGAAAGCGTAGTGCATATCCTCAGATCAGTCAAGGGAATCATCAGTTTTTGTCAGAATGATGCCCGCTCGATGCTGAGTTACTTTGCTGCACATTTAGGAGAACTAAGAAAACAAGACAACTGCAACTATTTGCGGGAGATCCCCGTGTTCTGCACTATTGGAGGTCACACTACCTCTATTGGCTCTAAAACAGCTCTTCTTCTGCCCAAAGAGATCCCACAGGACGGTCTCGACAGCTGGTCACTAGCAACCAAGACGACCCTTCTCGATCCAGACTCTATCCCCGAGGAAGTGTGTCAACTTCTTGGTTTAGACAAATCATCTAATCTTCACATGATCTTCTGGAGGCGGCTTCTATCAACATTGATTCAGTTGCCTCAAGAGGCTATTGATCTTCACATTGCTTACATACGACAGTCATACTCACACAGTTTGGAGATACACGAAGTTGGTGATCTATTTAACATTCTTTCTCACACACCCTTCATCAGAAACCATGCTGCTCGAATGTGCAAACCTTCTGAGTTCTACAGCCCATTCAATATCGTTTTCTTACAAATGTGTGATGGGAATAAGTTTCCACCTTTACCATACTGTGAAGTTCAATGGTCTGATTTCATGGAGAAAGCCGGCATGGTAAAGGATGTGACACTGGAAATGTTTGTCTCGTTTGCTAAACAAGTGGAAGCAGAAGGCACAAGAGGACTGTCAGAGACAACGCTGAAAAAATCATCAACGCTAGTGAAACATTTGTTTGGCGAAGGTCATCTGAGATACTCCGGACTGTTGAATGATGTCTGTAATATCCGTTTTGTACGACCCTGGTCTTTTGAAGAGGAACGCAAAAATAAAGGACTGGAAAAAATCTGTCCTCCATTTGTGACCAACCGTTTGGTTTCATTTTCTGAGAGTTGCCGTTCCTGTCACTGGCCCCTCCTATGGAGTGAAACCGCTATTGTGCATCCACATGATGATCCAGACATGTACATGAGAGGTGGTGAGCTGCAGAAAGCCTTGAAACAACTGAAGTTTAAAAATGAAGTTCCTATGGACAGCTTCAAGCAGCATGTTGCTAGGGTATGTAAGGTGCTGAATATTCGTGAGTGTGATCTTTTGAGCTCTAGTGATGGCCGAAAAAAAGTGGAATGGCTATTTGAACAAATTTACACTTTCCTAAAAAAATTGAACCAAATTAAGCTGAATTTCTTTAACACCCTGCCTGTGGTGTTTGACAGCTACAATTGTCGTGTGTTGTATCCAGAACAAGTGGTTATTAACCTCAGTTCCAACGAGGCTATTGATGGATGGCTATTCCGCGCACCAACAAACTATGACAAGTTTTTTAGGCTCTTTCAGTCTCTAGGAGTTGCTCAAACTCTGACAGCTGATCACTACTCTAGAGTTCTGGCCAAACTTGCTTCAGCATATCCTGATCAGACACTGGAAGGTGACACGCTAATGGCATGTATAAAAGCTGTCCAAGGTTTATTTCGTTGTCTTGGGGACTCTCGCCAGATGAACGAAAGGGTGCTCTACTTGCCAAACCAGCAGCTCTGTTTGAAACCAGCAACATCTCTTATCGTCAACGATGACAAAAATCTGAGTAAAAGACTTCAAAGTTGCTCAGACAGATTTTTTGCTGACTTCAAGCAGCTGGGAATTGAGTCTCTCGGACCGCGGGACATGTCTTATCTTCTTCCTGAAAGACACAGAATGGCGCAGCTTTCCCAGTCATCTGTCGAAGTGATACCATACTCGATTGTAAAAATGGGTTCCAGGGAAAACGAATCCCAAAAGAAACTTTCTTCTGTGGAGTTTGTGAATGGCGTCACCCGACTGGTCAACCACAAACACGTGACGGCAGGTACAACTATGAAGACCAACACTCGTCAAAAAATACGAGACGCTGTGAAAAAGATCCAAGTTGTTGAAATAGAGAAACTGCACACAGTGCTGGTTATCGACAACAGTGAGGTGCCCGGAAGTGAATCTTATCACAGGATACACCTGCATGAGAGATACCCTCAGCATGTGTTTGTTGATCGCAGAGCGAGAGTCAGTGACAAGGATGTTGCCGTAACTTTGGCCGATGTCCTCATTAAGGTTCTTGACGAGGACCTCCGTAAATTCAGATCCCTCTTAATCGCAATGCTGAGATGCCCTGATATCCAGGACCTTCTTGACCAGAACAACATTACCTACTTCCGTCAGAGTGACACGTGCAGACCTGGTTCTTATGTCAACGTTGATGACTTATGTCTACTGAACAACAACATCGCAAGCATCTTTATGGAGAGCGAAGACGCAGCAATGGAGGTCGCTGACCCTTTTATTGACACGGAAGAAAAAGAAGTGCCACAGGTTTCAAAAGAACCTCGTCTGGTGAAGGAACATGTCGCTTGTAGCATTGACAAAATGAGCAGCAGCTTCACTGACCTGCCTGCCCAAACGCATCAAGTGTTTATTTATGTGAGGGTTATCGAGAGGTTAGGTGTAGAAGGTCGCAACATAGGTCAGCCATGCTGCATGTCCTATCGAATAGACATTGGATGTGGACACACAATGGAAGTGTCGGCTGTCCGACTGTACAAGATACCGACGACCTACGACACAGAAGACACATCGGGTTTTATGCTCGTGTCAGCAAACCAAACTGCACATTGTGATCCAAGGACAGATAATGTTGTAGTGAATGAAGCTAAACAATGCCTTGAAGTTGCCTTGCCACTCCTGAAGGACAGACTCCTGCAGCTTGGTCTTCTGAAACGTCTGTGTCTTCAATGGCATCCATACCTTAGCACCAAAAGCGTGTACTCACAAGTTTTAGAACTCATTAAGCAAACTACACTTTCTCTCGCAAATCAGCCAATGCCTAGTGCAGTGTTCTTTGATCGGGTGTTCGAGAGAGGTCAGCTATATGCCTCGCAAATTGTAGCCTCCAGGCGAGCGAACTCCGACTTTAACCACCAGCGGAAGAGAAGAAACCCACAGCCAGGAGAAGGCCAACGTTGGCTCCGTCAAGCTTTCGCTGACCTCCGGACAGCCAGGATCACCCCAGAGGGCAACAACTGGCATTGCCTGATGTGCCACCTGGTAAGAGTATCTGGGTATTACTTGTGTATGTGTGATTGATTGGCTGGCTGGCTGGCTGGCTGGCTGGCTGGCTGGTCAGTTTATTTAAAACCACTGAGGCAAAGAAAAATGACAAGAGGAGTCTGAAGACAGTCCGAGTACCGTAAATTTCGGTCGATTGAGTGCACCTGTATATATAAGCCACACCTCGTAAATTTTAAAAAAGTATACTTTTTTTTACAAATAAGCCGCACTGGCTTATAAGCCGCAAATATATACAACTTAAATAGCTACATCGGAGGCATTTCGTCTCGTTCTCGGCATGATGAGGGTGTGTATTTAAGCAACTGATCTTCATTTGTATGCGGCTTTGATTTTAAAATGTGTACAGTTAACACTGTAACAACATGAACAGTTAACACTTTAACAACATGAACAGTTAACACTGTAACAACGTGAACAGTTAACACTGTAACAAAATGAACAGTTAACACTGTAACAAATGAACAGTTAACACTGTAACAACATGAACAGTTAACACTGTAACAAAATGAACAGTTAACACTGTAACAACATGAACAGTTAACACTGTAACAACGTGAACAGTTAACACTGTAACAAAATGAACAGTTAACACTGTAACAACGTGAACAGTTAACACTGTAACATGGAGGTCATCGAAAAATCAATCGGAATCTGAAAAATCAAGAAAAATCGGTAAACAAGCCACATCGCTGTTTATGCCGCAGGGTTTAAAGCTGGCGACAAAAAGTCGCGGCTTGTAGTCCGACATTCAGGAATGTATCATAACTGGGAGCAAGAAGGAAGAAAGCAACTGCTTATTAAATCAGAATACCTTCTGCCTCGTTTTGAGTCTGTCCACATGTTTCTTCAACACATCCGTCAATTGTTTTAATCTTTCTTCAGTGTATTTTAATTTCCTTTAAATGATTCAATGTTGTTTACTTGTTAACTGTTGTTTGTTCCCCAGGCGGCCGAAAAGGCGCTTAAAGCTGTGCTGTTCCACAAAGATGCTGACGACAAACTACTACATCCAGAGGAGACGGCAGAGCTGACGACACTCGCTCAAGCAGTCGGCAACAAGGAGTTGATTCAGGTGGTGGAGATCTTGGTGGGAATCACAGGAGAAAGACGGAGGATGTCGTATCCATTTGTCCAGTGGGCGCCACACATACCCGCCCTGCTGTACACCAGCGACACCGCGCGGTCAGCGTGCAGCCAAGCGGAGACAATCCTGACCATTGCAGCCTCTCTCATGAAATAATCATATGATTCAGAGTTGATTTTGTCTTGTGCACAATATCAGAATCGTCGTCTAACTATGAGTCCATTTCTAAAATAAGTAAAATGTTAGAATAGTGATTAACGAAGCGATGTATTGCTGTACAAGTCTAATGACTCGGGAACATGCAAAGCAAATGTTCTTTTCGTGATTATTCAGTCCTTTTACTCGTTTACCTTTCAATACATAAGTTCCGTATTATATAGGATATTTACTCTTCTTTAAGTACTGACTAAGCTTTCATGATTTCTGCTTCCCAGAAAATGTGACTGTCCCCTTTATTCACAAACATCGGCTCGATTTAATACTGTTCCACTAAAAGCAAATAACTTCAGATATTCACTCATTTTGTCGTTATTGGCATGTTTTGATACATTTTTCTTGACTCATAAAATGATGCCCTCTCTGTGACTGGTAGTCAGTTTACTGTCATAGTCATCATAGATTGTAAAAAGTAATGATAACTTGTTTTGCTGTTACTCACTCTCATGCATGTTGCTGAACTTTACAATGATATTTCTATTTTAAATACTTATCTGATTAACTTTCATGTCTGCTATTTACATGAAAAGGAATTAAATAGTTATTTACATTTATTTACCTATATCTCATCTACTATTTTAATTAATTAACTGAAGACACATTCCTTGCGTATTTTTAAATCTCTTCCAAGGGATGAAGGAAAGGAGTCTTGTACACAGGATGTGTGCCACACTAACAAGTCTGGTACTTATTTTTCCCTGGTTCATTTGTTGTTGTTATTATTATTGTTAAATAGTCTCCTCGCAGGATTAATGCGCGCGTCATCGCTGGCCCTTCTTTATTTGTCGTGGAATCTCGCGGGTGTTATCAGACCCGCTATGGTGTCACTACAAGTCTTGTAATGGCCGATCATCCAACTTGTTTTCTCTAACTAAAGATAGTTTTCCTGAACATTGTCCCGACTATGTATGCATGTACATTTCCATATTTACGCCATGCCAGTGTATTAAACTACTCAATTATCTCATGACAAGTATGTTCCATGTTGCACGCAAAATGACTGATAACTAGATGAAATGACTAATGGGACTCATTCTTTGATTTATTCTGGTTTTGTCTTAGCCTCCGTTTCATCAAATTTATAATATTACACCTTTTTTCATAACAATTTCATGTTGTGCTGCGATTGTCATGATAAAAGTCGCTCTTTGAACATGATCTTTATATGGATGTTTCTGCGCATCCACTTGTTTTCTGTTCAGTGTTGTATCTTTCTTGAACCAGATCAACGATTGTAGTCCATCAGAACATTGAGCCTGACCAACTATTGTATTCCATTTTAGTTTTAGTCCTTAGAGTTGTGTGTCTTTTCCTCTGTGTGTGTGTGTGTGTGTGTGTGTGTGTGTGTGTGTGTGTGTGTGTGTGTGTGTGTGTGTGTGTGTGTGTGTGTGTGTGTGTGTGTGTGTGTGTGTGTGTAATGAGTGAGGGGTCGGTCTTGTATTGTTTCGTGCGTGTGTGTGTGTGTAATGAGTTAGGGGCAGGTCTTGTATTGTTTCGTGTGTGTGTGTGTGTGTGTGTGTGTGTGTGTGTGTGTGTAATGAGTTAGGGGTAGGTCTTGTATTGTTTCGTGTGTGTGTGTGTGTGTGTGTGTGTGTGTGTGTGTGTGTGTGTGTGTGTGTAATGAGTTAGGGGGAGGTCTTGTATTGTTTCGTGTGTGTGTGT
This sequence comes from Marisa cornuarietis, assembly GCA_004794655.1. Classification (NCBI taxonomy): domain Eukaryota; kingdom Metazoa; phylum Mollusca; class Gastropoda; order Architaenioglossa; family Ampullariidae; genus Marisa; species Marisa cornuarietis. The sequence continues at coordinate 1,380,492 of SMMW01000134.1, forward strand.
GTGTGTGTGTAATGAGTTAGGGGCAGGTCTTGTATTGTTTCGTGTGTGTGTGTGTGTGTGTGTGTGTGTGTGTGTAATGAGTTAGGGGCAGGTCTTGTATTGTTTCGTGTGTGAATGGTGTCTTGTGTTTGACGTCATGTGTGCGTCATTTGTTCTACGTCATTTTGGGAAAAGAATGACGTAAAAAGAAGAAGAAAGAAGACGGTTCCATGGCCAGATAGAAAAGAGAGAGCAGCGAGTTCTTCATCTTCCATAAATCAACTAGAAATCTCTTCACCTTCATCCCCACCTACGGGGGCTCGTCGAGCGTGGTGTGTGTGTGTGTGTGTGTGTGTGTGTGTGTGTGTGTGTGTGTGTGTGTGTGTGTGTGTGTGTGTGTGTGTAATATGTGTCGTGTGTATGCAAGGTAAGTGTATGTGCGTCCTATTACATCTGTCCATCAGAACATCAGACATTGTTAATGTGAAGGCTAAGGTTCTTTTCTCTGGTTGAGACCTATGCGCGTGGTTCGTTTGGTTTTGGGATTTGTTTTTGTTTGGTTGTACATATGATTAAAAGATCTGAGATTATTAATTAGTCTTTTCATCTGATCATGTGTATATATTGAGACCTGGTGTAATTATCGCCCTTTTAGCTTCTTTGGCCACAAAAAGTGTACGTGGAGTGTTTCACACTGATTCTGTTGTTTACATCAATGTATTCATCAATATCTCTGGTGTTCATCTTCCTGCAGCTCCACAACTTCAACTGAGTGTGATGAGCTGATTGATGTAGAGCTGAGTGTGTAGCTGGGTTGAGCTGTAGGATGTTAGAGACTTCATGTGTCACTGGTGTTTCTAAATATTTTGTAAGACTTTGCTTCTTTCTCCAATTTTTTTGTTTTGGCTTACTTTGTTAAATATTTCGGATCATCCACAATAACATCACGAGTGTCATTAGATTCTAAAATTATTATGACAGGTTCGTTATTATTTGCAGAAACACTTAACTGGCTGTATGTCTTTAACAATAAAGAGTTGGCCTGTTTAATATGCTCAAGATGAATTGTTAGCATGTTTCAGGTTATGTATGTGAAAGCTATCAAAAAGTGATGGTGATTCTAACTAGTGGATGATCGCCACACATCAGACATCACACACAGGACACCGCAGGCTACAGGGACGAGGGGATGGCACTGAATTCACTTTCACTTTCGTTTGCTCATGAGTTTGTTAATATTCACAGCTACACAGCATTTCACTTCACCTGAGGAAGACCATCATTGGGTTTGTCTCTCATGTCAACTGCAGGACCTAGTAGCAGGTGTATAATGTTGTTCTCCACCTGTATTATTATTCTTGAAGGGATGTGATCTGTTACTATTGATAAGTAGTGTATAATGATATTGTGAAATTTTATGTAAAATGTTAATTTTATTGTTTGATGTAAAATGTGGATTCTGATATTAATGAATGTGAATGTTACTCACAGTTTATATTACTTTATTCCCGAATGTTGATTAATCCTGAAACGTATTTTTGTTTTGGACAAATTATCATTTTCTTTTATAATTGTTGCTTCTCTAAAGTTAACTGATGCTCTGGGAGAAGAAAATGAAGTTTTAAAATTGTGTTTTAAGAGGCTTGCACTGTGTTAGAACATATAATCTAAAAAAACTGTTTCAAACAATTTGATATTCGTGATAAGAATTTACACGTTTTTATTATAAACTTTTGGTCTGTATTTGTCACTTGTGCATGTTATAAAGGCTGTAGTAGTCTTGCACTCAATGCTTTCTTTGTAGAAAGAGGAGGTATGGGGGTGTAACAGTTGATTGCTATTCACCTATGAATCGAGAATCCACTGTCCTCCATTCAGACTTTACATGGAGCCATCTTTTCTTTCTCTATGTCTCCCCTATAAAGGGCCAGCTGCTTTGCCTTGATAACATCTTTGCCCCCTGATCAATTCAAACCCCAAATTTCCGGTCCTCCTTCATTTTAGTGTTAACATTTCATCTGTGTTGCATGGCTGCTGCTGCTTTGCTTTATGAAACTACTTTTTCTTAGTTTTGCCCTTTTAAAGGTTGTTTTACAAGCTAGACTTGATGCTTATGCACCCTGAAGATGATATTGATGTCGATATATATATATTGCACATTTCATATTCCTGCTGTTTCTATATGAAGTTTCCAAAGTAATGCTTGTTGTTGTGGTTTTGATTATAATAGATAAAACGTAAATATATATAATGCATTTGTATATTAAAATATATATATATATATATGAACTATAAGCTCTTTTCTAGAATTAATCAATTTGAATAGCTTTTCAAACTTGGCCATCCTTTTGTGTGCTGCTGTTTGATGTTGCTGATTAGATAATAACAGTATGGTACCCCATTCTGAATTTATTGTTCTAACAGTAATTTTGGCCGATTGCATTCCACTTGTACATTCTGAAGTTTCTTTTTGTTTTCTTCGTCTATATTATACATAGAAACCGAGATTAGATAGTACTTTTTTTCTTTTAGCCCAATCTCTCAATCAGAAATTATTCATTAAATAGTTTGGTTTTGGTTTTGCTTGGGTTCTTGTCGCCTAGCCTCCTAACCCTTAAATCAGGTAGATCGCTGAGTTCTAGATATTCAAATATCGTATCGTCCTCTTGCTATTATCAGTAATGAGTAATTCTTTCTTTTGTCATTTCCAATATCGTAATACCGACATATATTTAAAAGCAAAGTATAAAATAAATTTTGAAAGTCATTTAACAGTTTAGAAGGTCGATATTCTGAAGGATTTAAAGGATTTTACAGAAGGTAAAGATATTTCAAAAAAATGAAGACATTTAACTTATATAATATCCGAATCATGAGAACGCTTCTCGAGTGTAGTAATCTAGTAAGTTTGAATTTAACAAATTAATGTTTGTGTCTCCTCGAGTCACAGAGGAGTTTAAGCAGATCAAACACGATAAACAAAATACAAGAATAATGATGTTCTGAAAATTTTGTTTAAAAATTGTAATTTCCTTTAAGGTGGTTCCCTTGCAGTTTTCAATAAATAAATGCCATTTACAATAAAAATTTTACACTTGAAGTTAAGCGATACTAACATAGCTGCCCTTCGACATTATGAACTACGATGCAGTATTCATAATAAAGATTGATTAAAAGAGAAAAGCAATATTAATTAATAATATTTTGGATTTATGCATACAATTATTTCAGAGTAAAACATTAGTATTTCTTAGAAATTGGAAACTTTTGTCAAGGTGCTGTGCACGTTTCTACCTTATGAGCATCTTCATTTACGGCTTCATTAAATAGAACACAATTACAAATAAAAGATTTCAAAAGTTGACAGTGTTTTAGTTTTCATTTAACAGAAGCTTAGACCTGTGACATACTTTGCCGTCTGTCTGTAAGGATGACTGTACACGATTGCTCTATTTATTAAGTTGGGATAACTTTAGATTGTTGAGAAATATCCTAAAGATGAAAAACTTGCGGACATTGTGTCACGAAATGGAGAGTTGGGCAGTCTGTGGTGTGTGTCACAAACTGTCAGACTAACCCCAGTACTAATCGCATTCATGTCATCCTCGCCGATGACTAGATTAAAGAGACACTTGTCCTACCCTCTCTCCACCTTTAGACACTCATGGTAGAGGGTAGGAGTCCGGTCCCGACGATGACACTGACCACCGGGGTATGACCAGTGTCACGCTTTTTATGACAGTGTTAAAGAGGTACATGTGGACAGTTGACCATGACCAATACACATCGCTTGTCCAGTGTCACTTTCTTTCCTGTGATTGTTTATTCAGGTTGGGCAGGTGTGGGTGTAGATGCCGGACATCTTTATCACGTTGGGAATCTCTCTATAATGACAATCGTGCTTTTGTTCAAGCAGCTGGTGATTTTAATCACACCACTGACCCGCAGTTTCTGTCAGGTGTAAAGACATTGTTCCACCCTTTGCCTCTGGGTCATACCCGGCCATCGGTCTGGGGTGTTCTTGATGACAGACACACAGACACCTTCACATTGTTCGCTGCTGTTCCCTGACATGTTTGAAAGCACAAGAGACACAGTGATCATTGCTAATACAATGTCTCAGTCAAGCGCATACAACCGACATCTGACAGTCAATGGGAGATAACCAGCCACGAGTAAATTTTAGTTCATTCACAAGTTACTTCCCTACTAAATTAATATATTGGTGTGCATAGAAAGAAACCATATGCTCAAGAGACTCACAGGTAAATGTGAAGTGGCGCGCGACAAAACTAATATTTCCTTGTTTAAATGTAGAATCTTGTTTATGGTATACTCATAGGTGGGCATGCGCGTGCCCGAGTGTTTGTATTTATTTTATATATAAATATATAAGACGTGTACATAGCTACAGGCAAGAACTACATCATCATCTGCCTTCCACTTTACACCATATATGAGATGTAATGCTGGATTGATGTCCAGGGGTAACGACGGATTGAGGTCAAGAGGTCACGTGCATGTGTATGAGCCATGGAAGAATGTTGGCCTGATAAAATAATAATCATTCCATAAATACTGCTAAACATTTTGTAAAAATAATCTCAATTCCCTAACCTCAGTAAAATTACATTGTTACTGTAACATCATTTTACGTATTGTTAATAAAAAAAATAATAATGAAAAAAAATTCTCTAATTCGTAATGCTTTCCACAAAATAGGTAAAATTTGATTAATTTTGTAAAATTCCTAAGTAGATAAACAAAACTGAGAAGAAGTGTCATAAAATTGTTGGGAGATATACGACTAGAGTAACTTTTTTATCTTGAGCATATCAACACAAAATGTAACTCGGTTTCTTAGAAACTGTAGTGGGGACATTTTAATAAGGCAGTAGACAAATATCTCTGTCACTGTTTGCAGCAGTTTGTTAGTTACACCAAGTCTCAACCTCTACAGTAAATCTCTAACACCAATATACTTAGCATCAGTCTAGTAAGTACTTATGGCAGTAGTTTATGTTTGTTACACCAAGTCTCTACCTCTACAGTAAATCTCTAACACCAATATACTTAGCATCAGTCTAGTAAGTACTTATGGCAGTAGTTTATGTTTGTTACACCAAGTCTCTACCTCTACAGTAAATCTCTAACACCAATATACTTAGCATCAGTCTAGTAAGTACTTATGGCAGTAGTTTATGTTTGTTACACCAAGTCTCTACCTCTACAGTAAATCTCTAATACCAATATACTTAAATATACTTAGCATCAGTCTAGTAAGTACTTATGGCAGTTTATGTTTGTTACACCAAGTCTCTACCTCTACAGTAAATCTCTAATACCAATGTGGTTAACATCAGTCTAGTAAGTACAAATGACATGAATAAGATGTAGAATGAATATGGTTTTTACTGATTATTTTACGAGGCCAGTTTTGCTATAAACAGTCTATGAGTCGTAGTTTGAATTCTCTTAACAACTGTTTAACATTACCAACCCCCTGACATTCCCAAACAAATCCAAAACCTTAATAATAAAGTACTAACATAACATTACTAACTCAAGTGAGCTCATTACTGGGCATATTTAAAAAAATATTTAAAACTTTTCTTGGCAGTCGATTTGGGGGGAGGGAGATTTATAATTTTCCACCAACAGTCACTAAACCTTACATAAGTATTAACATACAACAGGAATCCATTCCATTTGCCGTAAATCGTTCTATTTGAAATTCTAGCTGTCACGTTCAAAAAAACCTGTTGATAGCGAACAAATCGACTGTAGGGATGAATACATTGCCCTAGCTGTGACTAGTCTACAAATCTGTGTGTGAGTGTGTGCACCAAGCGTAGCCTTGGCTTGTATAAGAAACATGTACACTTTGCATGTGTCTTATTTCCGAAGTTTAAGTCCAGACCCCGCGGACACTACATCCTGTTTCTTTACCCGAGGACATCTTTGCCTCTGCATAATAAGTACGGGTGCAGGGGTGAAACATCTACTGAGTCTAGACTCTGCTTTATACCTTCATAAACATAAACAAGAGGCTTGTCCTTGAGGTCTGCATGTCGCCTCAGGGTAGCGACTTACCCTCGCTTCATGACTCCGGCCCCAGGCTACTGACTGACTCCCTCTAATGGAAGACTATGGTGAGAAGTCGTGATGAAGATTACTTTAAATAAATTCCAGATATTGTTGCTTCAGTTCTCGTTTGATAACCGCATGAATGTCTGCAAACTACAAATAGTTGTGTGAGCATAGCAGGCTCAGCGGGCAAAGTTCAAGAGTTTGGGAAAGTCAGACTGAAGCTTGTTTGATAAATCAGTGCATGCACACACACACACACACACACACACACACACACATTTCTACTCAACTCCCTCTAACACACTCTGTGTGAGCGTGCGTGCGTGCGGTCTGTGCGGTGAAGAAGAATGGTCTGGATGACATATGTTAGCAAGTCATGTTTGTCAATAGTGTATTGTGATAATTAAAAAATAGTAAATGACTTTGTGAAGCTCATTTCCTCCTGTGAATGCGTGCTCAACACTCTGCCCACGAATGACTGCAAACGACAAGACTTCATTAACTGGTAAAGCTGCCATTCTACTTTTGTTTGTACCTGAACTTTACTGGCCTAATGACAGGTCGCTTCATTTAGCATGTGTGTATGTCGGCCTGAGAGTCAACCTAATCTTTGTTTCTTTAAGATTAATAATATTTGTATATTGTTCTACAACTGTGTTGTCGGTTGTTGTTCCACGCGTGAGCGGCGACTGTGATCTGTGTTTGCGTGTGGACGTGCCAAACAGCGAGTGAGAGGGTGGGTCAGGGGGGAAAGTCGGGAGGGAGGCGAGTCAGCAACGTGTCCCCTTTCCCCTCGGGCAGTTTAGTCCCCACCTTTCTCCCCGCAGTTTCCTCACAACATTCCTTGATTTTTTCTACAAATTATTGTATTACTTTCTTTTTCGCTTCAAGAGGTCCTGTAGTTTTATTTAAATGGAAAAAGTTATTCATACAGGCGAGTGGTGGTTGTAAAGTGGAACACGTCTGCATGAAGAATGACAATGAGTTTCCTTCTAATCGTTACAAACAAGGGGGTGATGTGTGTTGGAAGTTGTAGTGTTCATTTATGAATTTATGAATTTACAAGTAATGAGTCGAAGCCACTACTTATTGTAGTCTTCATTGTGAGACGTAAGAGCGCCTGTGAGCCACAGCATTCGTGTGTGAGTAGTGAGCCACAGCATGAATGTGTGAGTAGTGAGCCACAGCATTCATGTGTGAGTAGTGAGCCACAGCATGAGTGTGTCGTGAGCCACATCATTCATCTGTATGTTGTAAGGATATTCCTAGGTTTTGAGTTGTGTTCAAGTACTGTGAGGTTTGTTAATGGAATGCAATATGATGTATTACAATAATAGTTTTTTTTCATAAGTAAACTTTCGTTACGTACTCAACAATCACAAATTAAAATTATATCAAGATACATAATGCATTGCATGTTAATTTTTACTGAATGTTAGGAGTTTACTCTTATATTTTCTTGTCATTGCACTTCTGCATCAGTTTTTATTGTAAGCAATTAACAGTCCTGCTTCACTAGTAATGTCGTTACTACTACTGTTAGTCCGGGGTACGAGACTTGTGCAGGTGGTTCTTCTACTGCTAACTAATCCAGCTGGGATGTTATTGTCAACTTTCGGTCTATGGCCTCTTTTGAGTCAAGCTTTTCCTATATATCCAAACATAAAATAAACATGTCTTGAGACAGTGTATTCATAGCTCATAATTAAGTCGTAATCATCACAAATATTCTGCCTGATTGGAAGCGGATCATACAGACGGTGTGTTCTTCCTATTATTATTATTATTGGGTTTTTTTGCAGAAGCCGCTGGTCAGATTGAACCAGGTTGTGGTCAGCTTGCAGCTGACTAATGTGATCAAAGAAAGGCGGCAGAGAGACTGAACATTTAAGTTGTCTACATTTCTGGTGCCGATCGTTCGCAACATGGAGATATTTTGCAAAGATTTCCAAGAAGCGTTCCAAGTGTTTCAGTCCAACGGTGTACACGGACAGAACTGCAACAAACCGACCTACGCTGTCGCCCAGTACACACGTGACGGCGAGCCTCACTATTTTAGAGCCAGGAGCGAGGCTGGAAGTCACGTGGAAGAGGCTGTCATCCGCCATTTTGAAGGCCTACTCACGCATAACGCCCTAGCTTCTTCAAGAATCAAACTTTACCTCAGCAATTCTCCCTGTTACGAATGTTGCGAGAAAATCATCAACTTTGTCGACGCTTCTTGGCTGATCCACGGAGCAGGCCTGGAGATGGAGGTGGTCTTCTCGGCTTTATATCTCGTAAAGCGGCCATCTTGCGAGCAGGACCCGCGGTGCTTTTTGCATCGTGTTTCTGCTCCAACCCACGAGGCTCAGGCCAGGGGCTTGAGGAACCTCAGCAGCGCCAAAGGGGTTCGCCTGCGCACCTTCAAAGAACAGGACTGGGTGCACCTTCGCAGCCTTTTGGGCCACTCGTCTGCTGAAGTCACTCGCTTGAAAGAGCATGATGACACGGTGAGGGACGATTTCATTCAGATTATGAACGGTTTTAAAGATGAAGGCCGCACGTTAAGGAATGGCTATGGACACACAATAGTCGTCTCCCAATGGTGAACATTGTCTCTGAATTGTTTAAAAATTACGACGAAGAACTCACAGCAGCAGGCAGTAACTGTAATATTTGACCTCATACATAAAATAGTTTATAAATAGCTTTTTCATTGACCTTTCAAATGTTTTACGTCTATGAGGTTCGCTACCTCTCAAAACTGTCAGACATGATTACAAAGTGCTGTTATCTTTTGAATTGTAGAGCTTACTATAATTAGATATACAGAGGTTGGTTGGTTGGTTGGTTGGTTGGTTGGTTGGTTGGTTGGTTGGTTGGTTGGTTGGTTGGTTGGTTGGTTGGTTGAGTTTAACGCCGTGTCAGCAACTAAGGCTATATCATGGCGAGAAAAAAATAATCTTATTTTAAATTTTTTTGCGACAAAAAGACCCTCAAGTGATATAAATATAGCATCGTAAAAATTAAAAACCCACACAGAAAGCAGGAAACACAGTTGAGAGTGGAGAACATGTAAGAGGAGAGTTGTGGCCCAAACAGGCCACCAACAGACCAAAAACCAAGAAACTATCAGGGCATAAAACACTTAAATCTTATGATAAAGCCCTATCCGCCATCAAAAAGTAAAATACAAAGGTAAAATGGACTTACGGAACATGTTCACATTGCGTGCCTCTTGTGTTCAATAAAATTTATATTTTTTCAATGCTTGACTTGTACATCGTTCGCTTTAAAGCAAATTCTGTTGCGACGATGGCCTTTCATGTTTTTTTGGCTGCTCTCAGTTCTTTGGATGATGCTATGGTGATGATGAGTAGCTCTTCACTTACTTGATGTCGAGGACAGGTTTGAATAAAACGTTGGCCATGAACGTCTGCGCAGTCTTATCGCATTGTACATATATATATATATATATCGATGTATTCAAAATTCAAACGCTTAACGTCTTTGTTAATTGTATATTTTGCTTACTCCAAGTATATTTTAAAATCATTGTTGTTCGATATTTTATATGATAGTTAAATTAGTGGGTTTTTAAAAATTATGTCATATCTTTTAATTACGTAGAATTTTTAAGCTTTTCAATGTGTTACAATTTGTAATTAACAATGTGGTTTTTTCAAACCTTGGCTCGCCAGTGTAAACAAAATAAAGTCGTTACTGTCTAGTAAGACAACAAATGAAACTGAATTGTTTGAAGCAAAGCATCCCAAAAGAGAGAAGAGGTCAACTCTTACTTCAGTTGTCAAGAACGATAATTTCACAGATGGCGCGAGTACAGGTTCGTGACCACAGCCAACAGATATCGGTGTTGTTGTAGAAGTCGTCAATGTGGTCTCTACGGTTCAATCGTCCTCTTACAGCAATGCCGATGCAAACATGCAGTTGTAGGAATGTTGTTGTGATCAATGTGAAGCTTAACAGCAAGAAGGGAGAGAGGTTGTTTAACATCTTGTGTCACCTGGGTAACTTTTTACAACCTTTGTTGTGATGAGAAAATGACGCGAATAATCTATTTTGGTACATTCAATATCATTTTCTTGCTTAATTCTTATTGATACACATATTATTAATTGTTAATTAACTGGATGATTGAAAAGAATCTACAAATCAAGCCGTGTATATCTCCAACGGTTAAAAATACAAATTTATTCAATATCGCCATGCTCTTCGCACTTTGTTGATTTTTCACCTGTTTTTTGTTATCTTTACAACAGTATTCTTTCTGACTGACATACCTGATAGACACACCTTAGAAACACAAACCTCAGACTGCTTGTCCTCAAATAACGACATAACATCTACTGAGTCACGTGACAGGAGCTCGCTGATCGAGTTCATCCACAATTTTGACAGAACATTTTTGTAAGTGGCACAAATCAATTCTCTGATTATTTCCCGAGTCAATCACTGATTTGTATTTGTGTAAACTGTAAGTGTGCCTCAGATGATTCCAACTCTCACACCTGCCTGTGAAGTGCTGATGGAATGTCGTCTTCATTAATGCATTAATACTGAAAGTAATGACGAACAGTAATGAATGTTAGATATACCTTCACTTAAAATATTACACCATAGAGGGTCGAGGAAGGTAAGACAGCGAGGGAGAGTAGATGGGCACCACCCTCACGTAAAGGTGGTCTCAATAAAAGTGAGTCTCTCACACCTCACTCACTAACGACTTCAAAAAGGTTAGAGGACGACCTTCACCTTTATTTTACCACGTGAAATGAGCTTATAGTTGTTCCTTTCGTCATCAGTATTGTCTGTAGTCATGTGAGTTTAGAGCCTATCACAGACTGCGCCTTGTATCTCAACTCATTACTGATGAGATGTTAGTGTCAGGTAATGAGTAGATAGGCAGAGGTTTACAGTAATGTTTTACACCCAGTCAGCAACTAAGGCTATATCGCGGCAAGACAGTTAGCCTTGTAAACAGATGCCACATGCAGAGAAAGAACAACGTCCCGGGACGAGATCTGAACCTAGGACAGCCAACCTTCACTGTATTGTTTACAGGCGCTAACCGTTGCGCCACCGGACCGTTGCAAAGTTCAGAGCGAGGCTTTTGACACTAAATACTTTAGAAAACCGTGCATTAAATTCTCGCACTGATGTGTGAAAAGCACGCGCGACGACTTTCTAGATGTGTGTACAGTCTGAACAAAGGGATTTTGTTCCCAGCCAAGCCGCGAGCTACACGAGACAGTATCACTGCAAGTATCTCAACCACAACACAAAACCTCAGGAGCACGAAGTTGTCCTGCTTTTACTTTGCACTTAGAACTGTTCTATTCTACCTGAAGAATGCACCTGAATGTTGGCTGTCGGGCTAATAATGTGATTGAAATAAATCGATAGTCAATGGTGATCCCCGACACCAAGGCAGCCATACTTAAGTGATCATTGGTGCCGTCTGCTCAGGGCCGCATTGTAACGGACACGGTACAGGTGAGAGACAGACGTGACGAGTGGACAGTACAGGTGAGTTAGCTCAACACCTCTGCTTCTTTCTTCTAGCCAGCATACCTTTTGTTTTCACTCCCGTCGTTGTCACTGATTTGTATTTGTGTAGATTAAACTGTCAGTGTGTGTCAGATGATTCCTAATCTCACACCTGCCTTTGAAATGCTGACGGGGTGTAATCTTCATTAATGCTGAAAGTAATTACGAACAGTAATTATTGTTGGATATACCTTTGTGAGCTAATCAACCCTCACTTCGAGTATTACAGCAATTTAGTTACACGTTATTCTTCAAATCGGCTAAAAAGACACATCGCAGATAAACAATAAAGTCGAAAAAAGAGAAGGAAAGTATTGTACTTCCAGGAAACCAGAAAACAGCTGCCTGTGAAGTGCTGATGGAATGTTACCTTCATTAATACTAAAAGTAACGAGGAACAGCAATGAATGTTGGATATACCTTCGTGAGCTAATCAACGCTCAGTTTAAGTATCATATATATAGCAATTTAGTTATTTGTCAACTCGCCAAACACTCACCGCAGATACTAAAATCGAAAGAAGTAAACGAAAGTAGGGTACTTCCTGGAAACTATAATAGAACATTGAGTCAAAATATCGCCTGATGTTGACAGATGTTTTGCGTGAACTGCCTCAGGCAGATTGTTGATCATCAAGGAGGGCAGCTCGGTCGTTAGTCGTCTCATCTGACCGACACATTACAGGAGTAGGTGGCCTGGCTACACCTTACGACAGCCCCACCACTTGAGCAAGTGAGTTCTCTCCAACAAATTCTTACCTGTCTGGGGCCAATTGCACAACACATTTCTAATGTTAAACACTTTTAGGCCTTAACTCTATTTAGATAATTAGTTGAAACTGCACACAACAATTTTAGAATTTTTAAAACTAAAACTGCTTTAAGTAAGATAAAGTTGTTTAAGTCTGACTTTCCATCCTGTCAGTACAATTTTTTATATTTTTCTGCAATGCATCAAAATGGCTAAGAAGAGATTTTGCTTCTTTAGAACAGTTTTGAGGTTTAGAAACGTGTTGTGCAACTGGCCCCTGGACTCTGTCTCTGTTTCTGTCATTTACTTTATTTCTCTTGTTATTGTCCTTTATCCTGAATTATCGCAAGCTTTTCAAGCCTTTGTGAACTAGCACTAGTAGATGTGAAGCTGCTTTTAGTCATCGCTTTGAATACAATTGGGTTGCTAAGTGTTATGCGAAAATCTCTTCACAGCTAAAATTTGAGATGTTTTACATGTAAATATTTAATTTAAAATTTGGGATGTTATTTCATTCTTCTTTTCATCTATTATGTTTTAAACTTCAATTAAAATGGTTTAGTTCCCCATAAGATAATGAAGTGTGGGTTTCTAATAAGGCTGTAAGTAAACGAAAGTGTCATTCAGTTAATGAGATTAGGTTTACAGTGCTTAGAAGTAAATACTGCTATAATTTCATGTTCCTGGGACCTGTTGGGTTTTTCAACCGCTCACCTTATTATATTGTGGGTGCTGTAAGTTCTCTGACGATATTTGTCTGCCACTGATCACGAGGACATACCTAACATGTCTAGTTAATTGCATTTCTGCTCCATGACTTGGATCCTTTGCAGATTGTGTTTCTGTCCAGCTGTCACATCATCCAGTTGTCAAAAATCACCTAGGTCAAATAAAGTTAATATTCTTAGTGAAGTCAGCCTATGGCATAAGGGATCCAAGGGGCCTGCTATGATGTCTGTGTTCGATATGTGAGAGATGTAAAAAGAACACAAACTGGTCCATGCATGTTTTTAGTGTGCAAGATTATACATTGTCTGTTGGTGACTTGCTTGGTGGATGAATGTACTCTTAAATGAATGTTACCTTATGTTCATGATTGTTTTTCATATTGTAAAATACTGTATTACATGCGTTATGTATCTGTGAATAAATGTTAAAAAATAGTTAATATTCTGAATCATTATAAAAATGAAATTTTTGCTCTTTAAGAATACCAGAGATGAGCCACTCTTGCTAGTTTACATTTTTTACACTAAACACGCCCCAAGCACACAGAACGAACATCAAGCCAGTTCGAAAAGTACCTTAAAGGTCTAGTATGGTGCAAATGTTTAACGATTGCTTAATAACAAGGTATTTTTTTCCAATTCGTTTCGTTTTCAACATCGCCATATACATCAAGAGGCCAGCAACACAGACGCCAGCATTGTCGGTACATCTGCCTTGTCAAAGTGGCTAACAATGAGAGAGCTTGGACCATATGTTAATGATGTGCATCTGTCTGTGCACAGTGATGTAAAATACATTCAGTAGCTAGTCATTTCGAGTAAAAATAAACATGTCAAGGTTTTAAAACATTTGAGAATGTCTCTTTAGGTTAATATAATTAGTTCTGTCACTTTGAGAATGTCCAAAGATTTTGTCTGCAGTGTATTTTGAAGAAAAATGCTGAGTTGACAAGTGAAAGCTACAACAGCCCGCCCTCGCCTTCATTTCGTCTACCCTGGGTAGCGCCTCCTGTTCATCATGGGTAAGAAACAGCTTTTGTGCTTTGATTCGCACCTGGTCACATCTTTTGTTCGGGAAAGAAGGTTGGGGGCTCGCGAGCCATGTGAGGTGATCATAAATGTCTGATGTCTGAATATTACACTACCGTTCCCCTACAGGATTATGTTAAGGTTGAGTGAGGGGTAGAGATACCTCACAACTGTCACCTACATACCCAGTCCCCGGGGCCAGTGACTCGCGCTTGGCGAGGACACACCCAGAATATTGTAACAGAGACTTAGCTAAAAATAAAGCTTAAACACCCCTGTCTTCACTTGTGTTTATGTAAGCTCAAAATTAAGATAAAATGTTTCAAATTCTCCCTTCTGTCCATTCGGCAAAACCAGGATATGGACGAGGCGTTGTATGAATTCGCTCTCTCTAAGACATGTATCATATATTCATGGTAGTGTGATAATCTGACCTTCCTTCTACATGAATCTGCTGAAAAAGCGTGAATTATATTTAAAATAATAAACACAGTGTCTGGTAATTAATTAGAGAATACAGCCTTTATGTGAAAAAGGGAAGTAATTATATAAAAAAAACTATGAGCAGGAAAAAATACCGAACGACGCCAGAAAAGATTAAAGACAAGGTGTGTGCATGGATATTTCTTTTGTGATTATATGTCAATATTTCTTGTTTCCCCTCCCTCGCCTGATGTTGGTTCTTGGTGACTAAGTGGTTGGGTGGTTTGGCTATTTGGTGAGCAGGCGAGTCGAAGGCTCTGGGGCTGGTTGGTTTAATTATGATTATTGTACAGCCTCTAGATATGACTTGGAGGGAGAGACACTTGGTGTCATCCGCCCCCCTCTCATCCCGGACCTTAAGAAGGTGCTGAGTGACTACCCTGACGGACAGATCCTCAAGGTGAGTGAACATGTCAGCAGTTTCTGCTGATAGTAAACACCTATCAAAACATTCGACTGATCCTACAGGCGTCAAATATCTGCCAAAACATTCCACAGATTCTAAAAGTGCACTAACACTTATCAGCTGCTGAAATGTGTGTAAGCAGAGACGATATACAATGATTTGTAAATCGGAAAAATAATAAATGCACAATGAAGTAAATAATAAATATATCAAACAAACAAAATAAAATAATAATGGAAACCGACAAGAAAACCAATCTCGACCTCATTTTAATAAAAAAAGACATGAGAACAGATCCTAGGTTACCTGAGTTGAGGAAATGGTCAGGAAAAAATACTAACAAGTTCAATCGCAAAGTTGAAAGCTATTGTTCGATACTCCTTTCGAAAAAGGACATTACTGGAAAAAGCAAAAACAATGCACTTTATCATGTTGAATATATCTTTTTTAAAAATTAAATACGTAAGTAAATGATTCATGATGATTTATCGAGTAAGGTTTACAGGAAAGATTGTAGATCGTAAAAGATATTTCTCTCTTTTTCTGCAGAAGACTCAGACATTTTGCTAGTGGCCGTTTGTGTATATTTTTTCTCAGGAAATGATTCAGAATGCGGAGGATGCAGGTGCCACCCTGTTGAAGTTTGTCTCAGACACCCGAGAGTTCAACCAAAGTGTCAGTCCTGCAGATGTCGAAGAAAACCCTCATCTCAAGTTCTTCAAGGTGAACTGGTGTACTCCTTTCTTCTTTTCTAGAAAGATAAAACCATACTGCAATGGTACATGTGCATCACAACAAACCATATCAAAATCTTGTTCTGGTCCATTTATAACATTTCATCTTGCAAGGTTTTCCTTTAACTCAGGGGCCAGCTCTGTACGCCTTCAACAACGCCATGTTCAGTGACAGGGACTGGCAGGGAATCCGAATGATTCACACCAGCATCAAGGAGGCTGATCCTCTCAAAGTCGGGCGTTTTGGCCTCGGCTTCAAGTCAGTCTTTCACCTGACAGGTACAGTGTTTTTGTTTACACTTTCCCCAGGTGTTGGTATTAAAGACTTTACACGAATTCGTAAAATTATTGACTGTAGTTCAGTTAATAAAATCAAATGAATAATTAAAACCAGGTGCTCGGCCCTTTCCTGCTTAGATCAGAACCGATTGTATTTTGTAAAGGGTTTTATTTTCAGACCGCGTTACCATCCTCAGTGGAAACTACCTTATGTATATGGATCCATTCAAGGGAGACAACCAGTGCTTCATTCTCAAAAACCTCGCTTGCATAAAGGAAGAAGAAAAGAAGTGTCTTCTGCAAGGACTCGGTGGAATTTTTGGAGTTGGTGCGAAGATGTTCAAGAAAGGCCGCTTCAATGGCACTGTATTCTGGTTCCCTCTCAGACGAAACGCAAACAAACTTTCCACTAACATTTATTCAGCTGACAAAATGAACGATCTGTGGCATGCATTCAGGATGGAAGCTTCTGGAATCTTGTTGTTCTTGAAGAAAATTGAATCTGTAGGGCTGTACACGAGAAGACAGGACTCTCAGCTCACTCTTGACTTTCACGTGCGACTTGCTGCCAGCTGCTTGGAAAATGTTCGTAGAGATAATTCTACTGAAACCGTCATGGCTGCTGGTGGACAGATTCCGGTCACTACGGTGTGGAGCAGCCTCATCAAGGAAGTGGAGATGTCAGATGACCATAGCGGACAGTCTGTGGATCACAGAGAGAAATGGTTGGTAGTCAGCTATTACCCTGGTCAGACAGACCTGTCTCCAGAACTTACTGAACTGTGTGAAGACCCCGACCTGTGTTACAAGCCATATGTGGGCCTGGCAGTTCCACTGGAAGGGCAGACGAATTTCCAGGTATTCTAAACAAGTTTATTGATGGTCATATCTGTGCTTAAATGTTAGTCATGAAAGTAAGGGTTTATGAATATCTTTGTGTAAAAGACCGTCGTTTAAAACGTTTATGAACTCTTTCTCCACAATTGCTCATAGAAACTGGCTATTGTATGCAAAACTGGAAGGGAAAGGTTTGGTATTTTCTGTCAAATTAGCTGTATGATTTCAATAAAATCACTGAAAACTCCCCCGTGGCTATACTTTTTTTATTGCAGAGCCAGGTCTTCTGTTTCCTTCCTTTGCCCCTGGAATCTCGCAGTCCAACAGGACTACCGGTCCATGTCAACGGCTTCTTTGCCCTCAGTCAGAACCGCCGTCACCTCGAGTTGCCCGACCAACTGAGCCACCAGGCTCGCATGGGAAGGCCTGTCCGCTGGAACTGTCTGCTGGTAGAACAACTGCTGCCTGCATGCTACACCATGCTGCTGATGAGGTGGGAGATTTTTCCTATCGTTACCGCTCAATTATGTGCTTTAATGATTAGATTCATAACGCCTGGTAGATGGGGCAAAAACAATCATATTAGATATGGCATCTGGTATACAGTATTTCTTTACAGGCTGGGAGAGATGGAAGACACAAGTCCTGTTCAGTTCTACAGTTTGTGGCCTGATGTCAACAAAATGACCGACAGATGGCTGTCGCTAGTGCGACCTCTGTTCGTCACCATGGCTACAAAACCGGTCTTTTATACAGAAGGCGGACAGTGGGTGGAGCTTTCCAGGGCCTTGCTAAGTACTTTTCCAGATGAAGTCAACGAGGTCATCAAACGTACAGTTCACAAAGTTTATGTCACGTGTCAAGAGAATCTTATTGTCCTCCCCAAAAATGTCCTCGAAGGTCTCAGTTTGTCAAGTTGCCTGTCAACTGTTGCCATAACAACACCACAGCGACTCGGTCGTCTGCTGCAGTCATGTTTGTCACAGTTTGAAGGCCAAGAAAGGTGTCACCTCCTTGCCTACCTGTGTGATCAGAAAGATTTCTCGCTGCTGGAAGGTCTCCAACTTCTTCCTCTTCAAGATGGATCCTTCAGGGCTTTCACTACAGAACCTTCCCCGACATTCTTCTGTCAAGACTGTGACATCAGACTTTTCCCTGGACTGGAAACTCACTTCTGCTCCTGTGAACTGCCCCACGACCTTCGACAACATCTACATGACATCGCTGTGTCAGGTTTGTTCGAGTGCGAGCTTGCAACGTTTCATTGTAGAGCTGTACGAAAATAGATATGAATGAATAAGATTGCGCCTTAGGGGTAGGTCTTGTATTGTTTCGTGTGTGAATGGTGTCATGTGTGTGACGTCTTGTGTGCGTCATTTGTTCGACGTCATTTCGGAGAAAGGATGACGTAAAAAAGAGAAACAACAGTTCCATGTACGGATGGGAAAAGGAAAACATCAAGATCTTAGTCTCCCGTAAAATCTTCATCTTCATCTTCATCGTTATCTGTGGGGGCTCGTCAAGCGTTGTGTTACGTGTGTGTGATATGCAAGGTAAGTGCACGTGCGTCATATTACACACTTATGTTCCTTCCTGTGTGCTTCAGAATATATTAAGTAAATCTTTAGCCTTGACAGTTCATAATTAGCTCGTTATTTCAGCATTGAAAGCCGAGAAGGCGATCTCTCTGTGATAAAATATGGGCAAAACAATGACAAGTGGCCAGAGTCCTCGTTTTATCCAAGTCACGTGCAGAAGGTCCGCGTGAGCAGCTTGAACCTCCCACAGAGGTAGTTGAGGGCCACAAGTACAAACAACAAGAGCAGTGTGACCACCTTGTCCTTTACACGAGACAGAACTGGAGACCACTGCAGCTCAGGGGAGGGAATTATTTTGAATGACCACCATCACCTCAGCAACCATTTTCGGAAAAGACTGAAGACTCATTTGTTTACTTAAGACAGACTTAAACAACCTAGCATCATTTCTGTCTTTATTTTTTTTTCTTTTCTTCTGGGTTTTTTGTTTGTTTGTTTGTTTGTTTGTTTTTGCTGCGCAATGAGCATTCTTTTGAATGGATACCTGCGCAATATAAATCGACATCATCATCATCATGAAAGACGACGCTAGCCCCGTTGTTTGAAAACTTTCCGAGGGGACAACTAAATAACTTGCAACAGACTAGTAGAGTGAACTGTATACATGAGCTGAGACAGATGTTTATACAAAGGAATAGAACGAATGTATACATCTGCAAAGTGCAAATAAATATAGTATCAAATGGTAAAGGTATTATCATATCAGTGAATAAGTTGTGATATTAATCTAAAATCTTCGGTTAAAGCTCTCATCGCTTATATCAACACATTATTTATTTTTTTTATGATTTATTTTTTCTGTTTAGGGTTATTTTCCGTGAGGTTGTTGGCGAAGACAGACGTGCGCCACTTGCTGATGAAAAGTATTCACTGTAGGTTTGGGCAACAGGAACCTACCGTTTCTCTAGACGACCCGTGGCTCCAAGAGGTTTGGCATTTTTTGACTAACAATTTTTCCCACAGCCTCGATGACTTTTTTTCGATGCCACTAATACCCTTCCTTCAAAATAACAACTTTGTGCTAAAACCTCTTCTGGAAAACTACGTATGTGGACGAGTGAGCGGCATGGACACAGTTACAGATACACTTGTGACCTGTCTGAGAAAACTCGGAATCACTGTCCTCACTCACCTGCCTGACTACATCACCAGACACCCGATGGTATTGGGTCAGTTAGTACAGTGGCCTTCTACTCGTGGCCTTCTTGCTGCTCTGTCCCGTGTTAGCGAAGATGACAACAGGCACCCCGCTGTAATACTTGCTTTCAATACGACAAGCACGAGAGAGGACCGAGCCTGTCTGATCAAACTTCTAGACGACTGTCGAGATATTGTATTGAACATCAACCTTCAGAGGCTGTTGCAGCAGCTGAACTTGTTCTCGTGTCTTCCTGACCGCACAATCACAAGTATTGCTTGTGTAAGAGCCATAGCACCCGAACACTTGCCACCAGTTCCTGTACCCAGACAGATGCTTGTGTGTCAGGAGTCACGTGGCGCTACAGCTTGGGGGACAAGTAGAGAGTCTGCAGGATATCAATCGTGAGATCCTTCTGAACATGCAGCCAGGGAGGGAAGGATACTCACTAGAGCTGAAACATGAGTTTATGAAATTCTTCATGGATGAGTTACCGAATGACAAATTGCTATACCAACTGGCTAGAAGAGTAAAATTCCTGACAACATCATCCAATCAGCTGAAAGCTGTGGAAGATCTCTATGACCCGTCTCACAAACTTCTGAAGGAGGTCTTAAGCGATGACGAATTTCCTCCCGGCGACAAGTATTTTATTGACAAGCTTCGAAAACTTGGACTGAAAGATGAAAACCAAGTATCTTCAGAAGAATTTCTACAAGTAGCTGAGTTACTGAACGCCAGTCACGATCATCCTGCCTCCATCAGACGGGCTCAGTCGTTGTGGACATTGCTGACGTCACAGATATCCCGACTTGACTCACGCGCCCTGCACGAGCTGTCACACTTCAGGTGTTTACCTGCTCTTCACGCAAAGTCAATGCCAGACAGTTATCCCTGCGAGCTTCCAGCAGCTTGTCCTGAACCTGTTCTAGTCAGTCCTAGAGATGTGTACCCTTACCAGTACCTCGCTCTTACAGGATCGGTCGCACCCGTCGCTGATGAAAAGTTAAGTAGCCACGTGGTCATGCAAACACTTTTTAAACAAGAACTTTCTGTAGAGACTGTTCTTGGACACTTGGCTAATATCACCAAATGTTATAACACTAGTAACAGTTTGAAATACCGGAATCAGCTACATGCTATCTATAGCTACTTTGCCAATCACGTGAAAGACCAGACACTACTCACGGCTCTCAAGACAGCACCATGTTTGCTGGCTGAAAGCGAAGCCATTTTTCTTCAACCAACGTTTTTCTGGCTTGAAGATAACACTAAAGACATTGAACTGAGACCATACAGGTACAGAATCTCACACGAAATGACCACGTGGACAAACCTCTTTATTGCATGTGGAACCAAGTATCGTCAGGATGCCTGTATGTTACTGGAGGTTTTATCTGAAATACAGAAAACACATCTGGAGACTACTAGAAGACAGTACAACAGAGATTTGAAACTCGTTGTTCAGATCCTGGAGACTTTGAAAGATTATCCTCCTGAAGAACGAAGAGACATCATTCTGCCCATAGCACACCGTGAAGGTAAAGCTCTCCGCTTCAGACCTGCTGTAGAATGTACTGTTGGTGATATCAAATGGCTGATGGAAGCTGAGTCACAATGCAGTAAAGATGAAGAGGTGGTGTTTGTTCATCCTAATGTACCTGTCATCACTGCTCTGACACTTGGAGCTCTAGGAATGATGGAAAGAGCGCTAGATGAAACAAAAGACATTGATTATGATTACCATCAGGATGAACCACTCACCACACGCCTTCACAATCTTCTAGAAGATTCCTACACTGACGGATTCTCTATCCCAAAAGAGCTCATTCAGAATGCAGACGATGCTGGCGCCAGGCAGGTCAAGTTTCTTCTCGATGAAAGACAGAATGAAGACTGTCGAGAACATCTCATCCACCCAAATATGGCGTCCCTTCAGGGGCCTGCACTCTGGGTGTTTAATGATGCAACGTTTTCTGACCAGGATTTTGCCAACATCATCAAGCTTGGAGCAGGCACCAAAAAAGACGATGCATCCAAGGTGGGGAAGTTTGGTCTGGGCTTCAACGCCGTCTACAACCTGACAGATGTTCCTTCTTTCATCAGTAGGAACGTCGTTGCATTCTTCGATCCTCACAGAACACATCTACCAAGAAGAATTACTGGAAAGAAAATTGACTTCCATCTGCCTAAAAATCGAAATCTTCTTAGGTCATTATCATCCCAGTTTAAACCTTTCGAGGGTGTGTTTGGCTGTT
This sequence comes from Marisa cornuarietis, assembly GCA_004794655.1. Lineage (NCBI taxonomy): Eukaryota > Metazoa > Mollusca > Gastropoda > Architaenioglossa > Ampullariidae > Marisa > Marisa cornuarietis. Next base: position 1,402,351 of record SMMW01000134.1, read on the forward strand.
CACTTCAACAAGAACCGTTTGTCGAATATCCAGCAACGCTTTTCCGGTTGCCTTTCCGATCGGAGGAACAGGCGGCCCTCAGTGACATCAAGAAGGAGTCTTACTCCCCAGAGAAGCGCAGACAGTTTTTGGCTATGCTGATGGAAAGCGCAGGCAACCTGCTGCTGTTCACACAGAATGTGAGGAGCGTGGAAGTGTTCCATTTATCGCAAGTCGAAAGATGCCCGAACTCTATGACACGTTTGATGTCCGTTACGAAAGATTCAGCGATTTCAACTCATGGACCTTGTCAGCCCATTCCAGATCCTGCCGAAAGCGTTCTAAATTTTTTTATATTTTCATTTCAAAACTTTTTGAGAGAGGCACTGATGTTCCAGACATAAGAATCACCGAGAATGTGTCTATATCTGTAGATGTCAGCTCTGCCGCCAAAACTACATGCAATGTTGACAGTTGTCAAAGCCAGTCTTCATGGCGTGTAGTGTGGGCGAGTGGGATAAAGCAGAGTGCAATGCTGGCTTTAGTTAACAAAGAAAAGAGATTTATTCCGCTGGCAGCAGCAGCTATACCCCTTGATGGCACCAAGCTACTGAGCATCACCAACTGCCCCTTTGGATTCTATCAACAAGGTCGTCTGTTTTGTTTTCTTCCCATCCCTGAGCAAGCTGGACTTCCTGTGCTGCCAGTTCACGTGAATGGAACATTTGCATTGACCTCAAATCGACAAAACCTGGTGAAAAGTACAAAAGAAAACAAAGACAACAGTGAAGGCGACTGGAATTCTGCGCTGATGTCTGATGCTGTATGTCGTGCTTACTTGCTTCTGCTGGAGTCACTCCAGGACGTCCTCCTTGATAACCAATACATGTTGCTTTATGAGCTATGGCTGAAACCAGAAGACAGCTTGTTTTTAGTAGACAGCTTCTACAATTGTCTTGTAAATCAGCGATTCCGTGTGTTTCCTTGTCAGGCTGGATGGGTGTCTTTTGACGAGGCGAGATTCTTTGACGCAACTTTCCGACATTCTCCTGTGGGAGGTATGGCCTTTGAAGTTATTCTTCAATTTTGGGAAAGCAAGGCTACTCTTTCTGACATTCCATTTGATATCTACAACTCCTTGAAAAGTCGCCAGAGAAATGCATTCGTTGAAAAGTGTTTGACTGAAGACCAGTTTTACCAGGACATTTTCTTTCCCAACATCAGCAGCGATTTCTGGACAACGCCACTCAAAGTACAAGTAAGGGACACGCTCACCCGACACGCTGTAGTCAATGGAAGTGACCAAGTGAAAAGACTTGTGTCAATGTATGCCTGTATTCCCTGTCAGTATTCCTCTGACCTAAAGATTCCAGGTCAACTGGTGGATCCCAGGTCTGAAGCAGCTGCCTTGTTCCTGCCAACTGACGGCAGATTCCCTCAAACAGGAAGTGAAGAAGGGGATGTTGACTTTTGCCAATCCGATTGTTTAGAAAATTTGATCCACTTAGGAATGGCAGCTAATGACCTTGAGTGGAAAGATATTATTCAGAGAGCCCTTTCTGTAAAAGACTTGTTGGAATTTGATGAGAAACTGGCTTATGATAGAGCTCATATGCTTCTCGACTACCTGGCATCCACGAGCTCTTCTCTGAATACAACTCGCCTGTCATTATGCCCTCAAGATGTGATAGATGTACTTTCTGCAACAGAGTTTCTTCCAGTTCTTAAAAAACCAGACGATTGGCCCTTCCCATGGTTTGAGGATGACCTTCAACCTCGGCTAGCTGCTCCGTGCCAGCTGTACCACAGAAAAATGGCGAACCTTGTGGCATGTACGCAGAAAGTATTCGCCAGCATCCCATCATCCGATCTGTGTTTTAAGACTTCTAAAAATTCCCGCGCAAAAGTACTTGAATGTCTTCAACTTGTCACACAAGATAAACCTACAGATGAAAAAACTTTACAGTCTGTTTTGAATCAGATTTTGTTAGTTGCCTCATTTTATGAATCCCATTCCGAAATCCCAAACATAAAAGCAAAAACAAACAAAATTTGTCGTACTGTTTACTTTTTTCTCCAACAGTGCATTGAGAGCAATATGCTAGAAAATGAAGAGGAACTTATTTTAAAGCCGTTGAAGTGTCAGCGGATCATCTGGACAGGTTCACGTTTTTGTCACCCTTCAAAGCTGGCATTCACGGCTAAATTAGCATGTCCTCCATACCTGCAGGAAGTCAGTAAGCTTGACAGATTAGATTTTAAAGATCTTTTCCTGTTCTTGGGAGTTAAGGAGACGTTCAGTACTCATGACATTCTGGGAGTGATGGAAGAGATGAAACAAGATGTAGGAGACAGGCAGCTATCAGACGACCAGGTGGAGCTCTTTTGCAGGGCCGCACAACTTTTCTGCTTCGCTCGTCAACAAACGCAAAACATCGTTTCTTGGAATTCAGAGAAGATTTTCCTGCCCGATAGAGAAGGCCTCTTGCAATGTGTGGAGAACCTGTGCCTGGATGACTCATCAAGCTTAAGGCTGAAGCCTGGTATGCACTTCGTCCATGACAAGTTCTCTCCTGAAGTCGCAAAGACTCTTGGAGTAAAAACCAAGAACAGCACCATTTTCAAAAGCCACATGAACGTCAAGAGTTTTGGTCAGTCAGAAAAATTAACAAACCGCATCAAGCGACTGTTACAAGGCTACACGTGTGATGTTTCCATTTTCAAGGAATTCATACAGAACGCCGATGATGCTGGAGCGACAGAGATTCGGTTCATCAAAGATTTCCGACAGCTGGGAACAGACAGGGTGCCAGACGGCTGGAAGGAACTTCAGGGCCCAGCACTGTGTGTGTACAACAACGCCGACTTCACCAGCAAGGACATCGCAGGCATTCAGAATAGGGAAGCAAAGGGGAGGAAATGATGAAGACAGGACAGTTTGGAGTCGGTTTTAACGCCGTCTACCACATCACTGACGTCCCCTCCTTCTGGACTCGACGAGATGGAAAGGAGCAGGTCATCTGTGTGTGTGACCCTTGTGTACTCATCCCCAACGAATGGCGGGAACCTGCCATGGAACTTGAGGACATTGATTCTTTCAAGAATGAGTACCCCGACGTGTTTGATGGTTACCTTGGCAACACATTCGACATTTCTCAGCCAGGAACACTTTTCAGACTGCCTCTAAGAACTAAGTGGATGGCAGAACACTCCACAATTAAGAAGAAACCAATGACTCAGCGTGATCTTACGAGGTTGCTGGCGGACTTCATTAAAGAGGCAAGCAAGTGCTTGTTGTTTCTCAACAATTTAACAAAAATCGGAGTCTACTCCACCAAAGACGGCCGAACCCTTCAGAGAGACTACGAGGTAGAGATGGTGATTGATAAAAACAATGCTTTGAAGAAGGAAGTGTTTTATATGCGTTTGAAAGAGAAAGAAGAAGCGTTGATAGATGATTTTTTAAGCCTTGACCTAACAGAAGTGGAACCCATGGAGCCAGTTGTTGTATGCTTTAGCCTGAAAGACAGTTGGGGCACCCAGGAAGACTGGATTCAAGTGAACAAAGCCGGTTTTCTGGGCGCCTCCCACATGCCAGACATGCTGCAAGAGGACTGGAGAAAAGAACACTTCCGGTTATTACCACGAGGAGGAGTAGCTGTGAAAGTACAGGCAAGAGAACCACCATCAGCTGACTCTTCAACTTTACACAACAGAATCCGCCACTTCGTGAGTACCACAGAGCAATTTCATTGCCAGGCATTCTGCACTCTTCCTCTTCCTGTGGAGACTGGTCTACCGATCCATGTTCACGGTCATTTCGCACTTGAGCACGAATCCCGGCGCAATCTGTGGGATCGACAGGATGACAGCAGGACCACATGGAATCGACTGATTTGTACCCAGCTTATTGCCCCAGCCTATGTCAGAGCACTTAAGGAGGTTAAGGTCGCTTGGTTTGGACAGAAACAACGTGAGAATGAAACTCCTACAAAATTAAGAACATCCGAGTTTTTTGCTCTTTTTCCCAGGATTCCTAGCTCACAATCGTCACTGTGGAGTCACTTAGTGGAATCTTTCTACCAGATTGTCATCAATCAACGTCAGATGCTGTTTCCTGTCACAAGAGCAGATGCAGACATCATCGCCTGGACATCTGTGTGCAAAGATAACAGCTTTGCTGCTCACTTTACAAGACCTTACGGCTACACATCTTTAACATCCTCTCAGTCCTCTGAGACGCAACAAAACGAGACTGAAGAAATAATTTCTGGTGAGAATGATGCGGATTTAGTAAAGCAAGAGGAAGAGACAGTTACTCAAGGTACGCTTGCTGAGTTGCTGAAGCGGTTAAACATGAAGATTGTCCACGCACCCTCGCACATCTTTACCGCTCTCAAGCACTACGGGGCCGACAGGATGAGGGAGGCTACTCCAAGTGCTGTCATGGATTTTCTGAACTCGTGTACTTTAATGACACCTGACAGCTGTAGTTTGAAAAACCTTCCTCAAACACTTTATGACCTAGGCCTTGCTGAGGACGATGTTGTTTCTCTAGCTAAATTCGTTGCTCAATCTCTGAGGTTTTCCTCAAAGATTGGCGGCCTTCCATTGTGTCTTCTTCAGTCGGGGACTTTAAATGTTTTTTCTGAAAGCCACCAGGTATTTATTACTCAGTACAATGATCTATTCCCCATGCTCTGTGAAGAATTTCTTCATAGTCGTTTGGTGGAAATCTTTGTAGGAGTTGCTGACGAAATATCAAATCTGTTAGAAGTATTTACCATTGCACATCTTGCTGAAAGACTCTCTTGCTGCCTCGATCAAAACCATTTCAGGAGAGGACAGCCTTGTTTAGTGAACAGGGGTTTACTTCCACACGAAACGTGGCTACAACTACTGTGGGAATTTCTCGAGCATAGATTGAATATTAAAGGAGAGGACATCCCTGCTCTTTTGTGCTTGAATGAATGGAGTCTAATACCTTGCGAAATTGTCGGACAAGAAGAATGTTTCCTGTATCCAGTTCAAGACAGAGAAAAGGTTCTGTTTTGCCACAAGGACCTCTAGGTAGAAGGGAGGAAGATCAAGCTGTCAATGTGTTGCGAAAGCTTTTGCTGCCAGTCACGGATGAGTCCATCATCTCTCAAAGTTTAGCCGAAAAACTCGTGGCGTCTGTCAATAACCCACTGAGAATAGTTCATATTCTTACATCATATAGAAACACTATTACACTTACACAGGGTGATGCTCTGACCATTTTTAATTATTTTGCTTTCTGTGCAAAAGAAAACAAGCACTATATCCCATGGGGTACTTTGCGAGAGATTCCGATGTTCTGCACAATTGGTGGTCACGTGACGTCTCTTGATTTTCAAGACGATGTGTTGTTTCTGCCTGAAGAAATTCCACAAGATGGCCTGGAAGTCTGGTCACAAGCAACCAAGACAGGGTTGCTCATCCCATGGCTAATCCCAAACGCTGTTTGTAAAGGTCTTTATCTCAACAAACCACCTAATCTACATTTGTCGTTCTGGAAACGATTACTTTCAACTCTGGAATATTTACCAAAGGAGTTTGTTCATACTCACATTCTTTACATTCAAAACGCATACCATAAGCACTGCATTGTTTCAAATGAGACAAATGAAGTCGAAGAACTGTTCAGAGTTCTGACTGAAACACCTTTCGTCAAGACAGAGCTGGACAAGATGTACAAACCTTCACAGTTCTACAGTCCACACAACATCGTTTTCAGAGAAATGCTTGATGCGGATAAGTTCCCACCCAAACCGTACCGTGATGGTGCATGGCGTTATTTCATGCAAAAAGCTGGGATGGTGAAGGATGTTACAGTAAAGATGTTCATTACATTTGCCAGACAAGTGGAAGCAGAAGGCAGGGAAACGTCGGAGAAAACGCTGGCAAGATCAAAAACACTTGTACAACATCTTTTTCAAAGAGATGATTTAAGTTCATCTGGACTGTTGAAAAATGTCCGTGATATTCAATTTGCACGGCCCTGGTCTTTTGCGGAAGCAACAGAAAATCAAGAATTGTTGAATATTCATCCTCCTTTTGTAGTCAACCGCTTGGTGTCCTTCTCTGAATGTTGTCGTTCCTGTCACTGGCCGCTGTTGTGGAGCACAGCGTCCATTCTGCATCTAGATGATGATCCAGGTAAGATCATCACAGAAAAGTTACAGCTCAAGGGTGCACTGCAACAGTTGAGAATTGAACAGGATGTCCCTATGGAGCAGTTCAAGCAGCATGTTGCGAGCGTATGTCAGGTGCTGAGCTCTTCCACGTGCGACCTTCTGCGCTCTAGTGATGGTCGAAGAGAAGTCGAATGGTTGTTTGGTCAAATCTACAAGTTTCTTTCAAACATCAGTCCACACTGCCTGCATTTCTTCAAGAACAAGCCTGTGGTGTTCGAAAGCTACAGTAGTAGACTCCTGTCTCCTGACCAAGTGGTTATCAACCTGCCATCAGATGAAGTAGTTGACGGCTGGCTGTTCCGAGCGCCAGCAAACTTTGACGACTTCTACGACCTCTTTACAGCTCTGGGAGCTTCTCCCACTGTGACAGCTGACCACTATGCCAGAGTTCTGACCAGGCTTCAAGCCAAATATCAACATCAGCCACTGGAGGGTAGTTTGTTACAGGCTTGTAAGAAGGCTGTTCAAGGTTTATTTCGCTGCCTTGGGGTTTCTCCTCAGCTAAGCGAAGAGGTGCTCTACCTGCCGAATGAACAGTTTTGTTTGAAACTATCAGAGAATCTTATCTTTAATGACAGCAACAGTCTTAAGGCGAGACTACAAAGCTCCTGTGACAGGTTTTTTCCCAACTTCAGGCAACTGGACATTGACTCTTCTAGTCACTGGAATGATATTTCTCTTCTTCCTGAGCTACACAGACCGATAAGACTTTCTGCTATAACCACAGAAATCATCCCAGCATCTGTTCTGCTCAACAAAACGATGGGCTCACTTGCACAAACTTTTAAATGGAAAGTTTCGTCGGTTGATTTCGTCGTTGGTGTCGCTAGACTTGCCTACCATAAGAATAAGCAAGTGGCAAAAGGTACACTCCTGAAAAACAGCATTTGTCAGAAAATTCGAGATAATCTAAAAAGCATTGAGGTCTTTGAAATAGAGAACTTGCGTACTGTTCTGATCGTCAAGGAGGAGGAGATAAGAGGCAGTGAAGCTAAGCACACGATATTCAGGGACCAGAGGTTTCCTCGTCGTGTGTTTGTTGACAGCAGAGAGAGCCTCAGTGACAATAGTCTTGACTCTAGTGGATGTTGTCATCGAGGCAGCGGACGAGGACATCAGCGAGTTCCGGCTGCTATTACTTGTGATGCTTGGATGTCACGATATCGAAGCCCTCCTCGACTTGCACAATATTTCTGTTCTCAGTCAGAACAGATCGTGTAAGCCCGGTAGTTACATACCCATCGACGACGTCTGTTTATTGGACAACTGTGTTACCAACACCTTCGAACCTGACGAGGACGTGGCACTGGAGCTGTATGACCCTTTGATTGACAGAGAAGACAGAGAAGTTCACCAGGGGTTAACACCCCGTCATTTCAAAGGATATGCTCCACCTGACAGAGATGAAATGGCTCGGAATTTGACGAGCTCTGTTGTACACGATGAGATTATTTCTCACCAGGTTTTTATTTATGCGAGGGTGCTGGAGAAGACTGATGTCGGACTTCATGTTCCTCATCCATGTTGCATGTCCTATCGAGTGGACATAGGTCATGGGCGCACTGTCACTGTGTCGGCTGTCCAGTTGTACAAGATACCAACGAACTGTGTTGACGATACTTCAGACCTCCATGACATGTCATCAAGCCAAGTTGTTGCTGACGATCCAAAGACAGATGTCAGTGTAGTAAGTTACTTCAGGGCCTGTCTCGAAGATTCCTTGCCTAGACTTGGGGAGAGACGCCTACAGCAAGGTCTTCTAAAACGACTTTATGTGGACTGGCATCCGGACTTAAGCATCCAGAATGTTCGTCCACAGCTATTTGAAGCTATCAAGCAGCTCACACTTGCTTACGGCTGTAAGCTTGATGAAGGCAGCAGACAGGTTGTAGGAACTGTTAGCAAGCGTGCCACACACCAACCATCGGTCACCGCAGCATTCTTTGATCGGGTGCACGAGAGGGGCCGACTATTGGCCACGCACATGCAGACCGCCATGAGAGAGAAGTCAGACCCGACCAAACAGCGCAAGAGAAAAAACCCACAGCCAGGAGAATGGCGACGCTGGCTGTGTCAAGCCTCTGTTGATCTGAAGGCGGCCAAGAACACCACCAAAGGTAGCAGCTGGCATTGCTTCATATGTCACCAGGTAAGCATGCCTAGGTTTGTGTGTGTGTGTGTGTGTGTGTGTGTGTGTGTGTGTGTGTGTGTGTGTGTGTGTGTGTGTGTGTGTGTGTGTGTGTGTGTGTGTGTGTGTGTGCTGGGGCGGAGGGAGAGGAGAAAGTAAGAAAGTGCTACAAGCAAACTCTTTCATCTCACTGAGAGCGGAGACATTATGTTTCAGTGAACTCAGAAAATCATCTTCACTTTCAGCCTCTCTTGTGTGTCTTGCTGGCTGCTGCCATTTGCCTTCTTTATGTCTTTCTGCTCGTTGGTCTTCGCAGTCTGTTCATTCTTCCCCTTTATGTGTCTTTACCCTCCTTTGTCTTTGCATTCTGCCTATTGTGCAGGCTGCAGAGAAGGCCCTTAAAGCTGTGCTGTTCCACAACGACGCCAACGACAAACTACTACATCCAGCGGAGACAGCAGAGCTGGGCAGCCTGGCTCGGGCAATAGGGGACAAGGATCTGACTCGCGCGGTGGAGAGCTTGGAAGGAATCACAGGAGAAAGATGGCGGATGTACCCCTTTGCCCAGTGGGCCCCTCAGATACCCACCCCGCTGTACACCCCTATGCGCGGGCAGCATACAGACAGGCGGGGGACATTCTGACCATCGCAGCTTCTCTCATGAAGTGATTTGTGTCAAGTTGTTTCTGACTTGAGCTGCAGGAGTGGCTCACATTCCTAGGCTTATTGTGAAAACATACATTCTAATTGCTAAGCATCAGAAAAAGCATCAGTAAATGTTGAAAATTTAAAAAATACATCAAGCCCATAAAATAAACCAATTGGATATTCACTCAGATTTAACATGTTTGATTAAAATGTTGCTAGTGTACAAATGCTTCATTTTCCTGTATTTTTTCCTGAACTTTAAAGTTAGAGCACTGAGATTTGTATACACATTTGGTGGTAAAATTATCATATATTTGTATCTCTTTTCTGTATTGTTTAGTGAAAAACTTGAATTCATGTTGTTTAATTCTCTTGAAGACTTCGTTTTTGTATGTTGTTGCTGGATATTGCATGCTCGGAAGTTAGCAGCAGCAGACAGACGAGTTCTTACTAATCCTTCTGACTCATTACTAATTAACAATGAAGTGTGCTGTTTGCCTCACCTGTTCGCTGCCTAAATGTACCACTGTGCAGAAACTTCTAGTTACACTTAGTTATCTACCCATTTACTCTCTAGCATGAGACTCCTGTGTGTGGCTATCATCTCAAAGAAATTGAGATGCTTTTGCTGTATTCATAATCCAGTATCTTGTCTTGTTTGGTTTTATAAAAACTTTATTTTGTTGTCTTTGTTTGTTCTTTTGCTCTTTGTTTATGACCTTCCAATTAAACTTACAACATTTTTTACATTCTTTATAGAAGAATATCCTATGATAGCTTGTGCATTAATGTGCTGTAATCTCCTTATCTTAACAGAAGAGTATTATTTAATATTTTATCTAGTGCATTAATGTGCTGTAATATCCTTATCTTAACAGAAGAGTATTATTTTATATTTTATCTAGTGCATTAATGTGCTGTAATATCCTTATCTTAATAGAAGTAGAATGTACATATTATAGAATAGTATGTTGATGTATTGTAGCCTCTTTAATATTATAATAATATTAATAAATGATCAACTCTTGTTGCTAGTTGCAGGCTTCGGTCATCATTCAATGACCAGTTAGTTTCTTTGTTGACACATTATTTACAGGTATTACTGTATATTCAGGTAATCTTTGTGTGTCTCACCTGTAATAAAGCCATTTTTATTAAGTATCCAATAATATAGAAAAAAACTATTGAAGAAGTAGCTAGATGACATGTTATGTTCCCTATTATAAACATATTCCCTTCATAATTTGACTTGTTTGTACTTTTCAGAATCAACAACATTATCTCAGCAGTGTCGTTAAAATGTAATAATGTAAGTGTATTATCTATATTGTGCTTTATGGCAAGGAAAGCATTCACAGTGTTGTTTCTATGTGATGCCTTATGACAATATAACTAGTGAATGTGTTGTACTTATATGATGTCTTATGACAATATAACTAGTGAATGTGTTGTATTTATATGATGTCTTATGACAATATAACTAGTGAATGTGTTGTACTTATATGATGTCTTATGACAATAATTATAACTAGTGAATGTGTTGTATTTATATGATGTCTTATTACAATAATTATAACTAGTGAATGTTATTTATTTATATGATGTCTTATGACAATAATTATAACTAGTGAATGTTATTTATTTATATGATGTCTTATGACAATAATTATAACTAGTGAATGTTATTTATTTATATGATGGCTTAGGACAATAATTATAACTAGTAAATGTGTTGTATTTATAGGATGTCTTATGACAATAATTATAACTAGTGAATGTTATTTATTTATATGATGTCTTATGACAATAATTATAACTAGTGAATGTGTTGTATTTATATGATGTCTTATGACAATAATTATAACTAGTGAATGTGTTCTATTTATATGATGTCTTATTACAATAATTATAACTAGTGAATGTGTTGTATTTATATGATGTCTTATGACAATAATTATAACTAGTGAATGTGTTGTATTTATATGATGTCTTATGACAATAATTATAACTAGTGAATGTGTTCTATTTATATGATGTCTTATGATAGTGCACAATTTAGATTAAGTTACTTTCATTTATCTATAGTAGATTTTTTCAGATGTGATGATTGTTAAACGCTGTGAGATGTTTTTTGTATTTTCAGCAAACTTTATACTGTATTGTTATCTAATTCGTCATTTTTATCAGCTCTTCTGCACGAAATATCTAGTTTCGTTTTAGAGATATTTTGTAACGAACGCAGACAATTACTGTTTACTTGTTTTTTGTTTCCGTAATAAATTTTGCATGTTATATCAAAAATAGTAAGAACATATTAAGTTTTGCTACGTAGAGCAGGTAGAGAACAATGTCATGAGCACTGGCGTCTTTAAAAAATAATCAAGAACAAGACAGTGCCTTAGCTTTATCTGAAAGGTCTTTTGTGTGATTGAAAAATGAAAGCTGATAAGTAAGTACTTCGCGATGTTTGAAGAAAAAGTTTTCCCCATTATACAGCGACGGACCGTTTGCTTTCTACGAATATCTTTAATATGTCCATTAGATAACAAAAGCCATTTACTAAGAGGAAAAGTTAAAATTTTGAATTATCTTGCGGGAATTATCTTTTAACGATAAGAATATGAGCTTACATCACACATCGGGATAATCATACATCATATTTTCATTTCGTGCATCAACAATTGTGAAGAATTGCACACAGAAATGTCACGTGTTTTGCTCTATCCTATACCAAACCTTCAATATACAAAGCTTCAGACTGTGTTTTTATTAGCGTTTCACAAATATATTGTTCTTTGAGGTTTTGTTTGTTTGTTCCTGTGATACTTCGTTAGACAGTATATAAACGAATATATTATAAGGCTAATTTTTGGTGGACGTTTGACGATGGTGTTAGGGTTATTCATGTTGATTCCTCTCATTTCCTGCTAATTTTATAAAACTTTTGTTTCAAAACGCTTTTTGTAACTTGTTTTCCTCGGTGCCTTCAGTACACAGTTTCACTTGTTTACAAAGTACAATCCACCATGAGCCTGATAGTGTCCTCTCTGAACTAGCACTTTGTTATGGATCTTGGTAAGTTTTAAACTTTAAGAAGGTGATGTTTCTTGAGTATTTTTTGTCTTTTCCTGCTTGTTTCTGCATTTTAACTACAAAGCGAGATCATTGTATAGTTAAAAAAATAAATAATATTTATCTCGCTGACGTTTTTTCAGAGGTCAGAGAAGGAAAGTGAGTGATGGTAAAATTTCTTGAGATTTACAAGTAGTGATGAAAGGAGACCTGTGTAAGCAACTCTGAAAGGTTTTTAAAGGCTGGCTTCACGTTTTACAAAAAAAAGTCCGTAAACAATACGACAGTAGAGAATGTCGATCTTAAATTCAATGCTTCCAATTTAATAAACTGTCAACCACTCACCGAAGAGAAGTGGAGTGACATGATCGGCCATTCACTCGCTAAATAAAGCCAGCAGCTTGGTCTGAGATTTTTTAAGCTTGTCGAATAGACGGCATGGAAAGCTTCCAGATATCTTTCAGTCATTCGTGTCCTGACTGATCGTTGGGGAAAACAGCAATAGACCCAGCAGCTGACAGGCCAGCCACTCATTCCTGCTTTTGTCTATATATTCCTTCCTCTTTCACCAAAAGGGGGTATTTTAGACCAATTTTACACAATTCAAAATAAAATTAAAAAAATAAAATAAAATAAATTTAGTGGCTATGCTTTTTAACACAGTGTAACGCATTTGTTAACAGTAGAGGGCCGGTAGGTTTGGCGAGACTCTGTCCTCACTTTTTGGCGCCCGAAGTACATCGGCGCGGACCTGTGAGACCAGTGGTTTTCAAACTTTTCCAGACAAGTACCACTTTTGAAAATTCCAATTGGCCGAGTACCACCTCTGAGCCCTACATAGAGCACCCCGTAAATATATATATACACTTTCTTTAATTTTGGCGCATGGTGCTCGCGTACCACCCGTACTACCTTCGCGTACCACAGTTTGAACACCTCTGTGCTAGAGCATTGCGAGAAAAAGGTGCTCGGCATTGATTGGCGAGGGTGATGCGAGGAGTATATAAGAGTAGAGCCGAGACGGGACGGGGAAAATTCGCAGGGCTGGGCGTCGTGGGTTTTCTCCGGGTACTCTGGTTTTCTCCCACCCTCCCTTTCCCTCCATAGTGCGAAATCATCGCAAGGTGGAAGCACTTTCCAACTAAACAAACAAACGGGACGAGGAAAACAGACGTGCGGTGGATAGGAAAAGACGAGGAGAGACAGCCCTGACCCAGCCGTGGCCATTGTAATGTACAAGCCTGTGGAATATAGGGTTGCGCACCTGCCTTTGTTGGAGTGTGTTGGAAGTTTGTTGCTGAGACCAAACACCTCACTACTCGGTTATATTATGTTTGCCTGTCTGTGCGAATTGCGTGAATGCACCTAAGTATGTGTGTGTGTGTGTGTGTGTGTGTGTGTGTGTGTGTGTGTGTGTGTGTGTGTGTGTGTGTGTGTGTGTGGTCAGTGTGCACTTGAATACCAACTGAAAAAGGACACAAAATCTAAACCTTGGCTCAGTGTTTTAACATTCACTGTGTAACACCCACGACAAAATCAATTTCATTGTGTGTGTGTGTGTGTTAGCACAATTTTACTTTTGCACGAGGTAAGTTAGATACGATTTTATTTGGGTGACATGTACTTTAACCCTAAGCCGAAACCTAATCCCTAAGCCTAACCATTTCCCTCTCATTAAAGGCAGTTCATTAACGACACACAACTCCACGCCACACCTCACCCCGCTCCCCTCTAGGGAATGGACCATACCCGCTCTCCCCTCTAGGGAATGGACCATACCCGCTCTCCCCTCTAGGGAATGGACCATACCCGCTCTCCCCTCTAGGGAATGGACCATACCCGCTCTCCCCTCTGACAACACAGCAAAGACCGCCCCATGTCAGTCAGTTGCTCAATATGCAAGTTGTGCCACACATTTTTCTTGTGTAACATTTTTATTTACGAGAGGATGGTAATGGGATGTCGACTCTAAATTATAATGTATATGCATGTTGTTACACGTGCAGGAGGAGAAGTGAATTTAGTGTATGAGATTTCCTCATTTATGTTAGAAGTAATGAGTTTGATATAGTACATTTTTGGAGATGTCCTATAGGAGGAATTGCCGCCCGATTGTAAGCTGTGTTCTGTGTTAAGTAAGTTCTAAGGGCCCGATGGATGTCCCGAGATTACGGAGGGCGACCGTTATTCTTACCGTATCATGTATTACATGTACTCTATCTCGCAGTACTACAAGTTTTTTGTTTTGTTCTGATTGCAGGGCGAACCTCCGTCCTTTATTCCTTTACTCCTTTATCCCATTTCCATTCCCATTCCATATGCTATATTTGTTTACAAGGCTGCCTTGCCGTGATATAGTGATATAGCCTTACTTGCTTGCTCGGCGTAAAACACCAATTTTCCCTCCCCCCATTTCATTTGCTGCCAAATTTCCAAACTTCCATTTACTACTTCCATGCGTTGTGTTGATGCTTTACCTTGGTTTTCTTCAATACCGTATGAGAAGAGAATGTTGCTTGATGACTTTGTGTGCTAATTCATATCAGGAAACAATCCACCCCAAATCACGCACTCCCATATTTAAATCCGCTACAGCCGGTACTTCCAGTAATTGTAAGACACCTGTTTGTGGATTCGTGCCAGGAGACCAGCCTATACTGCAAGCTGCAAGATCATATCCATAGAGGTCTTCATACTGAAATTGTTGATATAAAGCTTTTGACATCGTCTCCCAGGTTTCCTTGCCAAGGAATCAAGACTTGCGGGTCACCTCGCTGACATTTTTCACAAAGGTTACTTAAAAGAGTCATGCCTGCTCCATGACAAAGTCATGTTTGTTCAGCCTTTAGGGTAAGGCAAGGAATCATGAGGTACAGGGGCTGGGGGCTGAAGGCTCATTCTCGTCCAACAAACGATGAGTCATCGTTTTTACAGTTACCCTACTTACCCTTCTGTCATCTAAGTCGTTTTTTGTTTTTTTGTCTTTGTTGCTTCTGTTGTCGGGTCGGGAAGATTGTAAATCATTTCATGGAAGTTCTTTCTCACAAGCTATAAAGAAAGTTCACGTTGTTCAGTGTGGCTGGCTGGAAACGTGGAAGAAGTACATAAACCAATGGTTAAGAAGCTATCCTCCATCTCTTTGTCTGTGCACGACCTTTTCGTGTGAATTTATTAAGGAACCGAAAGCGAAAGAAGAAATGAAATTCAGTGCATATTTTTGCATTCGTGAGTCAGAATGCGTAAACACACAGTGTGTACCAGTGAGTGCATTTCTCATACCTCACCACCCACCCAAAGTGCTAATGCTCTGTCATCTACATGTCAAGGCACGTTTACTGACAGTGTGTTTAACCGACAGTACATGCAGTCTGAGTATTTAGCAAGAAAACACGGCACGTTCATATACAAATATCAAGAAACCAAAAGTGAAAATAGAAATGAAATTCCTCGTATGATTATGCATGCGTTTACCAGTGTGTGCGAATATGCATATGCAAGTGAGTGCATTTTTCTCTCACCAGCTGAACAAAGTGATAATTTTGCTCCGGTTGAGATTATCTTCTAAAACCTCCCAGATTGCAAAGACTTGGTAATTCCAGGAAATGCATGCGTCACGTGATGTCGAGACCGTTTATAAAGTCTGACTGGACTGGCTGGATGTTTGGCGCTGCTATGATCGGCCTCAACAAAGGAAGCCAGGTAACCACTGAAGTCTTCTGTCCTCTGTTTGACATGTTGTGTACAGTTGTTCTTTATTACAATCGGTCTCAACGAAGGAAGCAAGGTAAAACTGTTTTCACTCGTCTGTCTGACATGTGGCTTGCTAGATGTCGCCAGCTTCAACTGGTCTGAAGTCTTTTTCGTGTTTTTTTAATTGTCGCAAGACTGCTTTTTTTCGACTGTATTTTAAAATACAACAGCTGATGTCAACTTATCTTCATTTTCTCCTCTAAATCTCACATGATGAAGTCAGCTGTCAAGACACCTCTAACGGCTAACGCTCTTTTCCTACAGTCTCGCTAAACATAGACTAGTTACACAATGATCGCTGAGTTCAATAGGTTTTTACTGCCTGTGTGTTTAATAATAGACACGCTGAGCCGCACGATTTTTTCCACTTTTCAAAAGTATAAAAATATAACTAAAAGAGGTAGAAGAACAGTAGCCAAAGCTAATGGATCACAAACCTTTTGAAATGTGTAACACTTTACCTTCAAGTGCACTTCCAAATGTCTACATAATTTGTTGGCAAAATCTACAACAATAACATTACATCAGACTTCTGCTGCCAGTTCCCCACATGTTGCAATTTTTTAAGAATATTTTATTTACGGTTCATTGACAGTACAATAGGCAGTATCTATTCTAGTAGTAAAGTGTGAGGTGAATATTACTGCACATTGTGTACTCTCATTTTTCTTTAAATTATATATATATATATATATTTTCTTTACACTTAATATATACCTATGGAATTTTTTCTCTCAGACACAAAACATGTTACCTCTGTTTATCACTGTGAGAGAGAAACATAAAATAACCTTTCATGTGTAAAATGGAATCACCCATGCTTGTAATATACTTTGTGTACTTGGAAGTTGTAGGTGTGAAAACAGTTTTACCAAAACCTGAAGATTTATGACTTTATCACTGATAAATGTGTTTATACACTAAATTAAAACAAATATTACAGAAATAAATCACTCAGTAAGGATCTTCCATTCACCTTACTCTGTCCAATTCAAGCACCAAAATTCTCATCTGCTTATGTGCTATGTCTAAACTAGACTGTTCAACTCTCTTCTTGCTGGTTGTTCACAATATTTCATTCACAAGCTTCACAAAGTTGAGAACTCAGCTGCTTGTCCTGTTTTCCGGACTTGCAAATCTGAACATGTCACACCACTTCTTCACTCTCTTCATTGACTACCTATAAAAGCTATAATAGACTAGAAGCTCTCAACTCTATGCTATGGATTCTTTTATAGTTCTCTGAAAACATATCTGTTCACTAAGTACTATCCCCGAATCGCTATTCTTAACTCTTTTTTGCAATATTGTCTGGCATGTTAACCATCATGTAATGACTCCATCTCACACTGTTTACAGTACCTATATCCCTTCATACCTTCATCCATTGCTTTATGTTCTACTCTTGTACTTCATCTTTATGTTGTTCAGTGTGCCTATACCTCATTGTCCACTTTCTGTGAATTAATGTTCATCTAGCACCACTTCTGTCTTTATTATTTTTTACTTTCCTGTTGTCTTATTTTTTTCTTCTCTTTGGTTTTTGCTGCGCAATGAGCATTCTTTTGAATGGATACCTGCGCATCATCATCATCATCATCATCATCATCATCATCATCATCATCCTTCTTTTACTGGTCTGCACAGAGAGTGCAATCTATTTTAGTCATGATGCTGCTCACTATGAGTATACATTATTATTATTATTATCATAATAATAATAATAATAATAATAGTGAAGATTTTTATAGCGCATATTCACACTCGTAGAGAGTATGCTCTTAGCGCTTAAAACGGGGAAGAGACGTGGACTAAGTAGATACAGAACACAGGGGACGAAAGAAAACGACAGTACTGACAAAAACAGATAACAAAAGGCATCAAGTAACAGGAACAGAGAAAAATAGTGATGGGTAAAGTAGCAAGAGGGAAGGGGGGGGGGGGGGGTAAGGACTAGCATTGTGGACTAGGAGTAGTGCTCAAGGAAGAGGTGCGTTTTCAGTGCAGATTTGAAGGATTCAATTGTAGGAAGGTGGCGGATATGGAGATATCATCATCATCATCTAATGGCTGCTACTACAACACACACACACACACACACACATAAAGATGGCCAATTTATCAGTTGATACACTACTGTTGTGTACCATGATTTTGGCTATTTAGGTGTCATGTTGCACTTTCTTTTGCATGATTTGCCCTTATTTGTTAACTGGCCAAAATAAAACAAAAACACAAGCATCCAATATTCTAAAGCAGAGACACAGAGAAAACTAGAATGTACCAAAAACATAAAGCATGTAGCATAACTTTTGTTGTGGTCTTCATCATCAGGATCTTCTTAGTTCATAACACATGCTCAGCTGACAAGTAACACGCTCTTTCTTTTATAAATTGCTCAATGAGGATTCTCTTGCACATTGCCAGCTTATAACTACTGTAGTGTACCACAATGTAGTCTATTTAGGGAAGCCATATTACTTTTACATATTATCTTAAATCTAGACATTTGACACAAAACAAACACACTGTTCTAAAGCAAAGAGTTGGTGCATTCATAACAGACCTAAAACACAATTATGACACTGTTAGAAAATATGCTAGCTCACAGCAAGCATCTTGTCATTAAGAATCTTGTATCTTTGGTTATCATTATTTTCATTATGGTGTTTATTATCCAAGCTCTTTTAATTATGAGAAGAATGTAGAACTGTGTGCTCCTTTGTACATTGTCTCTCTGGTTCAGTGGTTGGATTTAGAAAGGATATCATCAGCCACTCTCTTAATTCTTATCATATATTCTATGTGTCCAAGCTTTACTCCTTTCAGAAGGTTACTTTTAAAGCAGAAAAGTCACCAAAGTTCAGCAAAATCTCAACATTATGCGCACTTCCAAGCTATCATGCAGCTACCTCAGTGAATTGCAAGTCTGTGCTGCAGACAGCCTGTTGAAATAAATGGAAATGAATATCTTTTGTTTTCTCTTATTAGGTTTTGAGTTTTAAGTGCATATCAACTTATGTTTTGCTCAACTGATAAAATTAAACTACTAGAGAAAAATAAGGCTGTAGTAAAAGGTTATAGTAACTGTGCAAAGCTTTTCTTTTCAGCTGCATAAAACAAATTACTGCATAGTGATGCTCGGCAGTTTAAAGTTTAGTTTTGACTATTTGAGAACAGCCTAAAATGCAGGTAGGGTAATATGTGCTCTGAGAACCATTATGATACAGCTTTTGACAAGAGAATAGCAATTTAATACTATCTACAGCACTGCTGTTATATAGTATTCTCCTTCAATCAAGACTATACACATGTAAATATATTGATGTCAGTGTTACATGCTTTTTATGTGTGAGAGAGAGAGAAAAAAAAAGTGAGAGAGAGAGAGTATAAAGCAATCAACAAAATATTTTACCTGCACATTAACAGAAGGATAAATGTTTTCCAGTAAACATATTTGTGTTGGTTGGTTCTTGGAGCATTTCACTGATGCAACTATTGGAAAATACAGAAAAAGCAGCTGTTGTCTGTTAAATTTATTAACCGGTTTTCCATATAATGCAGTGTTGTTTGTCACATTTTAATTAATCCAACAAGCTGTCTGCTGGAAAACGCTTGTAACAGTGACACACACACACACACCGACATAAGCACATCACGTAAACACAAAGGACGAGTCGTCGGAGTCGCGATTGGAAGTTTGGAGGCGGAAGGCAAGTTGATCTGCCATCTCTAGCCAGTCACGAGAATGAAGTCTAAACTTTTGATACACTTCTATGTCGTCGTCTCTACGTGTTGGATACGTTCTACCACTAATTTTTTTAATTATTATTTTATTTGAAGATTCGCTGGCACAAACAAGCTCTCGCCCCCATATTTCACAACTAGTCTCTAGGACTTAGAGACGGGGGCAGGCGTCTGTAGATTTGCGGGTTGATCTGCCGGTGACAAGACCTCGGCCCCTGAAAATGTTCCACCATGATTCCTTCCCTTGAACTGCTTCTGCCAATCAAAAAATTTGTTTTGTAACAAAGAAAGAAAATAATTGGTCAAGCGCCATTTTGAGTTATGGAAGTATGTTGCCGGTCACTCAATTTGACACGGATTTGTACTTCAACAACCGCAAAGGAGAAGAAAATAGTAAGCAACATTTAAATTTTTATTGTATACTCTAATAAAACATATGCTTCTTCGGTACTTTATGTCTGTATATATTGTTTAAATTTTTTTTTGTTAATTTTTGAAACTGACCTTACCCTGTGTATCCCGCTGAGCCCGAAGACACAGTTTACTGACTTACCCAGCAGAGCGTGATGAGCCACTATGATGGCTGTGCTCCACGATCGTGATTTTCTCTTTGCACGATTATGGATTGTGGCCCTACCGGCAGAGCACAATGAGCAACGATACGCTTACTATGGTGGCTCGTGCTCCACGAGCGTGGCTCTGCAGTTTCACAATCGCCTTCAAAATCGTAAATTTTAAGCCCATGTTTTTGAACACAGAAATATTTTTATCCAGGGCTAAGAGGGCTACAATTTACACTAAGTGAATGTTTTTAAAATGCTCTTTAAAACGATGTATTACAGATGGTTGTCTTTAATCTATGTTAATTAATAGAAATGGTCAAAGCTTCCGTTAGAAATTTCAATACCAGGTATTTGCTAGCCATTTTCCAAACAGAAAGACAGGTACCGTGCGAAAACGCAGAAAATTACTGTCAAACGAGAAAACTACGACATAAAAAGATCACTCGATAGAAAAATTGAATGAACTATCGTCTGCATTAATTTTTTCTCCGAAACAACGCGTTTTATGCGTGTAAAAAATTAACAATAGTTTGCCTGCTGACACTCGGCTGGCACGGATTCGCGACTTAGGCGGCTTGCCAGCTGTAACTCGTCAGGCACGGATCAAATGGGTAGAAACATAAAGAAAATATCTTTTACAATCGGTTCGAAGTTGTCCTTGTCAAAAGGCGTCCAACCTTTAGACTTTTAAAGAGAGAGAAACAGAGAGGAGGCGAGTTATTAATGTACAGGTGCCAGTGTAATATACTGTGGCCACAAGCTGTGGCTCAAACAACATGCTTGTACATGTCTGCTCTATTTTCTTGTTGCGGTAAAAATAAACTCACTTGGTGATGTTCCACATTTTCTCAATGTCTTCTAACCTTTTTTTAGTTAAAGCCATTTAACGTTCCACCAAATCCCAACACATACACCCATGCTGGGAAAAAGGGCCTCTGGACTGCAATAAATAATAATGGATATTTGTGTAATTCCCTTTCCTGTTTCCTTTTTACAGACCTATTGCACTATCCAGTTAGATAATTCACTGACAGTGTGATGTTAGATGCAGTGTGGCATGTTTACAGAGTGATGTAGAGTTAGGGCTATGTCTTATCACCCACCCTTAGCTTGTCTACTCTCTCCCATGCCAGACTGAAACTTGAAATTCGTCTACGTATATTTTAATAGGGTTACTTCTAATATGCGTATCATTATAATCACAATGGCTATAGAAAGGGAGATCTCGAATAATTAGTATTGTCAGTACAACTTCAAACCCTTTTTGTAATTTAACTTTATTTAGTATCATGACCGTTTAGTATCGTAAATATAGCTACAGATCTTTTTCAATATATTTGGTTTTCATATGCCTAAAACCTACCTGTTGACGATGCGAGTTAGCTGTGCTTGTCGAGGTGACTAATAAAGAGACAAGAACAAATCTGCCGCCTAAGAAGACAAAACTGTGACTGACGACTCTATGGACAACTTTCCACAAGTGGAAAAGGAGAACATAATTTATTTAGTTCTAAAGTTATGTTCCATATATAACCAATACAAAAAGCCCAGTAACCTACACTTTGCAAAAATTGATACAGGAAAAATGCCCAGTTCACCAACAATCATACATGTTTTTGTTCTAGTTTTATGTAGTATGTAGTATTTCAGTGCCTATATAGATGTGCTCAGATATACAACTATATAATACACTCAGGTTCCAGATTTGTATAATTTTATGATCCATATAGTACACATATGTACAAAGTCATTGTAAGGTCACCACCCTGTTAGGACCCGATTGCCTAAGCAATAAATATATTCCATTCAATTCTCTGTCTTAGTACCTATGTACCTATATCTGACTGCCTGTTGTTTACAGAATGTCTTGATGAGCAACACAATACTAGACTTCGGCTGCTGACAGGTAACAAAGGCACAGGACGTTACCTGTTGAAGGTTTGCTGTGGTGTACGCTTCTCACCATGGGTGGGTAAAATTTTAATCAGTAATTTATTATCGTGGGAATTAATTTGCTTTCTGACTAATGCCAGAACACACTTTATCTACAGAAGCAGTAAACATTTTTAATAAATCTTCGATACCAATAGAGATATCCACAAGTACACCCTCAAACTAAACTAAACTAAACGTATGTTGAAGTAGAACACCCCGAGTGCTTTCCCTCGCAGTTTACTAGACATTTTACTTTGAAGTGACTAAAGGCAACAGGCTGACTATGGCTAAGACAACATAATGTAAAACACAGAAACTGAACGTGGTGTGCAGGGAGGACAGAGTTACAGTACCGGATGTTAAGACATTTGTTTCGATTATCATAATGTTTATATAAAGTGTAATTAACTTTCTCCCTTTAAGAAGCAGTTTTTTTTTCCTTTTCCTTGTGTTAACGATCTAACGTTTCTTCTCAGCTACACATCGTAAAAATCAAGTTTGCAGCCTTGTTTATAGTTTATTGGCTTTCTGACTGGTTGTTTGGTTTATTTCATTGTTATTGTTCTACAGCCTCTAGATCCGAGTCGGAGGGCGAAGAAGGAGAGGAGCTGGGTATCATTCGAGCCACCCTCATCCGGGAACTTCGCAATGTGCTAGACGAGTATCCTGATGATGGACAGATCCTTAAGGTGGGTGAAAACATTATGTCAAGGGACTGACAGGTTTATACAGGTTATTAAGATGTGCGTTCTTTCATGCAAACTTCCTTGCTCAAGGAAGGCGAACTTTGCTAATCAGCACAATAAATATATTTCGGGATGATGATGGCCTCTACAGACATAAAAGAAAATACAAACTTTATGTTGCTGCGAAAAGAAGTCTTCGAAAAGAACTGTTACGAGATTTACGATCTGTAGTGATCTCCCTTTGCTCAACGGCAGTATTTTGCAATCGACTGTTTGTTCATTATTATCTCTTGTGTGTTGTGAGCTTGTAAGGCCTAGTGAACATTCCCATGTCGCCAAAATACTCTTTGATATAAAATAATACTATCTCAATAGACAATCCATTTACAATATATAAACGGTATATATCATTACGTGAGATATATCTTTATATAAATACTCAAATACACACTACAGTATGTGTATACAAAAGAGCGGAGAGCAACGTGATGTGCAGAAATTATATTTATTAATATAAACGGCTTTATAAATAAGCATCATTATAAGGCTAGCAAATTTTATTATCTTTCTATTCAATTCTGGTGTGTTATTCCAATGAAATAAGGAACCTTACTTTAAACTGGTGCTAATGAGATGTTTCTCTTCTTTAAAATTTCTAATTTCTATTCAGAAGAGTGCGAGTCATTTTATAATCTGTTGTTTATGTGAACATTTTTCTCGTAGGAAATGATTCAGAACGCGGAGGATGCCGGTGCCTCCACAATGAAGTTTGTGTCAGACACCCGAGAGTTCAACAGAAACGTCAGTCCCGCAGACATCAGAAACAATCCACACCTCAAATTTCTTAAGGTCATTTGTTGTAATAATAATAATAATAATGAAGATTTGTATAGCGCATATTCACACTCATACAGAGCATGCTCTTAGTGCTTAAAACAAGGAAGAGACATGGACTACATGGACAGAACACCAGGGCGTAAGAATAAACGACAAAACTGACGACAAACAGAAAACAAAGATAGAAAACACAAAAAGACACCAAGTAACAGAAACATAGAAAATATAGTGATTCTGCAGAGAAAGATGGGTAGACAAGTAGCAAGAGCGGATGGGGGGGGGGTAAGAAGGACGAGCATTGTGTGGACTGAGATAGGAGTAATGCTCAAGGAAGAGGTGTGTTTTCAGTGCAGATTTGAAAGATTCAGTTGTAGGAAGGTGGCGGATATGGAAAGGGAGAAAGTTCCATTGTTTTGCTGCACTCTAGCTGTTTGGTGAAGGTCCACTGGATACCGGTGTTGTTGTTTTGGGTCGTCTTAATCACAATCCAGTCTATGACCAAATGGAAGATAACATGCAACCCTGTCTTACGCCAGTCTTCACTACGAAAGGTCTGGTGAGTTTGCCGTTGTAGATAACTTGGAAGGATGAGTCTTCGTACAACCCCTGGATAATGTTTAGGAGTTTAGGAGAGATACTATACGGGTTTATCAGCCTCCAGACGACGTCCCTGTTTACACTGTCGAAGACTTTTTTTCAAAATCAACAAAGATTATGCGCTGGGAGAGGTCTCCTTTCTTATGTAGCTTGACCAGGTGGTCTAATTTCTAGTCTGCTGAGTCTAGCTTTTGTTGCAAGACCTTGTGTATGAGGGGCTGTAATATAATTGCTGTTGCTGTTGTTACTGGGTTTGCCTTGGGTTCCTATGGGGGTATGCTATCAGGGCCTGCTGCTTTACCGATTTTTATGCTTTCAATGGCCTTGACGATTTTATCTTAGTCATTCAGTCAGCTGTGCCTTCACCGGCACCTGTCGTTGGGGCCATCACATGGATAGACGCGGCAGGTGACAGGGCCCGCCACTCTTGCCGATTGTGGGTGATAGTGGGCAGGTCTTGTACAGGACGACCAGTCCAGTCTTTGACATTCGTAAGCTAGTTCTTCCTCTAATGGGCGCCTTGAAGGATAGTCTTCGACAAGAGGTGGTGCCGGGTCACATGGCCAAAGAAGACCAGCTTACATCACTTGACTGTTGATAGTAGATGCTCCTGGTGTCCTACGAGTGTGGCCATCTTGTTTCTTACAAAGTCGTTGGTTTTATGTTCTTTGTATGAGATCCGGAGCAGCCTGTTAGGAACATGGGTTACCACCTCTGAACTTTGGTGTAACGAGGTTGTCGCCCTTGTGTATTTTCTTGTATGAGTAGGGATTATCACCCCTGAATTGGATGTTGATATAGGGGGCGTTGTTTAGAAACGGGGAGAGAGAAGCAGAGAGAAGCAATTCTGGTTGTACTTTCTGCCTTATTAGAAGCTTAGATAGTAGAATGCTCCCTTTTGTAAGCGTAGTAGAGTAATTGTGTTGGATAGGTATTAACCATGGCTGAATCCATTAGGGAGGTAGCCGACTTTATGAAAGAAGGACAACTGTTGGGACTGAAAGACAAAGCCTTTACAAAGTATTATTTCAGTGCATTGAGAGGCAGGACAGATATACAGAGAGATTATCTAAGAAGGAAGAAGCTGAGAGATTAGCCAAGAAGGAAGAAGCTGAGAGATTAGCCAAAGAGAAAGAAGCTGACAGGATAGCTAAAGAAAAAGAGGCTGAAAGGGCCACAAGAGAAAGAGAAACCCTCCAGCTATATGATAACCTATGTGTACAGTGCCCCGTGGATTATGATGTGCTCAAAAGAGAACTATTACTCAAGTTTCAGTGCACCGCCAAAGGATACAGAGAAAAATTTAGATCAGTGAAACTCCAATCTCAAGAGTCAATGCATTCTTTTCAAGCCCGACTAATTGGATTGCTCAACAGGTGGATTGACTTATCCAAAGTCCAAAAAACTTATGAAGGATTGCACGATTCGCTAGTCAGAGAACAAATACTTCAAAGTGTATCTAGAGATTGAGCCGTATTTCTGGGAGAAAGAGAGTTTCAGAGCGCTAATGAAATGATAGACAGTGCTGAACATTATCGCCAAGCACACCCACAGAAATCTCCGGCAAGACGAACAGAAAATACAATGTTCGCCAATGTGGGACAAGCCACTCCTCCTTCTTCACTGCCAGCTCGCCCAAAGCAGGACCGACACCAATTTACTTCTCCTCGATCTTCAAGACAACGAAACACTCCTCCCTACAGAAGCAACGAATCTTGGAGGACTCCACCCCACTCCCCACCATTAAGAACAGTTCCGAAGGAAGCATCAACGACCATATATGATCAAAACAGCCCTTGTCATCCCGATCGGTGCTTCAACTGTGGAGGACTTGGACACCTAGCCAAGGTTTGTCCAAGCTATAGACCCCAAGATAACACAAATGGAAATTTGAAAAATGAGAGTAATCCAACACCAGCCAATGTCAACCATTGGTGAGTTGAAATAAAGATTCATGAATTGGAATTGAGACATAAGAATCAGTCTGAAGACCTACTGAAAGCCTCAGCAGATATCAGAGCCTTCAAGGAACAAAAGGAAAAAATCAAGAAAGATCTTGATAATGCTATCACAAGATTAAACTCTCTGGAGGGAAACATCGAGGCAGAAACTGGAAACGAAATTCAATTCCTGTTAGAAACCTGGAAGCATCTCTGGAAGTCGAGAAATTAAACAGTGTGGAGGCAAACCGAGCAGTGGAACGTTTGACAAAGCAAATGAGAGAACTCGAACAAAGACTTGGTGATAGGAGAGAAACTAAAAAGGAATATCTGGGTTTGAAACGCCAGTTAGTAGAAGAGATAACAGGGAAGAAGATAGTCATTGGCATCTTGTCAAAAGACCATGAAATCCATCAGAAGAGTTTCGCAGAACTCATAACAGGGCTTGGAACAGCCAAGAAAGAACAGGCATTTGTAGAGGACTCCAATGTAACACTTTTCAAAGAGTTACAATACCTACTGCTGAGCTTTGAACTGGAAGGCAAGAACAAAAGGATGAAAATTATGAGAGTTCGCAAGAAAAGAAAACAGCAACACCATCTGCTCTTGTGAAAAACTGTAAACAAACTTTGATCGCCTATCGTCATGAACTGGATACACAGCAGAAGAGTTGTCTAAATCTATAAAGTGCAAGAAAGTGAACAAGTAGGCCGATATATTCAAGGAAATGATTAAACCAGAAGACCAATCACTAAAGGATAACGCATAGGAATTACACATGGACTGCCAAAAGGCTAAACAAAACCAACAAGATAGCAGATACATTGTCAAGGGTAGCACTGGATCAAGAAATTCCATAGGGCTGCAGGATAATTTTTTTGTGTTTGTAGCGTACAAGGGGGTACAGCAGTTGAGTATTGTTTTGTTCGACACACAGGTGTGCCTTGGTTTGACACTGCCACGCTGGAAGTCACGAGAACTTGAAAGTCTCGGTTTTTACCTTATTTCACGTGCGAGCAGAGCAGAGCTCCATCCGTCCAGGTGGTTAGGGTGTCTTGTTTTTCTGTCGCTGTCATGCGAGTTGCATGAGAAAATTGAGGTTTTGGATATTTTAAAATTTTATGTGTGGGGCGGGCTTAGCTCACCTTGTGGCGAAGTAAACAAGGGTGGGTATATTAGACCCAACATTTAGCAAGTAGGATAATGCTCGATTTGGACGATCGATATTGCGGCAATCCTGGTGTGTTGCTGTTGTGTGCTGTCACTGACGGGGGTGCAGTCTTCATTCAGGCCTACCAGTCGTCATAGTGTATGTCGACGTGAGGCGCTAGAGAGAGCGCTGGTTAGTGACAAGAGTTGTCACCGTACTTACTGGTATTCAAGCCGAGGGCTGTGATTCTACTACTGGTACAGTACAGAAAGAACTTTTGCTGAAATCTGGATACAGGCGTCTGAGAACTTATCTGACGTAAACAGAGGGACTCCGCCGAGAGCGTGGAAGGCTGTGGGAAACTACGGGTTTTGACGGCTGGAGCTGGCGCATAGACGGGCCTGTGGTTCGGCAAAGACGAGTGAAAGGGTGTCCGCGTATCTCCAAGGTTGGGGAGGAGCATCCGATACAGAGAGGGTGAATGACTGACTTGCGTGGGGGCGATATCCTACAGACGATATCCGAAGTTTCCGGAGGTCCACTGACGTGAGGCAGAGGCATGAGCTTCCGATGATCTAACACCAGAAGAACATCCCCAACGAAGTAAGACTTTGATTAAGGTAGAGTGAGGCACCAGATGTCCTCCCTGTATAACTCATACGTGAGGAGTTGCTAAAATATTTGTAAAAAGAAATAACTTGAACTTTAAAAGAAAAAGGGTCAAGTGGAGAACTTTGTGTTTGCGCTTCGGGTCCAGAGTGGGAAGAAATTAAGCACGCGTAGGAAGACGGATAGGTTATCCTCACTGAGGAGGTGATAAGGCCTAGGGTGTGCTACCCATTCTGACTCTGTTGTTAGAACCAAGTATTTGTGTGTTGGTGCGGAGGGCACTGTCGCTGAAAGACATTTCTTCATATTTTTGTTTGATATATCTATTAGACACTATTGTTTGTCGACAATTGCTCCTTGTGTATGCCTATTTATTGTTTACGTCAGCTTGAGCGGCGTAATAATTACAGAAAGAGAGGGATTTTCAGGCTACGTCTAGCCGTGAGAGTTTAAAGAAATGCTAAATATCATGTTTGACTAACTGCTCGTGTTAACTACTGATGCTTTGCCTTGTATAGATCAGTACTGAGCATATTTCTTTGTGTATTTAAATTGTGAATTTTGTGGTCAATAAGTATTTGTCTCTTTGAGGGACGTTCTACACCAGAGTGGTCATTTGTTGATTGTGTTGAGTTAACGAATGCGCGTGTCTGCGGATGACTCGTCGTGTGTATGCGGGTGATCCGTGACAGTGTTTTGATAAAATGTGAAGTCCTTTAGTAAAAAAAATTGATGATAGAAAAACTTAGGGCTGTAAGATAATCTTTTGATAGAACGTAACAGTTGTATTGTAGTTATGCAAAAATGTGAGGGGAGGAATGTTAGGAACATGGGTTACCACCCCTGAACGTTGGTGTAACGAGGTTGTCGCCCTTGTATATATTCTTGTATGAGTAGGGATTGTATCCCCTGAATTGGATGTTGATATAGGGGTCGTTGTTTAGAAATGGGGAGAGAGAAGCAGACTTGAGAGTCTGGGAGAAAGAAGAATTTGGGAAAGAGGTTAGGATTGATAGTAACTGTGTGGAGAAATATTTACTGTGTGGAGAAATATTAACTGTGTGGATTGTCATTGATAAACGACTCGCTTTACTAAGTTTCCTAGCTGCTGTGTGACCTCCTGAAAAGATTGTATAACTGTGTGGAGTACGTTTACCTACTGTGGGAATTAGTATTGACTTGATCACTTGTCTGCCGTTAAGACTGTCGGAGTTTCGTCGATGTATGCTGTTCGTATGATCAACGCCAGTGAACAAGACTGTAAGAGTGGAACTGTTTGCCGTGTCAGCCCCCCCCCCCCTCACAACAACAGCAAATCGTATAGGACCCGTCTACAAGGAAGAGAGTGTTTGTCCCGTCATCGAAGAAGAGAGACCTTGAAGAAAAAAAACAGACTTTTAATATATACCGCTCATATATATTTAATTTTGAGTAGACTCAGTGTAGGATATTTGCTGTATGATAATTATAGGCTTTTAATTAGAGAAACATATTTGTGATGAACCTTTCTTTTGTTATTTAGCAAAGTGTTAGTTCACCGGATTATTAGAAACGTTCGAGCCCACGTACAGATGTTAGTGATTTGTTGTCTGAAAGAATACGTGTGGAACACAGTGTTTGCAGACGTGCTCTGTGGAGTCTGTGTGTGTCTGAGTGTGTTCCCCAACACAGCCTTCTCAGACACTTGTTCTCGAATGCCTGGATTCTCCTTTCCGTTTCGGCGAGCAGCATCCTCGTGTCACATCCGTAGAGCAGGATCGGCACTACCAGGGATTTGTATAGCCTGTACTTGGTGGTGAACCTTATCTTGTGGCTATGTCAGATCCTATCTAGCCTAGCCATTGCCGCTGTTACTGTTGCGACCCTGATGTGGATATCTTGCGTGGAGAGCTGCCGTCCTTGGAGAGGGTGGCTCCCAAGTACTTGAAGCTGCTTAACTCTTCGAGCTGTACCCCGTTCATAAAGAGCTCTGCTTTGCCGTTGCCATTGATCATAATTTTGCTTTTTTCAGTGCTGGTCTCCATTCCATATGCATTTCAACTCTGTTAGTCTCTTGGTGAGGTCTTGCAGTTCTTTGTTAGTACCTGCTAACAGATCTATGTCGTATGATGTAACAATGATGGTCGTGAAGAGCTTCGAGGATAATGTTCTCCAAAAAAAAATATTAAACAGCACCGGTGATAGGGGACATCCTTGACGTACCCCTACTGTGGTGCGGAAGTAAGCTCCTAAACAAAAGCAGTACTGTACTCGTTGAGCTATTATACAGCGCTTCAACAACTTGGGAGTAATGGGCTTGTTGTGGTCTTGTCGTCTTTGTCATTTACCGGCTTGTTTTGGTTAATGCTTCTGCCTGACAAGTTCGCGTTATTTCGCATAGTCATGATTGGTTTAATATGGTTGTGAACAATGCTATCCAAGTCTCATTGTTCAAGAATGATAATATTTTTACTCTCCATGTTTTAATTGCTTTACCCTTGTCAATGTTTGGTTTTCTTAGCCTTTTGTCAACTGTTTTCCTCGATTTCATTTGTTCCTCTGAGCGACTTTGACTCGTTCTTTCAGAGTGACCTTTTTTCTGAACACAGGGGCCAGCTCTGTACGCCTTCAACAACGCCATGTTCAGTGACAGGGACTGGCAGGGCATCCGAATGATTCACACCAGCATCAAGGAGGCTGACCCTCTCAAAGTCGGGCGTTTTGGTCTCGGCTTCAAGTCGGTCTTTCACATGACAGGTAAGCTTTATAGAAATTATAGACTTCACCACGTGTCTGACGACCTGTTTTCTCAGATACATAGGTCAGATGTACGCCTGCATAAACTAACCAAACTAATGTGATCATAGAAAAATTTTAAGTAACATGAAAACGTAAGCTTTTATGGTTCGTGATTCTCCTTGTTCTTGTAAAACTATTTTGTCTTCAGACCGTCTGACCATCATTAGTGGAAACTGTCTTCTATATATGGATCCGTTCAAAGGCGAAGATCGGTGCTGTATTCTTAAGAAACTCTCGCGGATAAAGAAGAGTGAAAGGGAATCTCTCCTGGAAGGCCTTGGTGAAATATTTGGAGTTGGTGAGGAGATGTTCCACTCAGGTCACTATCCTGGTACAATGTTCTGGTTCCCTCTAAGAAATGAGGCAAGCGATCTTTCTAGCACTCTCTACTCTGTTGACAAGATCAACGATCTGTGGAAAGCCTTTAAGACCGAGGCTTCTGGAATCCCGTTGTTCCTAAAAAGAATCGAGTCTGTGGGGCTGTACACGAGACGACAGGACAAACACCTCAGTCTTGACTTTCAAGTGGCACTTGCTACCAGCTGCTTGGAAAGTGTTCGAAGGGAAAATATGACTTTTATCGAGGCCATCATGGCTGCAGGTGGACAGATCCCGGCCCCTGAGGTGTGGAACAGCCTCATCAAGGAAGTGGAGATGTCAGATGACCATAACGGACAGTCTGTTGTTCAGAGAGAGAAATGGCTGGTGGTCAACTATCATCCTGGTCAATCGGACCTGTCCCCAGAGCTGGCTGAACTGTGCAAAGATCCCCAGCTGTGTTACAAGCCATATGTCGGCCTGGCAGCTCCACTGAAAGGACAGAAGAATTTCCAGGTATTCAAAATCTTTACTTTCATTACATTTCATGTAAAGAACTACAGCAAATCGTCCTGTATTGTACCAGGTAATTTTTACATTTGTAAATTAAAGAAAACTGTAAATATTATGGTATGAAGAGTGTTGTCTGATACACAAGAAACTACGGCATAAAATGGAGCTGAGCGCTATACTGAAACTTTTTGTAACCAGCAGCTGCCTCAGAGTTTTGTAGTTTGTTACTCTTCGGTGTCTGCCGGCGGTCGCAAAGGTCGAGAACTTTATTTATGACCCAGATTTGTTTCTTAGCCTTACTAAGGTTAGAACCTTTTTTGGACGAGGTTAAAAACACCTCCTTGATGTGGCCTAGTTTATGCTTCATTTGAGTGATTCGGCAGTAAGATGAAGTCGATCTGATTGCGGATCAACCCATCAGGAGAGTGCCAGATAATGAGGCGTGCCCCTTTGTGAGGATGCAAGACTTCGACAAGGGTCAGCCTGTCACTGTACGAACTCTTGCAGCCGGAGGCCTCATTCGTTAGTCTCACCAAGCTCAAAGCGGCCAAACGTGCAGAATCGTTGTCGACATGCATTAAAATCCCCGATAAAGGATAGGATATTATTCTTCTTTCTTCCCAGATAGCCTTCTCCAACTCCACATAGAACAATTCAGCTGCTTGTTTCCATTGCCTTGAAAGCGTACACCTGACGGATGGCAGACGTACACCTGGGGCTTGGCAGAGATTCGGGCATAGATAAGCCTACTTAAAATAGGGTACCAACTGAGAACTGACCCTCCCTGAGTGCAAACACAAAGCCATTGGTCTCGAGCTGGACCACTACACCTGGCAGAATCCTCTCATCAATCCAGAGCCTTCGCCTGTACCTTTGTCTGGGTAGCTTATACACTCGAATGTTGTGTTATAATCCTGATTTTCTGTAGAGGTGTGTTCTCAAAATTGACAACAGTGCAGCAGGTTCAGAGCACCTGGCAGAGGACACGTGACAATATCTTTGGATCGAAGATAGAGTGTTGGTCGGAAATTTTCGACCAGAAGCTGTGTGGAGCGCCTGTTTTATGTCGCGGTTGTCGCCGTTAGCCTATGCCTCTCAGTTGTACCTACAAAGTCAGTGGGGTCTTTTATCACTTGGTGAGGCCACGGACCTGTTTGGGAGCAATGGCCAAAGATGGGACAATCTCGTGGTCAGGTTGTGAAGGGTAAATATCAGACCAGTCCTGTTATTGTTAAATGTCTGTTACGAATAAATAAATCACATTAATAATATTTTGTAAAAAAGAAACAACACATCTCTGTGTGTCTTTTGTGTGAGACACAAAAGAGCTTCTGCCTATAATAATGTCAAATTTTTAGGCTACTTAACTCACAAACACAACTACATCTTCCTATTCATTGATTACATTTTCTCTACAGAGCCAGATCTTCTGTTTCCTTCCTCTGCCTCTGGAATCTCGCAGCCCGACAGGACTACCGGTCCATGTCAACGGCTTCTTTGCCCTCAGTCAGAACCGCCGTCACCTCAAGTGGCCCACGGCCGACCAACTGAGCCACCAGGCTCACATGGAGCCGTCTCTCCGCTGGAACCAATTGCTGGTACAGCAGTTGCTTCCACCCTGTTATGCCCTACTGCTGACGAGGTCAGAAAAATAGATCGCTTCCTTCCGCACCTTCTTAACTTTTTATTGAACAAGCTTAAACTGAGGAAGTCCTTCATGGCGCAAACTGTGGAGAAATTTAAACACTTGCCTGCAGTTTCTTAAAATTAATTTGTGTTTGTTTATGAAAGGCGTGACTGTCCAGCATTTGAAGGCCAGAACAGTTGTTATTATTGCTGCTCTGTAACCGCTTGAACGTCTGGGAACTTGTCAATGAGAAAAAGACAATCAGCTTTTCATCCAAGTTTCTAAATTTTTTTTCACAGGCTGAGAGAGCAGCACGTGAAAACTCCCCTCCCCTTCTACACCATGTGGCCTGACATCAACAGTGTCACAGACAAATGGCAG
This sequence comes from Marisa cornuarietis, assembly GCA_004794655.1. Lineage (NCBI taxonomy): Eukaryota > Metazoa > Mollusca > Gastropoda > Architaenioglossa > Ampullariidae > Marisa > Marisa cornuarietis. The sequence goes on from SMMW01000134.1 coordinate 1,435,827, forward strand.
CCATTGGTTGGGCCTCTGTTCGTTACCATGGCAACGAAACCCGTGTACTACACAGAGTGCGGCCAGTGGGTGGAGCTTGCCAATGCGTTGTTGAGTACAATTACAGATGACCTCTCCACTGACCTTAAACGTACAGTTCACAAAGTTTATGTCACGTGTCAAGAGAATCTTATTGTCCTCCCCCAGAATGTCCTCAAAGGTCTCAGTCTGTCAGGTTGCCTGTCAACAGTTGCCATAACAACACCACAGCGACTCAGTCGTCTGCTGCAGTCGTGTATGTCACAATTTGAAGGCCAAGAAAGATGTCACCTCCTTGCCTACCTGTGTGATCAGAAAGATTTCTCGCTGCTGGAAGGTCTCCAACTTCTTCCTCTTCAAGATGGGTCCTTCGGGGCTTTCACTACAGAACCTTCCCCGACATTCTTCTGTCAAGACTGTGACATCAGACTTTTCCCTGGACTGGAAACTCACTTCTGCTCCTGTGAACTGCCCCACGACCTTCGACAACATCTACATGACATCGCTGTGTCAGGTTTGTTCTATAAAACGATTCCACATTAATAATAATAATAATAATTCGAACTTATAATGCGCAGAATCACGAATAAGATAGATGGCACTCTCTGCGCAGTACAATTTGATAGAAAGAAACATAACAACAAATAGACAGTGAGGTACACATAGGGACACTGAACAACATAAAGATGAGGTACAAGTCAGGAATAGCACTTTGTAAAAAGATATGTTTTAAGAGAGCGTTTGAATGAAGCCTTGGAGGCTGAGTGGCGAATGTGATGTGGTAGAGAGTTCCACTGCTGAGCAGCACAAAGGGAGACCATCCGTTGTCCGTATGTGACTGTCTTTGTGAGAGGGAGGGATAAAATGCGGGAGTCTGATGAGGAGCGAAGGTTTCGGGCAGGAGTTTTGACAGACAAGATTTCATTAAAGTAGCTGGGGGAGTGACCTTCGAAGAAACCATAGCAGAGAGTTGAGAGCTTGTAGTCTATTCTAGCTTTAACTGGTAGCCAATGAAGAGAGCGAAGAAGTGGTGAGACATGATCATGTTTGCGAGTCCGAAAAACGAGACGAGTAGCTGAGTTCTGGACCTTCTGAAGCTTATCAAGGAGGTATTGAGGACAGCCAGCAAAAAGAGAGTTGCAGTAGTCTAATTTAGACAGAATAAACGAGCAGACAAGAATTTTGGTGATTGAGACGGACAGAGTATGGCGAATGGGGCTGATCTTCTGGAGCTCATAATATGCAGATCGACAAATGTGAGAGACATGTTTATCCAGAGACATGTCAGCAGACATTATGTAACCTAAATTACGTGCCCAAGTTACAAAAGGAACATCGGCATTGCCTACCCGAACAGAAACAGGCAGTGAAGGGTGAACTCTGGCCCTCCTCTTTGAAAAAAGTAAAGCTTCTGTTTTTCCGTCATTTAGCTTTAACATGTTGTGGGTCATCCATAGCCTAATATCCGAAATACAATCTTGGATGCTCTGGATAGTAGTGTGAGCCTGAGAAGAGACACCTGTCGAAAAAAAAAATTTACGTTTTACAAGATATCGCAAATTTTTTTATATAAACTATTTTGCCCTTAAATGGAAGTTCAAAAAACGCTTTTAGTACACTTGTCACACTATCCGTTGCCATGGAAACGATCCAAAATGGCGCCAAAACGCAAATTTTAAAAAGCTTATAACTCCATAAATTTTGCAAGTAGGCTCAAAATTCTTTTATATATAGTTAACTAAAAGAAAGATCTACAATGTCTCCGTGGTAAATTAGCAAAATCAACTTAGTTATTTTTTTATGAATTTTTTTGTAAAACGGTGTGTTAAAATTTAAGAAATTTTGATGTAAAACAGTATAATTACTAAACTACTAAGTATTTTTCTACACGCCGCGGTCACAATGTTTATATATGTATAAAGAAGTACTCGACCAAATTTCAAGTCTATATCACATCATAATCTAAAGTTATAGGGATTTGAAGTAAACAAACTGTAACCAAAACAAGAAACTGAAAAAATGAGAAAAGAAAAAGTGAAATCTTAGTAACTACTAAACTACTGAATATTTTTTAAAAACGCCCGCCAAGAAATGTTTAGATGTGCAGAAAGAAAAACTCAACCAAATTTCAGATCTGTTTCACATGTCATTATAAAGTTATATGGTTTTGAACTAAACAAACTCTAACAAAAACAAGAAAGGGATAAAGCGAGAAAAGAAAGTGAAAGCTTTGTAACTTTGTTCTGACTAAGCGTTTCATGTAATTTATATGTTAAATGGAAAATATTACCATCTTTTAATGTGTTCCTACATATAACTTTGGCATAACTATTAAATTATTTATCTATTTCACTTTTTGAATATTCAACATGGTTGTGTTGTGTACCCAAATGTTGACCGGGCTGCAAAGGAAAACACAGGAATTAAAAAAATATTGTGTTTGTCAAACTTTATGCTACACAGTTATAGGCTAAGTTATCAAAAGGTTCAGTGTCCACCAGCTTCATAAGTATTGCCATCTTTGGTCTGTTCATGTCTAAAATTTAGCCTGCGTTGCCTTGCATACTCCTTGCGATTTTTGCGAGCATCAGCAGAAGTAGCAGCATCAGCAGCAGACACTCTCTGCTCATCTTTCTTAGTCAGTAGTGTCATAGTAATTGTATGTACATCAATATATAACTCTTTCATTAATGATATTAATTCAAAAGCTCCTTCATTAAAAGCACAAACTGCACGAGCAACTGAACCTTCTACCCTTCTCAAGCCCATGAAAGCAGTCTTGGGGCATCTGGACCATATCATGGAATTTAAACATTCATTATTATTTTGTGTGCCCCCATGAAGCATCCTTTTAAGCAGCTCCTCATCTGCCATTCTTCTATACACTGGAATCAGTTTATGAGCTACCTGTGTGGTCAGATATGTTGAAGAAGGATGTTCTTTGTGACTAGGTACTTTCTGATTATTTGCCAATGCTTTTTGGTAAAAGCACCAGCTGTTTTTCCCTTTTGGGCACTGACGATGTTGGGGTTCATTGTCTGTAGACATTGAATGCCATAAACCTGCCCAGATAGCACTCCTCATTTGTTCAATGTTAGGGATATTCTCCACAATTGCCTGTCTGTAAAAAGTTTGTAATTTATCACATTTCGCCTCAGTGAGGCGACCCAAGCCACGCCCCCCCAGCCTTTCCACCTTAGCCAGTTTACGCAAAGCTGTCCCTAGTCTTTTATGTGCATGATTAAGGCAATCTAGCTTCTCTACTTTTTGTTTGTAATCTGGGTATGGGTTTAAAGCACAAACTGCCTTATATGCTGAGGAGTCACCATCAGAAAGCATCTCCATATATCTAAAACCAAATCTATCTACAGACCTCCCCCATAAAATTTTGGCTGCCTCTGACTCCATAGCCTTGCTTGACAGAGAATGATTTTTACAGCAGTCTGGAGCATGCTCTTTTTTCCAAGCATCTAGTTCAGCTGCTGATAGTCCTCTTACCTCTGCAAGTGTACATGCATGACAATATTTTGACAAAACACAAAAATCTACAACAAGACCTGTTAGAAGATCTATACAAATACCAATACCAGTAAGAGAGGTATATCCCCTCTTATGCCATGTTCCATCAAAGGATACACTAATGTTGATGACAGGGTTTTCTCCTTTCCTAAGTGCTTCCCTGAGATCTTCATCAGTTTCAGCATAGGCTTCTCGAATCACAGCCGCAGAGCGTTCAAGCAGAGCAGATCCTGAACTAATTTCAGCAGCTAAATGGCAAGAAACATACTTTTACTAAAGATATTCACAGTAAAAAATTTCCACCTTAAACATCATGGTGATTATTCTTTATATTGCTTACCATGTTATCTCTGCACAGTTCTAATCAAATTCTCATACCCAAGTATCATAGTAACTTTCATGTTTTACAAAAATATGTAAAAATGTAAAAGCTGTTATTTAATCTTGTACAGAATCTGGGAACTCATTAACAGATTGCATTGAAGCATGAAAAATCACATACCTGTTACTTTTTTGTCATGGTTCTGAAAAGTACTTAGGGCCATGCCTGGTATGCCCATTACAGTGGAGAAGGTTTGCAAAATAGCATGGCTTCCTCCCGTTTCGTGACTAAAAAGTGTCATTCGTCTGTTGACTTCAAAGGCATCGTTTGTGCTCTCACTGCCTTGGACACGCGATGACGACATACCAAACTTTTTATAGGCACAATGATCGCACTTCAATACAAACTTTGAAGAGAAGCCCGAATTCTCACCGACACAAACACTGTAGGAAAGCCGATTCTCACTGCATTCCGGGCAAGACACATCGCTAAGAGCTTTAGTAAGTTCACACACATTTACTATCATCCACACCTGCTGGTGACCATCCTCGATATTGCCAGCCGAATTCAAGGCTTCGATTTTTTTCCGCGAGGCACTTATCTCAGGATCACTAGCGATAGGTGTGTCAAGTTTCTTCTTTTTATGTGCTTCAATAATATTCTTCAGGAACAATCGTCGTTTTCCTCCTTTTGGACGTGGCATCTTGAGAAAAATAACCTTCTGATACGTGCAGGGAACGTCTAACACGCAGCGTGAACGTCTCAGAAAGGAAAGATCCTCTAGTTCTCAATGGTTTGTAATTCACGTTGTTTACAACCGGAAAGCATGCGCAGTGGATTGTGGGATAGCCGAAACATTCCGAAGCACGTTCGTGTGACCTGTATGTCGGCCAAGGCCGGTAGCGAACGATTGTGATTGGCTGTATGCAAAGTGTGTGTACGCATCGTTCATATATGGAATTTTCCGTCTCTTTGTCTTGGCTAGGAAAAGAGCGCGAAACGGTCCGTGGAATTTTCCACTGGCCCTGAGCATGCCTTTGTTTGAAAGCTGAATGAATCCTCTTTCTGCTGATACACAGGTTGACCCAGTTTTGTAAAATGGCGACCGGGTTGCTACGTATCAAACATTCCCTATTTTCACAAATTTGGAACAAAACAAGGAGAATCTTGAAATCAGTGACTGTGTTTATTGACAAAATGTACATATTTCTAGATGTTTTATGAAAAATCACTTTGAGAGTGGATAAATGACATGTTGACCTTTCCTAATATGCTATTATCTCAAAATGGCCAAAAATTAAGTTTTTGACGAATCTTTGCGGGCGGTGTCTGGCCTTAACAAATTGAAATGACGAGTGTACAAAAGGGAGATCATTAACAAACGCAAGGTGACTCAGGAGAGATGTTTTAAAGATGACAGCAATCCCTCCTCCTCGACTGACACGGGGAAATGAGCGAATACTGTAATTAACTGGAGTCAGATCAACACAGACACTCTTATCACCACAATCTCTGAGCCACGTTTCAGTCAGTAACATGATGTCCAGATCATTGTCATTGATGAACTCCACGATCTCAGTTCTCTTCTGTGCCTGCTGGCTGGATGACACAGACCGGCCATTAAACAGCGCAATGCGGAGATGTAGCGGAGAAGAGCGCTTCCTATCATTGAACGAACGCAGACTGTTGACATGACTAATCGGCACTGAAAGTAGATTGCCAAAATTCACAGTTTTCCTCACCTCTTTCTCAAAAGGATTCTGGCTGTTCAGTCTGGCACTAATGACACAAATCTGTCTCTGTTTGCGACGACCCGCACGATGCGAGCGAAGACGTGGGAGATGATAGCCGATACCAACACGTCTGATAGCAGCGGCAACAATAGGATTAAGCTCAGTTGATGGCACATTTGTATTATATAATTGATCAAGTTGCATGAATATATGTATACAAATATATTTTGCGTACTGTATCAATGAGTAAATAGGGGCTAGATATATTCGCTTGTTAACGCGTCATTTGATACAAAAAAAATATACAAACAGGTGTCTTTAGAAATGTGCATGTTCATGAATGCTTTTATCTATATCATTTTATTGTTTCATTGAGTCTTCGCTTTCATGATCAGTTGTATGCGTGTGTGTACATACAACAAGTATATATATATATATATATATAAAATTCAACATAACATTTTCAGGAATTTATTCTTTGAAGTTGATGGCGAAGACAGACGTGTGCCACCTGCTGATGAAAAGTATTCAGTGTAGGTTTGGGCAACAGGAACCTATCGTTTCTCTAGACGACCAGTGGCTCCAAGATGTTTGGCATTTCCTACTTAACAATTGTTCAGACAACCTCAGGGACTTTTCGTTGATGCCACTCATACCGTTTCTTCATGACAATAGCTTCGTCCTCAAACCTCTGGTAGGTAACTACGTGTGCAAAGAAGTGAGTGGAATGGACCCAGTTTCAGACAACCTCGTCACCTGCCTGAGAAAACTGGGCATCACTGTCCTCTCTCACCTGCCAGATTATGTCATCAGGCATCCACAGGTACTCGGTCAGTTAGTACAGTGGCCTTCACCTCAGGGCCTTCTCTTACTTCTGTCTCATATCAGCGAAGATGACAGCACTCAGACTGTACTCTCATTCAACGGATCAAGCACAGATGAGGACCAAGCCTGTCTGATCAAACTTCTAGACGACTGTCGAGATATTGTATTGAACATCAACCTTCAGAAGCTGTTGCAGCAGCTGAACTTGTTCTCGTGTCTTCCTGACCGCACAATCACAAGTATTGCTTCTGTAAGAGCCATAGCACCCGAACACTTGCCACCAGTTCCTGTACCCAGACAGATGCTTGTGTGTCAGGAGTCACGTGACAGGAGGGTGGCGCTACAGCTTGGGGGACAAGTAGAAAGTCTGCAGGATATCAGTCGTGAGATCCTGCTGAACATGCAGCCAGGGAGGGAAGGATACTCACTAGAGCTGAAACATGAGTTTATGAAATTCTTCATGGATGAGTTACTGAATAACAAATCACTATGCCAACTGGCCAGAAGAGTAAAATTCCTGACAACATCATCCAACCAGCTGAAAGCTGTGGAAGATCTCTATGACCCGTCTCATAAGCTCCTAAAGGAGGTCTTCAGTGATGATGCTTTTCCTCATGGCGAAGACGACTTTATTGACAAGCTGCGACAACTGGGTCTCAAAGACGAGAGCCAAGTAACTTCAGAAGAATTTCTACAAGTAGCTGAGTTACTGAACGCCAGTCACGATCATCCTGCCTCCATCAGACGGGCTCAGTCGTTGTGGACATTGCTGACGTCACAGATATCCCGACTTGACTCACGCGCCAGGCACGAGCTGTCACACTTCAGGTGTTTACCTGCTCTTCACGCAAAGTCAATGCCAGACAGTTATCCGTGTGAGCTTCCAGCAGCTTCTCCTGAACCTGTTCTAGTCAGTCCTAGAGATGTGTACCCTTACCAGTACCTCGCCCTCGTAGGATCAGTCGCATCCGTCGCTGATGAAAAGTTAAGTTCCCACGAACTCATTCAAGAACTTTTCAATCAAGAGGTTCCTGTAGAAACTGTCTTGAAACACTTGACTAATATCACCAAATTTTATAACACTCGCAACTGCTTTCAGTTCCGGACTCAGCTCAATTCTATCTACAGCTATTTTGACAAGAACAAGGAGAATGAAACATTTCTCATGGCGCTTTCAGAAACTCCATGCTTGTTGGTTGAAAACGAAACTGTTTTTCTCAAACCAGCCTCCTTCTGGATTGAAGACAACATTGATGATGTTGTACTAAGACCATACAGGTACAGAATGTCCCAAGAAACGACCACGTGGCAAACATTGTTTATAGCTTGTGGTACCAGGACACGCCAGGACGCCAGCTTATTGCTAGAGGTTTTATCCGAAATACAAGCTAAACATCTTCACAAGTCATCTCAAAGGGAGATTAATCGAGATTTGAAACTCGTTGTTCAGATCCTGGAGACTTTGAAAGATTATCCCCCAGAAGAACGAAGAGACATCATTCTGCCCATAGCACACCGTGAAGGTAAAGCTCTCCGCTTCAGACCCGCTGTAGAATGTACTGTTGGTGATATCAAATGGCTGATGGAAGCTGAGTCACAATGCAGTGAAGATGAAGAGGTTGTGTTTGTTCATCCTAAGTTGCCTGTCAGCACTGCTTTGGCACTTGGTGCTCTCGGTATAATGGACAGAGCGCTGGATGAAACGGAAGACATTAATTATGATTACTATCAGGATGAACCACTCACCACACGCCTTCACAACCTTCTAGAAGATTCCTACACTGACGGATTCTCTATCCCAAAAGAGCTCATTCAGAATGCAGACGATGCTGGTGCCAGGCAGGTCAAGTTTCTTCTCGATGAAAGACAGAATGAAGACTGTCGAGAACATCTCATCCACCCAAATATGGCGTCCCTTCAGGGGCCTGCACTCTGGGTGTTTAATGATGCAACGTTTTCTGACCAGGATTTTGCCAACATCATCAAGCTTGGAGCAGGCACCAAAAGAGACGATGCATCCAAGGTGGGGAAGTTTGGTCTGGGCTTCAACGCCGTCTACAACCTCTCTGATGTTCCTTCTTTTATCAGCAGGAACACGATGGCTCTGTTCGATCCTCACAAAAGGCATTTGCCGAGAGGAAATCCTGGAATGAAGATTGATCTGAGCATGCCTAAAAATAGAAGTCTCCTAAGATCAGTACCATCACAGTTCAGACCTTTTGAAGGTGTTTTTGGATGCTCCCTGAAGCAAGAACCGTTTGTCGAATATCCAGCAACGCTTTTCCGGTTGCCTTTCCGATCGGAGGAACAGGCGGCTCTCAGTGACATCAAGAAGGAGTCTTACTCCCCAGAGAAGCGCAGACAGTTTATGGCTATGCTCATCAAAAGGGCAGGCAACCTGCTGCTGTTCACACAGAATGTGAAGAGTGTGGAAGTGTTCCATTTATCGCGAGACGAGAAAAGTCCATTCAATATGACATGTCTGATGTCAGTGACAAGAGAATCAGCGATGTCAGCGCAAGGACCCCATCATGTTCTTACAGATCCCACAGAAAGCATTTTAAAGGTGTTCAGTCGTCAATTCCAAAACTTTCTCCAAACAGGAATGGGTCCTCCAGACATACGATTTGCAGAACAAGTGTCTATAGTAATGGATGTCAGGTCAGAGGCCAAACCTGTTTGTGATGTCCAGCAGTGCCTCAGTCAGACTGAGTGGCGTATCACGTGGGCGAGTGGAGTGAACCAGAGTGCAAGACTGGCTTTTGCCAACAAAGATCAAGGATTCCTTCCTCTGGCCTCGGCAGCAGTTCTAGTTAAAGACAAGACAATACTAAGCATGAACAATTGTCCCTTTGGATTCTATCAGGAAGGTCATCTCTTTTGTTTCCTACCCCTCCCAGAACAGATGGAACAGCCTGTGCTGCCAGTTCATCTAAACGGGACATTTGCACTGACTTCCAGCCGGCGAAACCTGCTGATAACCACAGAAGAAAACATAGACAACAAGGGAGGCAACTGGAATTCAGCCCTCGTGTCTGATGCTGTGTGTCGTGCTTACTTGCTGCTCCTCGAATCTCTGCAAGACATTGTTGATGTTGACTATTCCTCCTACTATGAGCTTTGGCCGAAGTCTGAGAACGGCCTGTCCTTAGTCGACAGCTTCTACACCTGCCTGATAAATGGCAACTGTTCTGTATTTCCTTCACACACTCGTTGGGTGTCGTTTGACGAGGCGACATTCTTTGACCCTGTATTTCGCTTCTCTCAAGTTGGAGAACTGGCGTTGAGAACTGTCCTGGAGTTAAAGAAAGACCAGATAATGTTAGTCGATATTCCCATGGAAATTGCTGAAACTTTTGGCAAGACTCGAAACAGAAATGCTTTCGTTGAAAAGTGTTTGTCAGAGGATTTCTTTTACGAACACATTTTCTTTCCCAGCATCGTCAGTGATTTCTGGAAGACTCCAGACAAAGTAAGAGTGAGGGATACCCTCACACTGCACGCTATCATCAAGGGAAGTAACCATGTCAAAAGACTTGTGTCTACATTTCCCTGCATCCCTTGCGATGTCTCCCATGAGCTTAAGACTCCAGATGAACTCGTGCATCCGTTCTGTGATGCCGCTGCCTTGTTCTTGCCAGCTGATGGAAGGTTTCCACAAACAGGAAGTGAACAAGGAGCTGTTGACTTTTGCCAGTCCGAGTGTCTTATGCGCTTGACTGAGCTAGGCATGACCGACAACGATCTCCAGTGGAAAGATGTCATCCGAAGAGCCAACTCCGTGAAAGATTTATTTACAATCGACACAAATCTGGCATTTTCAAGAGCTGTCAATATTGTAGATTATCTTGCATTAACAAGTTCTTCGACCAAAACTCTTCGCATCTTACAGTATTCTCCGGATGAAGCGGAACAGCTGTCCCAAACAGAGTTTCTTCCAGTTCTGACTAAGCCATGTGACTGGCCCTTCCCGTGGTTTGAGGATGACCTTCAACCTCGGCTAGCTGCTCCCTGCCAGCTGTACCACAGTAGACTGACCAACCTTGTAGCATGTACACAGAAACTGTTAGACGACTTCTCCACATCGTCTCTGCGACTTAAAACCACTGAAGAATCTCGCAGGGCAGTACATGCCAGTCTGAAGATTGTTACCCAAGAACTCCCGACTCATGAAGACACTGTGAAATCCGCTGTGGACCAGCTCCTCATTGTGGCGAAGTTTCGTGAATCGCATCAGGAAATCCGAACTGTGACGCAGAAAACAAACAAACTTTGCTGCGCTGTTTATTCATTTCTCCAAATGTGCATTGAAAGCAATGAAGTTGTAAAGAAACAGGAACTAATTGAAAACCCGTTGAAAACTGAACGAATCATCTGGACAGGTTCCTATTTTTATCACCCTGCTAAGCTGGCATTTATGGTTAAGTTAGCATGCCCTCCATACCTTCAGGAAATCAGCGGCACGTCTGAGTTTAAAGTTCTTTTCCAGTTCTTGGGAGTCAGGGAGCGGTTTGGCATTCAGGACATGTTGGGAGTGATGGAAGAGATGAAACAAGATGTAGGAGACAAGCAGCTGTCAGTTGACCAGGTGGAGCTCTTTTGCAGGGCCGCACAACTTTTCTGCTTCGCTCGTCAAGAAACGCAAGACGTCCATTCTTTGGATCCAAACAAAGTGTCTCTCCCTGACAAGGAGGGATTCTTGCGGTGTGTCAGTAATTTGTGCATGGATGACTCATCAAGCTTAAGGCTGAAGCCTGGCATGCACTTCATCCATGACAAGTTCTCTCCTGAAGTCGCAAAGACTCTTGGAGTAAAAAGCAAGAACAGCACCATTTTCAAGAGTCACATGACAGTCAAGCGGTTTGGTCAGTCAGAAAAGCTGACTAACCGCATCAAGCGACTGTTACAAGGCTACACGTGTGATGTTTCTATTTTCAAGGAATTCATACAAAACGCCGATGATGCTGGAGCGACAGAGATTCGGTTCATCAAAGATTTCCGACAGCTGGGAACAGACAGTGTGCCAGACGGCTGGAAGGAACTTCAGGGCCCAGCACTGTGTGTGTACAACAACGCCGACTTCACCAGCAAGGACATCGCAGGCATTCAGAATCTGGGAGAGGGAAGCAAAGGGGAGGAAATGATGAAGACAGGACAGTTTGGAGTCGGTTTTAACGCCGTCTACCACATCACTGACGTCCCCTCCTTCTGGACTCGACGAGATGGCAAGGAGCAGGTCATCTGTGTGTGTGACCCTTGTGTACTCATCCCAAACGAATGGCAGGAACCTGGCATGGAACTTGAGGACATTGATTCTTTAAAGGAAGAGTACCCTGCTTTGGTCGATGGTTATCTACTGAATACATTCGACGTGTCTCAGCCAGCAACACTTTTCAGACTGCCTCTAAGAACTAAGTGGATGGCAGCAAAGTCCGCAATTAAGAAGGAGCCAATGACAGAATATAATGTATCATCGTTGCTTACGGACTTTCTGAAAGACGCAAGTTTGTGTTTACTCTTCCTGAACAACTTACAAAAAATTGGCATCTACTCCACTAAAGATGGCCATAACATTGAGAGAGAGTATGAAATAGAGATGGTGATCGATAAGAGTAATGCCCTTAGAAAAGAAGCTTTTCGTGAGATCTTGAGTGGAGAAAGTGAGATGATGATAGATGAGGACTTAAGCTCTGGCATAGTGGAGATGAAATCCTCGGAGACCATTGTAAACTTCAGCCTCAAGGACAGCCATGGAGTACAAGAGGACTGGATTCAAGTCAGCAGAGCTGGTTTCTTGGACGCCTCCAAAGCTCCAGAGAAGCTACAGGATGATTGGAGAAAAGAACACTTCCGGTTACTACCACGAGGAGGAGTAGCAGTGAAGATAAAAACAACTCAACCATCAGCAGCAGACACACCGACCATCTTTCAAAGCGGAGTCGGCAAAGTGCTTAGCAAAGAAGAGAACATCCAGTCCCGGGTGTTCTGCACTCTTCCCCTACCTGTGAAGACCGACCTGCCAGTCCACATCAACGGTCATTTTGCACTCGAACACGAGTCCCGCCGGAATCTATGGGACAGAGAAGATGACAGCAGAACCATGTGGAACAAGCTGCTCTGCACAGATGTTATTGCCCCCTCTTATGTCAAGGCACTCGAGCAGGTTAGATTTGCTTGGTTTAAACAGAAACAACATGAGGACAAAACGTCCACGGAAACCGCTGCTCAAATATCTCAGTTTTTTGCTCTGTTCCCCAGCATTTCTCAAACTGAGTCATCATTCTGGAGTCCGTTAGTAGAGGCCTTCTACCAGCAAGTCATCAATGGACGTCAGGCGCTGTTTCCTGTCACAAGAGCAGATACAGGCAGTGTCACCTGGACTTCCATCATTAAAGATAAAGGCTTCGCCGGCTACTTTACAAGACCCCCACAATACACATCTCCTGTATCACCTTGTTACTCACTGACATTTCAGGAGAACGAGAAGGAGAGGGTTTCCGATAGAAAACTTGCAGAGTTGCTGAAGTGTTTGAACATGAAGATAGTTGATGCTCCCCTGCATGTCTTCACTGCTCTCAAGTACTACGGGGTCCACAAGATACAGGAAGCAACTCTTAGTGCTGTCCTCCTTTTCCTGAAGTCTTGTACAGCAACAACCTCGGACTCTTGTCAGTTGAAGAACCTTCCTCAGCCACTTGCTGACATTGGACTTGATGAGAAGGATGTGCTAACTCTGGTTACATTTGTTAAAAAGTCTTCAAACTTCCCATCAGATATTATTGGTCTTCCACTCTGTCTTCGTCAGTCTGGCATTTTAGATATCTTTTCTATAGAACGGAAGGCTTTTGTTACCCCGTTTTGTGACCTTTTTCCTATGCTGTCTGAAGAATTTCTTCATGTAAGTCTGGTGGAAATTTTCTCAAGAGTTGCTGACGAAGTATCAAGTCTTTTAAGCTTCACCATTCAGCATCTTGCTGAAAGATTGCCTCGTTGTCTTGACCAGACTTTGTTCAAGACAGGACAGCCACGTTTACTGAGCGCTGCTGCTCTTCCTAGTGAGAACTGGCTTCATCGTCTCTGGAAGTTTATTGCAAAGAAAGTAAACAATTACAGCTCTGTTGATCACCTTCTTTGGGTCATAAATGAATGGAGTTTAATACCTTGCAAGGTAGCTGGGAACGAAGAATGTTTGTTGTATCCAATCAAAGAAGGAAAACGGATTTTCTGCTTGCCTCGTGTGCCGTGTAGTTTTTGGTCACATGAAAATGAAGCTGTCAATGTACTTCAAAAGCTCCCGCTGCCAATCATTGATCAGTCCGTCGTCTCTCAAAGCTTCGCCGAGAAACTCGTAGCGTCTGTCGCGAACCCGGACAGCATCGTACATCTGCTGAGATCATTTGGAAACTCCCTTCAACTTACAGTGGACGATGCGAGAAGCATGTTGAATTATTTTAACTTCTGGTTAAAAAAACTATCGCACTTTGGTAGCAGTTGCTACCTGCGTGAGATTCCAATGTTCTGTTCATTTGGGGGGCGTGTTACGTCCCTTGACTCCCAGAATGCTGTGCTGCTTCTAGACCAAGACATTCCACAAGACGGCCTGCAAGTCTGGTCAGAAGAGACCAACACAGTTCTGCTTGATCCCTGGCTAATCCCAGATGCTCTGTGTGAGATATTACATCTTAACAAATCGTCTAATCTACATATGATCTTCTGGAGGCGGCTTCTTTCACACCTGGAATATTTGCCACACGACTGTGTTCATACTCACATTCGTTACATTCGAGAAAATTATGTTGAACGTTGCAAAAATTCAAAGACAAGAAAAGCGTTATATGAGATTCTGTCAGAAACAGCTTTCATCAGAACAGAACCTGACAGGATGTGCAAAGCTTCAGAGTTCTACAGTCCGCACAATGTTGTCTTCAGAGAAATGCATGATGTGGATAAGTTTCCACCAGAACCGTACTGTGATGGTGAATGGCGGGATTTTATGGAGAAAGCCGGGATGGTGAAGGAGGTTACAGTAGAGATGTTTATTTCATTTGCCAGACAAGTAGCAGTAGAAGGTGCGAACGCATTGAGTGAAAAAACGTTGACAAGATCATCAACACTTGTCCAACATCTGTTTGAAAGAGATGATCTGTGGGATTCTGAGCTCTTGAGCTCCGTTTGTGATATTTCTTTTGTGCGCCCCTGGTCCTTTAAACAAACAGAAAGATATCAAGGACTGGAGAAAATTTGTCCTCCCTTTGTAGTCAATCGCTTGGTGTCCTTCTCTGAGAGTTGTCTTTCCTCCAACTGGCCGCTGTTGTGGAGTTCAACGTCAATTTTGCATCCAGATGATGAACCAAACAGATTTTATTTGAATAACCTGAAGGAGGTTGTGAAGGAACTTGACTTTGAACAAAATATCCCTGTGGAATATTTCAAGCAGCACGTGGTAAACGTATGTCAAGCGCTTCACACTTCCACGTGTAACATTCTGCACACTAGTGAGGGTCGACGAGAAGTTGAATGGCTGTTTGACAAAATCTACGAGTTTCTTGCTAAATTCGAGCCTGAGGAGATGGATTTCTTCAAGAACATTCCTGTGGTTTTTGACAGCTACAACAGTCGTGTGTTATATCCAGAACAAGTTGTTTTTGTTCTCAGATCCGACCAAGCTGTTGATGGCTGGCTGTTCCGAGCGCCAGCGAACTATGACCAGTTTCGTGGCCTTTTTAAAGTTCTGGGAGTTTCTATCAACGTGACAGCTGATCATTATGTCAGAGTTCTCACCAAGCTTCATGCAGCTTACCCCAGTGAGCCACTGCAAGGCGACATGTTACAGGCTTGTAAGAAAGCTGTCCAAGGCCTCTTTCGCTGCTTAAAAGTTTCTCCCGACCTGAAAGAAAAGATGATCTATTTGCCGAACGAACAGTTCTGCTTGAAGCTGTCGTCATCTCTGTTCTTTGTAGATAACGAAAGACTGAAAACTAGACTTCAGTGTTGCCTTGAAAAATTTTTTTCCGGCTTTAAACAACTAGATATTCACTGCGTCAGTCCTTGGGGTACAGTTTCTCTTCTTCCTGAGGGACATCGAATGGCGAAGCTTTCTGAAATAACCACGGAGGTAGTGCCTGATATGATTCTGTCGGCGAAAACAGTCGGTTTCCTTGCACACGATTTCAAGAGTAAGTTGCTGTCTGTGGATCTTGTGAATGGCATCACACGCCTTATCTACCATAAGCATCTGACAAGCGACATACCTCCCGTGGAAACCAATATCCGTCAGGAAGTACGGGAACTGTTAGCAAGTATCGAGATCTTTGAGACAGAAGATTTGCATACAGTCCTGGTGGTCAACGAGGAACAAGTGACAGACAGTGAAGCTAAATACAAGATAGTCAGAGACAAGAGGTTTCCTCGCTGTGTTTTTGTTGACAGCAGAGCAAGCGTCAGTGACGAGGATGTTGACATGACTCTGGCGGATGCTGCCATTGAAACCGTAGGCCACGACCTCCATGAATTTCGATTTCTTTTAATTTTTATGTTGAAGTCTCGTGATGTGCAAGCACTTCTCGACAAACACAACATTTCGTCTTCTCCTCGAGGTCAAACGATAAAACCTGGTTGCTATGTCAACGTTGATGACTTTTGTTTACTTGACAACAGTGTCGAAAGGGTCTATGTTAGTGATGAGAACGTTGTACTAGAGGTTTATGACCCTTTGACAGACAGCGAAGACATAGAGAGGGAAGAACAAGAAATGTCCGTGCAGGTTGAGGAATGTGCAACCCCTTGCTTTGAAGAATCAATGAAGAGGCTAGAGAGGCTTACCGACGATATGAAGGGGATGAGTTCTCACCAGGTTTTTCTGTACGCTAGAGTGATCGAGAGGATCTGTGTTGGACAAGAACAACACATCGCTCGCCCATGCTGCATGTCCTACCGGGTGGACATTGGCAATAAACGTACAATGGCGGTGTCGGCTGTCAAACTGTACAAAATACCAACAACTTTTGAAGACGAGCCATCTGATGCCACAGCCACATCATCGAGCCAACCAGTTCAGTCGGATCCTATGTCAGTTACTTCAATAGTGAAGCAGGTTAAAGGTTGTCTTAAGGCTTCATTGCCAATCGTTGGTGACGAACGCCTCCAGCTAGGTCTGCTGAAACGTCTGTATTTGCAATGGCATCCGGACCTAAACACCACAGAACAGAAAGATTATTCAAGGATTTTAAAAGTAATCAGGCAGTCGGCACTAAACAAGCGCAGCTCGAAGTCCACTGCATTGTTCTTTAATCGGGTGCTCGCTCGAGGTCAGCTGTATGCTTCACAGATTGATGGCGCTAGGGGACGAGAGTCAAACCTCGGCATTCAGTCCAAAAGAAAAAATCCACAACCAGGAGAAGCGAACCGCTGGCTACGCCAAGCTTTTGAGGATCTGAAGATGGCCAAGAACTGCTCAGAGGGAAACAACTGGCTTTGTTTGATCTACCATCAGGTAGGACTGCAAGCGTTTGTGTCTAGTGGGTACCTATTTGTGAGTGCGTGCGCGCGTGTATGTGTATATGTGTGAGCGTACGCTTGTCTTCACGTTTATGTGTGCGTTTGTTCCTATGTGTCTTAGTGTTTTTGTATATATGTCTATGTATGTATTTGTGTATGTGTATATTTGTTTAAGTGGGTATATATGTGTGTGTGTATGTGTGTGTGTGTGTGTGTGTATCCATTTGCATGGGTGTATCTCTATGTGTATGTGTGTATGTATTCTTTTATTTGTATTGTATCTCTGTGTGTTTGCGTATTTTTATTTTGGTTTAAATGTATGTTTGAGTATGTGTGTACATGTGTATGTATAAGTGTGGATGTGTAAGTGTGTATGCGTATGTGTGCATGTATGTATATGTATTGTGTTTGTTGGTATGTATGTATGTGTTTGTATGTGTTTTTATGTTTATGCATATTTGTATGTTTATGTGTAAATGTATGTATATGTTAGTAAGTTTGTGTGTGTACGTGTGCGCGCGGGCGTGTATGTGTGTTGGTAAGAGTCAGTGTTGAGTCGGGTACACGAGACGGAAGTGTTATAAAGGATAATACAAAGAAATGACTTTTTAAAGTTTTAAAGGAGACAGACTTGTGTGTATTTTGTACCTGCAAGTGAGAGAAGCATTGTGATGGTAAAAGCCTGGAATAATCGAACAGATCTCCTGGATAAATTACCTGCTGGCAAAAATAATGGTTTGAGTAGCGATTATGAATACCGCAATTCTACCACGACCTGCGGGTAGAAGATTTACCCTGCCTAGATAGGCTAACCCAGGTGAAAACACTTTTCCTGAACAGAAAAATGATTGCCATGCTTGTACCTTTGTGTCTGTTTGATGTCCGCTGACCTGTCATTCTATGCCTGACTGTTTCACAGGCCGCAGAGAAGGCTCTGAAGGCTCTGCTGTTCTACAAGAACGCTGATGACAAGCTGCTACATCCAGTTGAGAAACAGGAACTGAAGATTCTCGCCAAGGCCACGGACAACAAGGACATACTGCAAGCGGCCGAGCACTTGGAGGGACTCACAGGAGAAAGATGGAGGATGTCGTATCCATTTGTACAGTGGGGACCACAGTTACCTGCCCACCTGTACACTAAGGACATGGCACAGTCGTCGTACAGTCAAACGGAGACAATTCTGACCATGGCAGCTTCACTCATGGTGTAACTTGCCTCATTGCTGTCTTTCTTCAATGATATGTCACACTGACATTAGTGAAAACTATGTAACAGGAAAAATCTGTGAATTTGGAGCGATTTTTAAATGCATGGTGGGGTGGGGGAGTGTTATGGGTGCTCGGAACGCAGAAGTCGTTTGATATTTAAAAGATTCTTCCTCATGTTATTATCTCCTCTTGTGTTAAACTTGTCTCTTTGTGACACCCAGTCGAATTTTGTTATTATTATGGTACTGGTGACTTTCTATGATCTACTAGTAATCTTGGTCAGAATGTGTTAGTCTTGTATTGATTCTATTATAGTTATTATAACTGAACTGACCTTCTTGACAAGGTTCTATTCATTGTTAAAATACCGCTCACATTATTCACTGGTTTTGTATAAAAGTTTGCTGACCGTTGTAAACACTGTAATTCAATATTTTCTATATATCACTGCTTAGATATTTTGTTATTGATTTCGCTTACATAATCCTTTTTGTAAAACATGATTTAACCTTCATAGTCAGTTTTCTTTAAAACAATTTAATATTAAATGCTCCTTATCTGTTTCCAGCATTTGGTTTTACAGTTCTTTGTAAATGGCTAAAAAGAAATAGAAAAATATACTTATTTCTACATTGTAGCTTAAAAGTCTTTAATTTGTCAGACATGTTCTTTTCACAATAATCAAGTTTGTTTCCTTCTGATAATATGTTTTCCTCCTTCTCTCTGAACACTAAATATTTTATTATAGTATGATCATTAGCAGGATCATTCCATTTAATTGAAATTAGATTTATTTGTAAAAGTATTTTGTCAGCCTCACTTTTAACTGTCCTGAATCGTTTAACATGATAACACTTTATTAATTTTTTTTACATTAAGATTTTTTCAGTCTTAAATAAACTGTTAGTATACATCACATCTAAATAATAATAAATATTTCAATCTGGTTTTAGAATAACTATTTGAATACATATATTTGTCATATCCTCATACCTTTATCAAACCAAAATGTAAGTGTGCCATTGACCCTGGTAGAATAGATGCTAAAAATAAATATTGCATACATAGTAAATAAATGTCCTTGTATGGTGTTTGTGTACTGAATACACACTCTTCATCTAACTTAATGGTTTTACATGTTCTTGGAGGCTCAGTTCCAAGGAAAACTTTATGAATAAACTGACAATATTTACTTTTGTTTTTCTTGTTAATTTTTGACACATTCCGCTCTCTAAGTTGACAGAAATAATGAGTTTTAAAGGGAAATTATTCAATTTTAGACTATATGAGCTCCATAAATCGGTCTAAAACCTGTGTAAATGGAGTCAATGGACAACTGAGTATCAGGTGCCTAGCAACTTCTTATCAATTCTTGGCTGTGCAGACTTTTTTAAATGTCTATTCAATGCCTAGCGTCTACCACTGGTTTTAGAAATATTCAACGGTCCAAATACAATCGAAATTATATTTCAAGTTGTGGTGTGAATGTAAAATGGAATATCCACACCAAAATCCACTTCGCTTTAAGATCGTACATGTAAAGTTGTCGATTTAAAAAAAAAAGTTGTGTGACAAAGACTCATCTGTTATTATATATATATATTATATAATGATGTAATTACTTTCCTGTGTGTAATCCTTTTTGCAAATGTTGTTTAATTGTGGTTTGTCATTTTAAGATTCATATTACGCGTTGGGCGTTACCATTTAATGTGTTTTGTTACGAGTAAGCATTTGCTACGTTTGATTCCTGTTATGTTTTTCTCGAATTTAAAACCTGCATTCCTTTGAATGACAAACATGAAAGGTCAAGGGCGCTCACGCACGTGGGGCGACGGGTGACCATGTGCTCGCTATTTTTCTTATTCTAGTGTGTGTAGCTTTCAGTTTTGCTGTTCATTTTATGTATGGTGGTGGATGTGAATTCTTGGAAAATGTGCATGTCTACATATTCTGGATTGGTGGTGTTGATTACTGCCTGTCTTTGGATTTCTACTGTACTGGCGTCAGGACAACAACATCAAGATGGCGGCCGCTCCATATACACGAGAGGGTTTCTACTTTCACTGAGATCTTCCGACCTCCCTCTCTTCTTTTCGAACCTTCCACACGAAATGATGTCAACGGCGTGCCCTAAGAGGAGGAGAGGTAGGAGAGGGGGTACACAGCGCAGACTGAGGAGATATGGATTGGATAATAAGCAGCGAATGCCACCATTACCGTCTGTGCTACTCGCCAACATGCAGTCACTGCGTAACAAGGTGGACGAGTTGGAGGCGTATGTCTTGTGTATGAAGGAGTATCGCGACACCTGTCTGCTTGCTTGCACCGAAACATGGCTAAAAGATAATGATGGTGATGAGCTGTATATTTCTTACTTTGGTCTCCCATATCGCTGTGACCGCTCAGCAACCATTACTGGCAAATCCACCGGTGGGGGGGTTTGCTTGTATGTCAACAAAAGGTACTGTAACACTGTTGTAGTGCGTGAAACAATCTGTACGCCTGATATCGAACTGTTGTCAGTCTCCATTCGCCCCTTTTATCTTCCTAGAGAATTTCCCCAGCTGTTCTTCACATTGGTGTATATTCACCCTAGAGCGAATGTCACGTCTGCCAGGAAGGTAATCGCCGATGTTACACACAAACTCGATTCATTGTCACCAGACGCGCCAACATTTATTCTGGGCGATTTTAACAATTGTGATCTGTCAAAGATTTCAAAAACGTATGACCAGTCTGTGACCTGCCCAACAACCCAGAAACACACCAAACTGGATTTATGCTATGGCACTGTCCCCGCAGCCTACAAAGCCAAGCCTATGCCATCTTTTGGGGCTTCCTACCACCACAGTGTGTTTCTGGCCCCCGTGTACAGGCCTGTGTTTGAACGTGTGAAACCTGTGGCTAAGTCGGTGAAGCGCTGGACGGATGAGAGTGTTGAGTGTTTGCGAGGCTGTTTTGATTGTACGGTGTGGGATGCTTTTTATGACTCTTGTAATTCCCCTGATGAACTGACAGATGCTGTTTCCTCATACATTTCTTTTTGTGTTGAGTCTGTAATACCCAGCAAAACCATTGTTATATTTCCCAACAACAAACCGTGGGTAACCAGAAGCTTGAAAAATGTACTTAACAAGAAAAAGCGTATCTATTTTACCGGCGATACCCTGGCAAAAAGATCTGCGAACAGAGATGTAAGGGCCGCGATCAAAAGAGCGAAAAGAGATTATAAAGACAGATAGAACTTCGTTATTGTGCCGGTGACCTTCGTTATGCCTGGCAGGGGATCAAGTCCATGGCTTCTGTTAATCAAAAGATGGTCTGCACTAGAAAATCAGTCAAACTCAACGGCGTGAGCGACCAGGACTTGCCAAATGTTTTAAATAACTTCTATGCACGCTTCGACAACCATGATTTTTCTGAAAGAGTTAGGGAACTTAAACAGTCGCTGGTGTTAGATAACAACATTGTCATTTCTCAAGTCGGTGTGACGGAAATGCTTAAGCGGGTCAAGGTCAACAAGTCACAGGGGCCTGATGGGATTTGTGGGCGTGTCCTGCACTTCTGTGCTGTTCAGTTGGGAGGAGTGTTTCAACATCTTTTTCAACTCTCTCTCGACTCAGGGCACATTCCAGCACTCTGGAAACTGTCTAACATCGTCCCTCTCCCTAAAAAAACCTAACCCCAGCCAACCCAATGATTTTCGGCCAATAGCTTTAACCTCCCTTGTAATGAAAACCTTTGAGAAAATTGTAAAAAGTCTCATCTTAACATCTGTAGAGAGTAAACTGGACCCACTGCAATTTGCATACAGGAAGACGAGGGGTGTTGACGATGCCAAGTTATTCATTCTGAACACACTGTATAAACATTTAGAAAAGCCCAAGTCACATGCCAGATTACTCTTCGCAGATTTTAGTTCTGCATTCAATACAGTGCAACCACACCTTCTGGCTTCGAGACTGATTTTTGATTTTGACCTGCCACATCAACTGGGTTTATGGATAGTGGATTTTTTGACTTGTAGACAGCAGAGGGTTTATGTTAATAGTAAATATTCTGACACAGTTTTTACAAGCACTGGCTCCCCACAGGGTTGTTGTCTGTCACCCTTGTTATTTATCATGTACACTGACAGCTGCAGAAGCATGGAGGAGAATAGCTACCTCATCAAGTTCTCTGATGACACTGCATTGTTGACTCTTTTACAGGAACACACAACAGATCATGGCAATGCCTTAACGAATTTTGTACAGTGGTGTGATGATAACTTTTTAGAGTTGAATGTAGATAAGACTAAAGAAATAGTTATAGACTTTAGGAAGATCAAAGAGGATTTTGTTATTCCCAGTGTGATTCATAGTAAACCTGTTGAAGTTGTTAACTCCTTCAGGTATCTGGGAACTATTTTTGATAGCCAGCTCAAATGGAACTTAAACACCGAACACATTGTTAAACGTGGCCAACAAAGAATGTATCTTTTGCATAAATTAAAGAGTTTTTCAGTTAGTCAAGTAATATTAGGCCGTTTTTACCAGTCATTCATTGAGAGTCTTCTATCTTTCTCATTTGTCTGCTGGTTTCGCAATCTCTCTGTCCATGATAGGAATAGTCTGAACAGTGTTGTTAACATCTGCTCTAAGATAATTGGTATCAGACAGAGGGATTTAGCCTCTTTTTGTAACCAGCAAATAGTACGGAAAGCCTCATGCATTTTATCATTACCTGATCATGTATTAACAAAAGAATTTTTATTATTAAGCTCAGGTAAACGTTATGCCATGCCTATATGTAAGAGTAACAGACACCTAAAATCATTTGTGCCATCTGCAGTCCAGCTGCTTAATGTTAGATGAGCTGTCAGTGGTGTGTGTGCGCGTGTGTGATGTTGTATGTGTATACTTGATTTCCCTGTAAGTTTTTCTTCTTTTTTTTTTTTTTTAAATCTATATAGAGATACATGTTTTGTTTTTGTTTTTGCCGCTCACTGTTGAACTAGAGCACATGCCCACATTCAAATTGCCCACTGGGATAAATAAAGTTGGTCATTGTCATTGTCATTGTCATGTAACAAGTGAACCTTCTCTATTTTGCGGATATAAATTTTTAAAATCACTTTACTGTAATCAATCCTTTGGCATCTTCAGGTATGTGATATATATAGCTATATCGTCAAAGAAGTTTTTCTTATCACTGTAATCAATGTACTAAACTTTTAGACAAGGATCTTTAGACGAGCACTTCCTTAGGCTCCGATAGGAGCATATTCCAGATTCAAAATTTAAAGCATAATCTGTATCACTCAGTTTTATATTTTCTTATTTGACTGAACATGGTCCGTTGAAAGTTATGGCCCTCCTTGCTGTCCTTTAGTTTAGTTTTCATGCTTTGTTTTGTCTTGTTGTTTTTGTTTTATTTTGTTTTGCATGCTCCTGATCTGCTTATTTTTCTGAACTCATCAATGCCCTTTATCCCAGCTAGAAACTGCGGGTCTAGTGACGACCAAATGCCAACTATGCCTGTCACCTGCTACTGGTAAGAGCAAAACAGTGGAATTCTCTCCCCTGCCATATCCGTCATTTACCGCCATCGAATCTTTTAAACTTGCATTTAAAATATATCTCTTCCATGAGCATTATTTCTAACAATAGCCCACATAATGCTAGTTCACCTATTAACCCTTTCTCTCACTCAGTTTTATATTTTCTTATTTGACTGAACATGGTCCGTTGAGAGTTATGGCCCTCCTTGCTGTCCTTTAGTTTAGTTTTGATGCTTTGTTTTGTCTTGTTGTTTTTTGTTTTATTTTGTTTTGCATGCTCCTGATCTGCTTATTTTTCTGAACTCATCAATGAAGTCTAATGACTTGTCCGCCTGCTCGTTTCCCTCTGAAGCTGAGTGCAACTCACTCTTCGTCACTGTTTTGGCCTCCAATCTTCTTTATATTTTCTATGGTTTACGTTTAGTACTTTCCAAGTACTGTCGTTCATTCATCTGTTACTTTGCACCCGTCAATGTTTTGTCTAAAAGCATGATATCATATTTCTTACTAATGTTATTTTTGTTACAGGCATGAAAATAAAAAAAATTACATTTATTTCCACATATTGCAAGCCACTGTCTTTTAACACCGAAGTGTGAGGATGCGCTTAAATTTAGAATAATGTTTCTTTTCCTTCATCTGTGCCACAAATGTTTTATATCAGATTAAAATCAGCTTAAAATGGAAACATCGTCAGAAATTTAAGCTCTTGAAATTGTGACTTTAAAACCTCTCCGTTAAAATCTGATGTTCTCTTTTTATGTTTTGTTTGTACAAATTGTATTCTGCTTTCAAGCTTTGTGTATTTATCGTCATTTTTATTTAGACACAATAGATGGCCTGCAACAGCTAAGAAATTTTGATTTTTGAGAATACCTTACTCAATATAGAATAATAATAATAGAATAAGAGAAAATAGTATACTTCTTCTTACAGTCTTATATTTTCTAACTTGTGAATTTTGGCAACTGTACGTTATAAGCTTGTAGCGACTTCAAATAAAGTTTTTTTTGAAATGTCTATTTTTCGTTTTCTTGTGTATCACTTTATTTATATTTCTGAGGTCTGACGAACTGCTTATTAATATGTCCTTACCATGTCATCAAATCCTAAATCTCAAACACCTCGCCTGTCACAGAACACGGGCCTTGGGACGAAGTTTCACCCACAACATTGCATATCGCACACCTGGGAAGTTCTCTACCTGATCATGTTATCGGGACTCTCTAGAAGTGAAATGGTCCCCATCTTCCAGCAGAATATTTGGTGATTATTTAAATCATCCATATTGTGGCTACTTTTTGTAATCATTTCGCGGTGTGATGGACCGTTCTGAAATAACCAGGGTGCACCACTCAGTTTTGTGATGTGTGTCGCGGCATGGCACTGGCTGCAAGAAACAAACAGACTGAAAAGTGGACGGAGGGGCATAAGGGTCGAGTACCAACCGCATCAAGCGACTGTTACAAGGCTACACGACAGTTTGGAGTCGGTTTTAACGCCGTCTACCACATCACTGACGTCCCCTCCTTCTGGACTCGACGAGATGGCAAGGAGCAGGTCATCTGTGTGTGTGACCCTTGTGTACTCATCTCCAATGAATGACTGTAACCTTGCAGGGAGCGTGAAATCTCTGACTTCGATCGCCATGTACACAACACATTTGACATGTCAGCCAGATACCTTAGACCTAAATGGATAAAGTAAAAATCTCATTTAGGAAGAGATACAATGGGGAAAGTTTGATGCGTCACATGGGTATCGATCCCAAGCGCCTCTGGTGTCGGACGCCGCTGTTTCAGCTACTCGATTGTCCGTGCAAACCTATTTCTTAGCTGCTCTCAAGCTGTCCTTCACTCCCTGAACTCAAGTTTGTCAAAAACACAAGGCACCTGTCACTGTAAAGACCTTCCTTGTTGTGAAACCCCTACCACACCTTCAACTCTGTCGTCTGCCTGCTACAACTGAAGAGCGAGCGACCTGTATGCATGAGTCATCACTGAAATTTACATGAGGATGCGCCACTCAAATATCAACTAAATTCGGAATATAAAGCAACGGATCAGTAAGTCTCTCTCGCTTTCTTTCTCTCTCTCTCTCACACACACACACACACAGACACTTTGTTCTCTTTACATTTCTTCAACAGACATCTCTTTCTTGTTATATATTAATTCATTCATACATAAATAATTATAAATAGTTTATTATTATGGCGTGTTAGAAATGAACACATGTTAACTCATGTCTAACGATTTATTTCACAGCCGACATGTCGACGCCTAGACATTGATACACGTGCTGTGTACAGTCATCGAGTGGTTGAGCGCTGTGTTGGTGGAGGTTGTGTAGGGCTGAGATAACAAGTCTCTTTCTTATGTTCCACCTGTTTTCTCTTTTACTAAACTATCGGCCTTGATTTGTAAAATTGCGCTATTAGCAAATGGCACATACAAATATCAAGAAACCGAAAGCGAAAATAGAAATGAAAGTCGTTGTGCATGTGTTTGCCAGCGTGTTCAAATATGCATGTGCAAGTGAGTGCATTTATCTCCTTTTCCCCCACCCGACCAAAGTGATAATATTGCACCGGTTGAGATTATCTTCTAAAACCACCCAGACTGCACAGACTAGAGAATTCCAGGAAATGTGTGCGTCACGTGATGTCGAGACCGTTTATAAACTCCTCCTGTCTGCGGATCGTAGCCTGAGCGGACTGGCGGGATGTTTGTCGCTGCTACGATCGGCGTGAATAAAGTGACCAGGTAACCACTGAAGTCTTCTGTCCTCTGTATGACAGGTGTACACATGTCGTCTGCTATCCTCGGCCCAACAAAGTAAGCAAGGTAAAACTGTTTTCTCACATCTGTCTGACACGTGACACACTAGATGTGGTCTGTCTGGCATGTGGCGTACAACATATCGTCTGTCTGACATGTGGCATACTATATGTCATCTGTCTAACATGTGACGCACTAGATGTCATCTGTCTGACATGTGACGCACTAGATGTCATCTGTCTGACATGTGACGCATTGTGTATCATATGTCTGACGTGTGACACACTAGATGTCATCTGTCTGACATGTGACACACTAGATGTCGTCTGTCTGACATGTGGCGTACTAGATGTCGTCTGTCTGACATGTGACGCACCAGATGTCGTCTGTCTGACATGTGGCGCACTAGATGTCGTCTGTCTGACATGTGGCGCACTAGATGTCGTCTGTCTGACATGTGGCGCACTAGATGTCGCGAAGTATATGTCCTCTGCTATGATTGGCCTGAAGCACGGAATCAACTGCAGTCCTTACCACAATTTTTCATCATCACAAGACTTTGGTGTTGCTTGACTGTATTGTTTATACAACAGCGGATGTCATTTTTATTATGTTCATTATCTCCTGTAAATATCACATGATGAATCCAGCTTATAAGAAACATCTAACGGCTAACGTTCTTTTCCTACAGTCTCGCTAAAAATAGACTTGTTAACGATAATGAAGGCTGAGTTCAATAGGTTCTTAATTACTGTCTGTGTGCTTAAGGAGCATACAGAAAATATCTTTTACAATCAGTTCGAAGTTGTTGTCAAAAGGCGTCCGACCTTTAGACTTTTAAAAGCAGAGAAAGGGGCGAGGTACGAATGTACTTGTGCCAGTGCAATATACTGCGGCCTCAAACTGTCTCCTCTGTTTGTACCTGTGCCCTACTTTCCTACTGCTAATAAAAAATCCTCCAGCTCACTGGGTGCCTGTCACGTGGTAATAAAGGATAGTAATTTAATCGCCCACAGTCAGGGTTTTAGTCTGGCCTGGTGACAAGCCAGAGACCACTTATGCAAGAAAGTGTGGGTATGTGCCACCGTAGAGATGTTACATAGGGTAGACAGCCTTAGGTGGTTCAGCAAGCCAAGCGCGACCAGCTGGCTAATACAAGTGTCAGTGATGTCTAGAAAGAAACACCTCAGATGTCTCCCACACCTGTCTGCCAGGGCTAGTGGGATAAAATGTGTAGAGAGCTAGTTGCTTGTCTACCCCACCATTTGCAGGCGAAGCATAGGGTCAGTAGGGGTGGTGCCTCCTTCTTGTCCTTGCTGTCTATACTTGTTGATTGTATGAAGGATGCTAGTTGATTGGTTGAACAATGGCATCCCTTGTTGTATGCGCCTGTGTGTGCGAATGTGAGAAGTGAGGTAGGGAAAGGAGAACATCGCAAGACACTTCTCGGCACAATGTCAGTGTGGACTGAGCAACTGGTCAGCAGTCGAAATGACCAGCTGACTCCAACACCGACTTCAATTTTACATCGAGACCAAGAGGGCAAGACTCGGAAGGAAGGACACTTGAGAACCTTGGCGCAAGGGGGAGTCAGTGACGAGGGACTGTAAGGACCTGCCTGCTGTCGCCGTGCAAACCAAGGGACTTTGTGACCAGGACTTGCACTACCTGTGAGAAGTAGATGTTCGACGACAAGGCCAACAGAAGTCGTTTTCAAAGAGAGGAAAACACCTGCTAGATCTTCAAAGAACTGGAGTCCAGAGACTTCTCATCAAGGTGATGTTCGCTCAGCGGCTGTATGTGGTATTGAATTCATCGAATAAAACCACGTGTGTGTCCCTGGACCAGGACAGAGCTCGAATCTGTGTCGCCGGGAGTGCAGTCATCGCTCTAAGTTGGCAGATCGAGCGAAAATTGACGACGGACGGTAACCGGTCGATTCGACTAGGGTCAGTTCGACTAACGGTCGAGTCGTCTATAGGACGCATGAAATGCTGTAGGATGCGTGCCGCTTCATGACAGCCAGCCTCCTCGCAACTTCGTTATAAGGTGCATCTACAGCCCCCATCCCGCACTGTCTGACCAAGGCCTTCTCAGTTAAATGGGTCAGCGGCTGTGCCAGAGCATCAGGTCTCCCCTGGCATCAGTTGAGCCTGGGAATCGCGGGCGCTTACGTAAGGGGAACCGCCGCCATCGCTTCAGGGCTCCACCCCTTATGTGGAAGACCAGTCTACTCTAGTTAGTACCGGAGACTAGCAGTCGTTTTCATTCTGACCTCATACAGTTAGACTTTACGTAATATTGTGCATTATTCACAGTTAAACTGTATTCAGGATTCCAATCACTATTTTGAATGTTAGTCTGGATTAGTGTCACGTGTCACATGCCGTCTTTAGAAACGGGGGCGGAAGGAGGTAATTGGAGGGGGGGAGAATTTCTACATCACCGCGGTCTGACGCAATTTCTTCTTTTTACGTCATTGCTGGCAAGGTTACCAGTCAGTGCTTAGCCCTATACCCGGCCTCTCTCGGTCGTCTTGTTAGTGTTTTTATTATTGTTATTATTATTTGCCGCGGCGTGTTGGTTCAGACAGTGATCGGGGAGGGGGGTTGTCTTATGTTGTACCCGCCCTACGTGTGGTTGCACCCCTGTACGGCGCTGGACTGCGCGTGTTTACATTAATGTGTTCATTCTGCAGGGACGTTTATTGTATGTGTTATCTTGACATTATGTTTGGCAGTGTTCGTCCTTTCTTCTTCTCTCTTACAATTTTCTTCCTTCTTTAATAAACGTGTTTTTTACTGTTCACACGTGTGCGGGTAAGTTTTTACACTGAGGGACGGTTGGATGTGTCGCCGAGAGACCGGCAGTACGAGAACAGCTGTAACAACTGACAGCTAAGTTGCTGCACATATACATGTGAGAGCGGATGGTAGTGTCACAGGAATTAACAGCACTGTACATGACAAATAGCACGGATAGTACTGGCACACCCTCTAGATGAGTCATGTATTGTCTTATGTATTTGCATGTTTCATCTGTTACATAAACATTTATTTTTGTATGTTAAATCACATGTTGTTAAGTCCTTTGCTCAGGGAAGAGTAGGGGGTGGGGGCTCGTGAGCCGTGTAGTGGAAACTGAGTGCGACTGACACGTGATTATTGTACATATTGTCCCCCTGCAAGATTGTGTTGACGTGGGTGGCAGGAATTAAACCCTGTCACCCACGGGACCAGTTCCCCGGGGCCAGTGATCGGGTTTGTCGTAAAACTCAAGAACATTGTAACAGTGTTATTTCACATTATTTCCATCTCCTCTCACTTTTGTTAGTTATGGACATTATAAAGTTCGCCCAAATCTCAACACATACGCTCATGCTAGGAAAGTCCTCTGGGTTGCAATACATCTGGCGATTTTCAAACCTCCGTTTCATATTTCATTTTGCTGACCTATTGCACTATCCAGTTAAATAGTTTACTGAGAGTGTGATGTAAGACACAGTGTGGCAAGTTTAGAGAATGACATGGAGTCACGGGCGATGTCTTATCTCCTACCCTTAGTGTGAGTCTACCCTCTTCCGTGTTCAACTGAAACCTGGAGCATTAAGGACTACTCTCATGTTGCAATGTGCGACACTTTGAGGGCTTTGTGAGCTTTGTGCAGGGGTCGCAAGGGGGCTGAAAGCAAGGTTTGCAAGAATGGACTTGAGAAAAGCCCTTTATGCGCTGTTTCCTGTCGCCTTTTACGTTTTTCAAACCTCAGACCAAATCACAGAAAGAAGGAAAGTCAGACAACCTGAAGTGGTTTCGTTTTAATTTGCAACGGTCATGATATTGCCATTAAAAATGGAGGTACTCCTTTTATTGTTTGTTTGCACCCTTTTGACAGCACTGTGAAGAAGTTTCAATTACCTCAATCAGTCTCTCTCTCTCTCTATCGATGCACCTATCTACCTACCTTCGTGCCTGTTGTTTACAGAATATCTTGATGAACAACACAATACTAGACTTCGGCTGGTGACAGATAACAACAGCACAGAACATTACCCGCTGAGACTTTGCTGTGGTCTGCGCTTCTCACCATGGGTGGGTAAAAACTGTAATCAGTAATTTATTATCACGGGAATTCATTTTCTTGCTGAGTAATACCAGAGCACACTGTCAATACAGAAGCAGTAAACATTTTTAACAAATCTTAGATAAACATGGAGACATCCATATGTACATTACCAGACTAAACATGTTGCACTAAACCACCCGGAGTGCTTTCTCTCGCGGTTTACTACACATTTTACTTTGAAGTGACTAAAGGCATCAGACTTACTATGGCAAAGACAACATTATGTCAAACAGAGAAATTGAGGACAGAGTTACAGTACCGGATATAAGACATTTGTTTTCGTTCTCCTAATATTTATATAAAATGTAATTATTTAACTAAGAAGCTGCTTCTTTTGTCCTTTTCCTTGTGTAACAATCTAGAGTTTCCTCTAAATACACAAATATCGTAAAAATCAAGTTTGCAGCCTTGTTTACAGTTTCTTGGCTTTCTAACTGGTTGTTTGGCTTATTTCATTGTCATTGTTCTACAGCCTCTGGATCTGAGTCGGAGGGCGAAGGAGAGGAGCTGGGTATCATTCGAGCCACCCTCATCCGGGAACTTCGCAATGTACTGGACGAGTATCCTGATGATGGACAGATCCTTAAGGTGAGTGAACACATTAAAATATTATGTCGAAGAAGGACTGACACCGGATATTAACTCCTGCGTGCATTCATACAAATCCTTCCTCAAAGAAGGCGAACAATGATCCATAGTTTATACAGATCCTGAACTTGATTGATATAGATTATGCAGCTCAATAAAGTAGGAGAGTTTTTATTGGTGGTATATCTCATCAAAGCAGCATGTAAACAGTTGTCACACGAGAAAGAAAACAGCGTGCCCTAGACGAGATCCGAACCCATGGTACCGGGTCTTCCTCTTTTGGCGAATCGTACAAAACAGGAGGAAAGACGATCTTATCTGTTCTACGAAGAACATAATTTTGAAAATTACGAAAATAAATAACAAGTTAACTCAACGTATATGAATTCTCCAAAAATAATTTTAAAAGAAGTAAGCTAGATAGTAAGTTTACTGTCACAAGATACTGTAATCATAGGCTTTCGTCAGGACATCAATATTCCAGGCAAAATGGTGGGGAGGAAGTAGTGCAGTGGAGCAGGAAGCTCGACTGTCTACCACCTGAGTGACCTACTAAATTATGGCCTTGAGACCTCTCATGCGTAGCGGGGCGCGTGCTTGTCATGTGAACCATGTCTTAGTGGGGCGTGTTTGTCATGTGAACCATGTCTTAGTGAGGTGTGCTTGTCATGTGAACCATGTCTTAGTGGGGTGTGCATGTCATGTGAACCATGTCTTAGTGGGGCGTGTTTGTCATGTACCATGTCTTAGTGGGGAATATTTGTCATGTGAACCATGTCTTAGTGGGGCATATTTGTCATGTGTACCAAGTCTTAGTGGGGCGTGTTTGTCATGTGAACCATGTCTTAGTGGGGCATATTTGTCATGTGAACCATGTCTTAGTGGGGCATATTTGTCATGTGTACCAAGTCTTAGTGGGGCGTGTTTGTCATGTGAACCATGTCTTAGTGGGGTGTGCTTGTCATGTGAACCATGCATTAGTGGGGCGTGTTTGTCATGTACCATTTCTTACTGGGGCAT
This sequence comes from Marisa cornuarietis, assembly GCA_004794655.1. NCBI lineage: Eukaryota > Metazoa > Mollusca > Gastropoda > Architaenioglossa > Ampullariidae > Marisa > Marisa cornuarietis. The sequence continues at coordinate 1,468,007 of SMMW01000134.1, forward strand.
ATTTGTCATGTGAACCATGTCTTAGTGGGGCATATTTGTCATGTGAACCATGTCTTAGTGGGGTGTGCTTGTCATGTGAACCATGTCTTAGTGGGGCATATTTGTCATGTGAACCATGTCTTAGTGGGGTGTGCTTGTCATGTGAACAATGTCTTAGTGGGGTGTGCTTGTCATGTGAACCATGTCTTTGTAGGGCGTGTTTGTCATGTACCATGTCTTAGTGGGGCATATTTGTCATGTGAACCATGTCTTAGTGGGGCATATTTGTCATGTGAACAATGTCTTAGTGGGGCATATTTGTCATGTGAACCATGTCACAGTGGGGTGTGCTTGTCATGTGAACCATGTCTTAGTGGTGCGTGTTTGTCATGTACCATGTCTTAGTGGGGCATATTTGTCATGTGAACCATGTCTTAGTGGGGTGTGCTTGTCATGTGAACCATGTCTTAGTGGGGCATATTTGTCATGTGAACCATGTCTTAGTGGGGCGTGTTTGTCATGTGAACCATGTCTTAGTGGGGCATATTTGTCATGTGAACCATGTCTTAGTGGGGTGTGCTTGTTATGTGAACCATGTCTTAGTGGGGTGTGCATGTCATGTGAACCATGTCTTAGTGGGGAATATTTGTCATGTGAACCATGTCTTAGTGGGGCATATTTGTCATGTGTACCAAGTCTTAGTGGGGCGTGTTTGTCATGTACCATGTCTTAGTGGGGCATATTTGTCATGTGAACCATGTCTTAGTGGGACATATTTGTCATGTGTACCAAGTCTTAGTGGGGCGTGTTTGTCATGTGAACCATGTCTTAGTGGGGTGTGCTTGTCATGTGAACCATGCATTAGTGGGGCGTGTTTGTCATGTACCATGTCTTACTGGGGCATATTTGTCATGTGAACCATGTCTTAGTGGGGCATACTTGTCATGTGAACAATGTCTTAGTGGGGCATATTTGTCATGTGAACAATGTCTTAGTGGGGTGTGCTTGTCATGTGAACCATGTCTTTGTAGGGCGTGTTTGTCATGTACCATGTCTTAGTGGGGCATATTTGTCATGTGAACCATGTCTTAGTGGGGCATATTTGTCATGTGAACAATGTCTTAGTGGGGCATATTTGTCATGTGAACAATGTCTTAGTGGGGCGTGTTTGTCATGTACCATGTCTTAGTGGGGCATATTTGTCATGTGAACCATGTCTTAGTGGGGTGTGCTTGTCATGTGAACCATGTCTTAGTGGGGCATATTTGTCATGTGAACCATGTCTTAGTGGGGCGTGTTTGTCATGTGAACCATGTCTTAGTGGGGCATATTTGTCATGTGAACCATGTCTTAGTGGGGTGTGCTTGTTATGTGAACCATGTCTTAGTGGGGTGTGCATGTCATGTGAACCATGTCTTAGTGGGGCGTGTTTGTCATGTACCATGTCTTAGTGGGGAATATTTGTCATGTGAACCATGTCTTAGTGGGGCATATTTGTCATGTGAACCATGTCTTAGTGGGGCATATTTGTCATGTGAACAATGTCTTAGTGGGGCATATTTGTCATGTGAACCATGTCACAGTGGGGTGTGCTTGTCATGTGAACCATGTCTTAGTGGTGCGTGTTTGTCATATACCATGTCTTAGTGGGGCATATTTGTCATGTGAACCATGTCTTAGTGGGGTGTGCTTGTCATGTGAACCATGTCTTAGTGGGGCATATTTGTCATGTGAACCATGTCTTAGTGGGGCATATTTGTCATGTGAACAATGTCTTAGTGGGGCGTGTTTGTCATGTACCATGTCTTAGTGGGACATATTTGTCATGTGAACCATGTCTTAGTGGGGTGTGCTTGTCATGTGAACCATGTCTTAGTGGGGCATATTTGTCATGTGAACCATGTCTTAGTGGGGCATATTTGTCATGTGAACAATGTCTTAGTGGGGCGTGTTTGTCATGTACCATGTCTTAGTGGGGCATATTTGTCATGTGAACCATGTCTTAGTGGGGTGTGCTTGTCATGTGAACCATGTCTTAGTGGGGCATATTTGTCATGTGAACCATGTCTTAGTGGGGCGTGTTTGTCATGTGAACCATGTCTTAGTGGGGCATATTTGTCATGTGAACCATGTCTTAGTGGGGTGTGCTTGTTATGTGAACCATGTCTTAGTGGGGTGTGCATGTCATGTGAACCATGTCTTAGTGGGGCGTGTTTGTCATGTACCATGTCTTAGTGGGGAATATTTGTCATGAGAACCATGTCTTAGTGGGGCATATTTGTCATGTGTACCAAGTCTTAGTGGGGCGTGTTTGTCATGTACCATGTCTTAGTGGGGCAAATTTGTCATGTGAACCATGTCTTAGTGGGGCATATTTGTCATGTGTACCAAGTCTTAGTGGGGCGTGTTTGTCATGTGAACAATGTCTTAGTGGGGTGTGCTTGTCATGTGAACCATGCATTAGTGGGGCGTGTTTGTCATGTACCATGTCTTACTGGGGCATATTTGTCATGTGAACCATGTCTTAGTGGGGCATATTTGTCATGTGAACAATGTCTTAGTGGGGCATATTTGTCATGTGAACAATGTCTTAGTGGGGTGTACTTGTCATGTGAACCATGTCTTTGTAGGGCGTGTTTGTCATGTACCATGTCTTAGTGGGGCATATTTGTCATGTGAACCATGTCTTAGTGGGGCATATTTGTCATGTGAACAATCTTAGTGGGGCATATTTGTCATGTGAACCATGTCACAGTGGGGTGTGCTTGTCATGTGAACCATGTCTTAGTGTTGCGTGTTTGTCATGTACCATGTCTTAGTGGGGCATATTTGTCATGTGAACCATGTCTTAGTGGGGTGTGCTTCTCATGTGAACCATGTCTTAGTGGGGCATATTTGTCATGTGAACCATGTCTTAGTGGGGCATATTTGTCATGTGAACCATGTCTTAGTGGGGCATATTTGTCATGTGAACAATGTCTTAGTGGGGCATATTTGTCATGTGAACCATGTCTTAGTGGGGTGTGCTTGTCATGTGAACCATGTCTTTGTGGGGCGTGTTTGTCATGTACCATGTCTTAGTGGGGCATATTTGTCATATGAACCATGTCTTAGTGGGGCATATTTGTCATGTGAACAATGTCTTAGTGGGGCATATTTGTCATGTGAACCATGTCATAGTGGGGTGTGCTTGTCATGTGAACAATGTCTTTGTGGGGCGTGTTTGTCATGTACCATGTCTTAGTGGGGCATATTTGTCATGTGAACCATGTCTTAGTGGGGCATATTTGTCATGTGAACAATGTCTTAGTGGGGCATATTTGTCATGTGAACCATGTCACAGTGGGGTGTGCTTGTCATGTGAACCATGTCTTAGTGGTGCGTGTTTGTCATGTACCATGTCTTAGTGGGGCATATTTGTCATGTGAACCATGTCTTAGTGGGGTGTGCTTGTCATGTGAACCATGTCTTAGTGGGGCATATTTGTCATGTGAACCATGTCTTAGTGGGGCGTGTTTGTCATGTGAACCATGTCTTAGTGGGGCATATTTGTCATGTGAACCATGTCTTAGTGGGGTGTGCTTGTTATGTGAACCATGTCTTAGTGGGGTGTGCATGTCATGTGAACCATGTCTTAGTGGGGAATATTTGTCATGTGAACCATGTCTTAGTGGGGCATATTTGTCATGTGTACCAAGTCTTAGTGGGGCGTGTTTGTCATGTACCATGTCTTAGTGGGGCATATTTGTCATGTGAACCATGTCTTAGTGGGGCATATTTGTCATGTGTACCAAGTCTTAGTGGGGCGTGTTTGTCATGTGAACCATGTCTTAGTGGGGTGTGCTTGTCATGTGAACCATGCATTAGTGGGGCGTGTTTGTCATGTACCATGTCTTACTGGGGCATATTTGTCATGTGAACCATGTCTTAGTGGGGCATACTTGTCATGTGAACAATGTCTTAGTGGGGCATATTTGTCATGTGAACAATGTCTTAGTGGGGTGTGCTTGTCATGTGAACCATGTCTTTGTAGGGCGTGTTTGTCATGTACCATGTCTTAGTGGGGCATATTTGTCATGTGAACCATGTCTTAGTGGGGCATATTTGTCATGTGAACAATGTCTTAGTGGGGCATATTTGTCATGTGAACAATGTCTTAGTGGGGCGTGTTTGTCATGTACCATGTCTTAGTGGGGCATATTTGTCATGTGAACCATGTCTTAGTGGGGTGTGCTTGTCATGTGAACCATGTCTTAGTGGGGCATATTTGTCATGTGAACCATGTCTTAGTGGGGCGTGTTTGTCATGTGAACCATGTCTTAGTGGGGCATATTTGTCATGTGAACCATGTCTTAGTGGGGTGTGCTTGTTATGTGAACCATGTCTTAGTGGGGTGTGCATGTCATGTGAACCATGTCTTAGTGGGGCGTGTTTGTCATGTACCATGTCTTAGTGGGGAATATTTGTCATGTGAACCATGTCTTAGTGGGGCATATTTGTCATGTGAACCATGTCTTAGTGGGGCATATTTGTCATGTGAACAATGTCTTAGTGGGGCATATTTGTCATGTGAACCATGTCACAGTGGGGTGTGCTTGTCATGTGAACCATGTCTTAGTGGTGCGTGTTTGTCATATACCATGTCTTAGTGGGGCATATTTGTCATGTGAACCATGTCTTAGTGGGGTGTGCTTGTCATGTGAACCATGTCTTAGTGGGGCATATTTGTCATGTGAACCATGTCTTAGTGGGGCATATTTGTCATGTGAACAATGTCTTAGTGGGGCGTGTTTGTCATGTACCATGTCTTAGTGGGGCATATTTGTCATGTGAACCATGTCTTAGTGGGGTGTGCTTGTCATGTGAACCATGTCTTAGTGGGGCATATTTGTCATGTGAACCATGTCTTAGTGGGGCGTGTTTGTCATGTGAACCATGTCTTAGTGGGGCATATTTGTCATGTGAACCATGTCTTAGTGGGGTGTGCTTGTTATGTGAACCATGTCTTAGTGGGGTGTGCATGTCATGTGAACCATGTCTTAGTGGGGCGTGTTTGTCATGTACCATGTCTTAGTGGGGAATATTTGTCATGAGAACCATGTCTTAGTGGGGCATATTTGTCATGTGTACCAAGTCTTAGTGGGGCGTGTTTGTCATGTACCATGTCTTAGTGGGGCATATTTGTCATGTGAACCATGTCTTAGTGGGGCATATTTGTCATGTGTACCAAGTCTTAGTGGGGCGTGTTTGTCATGTGAACAATGTCTTAGTGGGGTGTGCTTGTCATGTGAACCATGCATTAGTGGGGCGTGTTTGTCATGTACCATGTCTTACTGGGGCATATTTGTCATGTGAACCATGTCTTAGTGGGGCATATTTGTCATGTGAACAATGTCTTAGTGGGGCATATTTGTCATGTGAACAATGTCTTAGTGGGGTGTGCTTGTCATGTGAACCATGTCTTTGTAGGGCGTGTTTGTCATGTACCATGTCTTAGTGGGGCATATTTGTCATGTGAACCATGTCTTAGTGGGGCATATTTGTCATGTGAACAATCTTAGTGGGGCATATTTGTCATGTGAACCATGTCACAGTGGGGTGTGCTTGTCATGTGAACCATGTCTTAGTGTTGCGTGTTTGTCATGTACCATGTCTTAGTGGGGCATATTTGTCATGTGAACCATGTCTTAGTGGGGTGTGCTTCTCATGTGAACCATGTCTTAGTGGGGCATATTTGTCATGTGAACCATGTCTTAGTGGGGCATATTTGTCATGTGAACCATGTCTTAGTGGGGCATATTTGTCATGTGAACAATGTCTTAGTGGGGCATATTTGTCATGTGAACCATGTCTTAGTGGGGTGTGCTTGTCATGTGAACCATGTCTTTGTGGGGCGTGTTTGTCATGTACCATGTCTTAGTGGGGCATATTTGTCATATGAACCATGTCTTAGTGGGGCATATTTGTCATGTGAACAATGTCTTAGTGGGGCATATTTGTCATGTGAACCATGTCATAGTGGGGTGTGCTTGTCATGTGAACCATGTCTTTGTGGGGCGTGTTTGTCATGTACCATGTCTTAGTGGGGCATATTTGTCATGTGAACTATGTCTTAGTGGGGCATATTTGTCATGTGAACAATGTCTTAGTGGGGCATATTTGTCATGTGAACCATGTCATAGTGGGGTGTGTTTGTCATGTGAACCATGTCTTAGTGGGGCGTGTTTGTCATGTACCCTGTCTTAGTGGGTGATATTTGTCATGTGAACCATGTCTTAGTGGGGTGTGCTTGTCATGTGAACCATGTCTTAGTGGGGCATATTTGTCATGTGAACCATGTCTTAGTGAGGCGTGTTTGTCATGTGAACCATGTCTTAGTGGGGCATGTTTGTCATGTGAACCATGTCTTAGTGGGACATATTTGTCATGTGAACCATGTCTTAGTGGGGCGTGTTTGTCATGGGTACCAAGTCTTAGTGGGGCGTGTTTGTCATGTGAACCATGTCTTAGTGGGGCGTTTTTGTCGTGTGAACCATGTCTTAGTGTGGCGTGTTTGTCATGTACCATGTCTTAGTGGGGCATATTTGTCATGTGAACCATGTCTTAGTGGGGTGTGCTTGTCATGTGAACCATGTCTTAGTGGGGCGTGTTTGTCATGTGAACCATGTCTTAGTGGGGCATATTTGTCATGTGAACCATGTCTTATTGGAACATATTTGTCATGTGAACCATGTTTTAGTTGGGCGTGCTTGTCATGTGAACCATGTCTTAGTGGGGCATATTTGTCATGTGAACCATGTCTTAGTGGGGCGTGTTTGTCATGTACCATGTCTTAGTGGGGCATATTTGTCATGTGAACCATGTCTTGGTGGGGCGTGCTTGTCATGTGAACCATGTCTTAGTGGGGCATATTTGTCATGTGAACCATGTCTTAGTGGGGCGTGCTTGTCATGTGAACCATGTCTTAGTGGGGCGTGTTTGTCATGTGAACCATGTCTTGGTGGGGCGTGCTTGTCATGTGAACCATGTCTTAGTGGGGCGTGTTAGTCACGTGTATCGTCAGCTGTTGACATCTCTTACCGTTCGGTCCATTACTCAAAACAGCAGGATGTTCGTTGACTTGAGTACAGAGCTAATTACAACATCGTTACAGTTATGGCCACCACAATTCCTTCCACTATTAGTTCACTCAATTCCTTTTCTTTGAGGTAAGGGCAGAATGTTTTCTGACATAATGAAGTTACGTATGGTAATGTAACTCCGTGCTCATACCTTTTAAGATGAAGGTTACTTTGTGCCTTTTATCTTACTCACTCACTCACTCACTCACTCACTCACTCACTCACTCACTCACTCGAGAGATAACAAAGTTACCTGAAGGAAGACGTAGCAAACTTTCAGGTACGTAGTGTCCTACTATCCCTTTACATTTATTAATACAACGGACCACAAATACTCAAGGCGGAAATATTTTAATTTATTAACCTTCTTCACAATTCCTATATGTTATTGCAATAAAATAAGGAACCTTATTCTAAGCTGGTGTTAATGAGATGTTTCTCTTCTTTAATATTTCTCATTTTCTACTCAGAAGAGTACGAGCAGTTTGTTTATTCTACTCTTGATGCGACCTTTTTATGCAGGAAATGATTCAGAACGCGGAGGATGCCGGTGCCTCAACAATGAAGTTTGTGTCAGACACCCGAGAGTTCAACCGAAACGTCAGTCCTGCAGACATCAGTAAAAATCCATACCTCAAGTTTTTTAAGGTCAAATTTGCTTTCCTTGGTGTTAAAAAGACCATGATTTATTATTGAGGTTTGTTCCTTGCTACTCCATGAGGAACATAGGGCCGCAACAACACCTCTCCAGCGGACCCGGTTCTGGGCAGCCCCCCGCCCCCTCAGTTGGTTTCGGCATCCTTTGTCTCGCTCTCTACTGGTTTCTTTAAGTCAGTTTTGACCTCAACTATCCTTCCTCTGAAGGTTCCAGTCAAGAATCTGGCTGGCGCCAGTGTCAGCTGGTTTGCGCAGGGTGTGTCCTATCCAGCCCCACTTGTGCTTCTTGGTGTCTTCTAGTGGGATTTTGGTTGGTTTTTTTCCAACAGGCATATACGGGAGATCTTTTCGTGCCCAGGATACGGCGTAGGCATCGGATGGTAAAGGTCTGGAGCTTGTTGTTGATGGTGTTTGTTACTCTCCAGGTTTCAGAACCATACAGTAGGACTGCCTTCACATTTTTGATGAGGATGCGGGTCTTGTTGGGGAGAGACAGTGCTCGCAAGTTCCAGATGGGACTGGGTTTTTGAAAGAATGCCTGGCCTTGTTGGTGCAGCTTTTGGTGCCGTCATCCGCTCCATCGTCTTTGTTGACGATGCTCCCCAGATATGTGAAGCGGTCTGTTTCTAGGATGTTCTCTTCTTGAAGTTGCATTGGGAGTTCCTGTTTGTTGTTAATTCTCATCACTTCCATCTTCTTTCTATTGACTGTTAGGTCAGTCTTCTCCGCTTCCTCCAATAGCCTACCCAATTTAGTTTGTACATGATGTTGACGATGAGATAGGAGACTAATGTCGTCTACAAATTCCAGTTTCACTAACTGTTTGGTGAAGATCCAACCGGTGTTGTTGTATTAGCCTATGAACATCAGGAAGATTGTCGGCGATAAAACGCATCCCTGTCTTACGCCAGTCTTCACTACGAAAGGTCTGGTGACTTTGCCGTTGTAGATAACTTGGCAGGACGAGTCTTCGTACAACCCCTGGAGAATGTTTATGAGCTTAGGAGAGATACTATAAGGGTTTATCAGCCTCCAGATGATATCCTGTTTATACCGTTGAAGGCCTTCTCAAAATACACAGAGGTTATATAAAGGGAGCATTGAAATTCGATAGACTGCTGATGATGATACGGAGAGTGGTAATGTAGTCAGTACATGATCTATCCTAGAGAAACCCTGCTTGTTCTGGTCTCATTCTCTTGTCTATTGCCTCCTTCAGTCCTTTTAGTATTACCCTTTTCAGGACTTTGTTTAGAATGGACAGCAACACATGACCCCCAGCAAATTGTTGGACTGAACAGAGGTCTGTAGAGCTCTCTGCAGATCTCTGGACTGAAAGAGGTCTCCTTTACTTGGTAACTTGACCACGTGGTCTAATTTCCAGTCTGTTAAGACTACCTTTTGTTTCCAGATCTTGTGTAGCTGGGGGGGCTGTAACATCGTTGCTATTGTTTTTATTACTGGATCTGCCTTGAATGGCTCTTGGGGTATGCCATCCGGGCCTGCTGCTTTGGCATTTGTTTCAATTGCTTTACTCTTATCGATGTTTTGTTTTGTTCGCCTTTTGTTGAATTTTTTCTTCGAATGGAGTCATTCCTGTACACAACTTTGACTCGTTCATTATGAATGACATTTTTTCTAAACACAGGGGCCAGCTCTGTACGCCTTCAACAACGCCATGTTCAGTGACAGGGACTGGCAGGGCATCCGAATGATTCACACCAGCATCAAGGAGGCTGATCCTCTCAAAGTCGGGCGTTTTGGTCTCGGCTTCAAGTCAGTCTTTCACATGACAGGTAAGTTTTATAGAAAGTATAGACTTCACCACGTGTCTGCCGACCTGTTTCCTCTAATGCATAGGCCAGATGTACGTTTGCATAAGCTAACCAAATTAATGTGACCATAGGAAAAATTTTTAAGGTAACATGCAAAAGTAAGCTTTCTATGCTCATGCAAGGCAACAAAAAGAAAACTATTTATTCCGCTTTTGTGATTCGCATGTCCTTTTGTCTTCAGACCGTCTGACCATCATTAGTGGAAACTGTCTTCTATATATGGATCCGTTCAAAGGCGAAGATCGGTGCTGTATTCTTAAGAAACTCTCGAGGATAAAGAAGAGTGAAAGGGAATCTCTCCTGGAAGGTCTTGGTGAAATATTTGAAGTTGGTGAGGAGATGTTCCACTCAGGTCACTATCCTGGTACAATGTTCTGGTTCCCTCTAAGAAACGAGGCAAGCGATCTTTCTAGCACTCTCTACTCTGTTGACAAGATCAACGATCTGTGGAAAGCCTTAAAGACCGAGGCTGCTGGAATCCCGTTGTTCCTAAAAAGAATCGAGTCTGTGGGGCTGTACACGAGACGACAGGACAAACACCTCAGTCTTGACTTTCAAGTGGCACTTGCTACCAGCTGCTTGGAAAGTGTTCGAAGGGAAAATATGACTTTTATCGAGGCCATCATGGCTGCAGGTGGACAGATCCCGGCCACTGAGGTGTGGAACAGCCTCATCAAGGAAGTGGAGATGTCAGATGACCATAACGGACAGTCTGTGGTTCAGAGAGAGAAATGGCTGGTAGTCAACTATCATCCTGGTCAATCGGACCTGTCCCCAGAGCTGGCTGAACTGTGCAAAGATCCCCAGCTGTGTTACAAGCCATATGTCGGCCTGGCAGCTCCACTGGAAGGACAGACAAATTTCCAGGTATTCAAAATCTTTACTGTTTTACTTTCATTACATTTCATGTAAAGAACTATAGCAAATTATCCTGCATTGTGCCAGGTAGTTTTTACATTTGTAAATTAAAGAAAACTGTAAATATTATGGTGTGAAGTGTGTTGTCTGATACACAAGAAACTACTGTATAAAATAGAGCTGAGCGCTATACTGAAACTTTTTTGTAACCAGCAGCTGCCTCAGAGTTTTGTAGCAAAAGTCGAGAACTTCTTTTGTGGCCCAGAGTTGTTTCTTAGCCTTGGGGTTAAAACATTTTTTGGCTGAGGTTGAGAACACTTCTTTGATGTAACCTGATTTATGCTTCATTTGAGTGATTCGGCAGTAAGATGAAGTCGATCTGATTGCGGATCAACCCATGAGGAGAGTGTCAGAATGCAATTTGTGAGAATCCAAGACTTTGACAAGGGTCAGCCTGTCACTGTACGAACTCTAGCAGCTGGAGGCCTCGTTCGTTAGTATCACCAAGCACGAAGCGGCCAACCGTGGAGAATCGTTGCCCATATGCATCTGAGTGGACTTATCCATTAAAATCCCCGATCAAGGAGAGGATGTTCTTCTTCGCTACTTCCCGGATAGCCTTCTCATACTGCACATAGAACATTTCTACATCTTGTTCCATTGCCTTGGGAGGGTACATCTGAATGATGTTGTGGGGCTTGGCAGCGATTCAGATCTGCTTGAAATGGGGAACTAATTGAGAACTAATTGGGTTGGAGTGGCGTCCCCTCGTCTAGCAGGCTTGAGGGAGACGGTTCTCCGCAATTTTTGTATTTTTATTAGTTTGTTGTGTTTTTGGTGTCCACTGTGTAGGCCAGTGCTTTTTTCGTTGCGTCGTTACTATGGAGGACTGTTTTGAATTTTGTTTACTTCAGCGACTTTCTGATTTCCCGTCGACTGCCGGTCTTTTCTGTCTAACGGTTTCTCCTAAAGATCTTGAAGATCACACAGTCAGTCATTTGCTATAAAATTTTCATGCATTTTTCCTCCGCTTTGTGGTTAAATCGACACCAGCAGTCTTCTGGCGATGTTAGCTCCGTTGACCCGAGTCTGTGTTGATGTATTAATAATAATAATAATAATGAAGTTAATTTGTATAGCACTTTTTTCCCACCATTTAAGGGAGGCTCAAAGCGCTTTACTAAAAAGAAAAACACACAAACATAATAATAATGGATGCTGATCTCAACAACAGTAAGTTTCAGTGTTCTTATCATTATTTACGCTCACTCCCTTCCCGCCAGCACCGGACTTTCCTTTGAAGTTGATCTACACAAAGCAAGGATCAGTATATGCAATATCTTGAATTTCAAGTGTAGGCCAGTAAAAAGAAAGGTTCATCGGATTATTGAAGTTTTAGGGCAACAGTTGAGAACAGAGCACAGTCCTGGCAGTGAAGAAACGAAGTTACAAGCATCCAGTTACAAGCACGGATGCAGAATGACACGAACACATCTGTCAGCAGACGACATCGCTGAAGCGCATAGATCCAGAAGAAATCAAAGCAAGATGGCAGAACGACGAACAGGAGACAGAAGCCGTTCGTGGAAGAAAACGCCTGTTGCAAAGAAATGATGGAGCACAAGAACTGAAGAACAATCCATAACGAAGATAAACGGCACAGCAAACATCACAGATGAGAAGAAGAAACCAAAGCTCGACGTACATCCAAGGACGAGACAAAACGACAGAGAGCTCGTCCCGTCCAGCCAGTTAGGCGAAGGGACATCACTCTCTTATATTCACAGTATTCTGCCATCCTACAGACGACACCATGGCTGTCCCAGCTGTAGATGTGAACTCAGGGCCGTTGAGAGCCAGCACGTTTGGATGATTCATCTTTCATTTGACTGTCTTTGCTGACATTGTGCATCTGTTACTGTGGCTGTTAACACGATGCTCTAACAAGAGTTGTGATTATGGAACAGGTTTCAGTCAGCGAAAGTTAAGCCACTGAACCAGAGATCGAGAGTTGATCTTCTATACAAACATCATAATAACTTTTTGCTACTTTTTTTACAGAACTTTATTGACTTACCGAAGATTTCATGCAATGGCGAGGTTACTGACTGCATCTGTGGTGATGGCGGTCACCTACTTAACACGAGTGGCTGCTATACGGAGTCACACAATAATCTCATTGTTTTTTAGATCAGCGCCCATTATTTTATGTTTATGTGTTTTACCTTTTTTTTATTTTTTTCAAGTGCTTTGAACCTGCCTTTGATGGTGGGGTAAAGTGCTATATTATTATTATTATTATTATTATTATTATTATTATTATTATTATTATAACCGACCCTCCCTGGGCGCAAACAAAAGCCCATTGGTCTCGAGATGGTTCTCTATACGTGGCGAAATCCTCCCATCAATTCAGAGCCTTCACCTGTGCCTTTGTCGGGGTAGGTTATACACCCGAATGTTGTGTTATGATCCTGCTTTTCTGTCGGGATGTGCTCTCAAAATTACCCACAATGCAGCAGGCCCAGGGCGCCTCACAGCGGAAATTGTCGCCCAGAAGCTGTGTGGAGCATCTGTTTTCAGTCGGGGTTGTCGCCTATGCCTCTCGGTAGTACCAACAAGTCGGTGGGGCCTTTTATGCTTTGGCGAGGGCACAGACCTGTTTGGGAGCAATAGCCAAAGATCGGACAATCCAGGAAGCGGACCGATCTCGTGGTCAGGTTGTGGGGGTAAATAATAGACCTGTTATTGCTTAATATATATTATGTTATGAACATGTGTTACCACCCTTGAACGTCAAAGTAACGAGGTTGTCGCCCTTGTATGAGTAGAGATTATCACCCCTGGATTGAATGTTGATAGGGGGCGTTGTTTAGAAATTGGAAGGAGAAGCAGACGTGAGAGTCTGGGGAGAAAGAAGTCTTTGGGACAGAGGTTGGAAATAATAGTAACTGTGTGGATTAATATTAACTGTGTGAAGAAGTCGTAACTGTGTGAAGAAATAGTAACTGTATGGATAAATAGTAACTGTGTGGATTAATATTAACTGTGTGGATAAATAGTAACTGTGTGGATTAATATTAACTGTGTGGATAAATAGTAACTGTGTGGATAAATAGTAACTGTGTGGATACATATGAACTGTGTGAAGAAATATTAACTGTGTGAAGAAATAGTAACTGTATGGAGAAATATTAATTGTGTGGAGAAATATTAACTGTGTGGAGAAATATTAACTGTGTGGGTTGTCATTGATAAGCGACTGTGTGGTTCCTCGATTTACTAATTTTCTCAGCTGCCGTGTGATCTCCTGAGAAGATCGTAGAACTGTGTGGATTTACCTCCTGTGGAATTTTTATTGACTTGGTCATTTGTCTGCCGTTAAGACTGTCGGAGTTATTTGGTGAATGTAGGCTGTCCGTATGATCAACACCAGAGAGCAAGACTGAAAGAGTGGAACTGTTTGCCGTGTCGACCCCCCCCCCCCCACAACAACAGAAGAAGAGAGAACTTGAAGGACTTTAATATAAACTGCTTGGATACATTTGTTTTTGTGTAGACTCAGTGTAGAATATTTGTGCTGAACTTTTCTGTTGTTATTTAGTACAGAATATATTTACGTTCACCCGATTAATAGAAACGTTCGAGCCCCTGTACAGATGTTAGTGATTTGTTGTCTGAAAGAATACGTGTGGAACTCAGTGTTTGCAGGCGTGCTCTGTGTGTGTGTGTGTGTGTGTGTGTGTGTGTGTGTGTGTGTGTGTGTGTGTGTGTGTTCCTCAACAATTGGTGACCCCGACGTGACCTGTCGTGGGTTTGTTTCGTTTGGTACAGAGTCGGGTGAAAGATTGTCTTTAGACCTCGTGTCTGTTATCTCCCCTGATTTAGGTGTAGTGGTGAACTAGGGTGGTTTTAAATATTGATAGTTGTTTTATGATGTTAATGTTTATGTGTGTGGGACTTGGTGCAGTATCCCCGTCTCCAGCTTCACGGGTCTACGGGTGTGTAAAGTTCTACCCGTAGTAAGGAATTAGCCTCTGTTTCTACTTTGCCTCTCGTCTTTATTTTCCAAGCTCACTATTCTGTGTGTGAAAGTGTATGCAGAAACCGAAAGTGAGAGTGGATGTTCTCTATCCTTTAGTTATCTGTCTTGTTTTATTATGCAGGCGTGCTCTGTGTGTGTGTTCCTCAACATATTACGAATGAATAAATCACATTAATAATATTATTTTAAATAAATACAGATCTTCTGCCTATAAAAATGTCAGATTTTCAGGCTACTTAACTCACAAACACAACTACATCTTCCTATTCATTGATTAACATTTTCTCTACAGAGCCAGATCTTCTGTTTCCTTCCTCTGCCTCTGGAATCTCGCAGCCCGACAGGACTGCCGGTCCATGTCAACGGCTTCTTTGCCCTCAGTCAGAACCGCCGTCACCTCAAGTGGCCCACGGCCGACCAACTGAGCCACCAGGCTCACATGGAGCCGTCTCTCCGCTGGAACCGATTGCTTGTGGAGCAGTTGCTTCCACCCTGTTATGCCCTACTGCTGACGAGGTGAGAAAACCCGATCACTTACTTCCGCACCTTCTTAACTTTTTATTGAACAAGCTTAACCTGAGGAAGTCCTTCATGGCGCAAACTGTGGAGAAATTTAAACACTTGCCTGCAGTTTGTTACAATTAATTTGTGTTTGTTTATCAAAGGCGTGACTGTCCAGCATTTAAAGGCCAGAACAGTCGTTATTATTGCTGCTCTGTAACCGCTTGAACGTCTGGGAACTTGTCAATGAGACAAAGAAAATCAGCTTTTCATCCAAGTTTCCAAATTTTTTCACAGGTTGAGAGAGCAGCACGTGAAAACTCCCCTCCCCTTCTACTCCATGTGGCCTGACATCAACAGTGTCATAGACAAATGGCAGCCATTGGTTGGGCCTCTGTTCGTTACCATGGCAACGAAACCCGTGTACTACACAGAGTGCGGCCAGTGGGTGGAGCTTGCCAATGCGTTGTTGAGTACAATGAGAGGTGACATCTCCACTGACCTTAAACGTACAGTTCACAAAGTTTATGTCACGTGTCAAGAGAATCTTATTGTCCTCCCCCATAATGTCCTCGAAGGTCTCAGTCTGTCAAGTTGCCTGTCAACAGTTGCCATAACAACACCACAGCGACTCAGTCGTCTGCTGCAGTCATGTTTGTCACAGTTTGAAGGCCAAGAAAGATGTCACCTCCTTGCCTACCTGTGTGATCAGAAAGATTTCTCGCTGCTGGAAGGTCTCCAACTTCTTCCTCTTCAAGATGGGTCCTTCGGGTCTTTCACTACAGAACCTTCCCCGACATTCTTCTGTCAAGACTGTGACATCAGACTTTTCCCTGGACTGGAAACTCACTTCTGCTCCTGTGAACTGCCCCACGACCTTCGACAACATCTACATGACATCGCTGTGTCAGGTTCGTTCGAAAAAACGATTCTACATTTGCATTATATAATTGATAAAGTTGCATGAATATATGTATACAAAGAAATTTTTTCTCTATCAATAAGAAAATAGGGGTTAGATATATTCGCTTGTAAACGTGTCATTTAATAGAAAAGGTATCCAAACAGGTGTGTTTAGAAATGTGCTTGTTCATGAATGCTTATTTCTATATCATGTTAGTGTTTTATTGAGTCTTCATTGTGTACAAACAACAAGTATATATAAAAAAATTCAACATAACATTTTCAGGAATTTATTCTGTGAAGTTGATGGCGAAGACAGACGTGTGCCACCTGCTGATGAAAAGTATTCAGTGTAGGCTTGGGCAACAGGAACCTATCGTTTCTCTAGACGACCAGTGGCTCCAAGATGTTTGGCATTTCCTACTTAACAATTGTTCAGACAACCTCAGGGACTTTTCGTTGATGCCACTCATACCGTTTCTTCATGACAATAGCTTCGTCCTCAAACCTCTGGTAGGTAACTACGTGTGCAAAGAAGTGAGTGGAATGGACCCAGTTTCAGACAACCTCGTCACCTGCCTGAGAAAACTCGGCATCACTGTCCTCTCTCACCTGCCAGATTATGTCATCAGGCATCCACAGGTACTCGGTCAGTTAGTACAGTGGCCTTCACCTCAGGGCCTTCTCTTACTTCTGTCTCATATCAGCGAAGGCGAGAGCACTCAGACTGTACTCTCATTCAACGGATCAAGCACAGATGAGGACCGAGCCTGTCTGATCAAACTTCTAGACGACTGTCGAGATATTGTATTGAACATCAACCATCAGAAGCTGTTGCAGCAGCTGAACTTGTTCTCGTGTCTTCCTGACCGCACAATCACAAGTATTGCTTGTGTAAGAGCCATAGCACCCGAACACTTGCCTCCAGTTCCTGTACCCAGACAGATGCTTGTGTGTCAGGAGTCACGTGACAGGAGGGTGGCGCTACAGCTTGGGGGACAAGTAGAGAGTCTGCAGGATATCAGTCGTGAGATCCTGCTGAACATGCAGCCAGGGAGGGAAGGATACTCACTAGAGCAGAAGCAGAAGTTTATGAAATTCTTCGTGGATGAGTTACTGAATGACAAATTGCTATGCCAACTGGCCAGTAGAGTAAAATTCCTGACATCATCCAACCAGCTGAAAGCTGTGGAAGATCTCTATGACCCGTCTCATAAGCTCCTAAAGGAGGTCTTCAGTGATGATGCTTTTCCTCATGGCGAAGACGACTTTATTGAAAAGCTGCGAAAACTGGGTCTCAAAGACGAAAGCCAAGTAACTTCAGAAGAATTTCTACAAGTAGCTGAGTTACTGGACGCCAGTCACGATCATCCTGCCTCCATCAGACGGGCTCAGTCGTTGTGGACATTGCTGACGTCACAGATATCCCGACTTGACTCACGCGCCCTGCACGAGCTGTCACACTTCAGGTGTTTACCTGCTCTTCACGCAAAGTCAATGCCAGACAGTTATCCCTGCGAGCTTCCAGCAGCTTGTCCTGAACCTGTTCTAGTCAGTCCTAGAGATGTGTACCTTTACCAGTACCTCGCCCTCGTAGGATCAGTCGCACCCGTCGCTGATGAAAAGTTAAGTTCCCACGAACTCATTCTAGAGCTTTTCAATCAAGAGGTTCCTGTAGAAACTGTCTTGAAACACTTGACTAATATCACCAAATTTTATAACACTCACAACTCCTTTCAGTTCCGGACTCAGCTCAATTCTATCTACAGCTATTTTGACAAGAACAAGGAGAATGAAACATTTCTCATGGCGCTTTCAGAAACTCCATGCTTGTTGGTTGAAAACGAAGCTGTTTTTCTCAAACCAGCCTCCTTCTGGATTGAAGACAACAACATTGATGATGTTGTACTAAGACCATACAGGTACAGAATGTCCCAAGAAACGACCACGTGGCAAACATTGTTTATAGCTTGTGGTACCAGGACACGCCAGGACGCCAGCTTATTGCTAGAGGTTTTATCCGAAATACAAGCTAAACATCTTCACAAGTCATCTCAAAGGGAGATTAATCGAGATTTGAAACTCGTTGTTCAGATCCTGGAGACTTTGAAAGATTCTCCTCCTGAAGAACGAAGAGACATCATTCTGCCCATAGCACACCGTGAAGGTAAAGCTCTCCGCTTCAGACCTGCTGTAGAATGTACTGTTGGTGATATCAAATGGCTGATGGAAGCTGAGTCCCAGTGCAGTGAAGATGAAGAGGTTGTGTTTGTTCATCCTAAGTTGCCTGTCAGCACTGCTTTGGCACTTGGTGCTCTCGGTATAATGGACAGAGCGCTGGATGAAACGGAAGACATTAATTATGATTACTATCAGGATGAACCACTCACCACACGCCTTCACAACCTTCTAGAAGATTACTACACTGACGGATTCTCTATCCCAAAAGAGCTCATTCAGAATGCAGACGATGCTGGCGCCAGGCAGGTCAAGTTTCTTCTCGATGAAAGACAGAATGAAGACTGTCGAGAACATCTCATCCACCCAAATATGGCGTCCCTTCAGGGGCCTGCACTCTGGGTGTTTAATGATGCAACGTTTTCTGACCAGGATTTTGCCAACATCATCAAGCTTGGAGCAGGCACCAAAAGAGACGATGCATCCAAGGTGGGGAAGTTTGGTCTGGGCTTTAACGCCGTCTACAACCTCTCTGATGTTCCTTCTTTTATCAGCAGGAACACGATGGCTCTGTTCGATCCTCACAAAAGGCATCTGCCGAGAGGAAATCCTGGAATGAAGATTGATCTGAGCTTGCCTAAGAATAGAAGTCTCCTGAAAGCAGTCCCATCGCAGTTCAGACCTTTTGAAGGTGTTTTTGGATGCTCCCTGAAGCAAGAACAGTTTGTCGAATATCCAGCAACGCTTTTCCGGTTGCCTTTCCGATCGGAGGAACAGGCGGCCCTCAGTGACATCAAGAAGGAGTCTTACTCCCCAGAGAAGCGCAGACAGTTTTTGGCTATGCTCATCAAAAGGGCAGGCAACCTGCTGCTGTTCACACAGAATGTGAAGAGTGTGGAAGTGTTCCATTTATCGCGACACGAGAAAAGTCCATTCAATATGACATGTCTGATGTCAGTGACAAGAGAATCAGCGATGTCAGCGCAAGGATCCCATCATGTTCTTACAGATCCCACAGAAAGCATTTTAAAGGTGTTCAGTCGTCAATTCCAAAACTTTCTCCAAACAGGAATGGGTCCTCCAGACATACGATTTGCAGAACAAGTGTCTATAGTAATGGATGTCAGGTCAGAGGCCAAACCTGTTTGTGATGTCCAGCAGTGCCTCAGTCAGACTGAGTGGCGTATCACGTGGGCGAGTGGAGTGAACCAGAGTGCAAGACTGGCTCTTGCCAACAAAGATCAAGGATTCCTTCCTCTGGCCGCGGCAGCAGCGCTACTTAAAGGAAAGACAATACTAAGCATGAACAATTGTCCCTTTGGATTCTATCAGGAAGGTCATCTCTTTTGTTTCCTACCCCTCCCAGAACAGATGGAACAGCCTGTGCTGCCAGTTCATCTAAACGGGACATTTGCACTGACTTCCAGCCGGCGAAACCTGCTGATAACCACAGAAGAAAACATAGACAACAAGGGAGGCAACTGGAATTCAGCCCTCGTGTCTGATGCTGTGTGTCGTGCTTACTTGCTGCTCCTCGAATCTCTGCAAGACATTGTTGATGTTGACTATTCCTCCTACTATGAGCTTTGGCCGAAGTCTGAGAACGGCCTGTCCTTAGTCGACAGCTTCTACACCTGCCTGATAAATGGCAACTGTTCTGTATTTCCTTCACACACTCGTTGGGTGTCGTTTGACGAGGCGACATTCTTTGACCCTGTATTTCGCTTCTCTCAAGTTGGAGAACTGGCGTTGAGAACTGTCCTGGAGTTAAAGAAAGACCAGATAATGTTAGTCGATATTCCCATGGAAATTGCTGAAACTTTTGGCAAGACTCGAAACAGAAATGCTTTCGTTGAAAAGTGTTTGTCAGAGGATTTCTTTTACGAACACATTTTCTTTCCCAGCATCGTCAGTGATTTCTGGAAGACTCCAGACAAAGTAAGAGTGAGGGATACCCTCACACTGCACGCTATCATCAAGGGAAGTAACCATGTCAAAAGACTTGTGTCTACATTTCCCTGCATCCCTTGCGATGTCTCCCATGAGCTTAAGACTCCAGATGAACTCGTGCATCCGTTCTGTGATGCCGCTGCCTTGTTCTTGCCAGCTGATGGAAGGTTTCCACAAACAGGAAGTGAACAAGGAGCTGTTGACTTTTGCCAGTCCGAGTGTCTTATGCGCTTGACTGAGCTAGGCATGACCGACAACGATCTCCAGTGGAAAGATGTCATCCGAAGAGCCAACTCCGTGAAAGATTTATTTACAATCGACACAAATCTGGCATTTTCAAGAGCTGTCAATATTGTAGATTATCTTGCATTAACAAGTTCTTCGACCAAAACTCTTCGCATCTTACAGTATTCTCCGGATGAAGCGGAACAGCTGTCCCAAACAGAGTTTCTTCCAGTTCTGACTAAGCCATGTGACTGGCCCTTCCCGTGGTTTGAGGATGACCTTCAACCTCGGCTAGCTGCTCCCTGCCAGCTGTACCACAGTAGACTGACCAACCTTGTAGCATGTACACAGAAACTGTTAGACGACTTCTCCACATCGTCTCTGCGACTTAAAACCACTGAAGAATCTCGCAGGGCAGTACATGCCAGTCTGAAGATTGTTACCCAAGAACTCCCGACTCATGAAGACACTGTGAAATCCGCTGTGGACCAGCTCCTCATTGTGGCGAAGTTTCGTGAATCGCATCAGGAAATCCGAACTGTGACGCAGAAAACAAACAAACTTTGCTGCGCTGTTTATTCATTTCTCCAAATGTGCATTGAAAGCAATGAAGTTGTAAAGAAACAGGAACTAATTGAAAACCCGTTGAAAACTGAACGAATCATCTGGACAGGTTCCTATTTTTATCACCCTGCTAAGCTGGCATTTATGGTTAAGTTAGCATGCCCTCCATACCTTCAGGAAATCAGCGGCACGTCTGAGTTTAAAGTTCTTTTCCAGTTCTTGGGAGTCAGGGAGCGGTTTGGCATTCAGGACATGTTGGGAGTGATGGAAGAGATGAAACAAGATGTAGGAGACAAGCAGCTGTCAGTTGACCAGGTGGAGCTCTTTTGCAGGGCCGCACAACTTTTCTGCTTCGCTCGTCAAGAAACGCAAGACGTCCATTCTTTGGATCCAAACAAAGTGTCTCTCCCTGACAAGGAGGGATTCTTGCGTTGTGTGAGTAATTTGTGCCTGGATGACTCCTCAAGCTTAAGGCTGAAGCCTGGCATGCACTTCATCCATGACAAGTTCTCTCCTGAAGTCGCAAAGACTCTTGGAGTAAAAAGCAAGAACAGCACCATTTTCAAAAGTCACATGACAGTCAAGCGGTTTGGTCAGTCAGAAAAATTAACAAACCGCATCAAGCGACTGTTACAAGGCTACACGTGTGATGTTTCCATTTTCAAGGAATTCATACAAAACGCCGATGATGCTGGAGCGACAGAGATTCGGTTCATCAAAGATTTCCGACAGCTGGGAACAGACAGTGTGCCAGACGGCTGGAAGGAGCTTCAGGGCCCAGCACTGTGTGTGTACAACAACGCCGACTTCACCAGCAAGGACATCGCAGGCATTCAGAATCTGGGAGAGGGAAGCAAAGGGGAGGAAATGATGAAGACAGGACAGTTTGGAGTCGGTTTTAACGCCGTCTACCACATCACTGACGTCCCCTCCTTCTGGACTCGACGAGATGGCGAGGAGCAGGTCATCTGTGTGTGTGACCCTTGTGTACTCATCCCCAACGAATGGCAGGAACCTGGCATGGAACTTGAGGACATTGATTCTTTAAAGGAAGAGTACCCTGCTTTGGTCGATGGTTATCTACTGAATACATTCGACGTGTCTCAGCCAGCAACACTTTTCAGACTGCCTCTAAGAACTAAGTGGATGGCAGCAAAGTCCGCAATAAAGAAAGAGCCAATGACAGAATATAATGTATCATCGTTGCTGACGGACTTTCTGAAAGACGCAAGTTTGTGTTTACTCTTCCTGAACAACTTACAAAAAATTGGCATCTACTCCACTAAAGATGGCCATAACCTTGAGAGAGAGTATGAAGTAGAGATGGTGATTGATAAGAGTAATGCCCTTAGAAAAGAAGCTTTTCGTGAGATCTTGAGTGGAGAAAGTGAGATGATGATAGATGAGGACTTAAGCTCTGGCATAGTGGAGATGAAATCCTCGGAGACCATTATAAACTTCAGTCTCAAGGACAGCCATGGAGTACAAGAGGACTGGATTCAAGTCAGCAGAGCTGGTTTCTTGGACGCCTCCAAAGCTCCAGAGAAGCTACAGGATGATTGGAGAAAAGAACACTTCCGGTTACTACCACGAGGAGGAGTAGCAGTGAAGATAAAATCAACGCAACCATCAGCAGCAGACACACCGACCATTTTTCAAAGCGGAGTCTGCAAAGTGCTTAGCAAACAAGAGAACATCCAGTCCCGGGTGTTCTGCACTCTTCCCCTACCTGTGAAGACCGACCTGCCAGTCCACATCAACGGTCATTTTGCACTCGAACACGAGTCCCGCCGGAATCTATGGGACAGAGAAGATGACAGCAGAACCATGTGGAACAAGTTGCTCTGCACAGATGTTATTGCCCCCTCTTATGTCAAGGCACTCGAGCAGGTTAGATTTGCTTGGTTTAAACAGAAACAACATGAGGACAAAACGTCCACGGAAACCACTGCTCAAATATCTCAGTTTTTTGCTCTGTTCCCCAGCATTTCTCAGAGTCATCATTCTGGAGTCCGTTAGTAGAGGCCTTCTACCAGCAAGTCATCAGTGGACGTCAAGCGCTGTTTCCTGTCACAAGAGCAGATACAGGCAGTGTCACCTGGACTTCCATCATTAAAGATAAAGGCTTCGCCGGCTACTTTACAAGACCCCCACAATACACATCTCCTGTATCACCTTGCTACTCACTGACATTTCAGGATGACGAGGAGGAGAGGGTTTACGATAGAAAACTTGCGGAGTTGCTGAAGCGTTTGAACATGAAGATAGTTGATGCTCCCCTGCATGTCTTCACTGCTCTCAAGTACTACGGGGTCCACAAGATACAGGAAGCAACTCTTGGTGCTGTCCTCCTTTTCCTGAAGTCTTGTACAGCAACAACCTCGGACTCTTGTCAGTTGAAGAACCTTCCTCAACCACTTGCTGACATTGGACTTGATGAGAAGGATGTGCTAACTCTGGTTACATTTGTTAAAAAGTCTTCAAACTTCCCATCAGATATTGTTGGTCTTCCACTCTGTCTTCGTCAGTCTGGCATTTTAGATGTCTTTTCTATAGATCGGAAGGCTTTTGTTACCCCGTTCTGTGACCTTTTTCCTATGCTGTCTGAAGAATTTCTTCATGTCAGTCTGGTGGAAATTTTCTCAAGAGTTGCTGACGAAGAATCAAGTCTTTTAAATTTTACTATTCAGCATCTTGCTGAAAGATTGCCTTCCTGTCTTGACCAGACTTTGTTCAAGACAGGACAGCCATGTTTACTGAACACTCGTCTTCTTCCTAGTGAAATCTGGCTTCACCGTCTCTGGATGTTTATTGCGACCGAAGTATACAATTACAACTCTGTTGACTACCTTCTTAATGAATGGAGTTTAATATCTTGCAAGGTAGCTGGGAACGAAGAACGTTTGTTGTATCCAATCAAAGAAAGAAAACTGATTTTCTGCTTGCCTCGTGTGCCGTGTAGCTTCTGGCCATATAAATATGAAGATGAAGCTGTCAATGTACTTCAAAAGCTCCCGCTGCCAATCATTGATCAGTCCGTCGTCTCTCAAAGCTTCGCCGAGAAACTCGTAGCGTCTGTCGCGAACCCGGACAGCATCGTACATCTGCTGAGATCATTTGGAAAATCCCTTCAACTTACAGTGGACGACGCGAGGAGCATGTTGAATTATTTTAACTTCTGCGTAGAAAAACTATCGATGTTTGGTAGAAGTTACCTGCGAGAGATTCCAATGTTCTGTGCAATAGGAGGACGTGTTACGTCCCTTGACTCCCAGGATGCTGTGCTGCTTCTACACCAAGACATTCCACAAGACGGCCTGCAAGTCTGGTCACAAGAGACCAACACAGTTCTGCTTGATCCCAGGCTAATCCCAGATGCTCTGTGTGAGATATTACATCTTAACAAATCGTCTAATCTACATATGATCTTCTGGAGGCGGCTTCTTTCACACCTGGAATATTTGCCACACGATTGTGTTCATACTCACATTCGTTACATTCGAGAAAATTATGTTGAACGTTACAAGCCAAAGAAAGGAGAAGCGTTATATGAGATTCTGTCAGAAACAGCTTTCATCAGAATAGAACCTGACAGGATGTGCAAAGCTTCAGAGTTCTACAGTCCGCACAATGTCGTCTTCAGAGAAATGCATGATGTGGATAGGTTTCCACCAGAACCGTACTGTGATGGTGAATGGCGGGATTTTATGGAGAAAGCCGGGATGGTGAAGGAGGTGACAGTAGAGATGTTCATTTCATTTGCCAGACAAGTAGCAGTAGAAGGAGCGAACGCATTGAGTGAAAAAACGTTGACAAGATCATCAACACTTGTCCAACATCTGTTTGAGAGAGATGATCTGTGGGATTCTGGGCTCTTGGGTTCCGTTTGCGATATTTCTTTCGTGCGCCCCTGGTCCTTTAAACAAACAGAAAGATATAAAGGACTGGAGAAAATTTGTCCTCCCTTTGTAGTCAATCGCTTGGTGTCCTTCTCTGAGAGTTGTCTTTCCTCCAACTGGCCGCTGTTGTGGAGTTCAACGCCAATTTTGCATCCAGATGATGAACCAAACACATTTGCTTTGAATAACCTGACGGAGGTTGTGAAGGAACTTGACTTTGAACAAAGCATCCCTGTGGAATATTTCAAGCAGCACGTGGTAAACGTATGTCATGCGCTTCACACTTCCACGTGTAACATTCTGCACACTAGCGAAGGTCGACGAGAAGTTGAATGGCTGTTTGACAAAATCTACGAGTTTCTTGCTAAATTCGAGCCTGAGGAGATGGATTTCTTCAAGAACATTCCTGTGGTTTTTGACAGCTACAACAGTCGTATGTTATATCCACAACAAGTTGTTTTTGGTCTCACATCCGACCAAGCTGTTGAGGGCTGGCTGTTCCGAGCGCCAGCGAACTATGACCAGTTTCGTGGCCTTTTTAAAGTTCTAGGAGTTTCTATCAACGTGACAGCTGATCATTATGTCAGAGTTCTCACCAAGCTTCATGCAGCTTATCCCAGTGAGCCACTGGAAGGCGACATGTTACAGGCTTGTAAGAAAGCTGTCCAAGGCCTCTTTCGCTGCTTAAAGGTTTCTCCCGACCTGAACGAAAAGATGATCTATTTGCCGAACGAACAGTTCTGCTTGAAGCTGTCGTCATCTCTGTTCTTTGTAGATAACGAAAGACTGAAAACTAGACTTCAGTGTTGCCTTGAAAATTTTTTTCCCGGCTTTAAACAACTGGATATTCACTGCGTCAGTCCTTGGGGTACAGTTTCTCTTCTTCCTGAGGGACATCGAATGGCGAAGCTTTCTGAAATAACCACGGAGGTAGTGCCTGAGATGATTCTGTCGACGAAAGCAGTCGGTTTCCTTGCACACGATTTCAAGAGTAAGTTGCTGTCTGTGGATGTTGTGAATGGCATCACACGCCTTATCTACCATAAGCACCTGACAAGCGACATACCCCCCGTGGAAACCAATATCCGTCAGGAAGTACGGGAACTGTTAGGAAGCATCGAGATCTTTGAGACAGAAGATTTGCATACAGTCCTGGTGGTCAACGAGGAACAGGTGACAGACAGTGAAGCTAAATACAAGATATTCAGAGACAAGAGGTTTCCTCGCTGTGTTTTTGTTGACAGCAGAGCGAGTGTCAGTGACGAGGATGTTGACATGACTCTGGTGGATGCTGCCATCGAAACCGTAGGCCACGACCTCCATGAATTCCGATTTCTTTTAATTTTTATGTTGAAGTCTCGTGATGTGCATGCACTTCTCGACAAACACAACATTTCGTCTTCTCCTCGAGGTCAAACGATTAAACCTACTTGCTATGTTAACATTGATGACCTGTGTTTACTTGACAACAGTACTGACAACTTCTTTGTGAGTGGGGAGGACATTGTACTGGAGATCTTTGACCCTCTGATAGACAGCGAAGAGGCAAAGAGAGGACAGGAAATGTCGGTACACCAATGTCCTGTTGATGAGTCTGTTCCTCACTGTGAAGAGACAACGAAGAAGTTTCAGAATCTTCCTTTCGATACTAAAATCATAAATTCTCACCAGGTTTTTATCTATGCTAGGGTGGTTCAAAGACTCGGAGAAGGACAAAACTTTGTTCTCCCATGCTGCTTGTCCTATCGAGTGGACATCGGCTGCGGACGCACAATGGTTGTGTCTGCTGTCAAAATGTACAAGATACCAACAATTTCTGACGAAGATTCTCCAGATGACCCTTCCATGTCATCAAAAGAAGATGACCAGTGTCACTCAGTGTCAGCTACATCAGCGGTGAAGCAGGTCAAAGCTTGTATTGAGGTTTCTTTGTCATTCATTGGAGACAGACGCCTGCAACTGGGTCTTTTGAAACGTCTGTGTCTGCAATGGCATCCAGACCGCAACACCACGAGACAAAACGTTTGTTCGAGGGTTTTAAGAGCAATTAAACAATCTGCACTACCCAAGCGAAGCTCCAGTCGGGGCAATAGCGATCAGCTTATGATCACTGCAGCTTTCTTTGACTGGGTGTCAGCACGGGGTCACCTGTTTGCCTCGCATAGTCTTCTGGCCAAGGGAGAGAAGCCAAACCTCTATGGTCAACTCAGAAGGAAAAATCCACAGCCAGGAGAAGCGAACCGCTGGCTACGCCAAGCTTTTGAGGATCTGAGGATGGCCAAGAACTGCTCAGAGGGAAACAACTGGCTTTGTTTTATTTGCCACCAGGTGAGTGAGTGAGTGAGTGAGTGAGTGAGTGAGTGAGTGAGTGAGTGAGTGAGTGAGTGAGTGAGTGAGTGAGTGAGTGAGTGAGTGAGTGAGTGAGTGAGTGAGTGAGTGTTAATAGTTGGAGTGTACTCATTATTTAAATCAGAAAAATGGTTTCTATTTCTATTTCTGAGGTTTTTTCTGCCTGCCAGGTACAAATGCTTACTAGCCTGTCTGTCTTGTCTTTGATCTCATTGTCTCCATCTTATCTTCATGCCTGACTCGTTCCGGCTGTATCCTTCTGATTCTTTTCTTGTCCTTGCATTTCTCTGGCTCTTTGTACGCCTGTATCTTACTGGTTATCTTTATGCTTTTATCTTTCTAGTTGTCTTCATGCCTGTTTCTTTGTCTATTTATCTTTCTTCTTATCTTCGTGTTCTCTAGGCCGCAGAGAAGGCCATTAAAGCTGCACTGTTCTTCAAAGACGCCGACAACCACTTACTACATCCGGTCGAAAAGCAGGAACTGAAGAGCCTCGCCTTGGCCGTCGGCAACACTGAGCTCATTCGGGCAGTCGAGGACCTGGAGCTGCTCACTGGAGAACGATGGAGGATGTCACATCCCTTTGTACAGTGGGGACCTGAGATCCCCGCCATGCTGTACAGCCCCGACATGGGGCGGTCCTCGTGTAGTCAAGCGGAGATCATTCTCACCATTGCAGCCTCTCTCATGATGTAATTTATTTCAATGAAAATCAAACTTTAAAAATGAACTTCATTGTGTATTTTAATTGTCGAACTGTATATATGTACTTTAAGAACTTACAGCTTTGTTATTTAATACCATGCTTTTTCCTGGGTTGTTTAACTTCAAAAATCGTACAACTGTTGCTTTACTAGCGAGTGTGACTGAACCATTACACATGGACAGTGTGTGTTCTGAGGAAAGGGCAACGACCGTCTAATGTTTTGTACACTCTTACTAATTCTTAAATCTCCTGTCTGTATATATATATATATATGCCTATTTTAATGCAACTGCCCTATTTGGTGATTCTTTTCATTATTCTAAGGAGACTGTTTGATATGATTTAGTTCATTGGTTAAATGCCGCCGACCTTATTTGCCGCCATTCTGTTGAGTATTATTATGTCCCCAGACACTGTTTCCATCTACTACTGATCATGTGTGTTCGTCAATATGGTTAATAGTAAAGATTTTGAGATGATACATTAAGTGTTATACTATATAGACTGTACCAACGAGGTGGGGCCACCTGCCAAGATGGCAGTATTAGCAAATATTAGCAACTATATTATTAAGCACTTGCTTGAACTCTCTTAGCCGACAAATAGTTTCTTGAGATAGGTTTTTTAATTTTTTTTTCCAAAATGCAGTTTCAAGAGCTTTTGGTTTCAATGGAATAATACAGTCTAAGATGTGGGTGTTATTATATTCTATGGTCCCAATACATAAGTAAAATTAATCGTTGTCAGGTGTTTATATCTGCTTGATTATAGTTAAATATAGGTGTTAATATATTGTGTGTACATCGGCTTCAGTAAGGGTCTCCATCGTTGACATGACCTCCACAGTCATGTGTGTAGCTATTATCCTGAGTACTTCTGAGTATTCATTGATCAGCTTTCATCACAGGTTAATAATGACTTTGTAGATGTGAACTACAAGCTGTAACTCATAAATATCTTAGTCTGTAGAGAGATACTCCACTATTGGACTATTGTGATCAGTTAATTTGATCAGGTGTCTCGTCATTTTGCGTTATTGTGATGAGTTCAACTGACCTGGTGCTCTTGCAAAAAAAAAGGAAAAGAAATGTGACTTTCTTGATGTTAGTTTCTGGAGACTGTTATAGTAGTATTTCCACAATTCACAAAGCACAAAATATGTCAATAAATGGATTTGCACCACATGAAGGAAACTGACCATTGGAGGATAGGAGCAGGTACAGCCTGGATCAGTTTTTCAAATGAAAGGAGCATTCTGGGAGCAACCGTTGATAACCTATCCATTATCATCCCATATAGCATTCCATAGGCGATGTTTGTATGCTATTTTTCCTTTCAGGGTGTGTTGCTGTCTCTGAGAGTATCAATATATATATATATAATTTAGAATGATTTGTCCATATTTTGAAAAACCGTTTATGCACAGAAATGTTTCTTTTCTCATTTTCGCAACTGTGACCCACACAGAATTGTATTTTTATAGATTCATAATTTTTATGATCATTCTTGATCATTCTTTGTAAAGCGCCATGAGCTTGACCGTAGGGTTAGGATATAGTGCTATATTATTATTATTATTATTATTATTATTAAATACAGTTAGGATTGTGAAATTTTGTCTTCCAAATTTCACCATAAAATGTTTACAGTTTTCTTTAACCTTTTGGTTACGTCTCACTAAATTATTTCAATAAACTGTACATGCTAGCCACCTTTTACACAGGCTGAGCAGAAAGCCTGGAGTAGTCTTCTTACTATAAATTCTGTGAAGTCTATATTTTATTAGAACAAATAATTCTTCTTGTCTTCTCGATTTATATTGGCATTAGTGTTCTGCATTGTAACTAAATGGATAAAATAATAACTGTTTTATGTAACAGTAGCTTAAACTGTATCCCACGAAGTCTGAAATATTTTAAATGCTCAACCTTTCCGGCTGGGCTATATATAGTACACTGCTGACGTCAGCTTTCTTCAGCCGCCGCCTGGCAGTTGTACCAGAGAGACTATACAGTCTCTTTAGGTTGTACTTCACTGCATCAGAAAATGATGGAATAAACTCTGGATATGTGCATGATGGTATGATGTAATGTGATAAATATTATATCACTCTAGGCTTATTGAGGATGTTGCTACAGTCCTACTGGATACATTTACACGATGAGACATACAACTATATCAAATATCTTCAAAACGAGAGAAAATAAAACATTTTCATGGTCATGTTGGTGTTCAGGACACCAACACATTAGGACCTTTTCAGGTCAGTAGTAATGTCCGTGTTTAGCAATGTGTTAGGCCAGTGGGGACCGCGGCGCGACATGTCCTCTCTACCAGACGATCGGAAGCCCGCTCCCTGTCGCTCAGTTTAGTCTCGCGTCATTCTCGTCAAAACAATGCGCACTCGCTCACTCACTCCAGACACGTGCTCGCCACCGTATTCTCTCCTTCCACGCTCTGCACGCACACACGTAAACTTTAGCGTCTTTACGAACGTGCGATCCGTGACTGAACTTACGTGATGGAGGTTTGGCGCTGCTATGGTCGGCACTGACAAACAAAAGCAAGGTAAAACTATTTTCTGTCGTCTGTCTGACATGTGGCGTACTAGAAGTCGTCTGTCTGACACGTGACGTACTAGATATCTGTCTGACAAGTGGCGTGCTAGATGTCGTCTGTCTGACACGTGACGTACTAAATGTCTGTTTGACATGTGGCGTGCTAGATGTCGTCTGTCTGACACGTGACGTACTAAATGTCTGTCTGACATGTGGCGTGCTAGATGTCGTCTGTCTGACATGTGGGGTGCTAGATGTCGTCTGTCTGACATGTGGCGTACTAGATGCCGTCTGTCTGACACGTGACACACTAGATGTTATATGTCTGACATGTGGCACACTAGCTTCCGTCTGTCTGACATGTGGCGTGCTAGATGTCGTCTGTCTGACGTGTGGCGTGCTAGATGTCGTCTGTCTGAGGTGTGGCGTGCTAGATGCCGTCTGTCTTATACTTGACGTATTAGATGTCGTCTGTCTGACATGTGACGTACTAGATGTCATCTGTCAGACACGTGGCGTGCTAGATGTCATCTGTCAGACATGTGGCGTGCTAGATGTCATCTATCTGCATGTGGCGTGCTAGATGTCATCTGTCAGACATGTGGTGTACTAGATGTCATCTGTCAGACATGTGGCGTACTAGATGTCGTCTGTCTGACACGTGACGTACTAGATGTCATCTGTCAGACACGTGGCGTGCTAGATGTCATCTGTCAGACATGTGGCGTGCTAGATGTCATCTGTCTGACATGTGGCGTGCTAGATGTCATCTGTCAGACATGTGGTGTACTAGATGTCATCTGTCAGACATGTGGCGTGCTAGATGTCATCTGTCTGACACGTGACGCACTAGATGTCGTCTGTCTGACATGAGACGTACGTACTATATGCCGTCTGTCTGACACGTGACGTACAAAATGTCGTCTGCTATGATTGACCTGAAGCACGGAACCATCGTAAAATTTTGTTTTTTCTCGCTTGTATGTTTTATACAACAGGTGATGTCATTTTCTATTATCTTCATTATCTTCCAGAAATATCACATGATGTATCAGCTTTCAAGACACCTCTAACGGCTAACGTTCTTTACCTACAGTCTCGCCAATCACAGTGGACCGGACATGGTCAGTGGATTTATTTCTTTCTTCATTTCTTTTTCTTTGAAAGAAAGGTTGACATAACATTCCTGGATTTTTTCTATGTAGCGGATTACTACAAGTTTGATCTTTAACATCAGTCTTCCTCAGTTACTAACCACTCACGTGTAAACAATTATATGTTCAAGTAGTGATGTAGATCCTAGTGCACTTGTCTTGATGTTTGCAGTCTTTATTACAGTACTGTGTGTGTGTGTGTGTGTGTGTGTGTGTGTGTGTGTGTGTGTGTGTGTGTGTGTGTGATATGCATATTATATAATGTAGTGACTGACTT
Organism: Marisa cornuarietis; assembly: GCA_004794655.1. Lineage (NCBI taxonomy): Eukaryota > Metazoa > Mollusca > Gastropoda > Architaenioglossa > Ampullariidae > Marisa > Marisa cornuarietis. Next base: position 1,499,766 of record SMMW01000134.1, read on the forward strand.
AATAACTGTCTGGAACCAACAACTGAGATAAACTGAATGTTAGGAGTGGGTTGGAGTTTAAAGGGCAACACGAGCGCTCAGCGAAAATTGCTTTATATGGCTGAGCACTTTGTAGCAGCGTCCAAAATACAACTATCTGCATACATGTTATACTGTGTTTAAACATGATTGGCTTATGCAGTTCCAAACTGTAATGGCCTCAAATAAAATTATTGACATGCGCACTCTACTCGAGCACAAGCCAGAGCATCAATACATGTTCACTGTATACACACAAGCCAATCGATCAAAAAGCTTTTGAATAAAGACTTCCAGTGATTCATGTCAGGCCTTATTTGCGTCTATGAAATACACAGCTTGTCCAGACCGAAGTTTCCTTAACTAAATTAAAATATCTAACAGTTCTCCTCATTCAGCCTTTCGACCAGACACTCGTGTTTCTGCGATGAAATTCTTCTTTTAGCTGGACTAGAGTCCACAAACTTTATACCAACAGAATTTTTTCAGAAAAATAGTCACCAGCATACAACAGGGTGTGTACGCTCCTTATAGGTGCTGATAAGTTTGAAGATTTTGAAATGGGCAAAATAAGGCCTTTAAAGTTTTTAATGTTAGCAAATCGGTTCTTATAAATTGCGGTCAGCTCCTAGGAAAAAGAGAGAGAGAGAGAGAGAAGGGTGTATTAGTCCTTATTTTGTGAACAGTATGTTCACATTATTCTTCTTGCACATCCACTGTTCAAATATATTGTAGTACAGTTGGATAACGAAAGTGATCACAGCTTTTTTGATAGGCGATAAAGAACCATGTATTACTGTACAATCACATTTTCCTCAAAATTAAAGAAAAAAATAAACTGGCCAAAGCAAAGATAGTTGCTTAGTAGGTAACTGTAATTATGCAGGATACTTCTCTGTTCAATTAGCTGTCTACAATTAAAGAACAGAAGTTAAAGTTAGCAGAAGCATTTCTCGATAGGAGAGAGCGAAGAATGAAGAGAGGAAAACTTCATGGCCCACAACTCTGAAAGCCGGGGCAAGATCGGAGGCGTTGTCGCCCTTTAGGAGGTGCTGAAGGCGCGTAGGTCAGAAGCTGGTGTACCTGGTGTAACGTACATGGATGGTACCTTGACACTGTATGATGTTATCAACAAGCTGTTAAAGGCATAAACACAGTCATGGCTGACAGAAGCGCCCTCTAGCCAGAAACACAGAACACAAAAGCCCCCGATCTTTTTCACATGATAACTCGCTACAGTTAGCAACACTCACTTAATAATCATTTTGCAATGTTACGGCTAACAATCGAACCTAGAGGTAGCCTACAAAAATAAACTAACTCAAGATAGAGGCTTTAAGATGGACCAAAACGGAGTAGATGATGAATACGTTGGTTGCTTCAGAGGTTACAGGAAAGCACCCCAAAACGATATAACCACAAGGTGTTCAGCCTGTGTCAATGTGCCACAGAGACTGCAAGTATGTGTTATTATGTTATAGTCTAACTGATGTGCTACAGAGACTGCAAGCATGGATTATCATGTTATAGTCTAACTGATGTGCTACAGAGACTGCAAGCATGGATTATCATGTTATAGTCTAACTGATGTGCTACAGAGACTGCAAGCATGGATTATCATGTTATAGTCTAACTGATGTGCTACAGAGACTGCAAGCATGGATAATCAGGTCCAAATACTAGGTCATAGCCTGTGTTGATGTGCTATACACATAGACAGGCAAGTACTCCCCCAAAAATATGAACACTGGTTCCCCGACATCCACCCGTAACCATGCCGTGTAGCTTATTTCTGTGGCTTTTTTAAAAGTAATAAATCTTGTTCGTTGCCGTCGCGAGCTGTGTGCAAATATGCAAACGTTTGTTTTCTTGCATTTGCTAACATTTGCTCCTTGACCCACCCGGAAGTATTGTTCCTTTCGGTAAGAAATGATAATTGTGTGCGACCAAAGGAAAGTTTTGTTCGAATGATCACAAAGTGTTTCGATTGCACAGTCCAGCATGTTTAAAACTGCTCCTGAATATTTGCAAGAGGTAGTTCCTCCTCACCAGCCGTCACGTGGTCTGCGCTCTGGCTCCCAGTCACGCTTCTGTCTCCCTGCAGTGGAAGACACAAACAAGAAGACACTGGAGCCAGGGCCTTCAAAAACATGGCACCTAAACTGTGGAATGCTCTGCCATCGTCATTGTCCACCATCACCTCACCAACCACGTTTCAAAAAAGACTGAAGACCCATCTGTTTACTTAAGACGGACTTAAACTTAAACAACCAAGCAACACTTGTGTCTTTATTTTTTACTTTCCTGGTGTTTATCTGTTTATTTACTTTTTTTTTTTTGCTGCGCAATGAGCATTCTTCCGAATGGATACCTGCGCATTACAAATGGACATCATCATCATCAACGAATGTATATACCGATGTTGTTTTACCGAAAGGGGGCAAGGGAGACAACTTGTCTTGACTAGAGAATCAGTGTGGTTATCGAGAGTTTGAGACCTTGATGGAAAAAAAGAGTTTGCTTCTCCTTTATCGTGTGTGTGTGTGCAAGTGAGCGCGCTAGTGTGAAAGTAAAAGACATGATCTCATGTGAACCTAACACATGCACACACGTGCTCATGTGTATGTTGTAAGATTTTTTTCCCACAGCACAAACGATCCTGGCTGGATTTACATAGTTATTTAAGGTGATAAAACTCCATTTTACACATGACAGAAACAGTTAATCCAGCCCATGATGATTTCTATTGTATTACGAAAGTACAGACCGAATATTTCTATTATTCATTTATTAGTTAAGAAAAATATCAAAATCATATTTTTGTGAATTTCGGGAGGAAAGAAATTGAAGGAAACAAAACTATACAATTAGCTCCCTACGTGGAAGCATAAAGTAAACATTAAAAACACATCTTTACTACATTTTAATAAGAGTTTTAACGTATACAAGTTAGTATTAAGCAATAATTTGTTACAAAAAGCAATGAAATACTGGCGTGTGAAAGGAAAATGAACATATTCCTTCTTATGTCGCTTGTAAATTGTGAACAAAACAGCAAAAAGAACTCTCCACGTATATGATATATTGCCACATATGTAAAACTAGTTTACTACTCGGTGTAACTGAATCTTACAAAAAAGCAGATTAGTATTAGTCATCTTGAAATATGGTAATCATCCTAATACTCTTAATCGACCATAGCTAGGCAAAGTGTTCAGGGACAGCCAAAGCTGGGCTAACACAGTACCACAGTACAATCTGCCTGACTAAAATATTTTTTGTCACTTGTCCGTAAGCAGAACCCAGGCCAGGCCATGTGGTTGTCACAGGAACCTGGCCTGACCAACTGGAACCAAACCATGGCCAAGCTGTGGTCAGTGAAGAAATCCCTTTAAAGAAATTCGTAAATAACAACAGCAATCATCTCAAAAATAACAAAACAAGGCTGTTGTCTTGAGTGCACTACTGTAATTTCTGTAAATACACAACAAGGCTGCTGCCTTGAGTGCAATGCTATGGAATACACAACATCGCGCAAGTGACTGAGTTACAAAGGGAGATGATCTCGCGACGACAACTGTCCAGAGTTTTCTCCCCTGTAACGATGCTCGCGCTCCATGGCGACTGGTGTGTGTCGATAGATTTACTTTTTGTATGAATGTTAATCACACAAAGCAAAATAGTGAAAAGCAGGCAACAGTGTTCATTACAACCGAAAAAATTCCGAGATTAGCAACTCGTTCGTGAATTGTGGATGAAGCTACTGAATGTTGCTGATAAGACAACCGAATTTTTTAAAAGTTTTGAGCAATGTTGTTTATGTTACTTATCGTCATGCTGTTTAGACCCCATTTACCTGATTATATGATGTTTACAGTCTTTACTTTTCCTGATTGCACAACATTATAAAAAAATAAGAGCAAAAAAATGGGCTTCCTTGGTAAGAAGCGCTGTCAAATGCTCGTGCGTAATGGGTACAATATATTCAACTGAGAATGTTTCTATCATTATCAAAACAGTTTAATAGAAATTTGTCTGGGATACAAGTATTAACACACACACACACACACACACACACACACACACACACACACAGGTCACGTGGCTAGAGAAAAGCGTTCAGTCCTCACGCAAAGAGTTCTAGCATCTCTACAAAAGCGCAAAGGAAGGGACAGAAAGAAATGTCAATAAAATAAATTTCGTACAAATAGCAAGTGCTTCTTTTCTGAGTAAAGGTCCTTTTTTAGGGCTGTTTTCTAGCTTTCGGGTTAAATACTCGGCAATCGGTTTACTTACTGTGCTATTCTGACCCTTTGTTTTCATGGCTACAGGAATAAGACAGGCGAACAAAAATTTAATTCAAAATGGAAGTAGAAAACCAAGCAGAACATTTTCATTGCATCTGACAAAAGTTTGCCCTTCTAACAGACAAGTCCTCATATTCTGCACAATAGTCATCATGTATTCAGTTGTTTCGAAAGACTTTATACGCCTTGCGAGGGCGTAGCTGAAGGATGCTGATAGCCACACATCACTCCACATCGCTCCTCGCCTCATCAAAAGCGTCGTTGATATCTGCGACATCAGCAAGAGCAGCCTCCACTTCCGGATCCAAAATAGAACTGTTCTCGAATCCAGAAGATGCAGATGGTTCATCGTCACCCAAGGAAGTCGTATCGTTATCGAAACCACTGTTTGTCGTCGATGTGCCTGAATGAAGTGGTGATGTCCCAGGAGACAAAACTTTGTTTTCATTGTGGGCGTCAACGTGATCCTTCCTCGTCCAGTTCTGTCCTCCTGCTAGAGGTTTTCTGCTCACTTCTCGGTGTCGTTTATTGGCCTTCCAGTCCCTGTAGGCCATCTGGAAGGCACGTGACAGCACCAAGGCCATCGTCTGTGCTTTCTGCTTCGTGCTGCACAGTACTGCGTGGCACTGCAGGCAGCTGTTGTCTCGGTCTCGGCAAATCCAGCTGAAGATGCGCTCGTTGACGAGGGTGTCGGTGTTGCAAAAGGAAATGTCCTCGATTCGGAAGTCTGTGATCACCTCATCGTTTTTCTCCGTGTCCCGCAGGCTGATGCCAGTCTGGCTAAGCTGGACGGTAACTCTCCGGAGATGCCGCTCACCCGGAGAATTATCCCACAGCCGCTGTACCGGGGCATAGGAGCAGCCTTTCCCACTGGCTACAAAGGTCTCCGTGCACCCGATGTAGCGCACGTGGAACAGGGGGCACCTCACCGAGATCTTGGCTGCATCTTTCCTCCAGCCGAACATGACTGCCTCCTACAAGCTTCTACGGTTGTAGTCGAATCTGCCGATGCCAGAGCTGGAACAAAAGAGGAAATTGATCATGTGAACTTCTTGGTCACTTCCTGCATGCTCCGCCCATGATCAGCTCGTATTACCGTTAAATTAACTGCCTTTATCCTAGCTCAGTGCCGTCTAACGGAGATTTTGCCTAAGTACTTGCTGAAATTGTAACCATGCCGATCAATTGGTATGATGCAGGTGAGATAAGGGGAAGACGGGCAGGAGATGAAAGAGTTGGGGGTCACTGGTTGGTGGGGCAGTGGGGCTGAAAATGTGATGCAATCACCGATCATTAATCATCTATCATGCAAGTCTGTGGTCTTGAAGTCATCCTGCACTTGTTTCAATTATTTTTGTAATTACTAGCAACAGACCTTTATCTTTGTAAGTATCATATTATGTGTATGTCCAATATGTCACATGTCACACGTGTGTTGAGCGTTTGGTGACAATACACATCAAAGCTGTGTTCCAATATACAGCAGTGCATCTGTGCATAACACGATCTTTCTGAACTAGCAACAAAGGAATCTCATCAAAAATATATTCTGCAAAGTCAAAATATGGTGTGAATGTTGTGTGTACTCGCCTCCTAATGGTTTGCTCCAACCATGCGATTGAAGGGCTCGGGGCAACCCTGAAACCCCTCGCCAAGAACTTCCCACGCGAGTGCCTCGTGTGATGACTGAACCTGACCTGCACTGTGCACCTGAACAATGCACCTCTGTCACCACCAGGTGAGAACTTCCTGACCACAAAAGGTCTACTTGACTGCCTCCCCGTTCAATGGCGCCGACCTGCGGTGTGTAGAGGGGTTGGGAGTTAATGCTATCGATTCCACCAAGTCCTTTTTCTTGAGGTGAATGAAGTGTCGCGGGGAGTAGGGTGGGGTGGAGGAGAAAAGAATCAAACTCTTGTTCAGTGAACAACAAGTTGTTAACGTGGTCCCCCACCTCCCCCCCCCCAACCTACCCATCTGACAGTGAAAACTGTAGTTTCAACCCTGGTATGTTGAGTTCTTCTACTACTTCTCGGGGATTATAGACTACATTCGTGTTGTAGTGGAGGGTATTTCCTGCCGTGAATTAAAAGCTGACAGTTGTATACGAGTAAATACAGCAACTTCTCTCTCTCTCACACACTCACACACAGATTGGTATCCACCTCACCAAATACTTTATCGGTTGTCATAAACTGGTCAACAAACAAGATACACTCGACAGAATGTCTGCATAACCTCAGTCTATTTGTATCGTCTGTTTGTATTTGTATCGAGTCTATTTCTACCCGTTTCTTTGTATCAAGTCTCACCCGCACAGACTCACCATGTATCATGTATGGACGGATGGATGAACGCACGTGCTGACTGACCAGGAGACTAGTGGAGAGGGCAGCGATTAACTTTTTCTGTTAACCTCTAGATGATGTCCCACTGCGACTTGTGGTCAGGAGCTTGTCATCTGCTGCTGGTGCTCTCTTTATCTGTGTCTATATTAACAGATCATCATCATCGTCTATAATAAAAGATCATCATCTGCAATAACAGATCGTCGTCTTAATCAGCACCACCTCGATCTCGATCCATTGTACAAGGGAGCATCACTACTGGGTACAAAGTCGTGTAAGCCTGTCGTGCTGTCGTATCCCCCTGGTGGTCGTATCCCCCTGTCCTGCCTGGTCTGCCAACCTTTTGCCTGACGACGAATCAGTCATCTGCCAGCGGCATGTGTCTCGGGCTGGGGCCTCACCTGTCGCCACTCTGCAGCTGCCGTTGTTTGACTCCCCGCCAATGTCAACCCTGTAGTACACTAGCCAACCCTCTGTCCCCCTCCATGCTCCCCCCACCCACCCTCACACACACACACACACACACGGACTTTGCTTCAGAGGCGCAGCTCGTTCTTAACTTCACCCGCCATGTTTTAGTGTCGTCAAGCCTCATCAACACTTCAGAAACACAAGAGAAGAAAGATAGCTGACACGAGCTTTGTCAAATTAACCCTTTGGCTGCTGTCCATGGACCACTGTGGCACGGCCTCGCCTCCAAAGTCAGTACTGACCTCAGCAAATACGCTCTGTGTGTGAAAGAGAAGGAAAGAAAGAAAACTTGAAGTCTCGTCGACACATTACCAGCCCTCGCCTGCTAACATTAATATTTTAGCTGCACCAGCCCTTGACGGTGAGACCACCTTACATGACACATGTGTTCCGCTATCGACTCCAACAATCATGATTTTTTTTTTTTTGTCAAGTCTCATCAATGTCTTAACAGTACGAGAAAAGATGGCTGCCTTGCGTCATGTTAACCCTTTGGCTGCTGGCCTGTCTCATCAATACCTTGACAACCCGAGTGAAGCAAGTGACGGACATTACTTGGGTTGATTCAACCCTTTGACCATTGACCTCGTCATATCAAAATCGTAGCAGTACTGTCCCGGGTCTGGATTCTGCTTTACAACTTTGAATTTCCTTGACTTCTCCATGTTGCCCACGAGAATCAACTCACTCTGGCTTTATAACTACGCCCCCCGGCCCCCCCCCCCCAGAGCTTCCATATGCTACATATTTGCCATCTTGACAGTTACCGTGTCAAATATTGTAACATATAACCCGGTGCTAGCTACAGACCAGAAGACCTGTCCTTCCAGGTTCTCACCAGCCACTCATTCGTCTGTCCGCCTGTTTATCTACTCCTTCATCCAGCGGACTGGCTGACCGGCTGACCTGTCACCTGATCAGCACATCAACAGAAGCCTTTAGATCCAACCTGACTGCTGACCTCTTTCCACCTGTTGATGTCATACTCTGTTGTCGAGGCGGTGGCTGGCGGGGGTTGAGTTGGGATAAGAGGTGGGGGGGTACCTTCTCACCACACCGACAGCGACAGCGACAGCGAGACATCATCAGTTTGTGTAACCATGGGAAACCCTGCTGTGGTCTCACTCATTGCAGTCTGTTTACCCTACAATTATCCAGGGCCTGGAGAAAGTTTTCCCGAGGCTAACATGCTCGATCTGGTGTCCATACAGTCTGGAGGTTGCAGGGTTCATAGTGGCTATGGCCTAGGGCTCTCTAAATATGTCTGTAATAAGATGACAGGAAACCTCATGGAGGGAGGAGTCATCAAGACAGCAACAGATGAAGTTGCCATCGTGAACATTCACTAGATACATGCACCGTATGAATCTAGATGTCCTCGCATCTCTAATAGGTCACAGGTCACTGTCCTCGGAGATCTCACCACGTGGAAGCAGGTATGTGTCCCTTCTATAGGTCACACTACAGGGTAGCAATTCCTTGGATTCCACGTGACAAAAGAACGGTGATGAAACGAGTGATGTAACAAGTTTTTCGAGGAATACTCCAAAAGCTGAATGTTGAAAAGAAAGGACAGAAAACAATTTCTTCCTAGTCCTTCTGTTCCTCTACTGATGGCGTGGTCTTCACACAGACACGACTATAGCTATGTAGGTCTCTCCTCCCAGTTATTACATTTACAGGGAGTTTACAGGGAGGTTTTCTCGCCAGGCTGGTTCTCTACAACACTGATTAGGCAAACAAACACTGTGTTTTAGTGTCCACACATGCATTACCATGACCGTTGCAGATGACACGAACATCAATTTTTCCAGTTCAGATGTAGGTGCAGGTGTTCGGCCTGACAGTCCGGTGGCAGAGGGATGACGGATGTACACTCACGAACTGAAATTTGAAACACGTGTGAGTGAGTCGCTGAAAGTAGAACTGGGTCATAGAAGTTCAGAGCCGTGTCTCTCCCAAACATCTCATACAATGCCATCAGATGCTGTCCTTCAAATGCTGGTTGCCAGACAGTCAGGCTGATGAGGCTTTGTCCACATTGTGAGTGACAACAGGTTCCAGCCAGCAGCTGATGTGTAGGAGTCATGACAATGGCTGTAACCAGTCTTTATCAGCCATAAACACATCTGTCATCGATGGTTGGGCATTTTCCTCAAGATATTAACACTTCGTGGACTGAACAGTTTCCATGGAGATGTCGGCTCGCCAGCCACGTGCACCTTGGAGACCTTGCTTTCAATGTTCCATGTCAAGGTGTATAGTGGCCTTGTAATCGCGATGTATATCCTTAGTGATATAAAATTGTTGGTGATCTTGCTCTACACTTGCTACTGACCTAACAACCGACAGTTGTCTCACTCGAGCCACTTCCTGTCGTGTAAAGTATTAACAACTTACTACACATGAACCACTCCCATGAGCCGTTTACTGCACATCAGTTACTAACATCAAACGAACCACTCGTGCCAAATAAACCTCTTACCGCACATGAACCACATATCAGAACCATTTGCCTGACATAAACCACTGATCATTTATCTCAAATAATTTGTCACACGTGAGGACCATAGCTTGCTTACCTCCCGCTGTCCTCACAAGGTAGTGCACGTGTGGTCACGTGACAGTTGGCTGGCCGAGAGAAGCTGATGATGGCCCACCGTCTCCCAGCCCAGGCGCACGTACCTGTGGAATGTTGGGGAGGGTATTGGAGGGTATGGGTGGGTGTGGCGGAGGCCTGATCGTGGTGACGAGGGCACTGAAAGGTGCAGATCACTCGCTCTTCCAGAATCTCCGAATCACAGTGCAGTTGAGAGACTGTGGCCGGTGCTCTGCCCTTGACTGGGTTGCCATGCTAATGAGTTAAAGAAACAGTTGTGGACGTGGGCCTCAAGTTAAGTGTCATTCACACGACAAGTTTTCTAGAACACACTAGCAGACCCTGTCACACTGTTTGTAGACGAACGGACGAGTTATTTCTCTACATCGATCTTTCGGTCATCTCCCTTTATCGTTGACTAGAGAATATGAGGAACTGAAGAAAGTAAAATGTGCACAAAGTGTCAAACTTAACATCCCAGACAACAAAGTGTGTTTTGAAACTAAAGGTGTGTCGGAGACTGGTGGAGTGTGTGAAGAACACCTAAACCTTTCTCGATGATGTCTCAGCCAGGCCGGCCATCTGTGTCCCATCGATTGGTGGTAGGGAGCGACGCCTAATCTGTTGCCAGGTAGACCACTTCGTGAAAAATGCATCTCGGTCCTTCCCTAGAGCTCAGGCACGCCAATACCGAAATGAGCGGCATGTTACAAGGCTACAGACTGCTACTTCTGCTGTTTGACTGTTATATGACTGATATGTGTTACCCCTGTTACATGATTACAACCAGATGACATGCTGCATGACTACTTTGAGAAAATGTTATCGCTTGAGAAATTATCCTCTTCCATGACCACTGTGATAAGTGTTACCCTGTTGCATGACTGTTGCCAGACACTGTTGTGATAAGTGTTACCCTGTTGTATGGCTGTTGTCAGACACTGTTGTGATAAGTGTTACCCTGTTGTATGGCTGTTACCCTTCTTCAGTAATAACAAGATGAGTGATGGTGGTCAAGTAGTAAGAGAAAGGACGCTGAACCTTGTTCGACTTTGTTGATTAGGGTCTGATATTTTCCAACCAGCAATTGGTGTGTATGGTCTCCGAGACTGGATTATTCGAGTACACTTGAGAAATATTGCTAGATCGACAGTTGGTGAGATGTTTCAGTGAAAGATGTTGGCTGGATGTTAGCTGAAGAAGCAAGTTTTACAGCTTGCCACTGTAGAGGAGACGAATGCGTTCTGCAAGGGGAGAGAATGGGAGGGGAGACAACCCTGACAACTGGTCAACAAGATGGCTTCAGCCACTGACCTGTGACCTGAGACCTGAGACCTGCTGTTTACGGTGCGTGCTCTGGGACTTTGGAAGGCGATAACCGACAAGAGGATGAGTAGTGCTGGGGGATGACAGGCTGTACAGCCTCACAGTCATGGGGTCGTGTACAGGCAAGTGTCAGAAATTCCGACAGCAGAAAATCTTCTTGACATCATCGCCTCTGGGCCGTGCGGGCTGCGAAGTCTGGTGTAGGTTGGCAACCGACATCGTGAAGAGGATTACAGAAAATTGCAATGGTGTTTGGTCCGCTCCTCCACACGGGCATAGGGTTGAACCTGTGGAAGTGGCTGTTGAGGTTGTAGTGTTCGATCTTCAGGCGGAATACCCTCTTTTGTTTATGTCAGGACAGTGGATGGAGGGTGTCTGTGTGTTTAGTGTTTCTGGCAGTTTTGTTATAGAACTGATTTTTCCCTTTTTGTTTGCGGTTAGTGGGACTGATTCCTTGTATAACAACCGGTGTTGCTCTTTTGTTTCTACCTTCTTTTGACAGCTGGTCTGCTCTGTCATTTCCAGCAATCCCTGCATGTGCTGGTGTGCGCTGTAGAACAATCTTTGCTTTTGGATTCAGCTTGATGTTGTTGAGACTCCAGTGTCTGGTAGATGTCAGAGCTTGTAAGGTTGACAATGAATCTGTACAGAAATTTGCTTTCATTGGCTTTGCCTGTTGTAGAATCGTCTGTGTGGCGATGAGGATTGAGGAGGGCCGTGATGTCTGCCTGGTCGTTGGAGCACAATGTGCCAGAGGGTGTTGACATGAAGACTGGTGGCCTGGGGTTGTTATGTAAACATCACATCCGCCATTTTGTGTAGTATTCTCAGCTGAGCCAACATTACAGATGTGTGTCCAGCTTGCTACAGGACAGTTCCGGGCAATATCGTCAATCATCAAAGCTTTCAATACAGCATTTATTTGTACATTTTTTGCGGTAATACTGGGGATAGTCGTCCCGACTTCTACTTGTACAGTTCTCAGAATCCAGTTGCTTTGTCTAGTCTCTCACACAGTGTGGGATCAGCTGCTAGATGTCTACATTGTCACCCCTCAGCTCTTTGATCAGATGATTCAGACTTTCTCCTTTGAGCCTGTTCTTTGTAAGGTCTTGGAATTTGCCGTGGATAATTTGGAATTCTTTTGGTCTTTTCAGCATGGAAGAGGGTTTTGGACTGTCTTCTGGTCTCAAGGGGCTCTATACTGGTGGATGGCTCCATTGCAACGATGGGAATGTTTTTCATGACACATAAGATCGTCATTTTACCTAGGTTCTGGACTCGGTCTACTTGAGTGGTATTCATCTTGGCTGCTGCTGCTCAAACACTGGCTCCATGGTGCTAGTTGTACGGACTGCTCCGGTGTAGACGGACTGCTCCTATAGGCAAATTGCTCATGTGTATACAGCTTCTGTGTAGACAGTCATTAAGATACCCTCAGTGTGTTTCAAAAAGAGCTTTTTCGTGATGGCCAGCTTTTTAAATTCCTCTCTCCTACATGGCTTTAATCTGATTCGTGTCCGGCTTGACACCATGAAAGGTTGGTGTCTCTACCACGAGAGCCTGGTGTCCAGGTCGACAACAAGAAATGTTGGTGCCTCTACCACGAGAGCCTGGTGTCCAGGTTGACAACAAGAAATGTTGGTGCCTCTACCCGAGGCAGCAGAGTTCTGTCGCCAAGCTTGATGTGGATTCTTTGAGACAGAGCGGGATATATTTATGGTTTGCATGGTTTGAACACTTTTCACGGCTTCCTGTGCTCTGCTGGCCGGTGAAGCTCAATGCTCCACTTCTCTCCAGACGACTGTCATCATCATCATCATCATGAAAGGTACTGGTCACGTGACAGGGGATGACGGTTGTGATGCAGTTAATATAAATCAGAAAAAGCGTTAGATAGACCACCTCTCCCTGATGTACACCTGTCATCTTAACACTTTGACTGAGGTGTCCATCCAGATTGACTCTTGCTTATCCATTGTGGAGGAAACAATGTATTCATACTCTGTCCATCTCAATCACCAAAATTCTTATCTGCTCATTTATTCTGTCTAAATTAGACTACTGCAACTCTCTTCTTGCTGGCTGTCCTCAATACCTCATTGATAAGCTTCAGAAGGTCCAGAACTCAGCTGCTCGTCTCGTTTTTCGGACTCGCAAACATGATCATGTCTCACCACTTCTTCGCTCTCTTCATTGGCTGCCAGTTAAAGGTAGAATAGACTACAAGCTCTCAACTCTCTGCTATGGTTTCTTCGAAGGTCACTCCCCCAGCTACTTTAATGAAATCTTGTCTGTCAAAACTCCTGCCCGAAACCTTCGCTCCTCATCAGACTCCCGCATTTTATCCCTCCCTCTCACAAAGACAGTCACATACGGACAACGGATGGTCTCCCTTTGTGCTGCTCAGCAGTGGAACTCTCTACCACATCACATTCGCCACTCAGCCTCTAAGGCCGCATTCAAACCTCTCTTAAAACATCTTTTTACAAAGTACTATTCCTGACTTGTACCTCATCTTTATGTTGTCCAGTGTCCCTATGTGTACCTCACTGTCTATTGGTTGTTGTGTTTCTTGCTATCAAATTATACTGCGCAGAGAGTGCGATCTATCTTATTCGTGATTCTGCGCGTTATAAGTTCGCATTATTATTATTATTATATTATTCATCAGTGCATCTTTCCGGTCACCACAAGAACTGTTTTATGCCAGGCGGATCGAGTTTTTGTGTTGTGTATTTTGATTTTGCCATGTTGTGGGCTGTTGTGTTTTATGAAAAGGAGACTCCATTGTTTCTGTGTTATGTTTCTTAAGCTGCATTTGAGTTGGCTTTAGTGAGAAATTGGACTTTCCTCTTCAGGTGTTGGTGCCTTAAATTTAGGCTCACAGTTCTGGTCTGTTCTTATGGAATCCTGTCCAGTCTGCTTTTTAGTTCCAGCTTGAACATTGTTTGTGTAGTTAGGACTAGAGTCCATCTGTAGGGTGACTGGCTTGTGGTCACGTCCTCCCGTTTGTTGTTGCACCTGTCATCGAGAGAGAGAGAGAGAGAGAGATCTGGGCCACATCATCCGTTGCGATTGTAATTATCTGGCCATCCCGTGGCTCAGCAAGATCTTGGGTAATATTTGTGAGGGTCATATGACTAATTTAAGAGCACAGATAGGATGATCTAGTCTTCCACTTCTTCACCCTTCCGATCAAGATCTTGTACTTAAGATGGGTAAGTGGCTGTAGAAGTCTTTTACCCTGAACCATTTTGGTTTGTCAGGCTTGAATGGTGAAGGTATGCATCATCGACGGTAAGGAACACAGGTTGTAAATAGGGAATTGTTTTCGAACATCAGTATGATTTCAAGAACGAACTGTATATTTCCGGTGCTCTCTCTCTCTCTCTTCTGTGTATGTGTTTTGGTCGAGTGAGAAGTCCCCCCCCACACACACACAAGGAGTTGTGATACTGCTATGCAATGGCTAGGCTAGATAGGATCTGGCATAGCCACAAGTTAAGGTTCACTACCAAGTACAGGCTATACAAATCCCTGGTAGTGCCGATCCTGCTCTACGGATGCGACACGTGGACTCTACTCGCCGAAACAGAAAGGAGAATCCAGGCATTCGAGCACAAGTGTCTGAGGAGGCTGCTCCGGATCTCATACAAAGAACACAAAACCAACGACTTTGTAAGAAACAAGATTGCCACACTGGTAGGACACCAGGAACCTCTACTATCAACAGTCAAGCGACGTAAGCTGGTCTTCTTTGGCCATGTAACCCGGCACGACACCTTGTCGAAGACTATCCTTCAAGGCACCTTGGAGGGTAGCCGACGCCGCGGTGGTCAGAGAAAGAACTGGCTTACGAACGTCAAAGACTGGACTGGTCGTCCTGTACAGGACCTGCTGACTATCGCCCAAAACAGGCAAGAGTGGCGGGCCCTATCAGCTGCCGCGTCTATCCATGTGCTCCCCCCAACGCCAGGTGCCAGGCAAGGGACGACTGACTGACTGACTGACTGACTGATACTGCTATACTTCCCTCTATAAAGTCGGCCTCAGTATTATGCCATCTCATTGGCAGAAATCTGCTGAGTACGCACGACTTGTGGCAGACATTCAGCAAAGAGTGCTTGTAGCTGAAATTTGTTGAAGTAGACAAGACTTACAGT